>JBCFYV010011135.1:36944250-38144250 GCA_039000515.1 Timema cristinae
GGAAGAAAATGTAAAACTGACAATTGTGCTAAGAGATCTCAAGTGGGAGGACATTGTTCTGCACATGGAGGGCGAAGATTTTGTAAAATTGTTAATTGTACCAAGGTAGCAGTAGTAGCTGGACATTGTAATGTACATGGTGGAAGAAGAAAAAGTAAATGTAAAAGTGAAGATTGTAACAAAACAAGTCAGGTACAAGGATATTGTATTGCACATGGACCGGGAAGGATATGTAAAACTAAAAATTGTATTAGCAAGATTCAATCAGGAGGACATTGTATTGCACATGGAGGAGGAAGAAAATGTAAAACTAATAATTGTAATAAGTATGCTCAGCCAGGAGGCAATTGTTATGCACATGGTGGAGGAAGGAAATGTAAAACTGAAAATTGTATTAAGCGGACTATGGTAGGAGAACATTGTTTTGCACATGGAGGTGGGAGGAAATGTAAAACTAAATATTGTACTAAGTATGCTCTGCAAGGAGGAAATTGTTTTGCGCATGGAGGTGGAAGGAAATGTCAGACTAATAATTGTACCAAGTATGCTCTGCAAGGAGGAAACTGTTTTTCACATGGTGGTGGAAGGAAATGTAAAACAGATAATTGCACTAAATATCCTCTGCAAGGAGGAAATTGTTTTGCACATGGCGGTGGTAGGAGATGTAAAACTGAAAATTGTACAAAGCTTGCTAAAGTAGGAGGACACTGTACTAATCATGGAGGTGGAAGGATATGTAAGATACAAAATTGTTTAAAGGTGACTCTGAAACGAGGTCTTTGTAAAGAACATGGAGGGGGAAGGTAAAATAAAACAGATAATATGTGTTAAGAAACCTTGGGTAAGAATTCATTGATTTGCACATGTAAAGATAAAAAAATGTAAATCTGAAAATTGTACTTAGAAAGTTCAGTTAGCTGGTCTTTGTAAAGCACATGGAAGGGTAAGGAAATGTTAAACTGAAATTTGTAATTTTTACCAAGAAGGTTATTGTAACTGGACTTTTTATTGCATATAGAAAGGGAAGCATTTTTAAAATTTAAAATTGTACTAATTTTCCTATCAGACTATGACATTGTTTTGAAGTGGTGGTAGGTAGGTAGGAAAAGTAATACCATAATAGTTATAGCTCCTTATTATTATGAAGCTTGCTCACAATTAATAAATAAAAGGGAATACATTTTTTTAAAGAATGACACACATGTGAAAGCTAATTTTTCGTAGTTATTATTGTTAGGTAGTTGTGTTATAAACTTTTTTAATACTGTAATCAGAATGACGAGGTTATAATCTAGTAGAAATAAATAATAAATAAATAGTTAAAATAAAATTTAAGTATGGTATGGATTTTTTTTAATAGCCAATATTTCTTTTCAAAACTATTTTGTGAATCAAGCAGTCTCTTAATTTGAGAGAATCATGCACTCTAAGTATCATAACACTTAAATGCCAATGTACTAAATAGAAAGAGAAAAGAAAATGAGTAGTTTGCCATGTTGGGGTATCTTGTTTATCTTATGATAACACTTTTATTCTTGCACTGACGCTGATAAACAGTCACTCTACTATTTTCTTCGAGCCAACATTGATAGCATTTCAATATACAAATGTTCTTTTTTTATATTTTAGATAAACACACATTTCTACTTAGTCTTTTAAACTACATGATGGTAGAAAGATTTCTATTTACTAATTGATTGTATTTATGTACTGGTGGGATGCAATATTGAGACATGTGGTTTTCAGATAGGAATGTAGATCAAGATTTACAAGCTAAGTCTGCCAAGTAAACAATAATTTGTACCACACTAAGACAAAATCTTTTATTTCCTTATAATCAATTATATTAAAAGCATTTTCAGGTTCTGCTAAAGTACATGTGGGTTGTATATTAAGGTAAATTATCCGCATTTTAATCGAACGTTTATCAAGTCTTTTACATTTTCCAAATGCATATTAAGTTAATCATTTACGCATCAACCGCATATCAATTGATTCTATTTTTGTAAAGGTTATAGAAACAATGCATTTTTGTGTAGTGTAGAGAACTAAAGTTTTACGTTTTGTAAAATTGACCTTTGTGAAGTATTTTCATTAATGTTTATAAGAGTAGGATTTGACCTTCTTTCTGTGTTAATTCATGGAGTTGTTTTCCTTAACTCAATGTTCCGTGGGTGAAATAATTTGTACGAAGGTTAGTATTAGAAATGTGTTTATCTGCTTTTTTACTTAGTTCTTTTTATTATCTTCTGCAAAGGTACCATTTCTAAACTTGTATTGTCCCAAACTAACAAATATAAAGTTATTTTTAAAGGATTTTTTTTTTGGTTGAAATTTACTATTTCTCCTGTTTTCCCTATTATTCTCAGACACAAAAAATTCCCTATAATTTTCTGGTCATAACATACTTTCAGATATATCAATTTTGGGTTTAATAATTATTACGAGTTGCATTTTTTTCTGTATTTTAAAATATTCCCAGAGGTAAATCTTGGTCTTAGGGTGTTCACTCGACAGGATCACGAAGACCTATACAATACCTTGGATCACCATAGGGTGAAAACATTTCACACGTTTAAAAACCATGGAAAACTTGTAGTCTTCATTCTTTATTGCACGTATAACGTTTTATTAGAGTTATGATTATAATGAAATGTTTTCCTCATTAGAGTTAGTAGTAATTATCTAGGAGGCCCAAATACCAAACTACTTTACTTAACCCTTTATAATAGGTTTACATTTCAGTAATTTGTAGTATAAACACACACCTTGAATGTAATATTTACTTCCTACTGAAAAATCACTTTATATAATACATATGTGGCCCATTTTGTCTTTAATGAAAAATATTTATTTGTGATGTATCCATAGGACGAGTCCAACACCTCAAATTTTGTTGATGAAATTGTGAAGAATGAAATTATGTTATATGATTCCTCTTTTGGAATAATGGACTCGAACACATACCACTTCACCCTGGTGGACAAATCTGAGGTATTCAATTATAATTTAAACTTTTTTTCTAGTACTGCATCTTAATACTCGTTCGGGTTATACACTTATGTTCTAATTACGCTAATGGCTTTAGGATTAAGTCGATTATATTTAAAGGAAGAGTACCTGTATTGGCGTAGAGATCAATTTTTTGAAAATCGACTTCAGTACACTAGTCCAAGATTCGAATCTCGATCTCCCCATCATAGGTGTCTAGTCGACTTCAAGAGTTTTATTTTATAAGTTCAATCAATCACTGTCTTACAATTACAATTTAAGTTTATAATACATTACTTTAATATCATTTTTACAAAGTAATTATTTATAAGTTAACAATCAAAATATCTGATCTCTTTGAGCGGAACTTTAGGTTGAGATCTTACAAATTAAATTTGACAATTTGATTTAATGGCGGAAGTTGATTGAACATTGAAACAGATACAATACAACAACACAAGTTAAAACATTATAAGAGTATAACTACTTCTGTTATCACACCTATTCATTTTATCGTTCTGTTTTAGTAAATTATTGAAATCAAATTAAGGTTATTTAAAAACTGTTTAAGAACACTGGTTTTATCTGTGTGCCCGGTAGCCAACCCTACTACAGCATTACCGGGGAACCGTAGGGACTTACATGGTTAGGATGGACCCCGAGTGCTAGGGGTTGGAATGGATGGTTCGTGGGGAATGAGACTTACGAGTTAGTCCAATAAGATATATTTATCAATCTAGTGAAATGCTAAACTACTACATAAGTCACCGAGTAGATCTCCGGTTACGAGGGAGCAGGCACGATAACGGTTTCGAAACCTTTCTGTGGACCCGCGATTGACCCTCCGGCGGGGCGAACCACCAGATCACATTTTATATAGTCAGTCATGCTAGATTCTGTCACACATGTCCTCAGCATGGCTTCCAACATTCAACAACCGTGTGTTATTTTCACACACAAACATGTTGATCTTGATTTCACTGGCCAGGAAGGTCCATCGTTCGCACTGTGCTCGCTCATCAATAGGATGCAGGATATATGAGCTATATGCTAATCTCAATAGGCTGGCAACTCAATTCTCTTTGACTTCCAAGGAAATGTTCAAGCGTGGGTGAACAGAATAAGCCTTTAAATTATTATGCTCTTATAAATCCTTATTAATTAAACATTTCTATTTTAAGAAAACAGTTTTATTAGGTAATTAACGTTTATTTAATTTTCAAGTTAATAATGTAGTCATTGTACCTTTAATTACAATATAATAATGATCACACACACACACACTAAGTGTAAATTAATAACCGTACATAATTGCCCGTTTAGATATTTGCTGTGGTATCACTCAGGAGCATTGGTGCGCTAAACCAAAGGTCAAACAGTTCTAGGTTGTGTCCAGGTCTCATTTGTCAACTAATTTCAAATATTTGAAAACTAGCCTCAGGGTTATAGTGAGCTAACGCGCTAGTTTCGTGTTCAGCTAAACTTACGAGGACAGGGAAATTGAGGTTAATATTTTGGTTGGGTGAACTAAGACGGTTTTTCCTGGATGGTTTTCCACTCTCCCTCGACACATATGCTGGTTCACTTCATCTAATATAAACCTTGCCGGTTCCTAGCTCATTAGCGCAGTTAGTACTTGAGCTTATAACCCGAACGGTTATCAATACCTGGTGCTCTAATTTAATTAAACATATTATATAATTAATATTTAAATCCTAATTTAACTATTTGCACTAATTTTTATTACAGATTAAACTGGAACAAGGTCAAGCTACTTTGCCAAGTGAAATATTACAGTCAAACATAACGGCACAAACAAGCTCTGATTCTTATTCTAATATTGAATGTATTAATGAGAACCAAGATTTATCTTCTAATGCTCTACACAAGAAAGCAGAGCACAGGAACCTTTTACCAAAAAATGTATGTCATGAATTAAAAGAAAATATTACAATAGAATATAAAACATTGTTTTTAAATTCTGATCGAACAAAATATGTTAAAGAACATCAAAGTGCTTTTAATGAAAGCTTATATAAAACACAAGCTTGCTCAGATAATCAGTTAAAGAGTGAGGAATTTACAGATAATATTGAAATTAATAAGATATCAAGTACACATCCTAAACTAGAAGGGTTCTCTGTATCATCTGAAGAAACCGAGACAAATTGTAATTTGGAAAAGTATACTAAGAAAGGAGGACATTGTATGACACTTGGAGATGGAAGGAAATGTAAAACTTTAAATTGTAGTAAGAAAGCCCTGAAAGGAGGAAATTGTCTTGAACATGGAGTTGGAGAAAATTGTAACACTGAAAATTGTACAAAGAAGGCTACGGTAGGAAGACATTGTTATAAACATGGGGGTAGAAGGATATGTAAATTTGAAAATTGTACTAAGTTAGCTTGGAAAGGAGGACTTTGTACAGCACATGGAAAGATAAATAAATGTAAAACGGATAATTGTAATAATATGGCAATGTCAGGAGGTCATTGTTTTACGCATGGTGGGGGGAAAAAGTGTAATTCTGAAAATTGTACTAAGAAAGTTCAGTTAGGAGGACTTTGTACAGCACATGGAGGGGTAAATATATGTAAATCAGATAATTGTACTAAGATTGCAAAGTTAGGAGGTCATTGTTTCACTCATGGAGGGGGAAAAAAGTGTAAATTTGAAAATTGTACTAAGAAAGTTCAGTTAGGAGGACTTTGTAAAACGCATGGAAGGAGTAGGGAATGTAATACTTTAAATTGTACTAAGAAGGCTTTGGAAGGAGGTTATTGTTTTGGTCATGGGGGTGGTAAAAAATGTAAAATTGAAAATTGTACTAAGATAGTTCAGAAAGCAGGTCTGTGTAATGCACATGGAGGTGTAACAAAATGTAAAACTGAAAATTGTAGTAAGTATGCTCTGAAAGGAGGAAATTGTTTTGAACATGGAGGTGGAAAGAATTGTAAAACTGGAAATTGTACTAAGCCAACAATGGTAGGAGATCATTGTTTTGCACATGGAGGTGGGAGGAAATGTCAAACTAATAACTGTACTAAGTATGCTCTGCAAGGAGGAAATTGTTGTGCACATGGAGGTGGAAGGAAATGTCATACTAATAATTGTACTATGTTAGCTCTGCAAGGAGGAAATTGTTTTGCACATGGAGGTGGAAGGAAATGTCAAACTAATAATTGTACTAAATTAGCTCTGCAAGGAGGAAATTGTTATGCACATGGCGGTGGTAGGAGATGTAATATTAAAAATTGTACAAAGCATGCTAAAGTAGGAGGACATTGTTTTGCACATGGAGGTGGGAGGAGATGTAAAACTGAAAATTGTACAAAGCTGGTTAAAGTAGGTGGAAATTGTATTAAACATGGAGGTGGGAGGAGATGTATAACTGAAAATTGTACAAAGCTGGATAAATTAGGTGGACATTGTATTAAACATGGAGGAGGAAGTATATGTAAGATCAAAAATTGTTTAAAGGTGACTCTGAAACGAGGGCTTTGTAATGAACATGGAGGTGGAAGGAAAAGTGAAAATAAAAAATTGTGGTAAGAAACCTCAAGTGAGAGGTAATTATTTTTCACATGGAAAGATAAAAAAATGTAAATCTGAAATTTGTACTTAAGAAGTTCACTTAGTTGGTTTTTGTAAAGCACATGGATGAGGAAGAAAATGTTAAACTGAAATTTGTACATAGAAGGTTTTTGTATGAGGACTTTTTATTGCATATGGAGAGGGAAGCATTTGTAAAATTGAAAATTGTACTAGTTTTCCTATCAAAGAATGACATTATTTTGAAATGGTGGAGGAGGGTAGGAAAAGTAATACCATGATAGTTATAGCTGATTAATTATTATGAATCTTGCTCACAATTAAAAATTATTATTATTATTAGCACCGCGTCTTACTACCCGTTCGGGTTATACGCACTTAAGCTAATGTGTAATGGTAGGGTGATTGTGAGATGAAATGGAGGACCTACAGTTTAACGTGGAATCCGAACCACGGTGGAGGCCTGGCATTCCCCACATTCACAAGATGTCTTGTCAGAGGTGAAGGAAGGGTTTAGAAATCAGATAAATCTGTGCCGGGAACGAGGATTGAACCCCGGCCGCCAGCACAGAAGTCTGACACCTTACCCCTAGACCACCAGGCCTTCCACAATTAAAAAAAAAGGGAATTAAAAAAAAAATTAAGATTGATCCTAATGTGAAAGTTAATTTTTCGTAACTACCCTTGTAAGGTATTTGTGTTATAAACTTTTTTTTTTAAACTGTAATCAGAAGGACAATGTTATAATCTAGTAGATACTTAATTGCAATGTGTAGAGGGGAGGGGTAAATAAATAAATAAGTAATAACCATCCTTTTACAAACAAGCTAAATCCGAAACTCAATCTCTCCATCAAAATAACGGCCTGCACTATAGGACTACTGGTGGAGTTATAATGTTGTATAAGGTTTCATAGTAAAGTAGGACTCAGTACTGCAGTAAGTTAAATTAGTCGAAAGTATATTTTTACGAAAAAATTAGCGATTAAAGTTTTCAGTCTTTAATTTTCATTTGTGTTTACTGATATGTGCTTAGGTTTTAATTTGTGAACTTCTTATTTTTGTGACTTGTACATTAAATGTGTATTTTATAAACACCAAAATTACCTCAAAACACGATTTGCAAACCAATTATCCTATGTCAGCACGTTTTATACAATACCTTAATTTTCATGGTTAGCTCGTTTAAAAAATACAAACATAGATTTTGCTTCCAATAAAATTTTAAGTGCATTGGTATTTATAAGTAATGAACATGTCTAAAAAAAGTGACAGCTACCTATCACATAAATTGATGCCAAGGGTGCATGGAGAGATTAATTTGTGAGGGGGGAAGATGGATTTCATAGATCCTAGGCTCATGACATGGTGTTACCCCAAATAAATACGAACATTATTTTAGATACAAATGATGGACATTTATTTTTGTAAAGGGGGAGGATCACAAAAGGGTTTAATGAACGTGCTACTTACCTTCGCCTGGTTAAAGTTAGAAAATTAGATGCTTCTAGAATCTATATATATATATGTATATATATATTATATATTGGTCTTTGTTTGAAGGATTTTTGAAATTAGCATTAATTAGAATAGTGTTCGTCCATTTTTTATTTTTTAAATTTGGATTCTTGTAGATGCTATTGTGAGTAGTCCTCTTTAGGCAAATTTTTAATGATAATAGTGAATGTCACATTTCAGTCAATCATAAATTGTGTGTTCATATCCTTCCATTAGCATATATATCTCACTGGGGAGAATTTCTATAACATTCCTAACTAGGTCTAGTGATATATGCCATCTTACAATACCGGTACCCAATCTCCATCCATTTGTGTCATTCATTAGGTCAACTTCTATTCCTCTTATTCGTATTTGGTAGCGTACAACTTCTAATTTATTTTATGCCTGATTTATAACAATAATCATAAGAGCCATGAATATTTTCCATAATGCTAACTAAGAATATATTCGAATTCGTAAGGGTGACTATTGATCAGTAACAAAAAGCATGGTTCTGGTCCCCTAGAGGACACCTTAAAGAAACTAAATTTTTGTTTAAATATATCAGTTGAGAAATTCAAAGCAATAAGGCTGACTATTGATCATTACAAACATGAATGGTTTGGAATAATTTTAGTTAAAATGATTTTTAAACAAAAGAATAGGCTGATAATATAAGAAAATATAATATTCGATAATTTTCATTCTATAGAGCCCATCACTAATTTTATATTTTTGTATTATATTAGCAATTGTAGGTTTAGAAGTTATTTCACCCGTAAGTAACGATTTGTAGATAATACTAATTACTAGCTAAAGTTCTACTAAACAAAGTTTTAAAGTGTTAAACCTCAGTGTAGTCATCCCGTACTAATCTATTGACAACTAATTCCTCTAATTTAATATACTGTTACCCGACTCGCTACCCCCGTGTTAGACTAGACTGCTGATGACGGGGATATCGAGGGTCGAATCTTTGTTGAGTGTACCGAGGGTGGTTTTCCTACAAATGGTTTTCCACTTTCCCTCCATGTATATGAGGTTACATTTCCTAATAATATAACCTTCCTAATTCCTAAAACCATTAGCGTAGTTTGTACACCAGCGTATAACCTGAACGTGTAGTAAAACATGGTTTTTAAAAAATATGTTATTTATCTCTAATTTATTACATGTTGGTCATTGGTGGCTAGTGAATAGGCACTGCGGAACTGCAGCACCTCCTATTTATACTTGATATCAACGATAACAATTAACATAATGAGGTCTTTTCTGTTTAATTATTTCTTTATTTTTGTAGTACAATATATATATTCCTTAAGCTTAGTGTCAATACTTCAGTAGCCATCCCCAGTTTATGAAAAATATACAAAAATCTTTGTATGGAGCTGTGCGTTTCACAATGCCATCGACGTGATGTTTGACTATTGGGCGCATAATCACATAGGGTTTGGGGAGGAAGGCTAGACTCCAGGTAGAGAGAGCACTGTTTCTCTCGCAGTGCCGGCTATGTCGTGATGATGGAAGGAAGTTTTTTTTGATCAGTGTGTGTGTTGTGCTTTAAATCCATCCGTCTACCATATTCTTGAATGTGATAGAGGTTAGAAGAGTGTAGCATTAGATTATTATTCTGCTTCCAGCTATTCTATTTGATTCATTTTTTCGAATATTTTTTTAACAGAAAGACTAAATACGCTTGCAGTACTTTCAATGGAGAAAAGTTTGCTCAATTGTCATCCAGAGATCAAGGAGAAAATTATTGAACTTTTTGCGCAAATTAAAACAAGTAGAATGGATTTATTATTTAAATGAATAGATCAAGCTTGAACTGTAATAATTAAAGTTAAAGTAAGTAAATATGTGTGTTTGTTTTTTGTAAATATTTTGTCAAGTTCTTGAATAAATTTTCTTTTTTTACATATCTTTTTTCTTTTCACACAATTTCAAAACAAATATAAAAAAAAAATCTGGGGCAGCACCCCACTAATTTTGCTATGAGCCGCCACTGATGTTTGTAGTAAAAATAGTGATGAAGCGTTGTTAATTGAAAAGTTATGTTTGTGGTGTGGTACAAGTGATATTGTCGTGAACATTATGGCACTATAATCGTGCTACAAAGTCGCTTTCGCCACTTAATATAGTTATTATAAGCGATCTGTTTACTGATTTGGATATTGCTATGACATGTTCCAGATCATTATTTCTTTTCCGTATTTTAATTCATTGCCTTATCATAGTTGTAGCGTGTCAATCATGTAAAGTAGACACCTACACAATTTGGCTACATAAAATTACGAGATTATAATAATTATAATGGCAAAGTACAAAGAAGAGTATTATATTTGAGATATTTAATAATAATTTCCTTCAAAATCTACTTTTAACGACTGGATGGACTCGGATATGATCCACGTGCTCCCAATAGAAAATATTACATATCATTTTAATAATACAAATCTGCATACAAATATTAAACTTGCAATAGTGGAGTCCAAAGAAGATAATTAAAGCTAATACATTCAGGAATAATATGCATCAAGGTTTACTCACCGTGGCTGGATGGGATCGGATAACTCCAACATGCCTTCTAGCAATATATTCAACAAGCATGGCGACAGGGTGCGTCCTAACACATCCACCCTCTACGTCTCCTGTCTTGAAAAATAACTCAACTAAGTTGGGCTCGCTCCCACGGTCCTCGAGTGCCACTGTCGTGGTGGCGTGTCTTCGAACCTTCCCTTTACCTCACCACCTTTGTTATTACGCCTTTTATATTTCTTTTTTTTTTGTTCCTTTCTAGTCAGAGATAGGGTATAAAATAAACACTCTCAGATTTACTTTATATTATTCATCATCACGTCGTTGAAAAAGGAACTTCTCACCACGAAGGAACCGGTGGCCTTGGAGTATTGGGCGTGGTTATCACTGCCATGCCACCGAGGAAAATCTATCTCCACGAAACAACTGGTGGTCATGGAGTGTTGGACGTGGTTCGCACCGCAGCGCCACTAAGGAAAATCATCTCCGATTTCCTAAGTATATAGACGACGTTAATAAGTCCATCTGACTTATTCGTATAGTTGAAAGATTAGAAAATGTTTATTTATTAAGTCCATCTGACTTATTTTTTATCTCAGACTTAATATAGTCGAGGCAATTATTATATTTATTTAGAGATCTTGTTTCAGTCAGAGAAACTAGATTTTGGTTTCGTGTTGTTATTCCAACTTTATTTATGTAGTCTCAGTAACTCAAATGTTACTTAAGTCCTTCAGAAATGTTATACTGGTCCAAAAGACCATATTTTCCTATATCCATATGATATAGCTTCAATATAGAAGCCTTGAGCTCCGGATGTAATAAGGACTTAGTCCAAATGGTTGCTATTCTCAACGAGCACTAGATTTCTCTTTTAAGTCCATAAGAATTTACACTTGTTTTTATGGCTACAACCAGGTTGTCTATCCCTTTCTAGGACCTAGTTGTGTCAATGTATTCAATGCGTTGTATCATTCTTGTTGCTACGCTTCGCGTGTGGTATTAGCTTGTGTGAGTAAAGCGCGGAACACCCTTTTTTCCATATGGGGTCCACGCAGATAGTACCTTTTTCTCTTTGCCCGTTGTTGGCACCTATTGGCCGAGAATTAGTATTGTATGAATTATATTAGTGTTGTACCCCAGGGAGTGGGTCCATTAAATACATGTACTATTGAATGCTCTGGCAGTACCAATAGGGAAAGTACCGGCGATAGTACTATTTTGAAAATACACCTGTATGTTAGCCATATACCAATGTTATCAACTTACCAATCTATTGCAATTCATTATATATGTATCTTAAGGAATTTTCTTAAGTCCTAATCAAGCAAACTAGCTTAAATTATAAATGTGTTAATAATACTATAAGTATATAATTTCCTGTTAGCTTTAGTTTATAATTTCCTCACTGTTTTTATTTTAGAATCACCTGACCGCAGCCTGGCGTCAATCCAGCTGTTTTGTAAATGAACATTGCCTACTGCATTTGATATTGCACGTGTCGCAACAAGACAGTATTAATTTGGAACTTCTATCTTATGTTTTTATATATCTATTTTAATCAAACATGTCTTTTATTTTTCTGTCATAATAAATCTAATATTTTTATTCTAATCATTTTATCAATCTGGTTAAAATAATTCCCTTGTAGCCCCAAATATAATTGTACCCGCGGAGAATAGGTGCTAACTATTTGGTGCATGGTAAAAATAATAATTATTATTATTATACTGCTACAGTGACATAATATTTGTAGTCTGGGAAATAGTCTTACTAATATATTAATATACCTACATACTCATTGTTAAAATAAAATAAATCTAATTGATATATTAAATTTATTAGTAAGCCATTATTTATAAGTGAAATACCCACAATCAACAACATTCTAGGTCTTAATAACCAATTAAGTGATAAAACTATATTAAATGGTAAAAGACAAATTGAGTTTAATTGGATCCAACATGACTGCATACGGAGTTATAGACATATTAGTAGTTACATAAATATTAGATAGCAGCACCTGAGAGGGAACCGTTCTGCCAACATTTTAACGTTGACTGAGTTAATGTTCCAGTTTAATATCTGTATGTGCTATCTGTGATCTGTGTTCAAAATGGAGACTTATGATATTTCTCTCGTGAAGCAGGAAATTGTTGAAATTATTAAGACAGAGCCTCAAAATGAAAATGAGTTTGATACGTGTGGACAATCAGGAATAAAAATTGAGGTAAGATATCAAATATGTTGCATATAGGGGAGTGGAAGTAAATGAGAGATAGGGCCAGTATTTTTTTGTAGATTTTATAGGAAAAAAAAAAACCTTTTTTGGCTGAAATAAAATAGTACCGGTACTTCAGTAGATTTGTTTATAGTTTAGTTTGCTACACACAATATAAATTGTTCTTGAATATTTGTTATAATTCAAAAACAAATCATATTTTGTGTTAACGCCACCCAAGAACTGTACCTGCTAGGTGTATTTTTCTCTCTATAAAAACAAAAAATTATAAATATTCATACTATCAATACACCCAAAAAAAATGCGGGGAATCCAGTGATACTAAATTCAAGACTATTATGGAACATTTTTTATAGTGAGCAATTAAAAACCAAACTCACTCAATTGACGAAGGATCAATTAAATATTATTGAGCAATCTGTCAAATATCACTACCGAAGCGTTACTTGAATATTTAAAGTAAATTTATATATGTTGCTCTTCTCCGTCGACCACAATCTCCTCTTCGCAACAAAATACATTTTCAAATGGTTTATCTTTTCTGATCCGACCTTAAACACTCTTGCATATTCACTAATGATTTTACATCCAGCAAACTCACTAAAGGATGATTAGGACTTCATTAAAATATAATAAATATTAGAACGAGAACTGAGACTCCCATAAAGCTCACTCAACTGAAAGTAAAATATTAAAATAAAATAATATATATTTTAACACCAAATAATGTTTAAGTATAAAATTAAGGCTACTTTCAAACTTAGCTTAACTTTACACTAACTTTGCTTAACTTTACACTAACTTTGCTTCCGCCCCATTTCCGAATACATTAGTTTTTCAATTAATATTCAGAAAATAAACAATTTCACCTAAATGTTATAAGATAACGTCATATTGTACAAGATCATAAAAGAGCCATATGTTGTTAATATATTTACGTTTCAATTTTGTTATCGAGTTGTTTTAAAATTTGTGTCACAGAATAATCTCAACTGACTATAATTGCTGTATTGTATATTTGAATTTGCCATTTCCTTGTTGGTATAGTGTTAATTTTAATTTTTATATAATTTGAAATTTTGAGTTAAATACAGTGTATTAAATGATAAAGTACTAAGGCATAATTCTCCTCCCTTAAAAAAAATTCAAACATCGGAAACAACACCTATAAAATAAAACGTATAAAATTATTTGCTTTGTTTCATTGAATTATATCTATTTTAATATTATTTTTACTACTACTACTAACTACTACTACTACTACTACTACACAAATTTAACAATACCAATACTTATAATACTTATAGTTATGAATAACTTCTAAACTATAATAAAAAAGAAATTTACAAACATAAATACTGACAGACTTGGGATTGAATCATAAATTATTTGAGTTGCATGGACTTATTTTTTCTTATAAACATGTAATTGATAATTTGATAACTATTCTTAAAAATTTAGTTTATCAATATTGAAAAGTTATGTTAATTTAGGTAAATATCTTAATGATAAATATAAATTATGAAAGATTAATTAGGCTAGCTCTGTCCTAATAAATACGTTAAACATTAATATGAACTTTTATATTAGTGACGTAATCTATCTTTAACAAATAGGTATGGCCTTTTAACAAGTTTATTTTGAATGAACACTTGCAATATATATTTCATTAGTAGTCTAAATGCTCTTAATTTCTTCAACAAGATTAAAAGACAAATTGTGACAAAACAATATTTATTATTTGGAATATAGACCTAGCAAATTTTTAGAACTGCGTCATACTATCTGTTGAGGCTATACACATATGTTAGATGTATCAATAAAGATAATCAGATAGGAATGAAGAAGGAATAGTTTTATAAATTGTACCTGCATTTGCTCTAGTGAAGGTGGAAAACCATTTAGATAATATAGAATCTCATTACATCCGAGTGTGATTTTAACCATGATATCCCCGTTTGTCTGTAATCTAGTCTATTTCGGGATTGACGCCGTAGACCAAGCATTCACCGAAGTAGGTTCCTGTTTCATTGGCAAGTTATTATTTTTATATCATAATCGCAACAACAAAAAGTAATTTTCGTTTACATCGTATTAGTTTGTAAATGTGAGTTTAACATAAAATGTAATATTTTGGAATTTTTTTTAATATCAATATCATCACCAATCATTTATATGATTGGTAAAACTACCAAAGACAGTTTAAAAAAAACACCATAAACGCCAATATTTTGTGATTTGTTCACAACAATAAACCAAACACAATCCTACGTATCGAACTGAGATTGTATTTATTTTTAAACCATTATTTTTTTCATATAAAACCAATAAAAGACCTGGCTCTACCATTGATTAGATTAGCTTTTAGTTTAACTTTTTAAAATTAATATTGAGAGCTAAGGCAGAGAACAGAATTTAACTATGACTAAAGTACTCCTCTGAGCACTGGATGTTTCCTGGATGAGCCTACTCCTCAAACTCTTTCAGTAAGGATGAGATTTTGGAGTGAAAAGTTTCACTAAGCGGAGATTACAGTTACAGTGAACTACAGGTTTCTCATAGAGCCGGGGTTTCTTGTTGACCTCTGTAGAGTGTTTGATGGTCTCTTGATTGTTGCATTAATCTTTTTAAAAAGCCAATGGGTTTGTAAAGGAAATATTAAGCTGCAGTCATATATTAATATGCAGAAAAAAATATGGCAACTATAAAATTTACTAGACTTTCTTTCACATACTCATATATTAATTTATGTGATATGACGCTGTGACTTTTTAGAGATATCGTTGATAGTTATTAAATTTCACTCATTAATAACATAAACATAATATCTTTTTTGTAAATGTGTTTATAGCTTATGAAATGTTTTAACTGTATATTGCTATTTCTATGACAAAAAATGTAAATGTGTAAATAAAAAGTACATATTTGTCACTATATTAAATAAACTTAGGTCACAAATATTAGGCATAAAAAGTTTTGTTAATAACGGCTCTCAAAGGAATCACTTGATATTTTATTTTAAATATTAATTTGACTTTTACATAAACTCTAGCATTTGTACTCGGATTTATTGAACTGTTTTCTTGGTTTAGCTTGTTAACTATAAAACTAATATGTAACATAATTGTGTATGGGTATCTCCTTTGCATTATTGATTTGTTTAATTTATATTAGTACATGTGATTTTTTTATTCTCCAAGGATTCCAATTTGATGGGAGATTTTAAAGATACCATAACTTATGAAACAAAAAGTTTTCAAACCTCAGACGTGGAAATGAAATCTCCGTGGGATGGCTTTCTTCCAATCAAAGAACAAATTAAGGTAGTTAATCTCTCTCTCTCTCTCTCTCTCTCTATATATATATATATATATATATATATATATATATATATTAAATTTAATTATATTTATACAAATATCCCTTCAAAAGGGGACTAAGAATTAAAAAAAATGTATTACAATTGGAAAACTTTTGAAAATATTTAAATACGCATGGAATTTAATTATTTATACCGGTAATATATTACAATGTATTGTCAAACTTATATTTTATTTAATAAATGCTTCACAAAAATCCGGTAGGATAGTGAAATAATTTATCTTGAAGGAATGTTTTTTATGAAAATTTCAAAATGCATCATAGTTAATTTTTAACATATTGTTATTATTATATATTTAATCCATTAAATTTGAAAACCAAAAAATTTCAGTTGGTTAGATTTCCAAAAAATAATTAACGAATATTTAAGCAAGCTCATAAGATTTCTGATATATTTATATATTTCTAAAAAATATCTAAAATATTTGACGTATAATTATAAAAATAATTTTTATTGTCTTAGTTAAAATAAAATTTAAGTATGGTATGTATTTTTTTTAATTAGAATTTTTCTTTTCAAAATCATTTTGTGAATCAAGCAGTCTCTTAATTTGAGAGAATCATGCACTCTAAGTATCATAACACTTAGATGCCAATGTACTAAATAGAAAGAGAAAGGAAACTGAGTAGTTTGCCATGTTGGGGTATCTTGTTTATCTTATGATAACACTTTTCTTCTTCCACTGACGCTGATAAACAGTCAGTCTACTATTTTCTTCGAGCCAACATTGATAGCATTTCAATATACAAATTTTCTTGTTTTATATTTTAGATAAACACACATTTATAAATTGTCTTTTAAACTACATGATGGTAGAAATGTTCCTACTGACTAATTGATAGTCTTTATGGACTGATTGGATGCAGTGGTGAGACATGTGCTTTGCAGATACGAATGTAGAGCAAGACTTAATGAGTACAAGGTTTTTGCATGCTAAGTCTGCCAAGTCAACAATACTTTGTACCTCATGAAGTATGGCATGTTAAATGTGTATAATTAATGTCATTTATAGACAAAATCTTTTATTTACTTATAAATAGATACATTAAAAGCAGTTTCAAGTTCTGCTAAAGTACAAGTAGGTATTAAATTAAGGTAAAACATTCGCATGTTAATCGAAGGTTTTTAAGTTTTTTCACATATTCCAAATAATTATTACGTTAACCATTCACGCATCAACCGCAAATCATAAGATTCTATTTTTGTAAAGGTTTTAGAAGCAATGTCTTGGTTGTTTAGTGTAGTAAAAGTTTTACGTTTTGTAAATTTGACTTTTGTTAAGTATTTTCATTAATGTGAATCATCTTACAAAAGCTGCGTAAGTTTGAATCAAATTGTCCCTTTAGAGGAACATATTCAATAATATTAATAAAGAACATATAGTCAATTTAACAATTTAGTTTTATTTAGCAAAAAACAAATTAAGAAAAATACAAGTTTTACATGAATATAGGAATATTGATGAGAATTACATTCTTCCAAAAACAAATTGACTTGAGAGATTACTTGTACAGTCGTCAGGCCACATGTTGAAGCATGCAGTATAAATTCAAACTTGCCACAGTGACAAGAGTTTTCTAAACAAGGAGTAAATGAACAATTAGTTAAAGAATAGCAAAGAATAAATTCAGAAGATATCATTTATACAGTCTCACTTGGTAGCGTTAAGTATTTAAAGAGATCCATAAAACATGTTGGATACTCAGCTGATATATCCAGCTAATTGATGGCTAAGAAACAGGCGTCATTAAAGTACTACAGCTGGTCATTTTCCCATACGGTACTGCCAGAGCATTCAATAGTACATCGGCGCCTATCCAGATCAATACTAACTTAAAGGCCTAGTCACGGGCAAAAATAAAATAGATTTATTTTGCGCGGACCCCACTATGACACTAGTGTAATTTCCCTAGGTTGAGCACCCTCGCTAATACTCTACTAGAAGAGTGACTACAACACCAAAACTCTATTACATATGACTGAGTTGCATAAGGCAAAATAAATTTGACATCCTGGTGCTAACCATCAACAACAAAAACTAATGTTCATGACGTTTAGGACGTCATGATTAATTTAGAGGTTGTATTGGACTTGTGACTAAGTCTAAGTCACGAATCTAACAAAAACATACGTTCTAAGCCAAAGGCTTTTACGTTAGAACAGTGTCAAAGGACACATAAACAAACCAAGGAAGAAAACTTCCATATTGAAGCTAATTACGTAACAGTTAAACTGAAAAGATTCTAATTGACATATTCCTAAACCTTGGCTTCTCACCAAATAATAAAATATAAATTTCCTTTAAAACATAAAAATTTAGAACTTCTTTCATACTATAGAAGAGCCCAAGTCCTACAGACTTGGTTACGACGGCTGGATACTAATACCAGAGTAACGACGTCCATGTTTCCGGTGAGTTGGATCGGGTGATCCATCATCCTATCGACACAGCTAAAGTGATGAATCCGACGTCACGGACTCCATGTTCCTTCGTTTTGCTGACGGGCGGAGTTCCCTAGTTGATTCTTTTCGTAGTGGAACCGCTCTGAACCACTCTGTACGTTTCTGTACTTTTGATACCGCTGGCGGACCTATATATACTGTGGAAACAGGTCAACATGACAAAGAAGGAAGGGGGATAAATTACGAAAAACAGGCAAAAACAAAGAAGGATAAATTGTGAAGAAAAGAAAACAATTGAAGCAAGTCCCGAGTTCTTCGAACGACCACCAGCGTCGCTATGTGCGCAGCCGGCCTCTGAGTCGATCCCCGACTTCAGTTCTTCTCTCCGGTTGAACCAGGCCGTGGAACACGTGGGTCAGCCATGATTGACAATCTTGTAGTTTTTTAAAGGTGAAATTGATATCTGCAGACATCTTTCCGGAGTGCGTTAGTACACAAATATCTTTTATCAAAATGTATCTGTATTCATTTAGTTATTTAATATCCACTATTATTTTATGAGAAGTAGTAATATAAATGTATATTTTATTATTATTCGAGTAGACTACATGTTAGGCGTAGATAAGTCTATCAGGCATCATCCAACGGGAAAAGCGAAGCGTTTTAAATATATTATTCATAAATACACTAATTTGAATCCTCTTCTTAGATATTTAGTACAACAATAGTCCAAAAAACTATTTGTTTGACCAACCACGTGGTTGAATGTAGGACGAAACATAAATTTTCAGATCAGAAGATTTAACCTTAGAGGCAGTTTATATTAAATATGTTGATATAATTTTCTATCTTGCACAAAATCGTCGAAATATTAATTTTTCTCTTGTAGCCGTTCAATCCATTTGAATGACACGCTACAAATGTTTATAAGAGTAGGATTTGATCTTTCTGTGGTAATTAATGGAGTTGTTACCGTATTTCAATATTCCGAGGATAAATATATTTGTACGGAGGTTAGTATTAGAAATGTGTTTTCTGCGTATTTCCTTAGTTTTTTTTATTACTCTCTCTAAAGGTACACTTTTTAATATTGCACTGTCCCAAAATCACAAATATAAAATCATCTTTAAAGTATATATTTTTTTATTGAAATTCAATATTTCTCCTGCTTTCCCTATTTTTTTCAGACACCAAAAATTCCCTATATCTTGATGATTCTTCAGGTACAGAACTTCCATGGTCGTAACAAACTTCCAGATATATCTATTCAGGGTTTAATAATTATTACGAGTTGTATTTTTTTTCTGTATTTTCACTGCAAACACTTTAAAATATTCCAATATGTAAATCTTGGTATTAGGGTGTTCACTCGACAGGATCACGAAGACCTATACAATACCTTGGATCACCATAGGGTGAAAACATTTCACGCGTTTAAAAACCTTGGAAAACTTGTAGTCTTCATTTTTTATTACATGTATAACGTTTTATTAGAGATCTGATTATAATGAAATGTTTTCCCCAATAGAGTTAGTTCTAATTATTTAGGAGGCCAAATAACAAGCTACTTTACTTAAACTTTATAATAAGTTAACATTTCAGTAACTCGTAGTATATACACACACACACACACACTTTGAATGTAATATTTACTTCCTACTTATGCAATCACTTTATATAATATATATGTGGCCCATTATGTTTGTCTTTAATGAAAAATGTTTATTTGTGCTGTATCTGTAGGACGAGTCCGACACCTCAAACTTTGTTGATGAAATTGTCAAGAATGAAATTAAGTTATATGATTCCTCTTTCGGAATCATGGACTCGAACATAGACCACTTCACCCCGGTGGACAAATCTGAGGTATTCAGCTATAATTTTATCTTTATTTTTTAGAACTCCATGTTAATACTCGTTCGGGTTATACACTTATGTACTAATTACGCTAATGGATTTAGGATTAGGAATGTTATATTTAAATGAAGCGTACCTGCATTGGCGTGGAGAACCATTTTGGGAAAACCACCTTCAGTTCCCCATGACTTAGATTCGAACTTCGATATCCCCGTCTTCGTTAGTCTAGTATACTTCAAACTTTGTTGATGAAATTGTCAAGAATGAAATTAAGTTATATGATTCTCTTTCGGAATCATGGACTCGAACATAGACCACTTCACCCCGGTGGACAAATCTGGGTATTCAGCTATAATTTTATCTTTATTTTTTAGAACTCATGTTAATACTCGTTCGGGTTATACACTTATGTACTAATTACGCTAATGGATTTAGGATTAGGAATGTTATATTTAAATGAAGCGTACCTGCATTGGCGTGGAGAACCATTTTGGGAAAACCACCTTCAGTTCCCCATGACTTAGATTCGAACTTCGATATCCCCGTCTTCGTTAGTCTAGTATACTTCGAAAGTTTAATTTTATAAGTTCAATTTAAAATACAATACTTTACAATTTTAATATCAATGTTGCAGTGTCGGCCCCAAATAGGACGTGGATATGTTTCAGAAGCGATAGTCATATCGTTGATTTTATGTATATAGTTTATTGTTAACGTCACAAAACACTAACATCCCGTGACGCGTGAGTGGGCTTGGCGGATGGTGACTTACTAGCCTACACATGCTAGGAGGTCTTGACTCTCATGAGTCTCACCAGTAACTGAATTGCCGTTCGCCTAATTGCCTGATCTATCACAACCCTTAGCTCTAGATTTGTTTATGCCCGCGACCAAACTCATGCTTCACATTGTAACAAAGTAATTATTTATAATTTATCAATCAAAATATCAGATCTCCTTTAACACAGATTTATATGGAGATTTTACCAAATTAGTTTGACAATTTGATTTAATGGCGGACGGTGATAGCACTTTGAAACAGATACAATACAACAACACAAGTTAAAACATATAAGAGTATAACTACTTCTGTTATCACACCTATTCATTTTATAGTTCTGTTTTAGTAAGTTATTGAGGTCACAAATAAGTTAATATAAAAATCATTATATATTTCTATTTTAAGAAAACAGTTTTATTAGGTAATTACATTTCTTTTGATAGTTAAATTTGTAAAATGGTAACCGTTCGTGTAATTAAAAAATAATTAATAACCACACACAAACACTAAGTGTAAATTAATGATCGTATTTAAGTGTCCGTTTTGACATTTGCTGTGGTATCACTCTAGAGCATTGTTACGGTAAACCAAAGGCCAAACAGTTCTAGGTTGTGTCCATGTCTAATTTGTTATCAAGTTCCAGATATTTGAAGACCGTCTAGGGGGAGTAGTTAGCTGACGCGCTAGTTTCGTTCTCAGCTTAACTTACGATGGCGTGAAGTTATAGGTTATTATATTTCGATCGGATAGAATGGGGCTGGTTTTTCCTAAATAACTTTCCACTCTCCCCCATCAAAAATGTTTGTTCACTTCATCTAAGTTCAACCGTCCTGATTCCTAGCACATTAATGTAATTAGTACTTCGGCATATAGCCTGAAACTCTATTATCATTTGGTTTTATAATTTAATTTAATTCAATTTAATATATATTTTTAATATTTTAATCAATTTAATTTTTTCATCTAATTGTCTTGGCAGATTAAACTGGAACAAGATCAATCTACTATGTCAAGTGAAATATTGCAGTCAAAAGATATTATAGAAATCAATAAGATATCAAGTACACATTCTAAACCAGAAGGGTTTTCTGTATCAATTGAAGCAACCAATACAAAATGTAATTTGGTAGAGTATACTAAGAAAAGAGGACATTGTATTGTACATAGAGACAATATGTTATGTAAATCTGCTCTGAAAGGAAGAAATTGTTTTGCACCTGGAGGGGGAAAGAAATGTAAATCTGAAAATTGTATTAAGAAAGCTCTGAAAGGAGGATTTTGTTTTGCACATGGAGGGGGAAAGAAATGTAAATCTGAAAATTGTACTAAGAAAGCTCAGATAGGTGGTGTTTGTAAAGCACATGGAGGGGGAAGGCAATGTAAAATTGAAATTTGTACTAAGAGAGCTCAGTTAGGTGGGGTTTGTATAGCACATGGAGGGGGAAGGCAATGTAAATCTGAAAATTGTAGTAAGTATACTCTGAATGGTGGAAATTGTTTTGCACCTGGAGGGGGTAGCAAATGTAAGACTGAAAATTGTTTAGAGAAGACTAAGGTAGGTGGACTGTGTATTGCACATGGTGGAGGAATGAAATGTAAAACTGTAAATTGTACAAAAAAGGCTCGGGAAAGAGGACATTGTTTTGCCCATGGAGGGGGTAGTAAATGTAAATCTGAAAATTGTACTAAAAAAGCTCAGTTAGGTGGTGTTTGTATTGCACATGGAGGGGGAAGGAAATGTAAAATTGAAATTTGTACTAAGAAAGCTCATTTAGGTGGTCTTTGTAAAGCACATGGAGGGGGAAGGAAATGTAAATCTGAAAATTGTACTAAGAAAGCACAGTTAGGTGGTGTTTGTATATCACATGGAGGGGGAAAGAAATGTAAATCTGAAAATTGTACTAAGAAAGCTCAGTTTGGTGGTTTTTGTTTTGCACATGGAGGGGGAAAGAAATGTAAATCTGAAAATTGTACTAAGAAAGCACAGTTAGGTGGTGTTTGTATATCACATGGAGGGGGAAGGAAATGTAAATCTGAAGATTGTAATAAGAAAGCTCAGTTAGGTGGTGTTTGTATTGCACATGGAGGGGGAAGGAAATGTATAATCGAAATTTGTACTAAGAGGGCTTGTGTGGGAGGGCGTTGTTATGCTCATGGAGGAAGAAAAAAATGTAAAACTGAAAATTGTGTTAAGAAAGCTCTGAAAGGAGGAAACTGTTTTGCACATGGAGGGGGAGTGAAATGTAAAACTGAAAATTGTATTAAAAAAGCTCTGAAAGGAGGATTTTGTTTTGCACATGGAGGGGGATTGATATGTAAAACTGAAAATTGTAGAAATGTTCCTCTAAAAGGAGGATACTGTATTAAACATGTAGAGAATAGTGAAAATTGTATGAAGTTGTCTGATAATGGAGAAGTTTGTTTTTCAAATAGAAGGGAAAGGAAATGTCAATTTAATAATTGTAATAAGTATGCTAGGCAAGGAGGATATTGTTTTTCACATGGAGGTGGAAAAAAATGTAAAACAGAAAATTGTACAAAGCAAGCGCAGTTAAAAGGACATTGTGTTAAACATGGAGGAGGAATTAGATGTAAAACTAATAATTGTACTAAGTATCCTCTGCAAGGAGGAAATTGTTTTGCACACGGTGGTGGAAGGAAATGTCAAACAAATAATTGTACTAAGTATCCTCTGCAAGGAGGATATTGTTTTTCTCATGGAGGTGGAAAAAAATGTAAAACAGAAAATTGTACAAAGCTTGCTAAATTAGGAGGACATTGTAATAAACATGGAGGTGGAAGGAAATGTAAAAAAGAAAATTGTATAAAGAAATCGAGGGTAGGAGGACATTGTCTTAAACATGGAGTAAAAATAGTATGTACGATAGAAAATTGTTTAAAGGCGACTCAAAAAGGAAAACTTTGTAAAGCACATAAAAGGAAATGTTAAACTGATAATTGTATAAGAATGTTATTGTAGGAGGGCATTGTATTGCACATAAAAAGTGAAGTATATGGAAAATTGAAATTATTTTAATTTCCCTATCAAAGATTGACATTATTTTAATTGGAGGAGGGAAGGAAAAGTAAAATCAAAATAGTTATAGCTCATTTATTATGAAGTTTGCTCACACTTAAATATGAAATTAAGAAAAATTGAGTTTGATCCAAATGAAAAAGCTAATTTTTCGTATCAATCGTTGTTAAGTATTTATGTTATAAACTTTTTTTAATACAGGAATCAGAATGATGATTTTATAATCTAGTAGATACTTAACTACAATTTATAGAGGGGAGGAGGAAATTAATAAGAAATAATTACCCTTTCTAAATAGAACTTGAATTCGAACCTCAATATCTCTATCAGAATTATGGCTTGCACTACTGCACTTAGGCCTGGAACTATAGATTATAATACATAATATTGTGCTTGATATACCACTCCAGTATCCTACAACACATTTGGAAAATACAATTGTCTCTCTTTAATCACCGCGTCTTAATATCGTTTTTCTATATGCTAATGTGTTTTAAGGATGAGTAAGATTGATTTTAATTACATACTGGGAAATAATCCAACTAATGGTCCCACACCAAAATTAAAAGAATTGTATATGACATTTTCTTTAGAAATTACAATTTATAGTGAAAATTTAACCAATTATAATACCCTCAATGGACAGATTGTTTTTCTTAGTTCAAAATTTAAGATATTAAAATTATTGTAATAATAAATGGAAACTTATTGTATTAATAAATGGAAAATTAAGTTTAAATGGGTTCACAATTAATGCGCACGGATTTATTGACCTACCATTAATGACAAAGTTGTAAGTAGAGAACCTGAGAGGAAAACGCTCAGCCAACATTTTAACTTTGACTGGACCAATGTTCCAATTTAATATTCGTACTTGCTCTCTGTGATCTGTGTTTAAAATGGAAACATATGATATTTCTCTGGTGAATGAGGAAACTTTTGATATTATTAATACAGAACCTCAAAATGAAAATGGATTTGATATATCTGGACAATCGGGAACTAAAACGATGATGCGATATCAAATCTTAGTCCTGGGTGGAGTGGAAGTAAATACATTTTAGTATATTGTATAGGGAAAAAAATTCTTGCCATAATAAATGTAATTGCTCGTCAGTTGAATCTTTTAGAGTTTAGTGTTCTTCAAACAATTTCTACAATTATTAATATTTAACTAGAAAGATAAATCGATTTCTAAATTAAGTTTAAATCGGGACAGTACGGGTGAAAATAAAGTATATAACATTATTTTAAATTAATTGCATTACATGTTTTTATTATTACCATTCTTATTTTTTCTACACACTTAAAAAACAATGAATAATTTTGAATGTTTGGGCTTAAACACTAAAAAAAGTGATACTAAAATAACTGGATAAACGAATAATATTAAATATTTACCAACATATTGGCTGACCTTCATCCTTTGCTTTAAATAACGATAAATTTTCTTATTCATATTTATTTGTTTATTAAATAAATTTTTGAAATTTTAATTCATTATAGAATGAAAGATTAAGCTAAATTAAGTTTAGTGGTCGTTGTAATGAAATTTTATTAATTTATAAACGTTTTAAAGTCTATAGTTGTATCCTAATACACATTTAAACATAAATTTGTGATTTTATGTTTGATAAAAACACAATTCATGTCTCTTTGGAAAATTTGGTTTGATATGAAGGGTGGTTTAATAATTTTGTCTAATACCATATTCTCGCAAATTGGATACTAACTAATGAATCTTAAAAAATACTATGTATATATATTGTGTTAATGAAGATTAAATATAAGAGCGTGTATTAGAATTTAAAAAATGACTTTAGAATCAAATAAGGCTAGATAAGTTTTAGAATAACCCATTCCTACCACTGCATTTAATACACAATAATAATAATAATAATAATAATAATAATAATAATAATAATAATAATAGTAATTTTGGTGAGAGATGGCGCAACGTTTAGTGCCAAAAATCCCCCACACTCAAGGATAAAGTTTGCAGATTTGATTGTACTCCTCCTGCGTCCTGAACCTAAGAGGTCAGCTAATGTAGAGAGACGGTGACTCTGTCCTTAATGTCAGACGTCAGACCACAGTGTAAAAGAGCCTAAAAGTGCGGTCGTAGTGTTACTTAGTGTTTTTATCACAATGGCTGGAGATAACTGGAACTCACATTATTTGGTATTAACCTAAGATAAAACGCAGAATTTTTATTCCTGGATTTTCACTGCACAAATTCTTAAAGGTTTTTACTTGTACTTCAAATCATCTTCGGGTTAGTAGCCATGGAACTTAGATTCTTCAACTCTATCATTGATATATTAGTGACTGCCGAGTGGATGATGGGGTGGAGAGGGTGGAGATATAAGTGAAAATATATTCTTCTCTCTCCTCATACCTTCTAGCCACCATCCCCACCTAAACAAATGTCGACTATTATAGCGACACAAATATAACCCCAACTCACTCCTAAATAGAGTTCCCTTTAAAAACTTACTTAGGCACAGAATTAATTTCCAGAGTAAAGGTTGAAATCACCCCCTACCTTCATTCACGTCACAGTGATGTTTTGAACTTACGACTGACACACTAGCAAACACAGTCCGATTTTCATTTATTTATTTACAACCGCGTCTAACTATCCGTTCAAGTTAAACGCATAGGTAATAATAATTTCGCTAATAGATTAATAATTGACAAGGTTGCATTAATATATAGTGAACCCGCATGTACGTGGAGGGATAGTAGAAAACCAATCAGGGAAAACCAACCTAATTTGCTCGACACAAATTATAATCTCAATCTCCCTTTCCTCGGCAGTCTGGCTCAACATGAAACCTGCGCGTTACCTAACTACAACACCGAAGTGGGTAGGCCTTTAATAAAACACAAAAAAATTTAGTTTACGTTTAATGTTGATGGTATTTTAATATATAATTATTTTATAAGCAATGATATTAGCTAACTAAAGTGTAAATAGTAGATAATCACTACGTATGAAAAAGTCAAAGTAAATCTTGTGGCTTTTCTAGGTGTGAAACCCTCCTTAAGGTGATTGTCTACCTTGGACAGGTGTACAGGTTTAAAACAATTTGGGTGAGAAAGGCGTACATAGGTCGAGTGGTCAGATACACTTGTTGGCTGGATCCCGACTCCTCCAGCCGCAGTGCTCCTGACTCCTACCAAGGAAGTATAAAAAGGAGCCCCTGCCTTTCAGTACCAGGAGATAGAACGTTGAGTGTTGCAAGGGCAGCAGAATTTGTCAGGAGGTCACTAAATGAGCAGTTGTTTGATTGGCGAGGGGATTTACTCTGGAGGGGAGGGGTAGATCAGTAGGATAACACCTACCTAATGTGAGTGAGAACAGCGGCATTAACACCCGGTCTAACTGATTAACAGTGGTCTCAAACATACAACATATTTAAAAACAATTATTTTAATATGGAATAAACATTTAAACTAGACCCCCCACATATCTGTTGTCCCGGTTAACCGCGTGAATAGTGTCACTGTTAACCGTGTTGAGATTGACATGGTTAACCGTGTATATAGTGTCCCTGTTAACCGTGTATACAGTGCCCCTGTTAACCGTGTATAGAGTGATAATCTTTGTGGGTAAACAATCCCCTACATACCTTTATAAGTGTTTACATTGTTATGTAAACAAGATGAGAGTTGTTTATCTGTCTGATTCTTTCAAAGAGCGGACCACACGTATTGGTGGTCGTAATGTCTGGGGCGATATTCCCGAGTTAGAACGGACTGTGAAGATCAGGGTTCGAATGTGAAATGTGGGTTCTATCATTTATTTATTAAAGATATTAAACGTGCACTTTATAAACCAAATGTATATCAGCACACGAGAATTTCTATGAATGAGAGCGAAAGGACCTACCAATTTATCCGATAAAGGTATCTTCCAATCCCTTCCAGGGTTATTTTACTTGCCACAATCTACAATGAGCCGACAGCCATAATTCAACTCCGAAGGAAGTTGTGCTACGAATTTTTATAGCTAAAAATAATCTATCGACCCATGAACATTGGGTCCTAAGGTGTGAACTTTACCCAAAGCCCACGGGGATTGACTGTATTGTGGGATTGTGGGTGCTTTTTTTCATATTGTTTCCCACAACTGCCTCATGTAAATACGGGTATCATTCTTTGTAAATTCTGCTTCCCTCATACCTACGCAACTGGCATAGTTAAATGCGTTTCTCTCTGATGGGTATTTAGATAAGGAACACAAAAAGCTACCTTATTTAATAAAACCGGAATAAAAAAGTTTGAACTGTGATAATACAGAGGGGAGTTTTCTTAGTGAGAGGATTTTAAAACAATATGGCGCCAAAATACATACATCTAGTTGTAGATGGTAAGTGCACAACAAACTACAACCATCGACCAGCCTATCACACTCGCCATACATACATATATATATATATTTATGCGTCAAGTCATACAATTGGAACCTGTCACTGTTTATATATATTATCAATAATTATATAAAATAACAATAATAATTGTAAAAGTAAAATGTTATACAATTTTATCCTGTAATTTTGGTATTGTATAAAAGTATCTTCATTCTAGAATGTTAATATATTTCTCCTTAGTATATATACGAGAGATACAGGGGAAAGGAGGAAAGTCACAATACAAACATTTTTCACGAAAAAAAAGTGTTTTTTTTTCTAAAACCTCACGAGAATCCAAGTAATCACTTTATTTTTAAAATGATAATTTAAATATGACAGAGACCTCTTTTAACCATAATTTTAAGTGTATTAGAAAGATGTCAAGATTGTCTACAAGATAGCAGCACTTGTATAATCTGAGTTTATATTGTACTTTCTTCTTCTTTTTTTGTACTCTTTATATAATGTAAAAAATATCGAAAATTTACTAATTATCATTATTTCCCATTTTTGATAAAAATACTAATTGTTTGCTTGATGCTCTTTCTCTTAGAAACCATGATTTGTTCATAATTACGTATTTATCCTAATGATACTGACTGTAATTGTATGTCCCCTCTGATAACATGATTACAAGTCCCTGTTCCCGATGGAAAGTTCAACAGGGACCAAAGGTACATTATCATGATTACATCGCATTTTTTTTAGTGATTCAGGTAATATACAATGTAGGAAAAATTATATTATAATGTAAGATTTATTTATTTATTGTTACTGTACAAGGACAAAAATGATAGAAGATACGAATAAATATCATTACATTTTCATATACAATCATCATCAACTGTTTCCAGCCTTTGGCCGGGTCAGTTTATAGTAAAATGCCTCCACCTTCTTCTTCTTATCTTCCACCATTTTCCATCCTTTAATTTCTACCATTCTTCTTCTTTAGCTTTAACACTTTCTGCTATCTGTTCCTCCCATCTCTTTCTCGGCCTTCTTTGCGGTCTTTTTCCTACATAATTCATTTACATATTTCTCTTTGTAATCCTCTCTTTTTCCATCCTCATTACATGCCCATTCCATCTCAGTCTTGCTTCCTCTAAATCCCATGTACTCTCTGTACTCCACTCTTTCCTGGATAATTTCATTCCTAATCCTGGTTCTCCTCATGACAGTTAACATTTTTCTCACAAACTTCATTCTCATGGCCTTCACATTCCTAATCTCTCATTTTGTATAAAAAACAATAAGACAACATATTATTCAGATACAACTTCCCGCTATTTACAAATATCTAATGATACTGATACTTTTCTACCTAAACTAGTCATGATTAAAATATAACTACCAAGAACAAACCGGTATTTGTAACATTGTTGCTCCCAGTCAGTTCTGCTACCTGTAAGCATACAGCGCTGTTTGCCTTGCAAGTTCTTCTATCTTGAATACAACATAACGCACGGCAGGAAACGGATATAAGAGTTATACTTCCGTGATACAAGAAGTCGGCTTCCCAAAGGGAAAGGAAGTTTGTTAGACACGTTCAATACATATAAATAGCAATGCAGTTAAAATTTTATTGGAAGCAAGAAAATATGTTTGTATTTTTTAAACGAGCTACCCATGAAAATTAAGGTATTGTATATGACGTGCTGACAAAGGTTAATTCGTTTGCCATGGTGTTAACCAAATAAATACGAACATTATTTTAACCCCAAGTGGTGAACCTTATTGTGTAACGGGGAAAGGTTTAGGGTATGTTCTACCCTCTTTCGCTCAGTTAAAGTTAGTAGATTGGTTGCTTCTAGAAGATATATATAATATATAATGGTCTTCGTCTGAAGAATTTTTGAAAATTAAACTCTTTTAAACAGTTATTTAGAATAGTTCTCGTTCCATTTTTATTTTTATTTTTAAAATTGGGATACTTGTAGATGCTATTTGGAGTAGTCCTCTTTAGGCAAATTTTTGATGATAATAGTGAATGTCAGGTTTCAATCAATATTAAATGGTGTGTTCATATCATTCCATTAGCATATAGATCTCACTGGAGAGAATTTCTACAACATTCCAAAATAGGTCTAGCGATATACGCCATATTACAATATCGGTACCCAATCTCATCTATTTCGACCATTCAATAGGTCATCTTCTATTCCTTTTGCTCCTATTTGGTAGTGTAAACTTTTATTTTATTTTATATCCTGATTTATAATAATAACCTTAAGAGCCATGAATATTTTTCATAAGTCTAACTAAGAAAACATTCGAATTCATAAGGGTGACTATTGTTAAGCAACCTAGAACAAGGTACTGGTCCTCTAGCAAGGACCTTAAAGAAACGAAATTTTTGTGAAAATATAAGAGTTGGGATATTCAAAGCATTAAGGCCGACTATCGATCAGCACCAACACGAATACTTTTGAATAATTTTAGTTCAAATGAATTTTAAACAAAAGAATAGGCTGATAGTATAAGAATATATAATATTCGATAATTTTCATCTGATAACGCCCATCACTACTCTTATATTTTGGTATTATGTTGGCAATTGTTGGTTTAGAAGTTATTTCACCCGTAAGTAACGATTTGTAGATAATACTAATTACTAGCTAATGTTCTACTAAACAAAGTTCTAAAAGTGTTAAATCTAAGTTTATTCAACCCGTACTAATCTATTGAGAACTAATTCCTCTAATTTAATATACTATTACCAGCCTCACTACCCTCGTGTTAGAATAGGATGCCGATGACGAGGATATCGAGGGTCGAATATTTATTAACTGTACAGAGGTTGCTTTTTTTACAAATTGTATTCCACTTTCACTCTATGCAAATCTGGTTCCATTTCCTATAAATATAACCTACCTAATTCCTAAAACCATTAGCGTAGTTTGTACACCAGCGTATACCCTGAAAACGTTGTAAAACACGGTGCTAAAAAATTATGTTATTTATCTCTTACTATTCAAATGTTGGTCAGTGGCGGCTCGTGTATAGGCACTTCGTAACTGCACACCTCCTAGTTCTACTTGATATTATCGATAAATTTAATACAATGAGTCCTTTTATGTTTATTTATTAATTTTTTTAGTACAATATATATTCCTTAATAATAATGTAAGTACTTCAGTAGCTCTCCCCCAGTTTATGAAAAAGATAGAAACATCTTTGTATGTAACTGTCTGCATCACAATGTCAGCAACGTGAAGTTTCACTGTTGTGCGCATGCTCATATAGGAAGCGTTGGGGAGAAATCTATGACTGCCATGTAGAGAGAGCACTGTTGGTCTGGCAGTTCCGGCCATTAACTGATGGCTGAAGGAATTTTTTTTTTTACTCAGTGTGGATTTTGCTTAAAATCCATCTACCATATATTTGATAGAGGTCATAGGTAGTGTTAAATTAGATTATTATTCTGCTTCCATTCTGCTTCTATTTGATTCAATTTTTTTCGTGTTTTTTTTAACATAAAGACTAAATGCGCTTGCAGTACTTTCAACGGAGAAAATTCCTCAATTGTCATCCATAGATCAGGAGAAAATTATCTAAATTTTGCGCAAATTAATACAAGAAGAATGGATTTCTTTTTTAAATGAATAGATCAAGCTTAAACTGTAATAATAAAAGTTAAAGTAAGTAAAATGTTAATATTTTATCAATTTCTTGAATAAATTTTCTTTTTATACATGCTTTTTTTCCTTTGACACAATTTTAAAACAAAGGTTAAAAATCTCTGGAGCATCACCCCACCTAATTTTGTCTACTTGCCGCCACTAATCTTGGTAGTAAAAATTGTGATGTAGCGTTAATTGAGAAGTTGTGTTTGTGGTGTGGTACTGGTGATATAGTCGTAAACATTTTGACACTATAGTTGTGCTCTAAAGTCGCTCTCACCACTTAATATAGTGTATTATAAGCAATCTCTTTACTAATTTTGATATTATTAGGACAAGGTCCAGATCTTTCTTTCTTTTCCATCTTTTAATTCATAGCATAGTAATATAATAAAATAATAATATAATATAATAAATACTCCAGAAACATAATGTCCGTAATTTGGGCAATTGTTATACTAACCCGTTTATATACTTACATTATTGATAAAATAAAATAAAATAAATCTACTTGATATATTTAACTTTTTAGGGGGCCATTATTTCTAGGGGAAATACCCACAATCAACGAAATTATAGGTCTTAATAAACAATTAAGTAATAAAACTGAATTAAATGATAAAGGCAAATAGAGTTTATTTGGATCCAACATGAATGAAGTTATTGACTAATAGTAGTGACATCAATTGTAGGTCGCAGCACCTGAGAGGAAACCATTCTGCCAATATTTTAACTTTGACTGTATTAATGTTCCCGTTTAATATCTATAAATCTATATGTGGTATCAGTGATCTGTGTTCAAAATGGAGACTTGTGATATTTCTCTCGTCAAGCAGGAAATTGTTGAACTTATCAAGACAGAGCCTCAGAATGAAGATGGAATTGATATGTGTCGACAATCAATAAATAAAACTGAGGTGAGATATCAACGTTTTTGCCAATGGGGGAGTGGAAGTAAATGAGAGCTATGGCAGTATCTTTTGTAGATTTTAAAGGAAAAATAACCTTTTTTGGCTAAAATAAAATAGTGCTTCAGTAGATTTGTTTATAGTTTTGTTTGCTACACACAATATAAATTGTTATTGAATATTTTTCATAAGCCAAAAACAAATCATTATATTTTTGGCGACGCAACCCAAGAACCGCACCTTATAGGTGTATTTTTCTATCTATAAAACCCAAAAATTATAATTATTCATACTATCAATACACTCAAAAAAAGGCGGGGAATTCAGTGATACCAAATTCAAGATTATTATCAAACATTTTTATATAGTGAGCAATTAAAAACCAAACTCACTCAATTGACAAAGGAAGAATTAAATATTATTGAACAATCTGTCAAATATCACTACTGAAGCGTTACTTGAATATTATAAAGTCAATTAATATGCAATGCTCTCAATATGCATCGACCACAATTTCCTTTTCGCACAAAATACATCTTGAAAATGGTTTATCGCTTCTGATAGGACCTTAAACACATAATACATTCAAAAACGATTTTACATTCAGCAAGCTCACTAATGATGATTAGGATTGCATTAAAACAGAGTAAATATTAGAATGAGAACTGACACTCCCATAAAGCTCACTCAACTGAAAGTAGAATATTAAAATAAAACAATATATATTTTAACGTTAAATAATGTACAAGTATAAAACTAAGGCTACTTTCAAACCTAACTTAACTTTCCACTAACTCTACTACCGCCCCATTTCGGAATAAATTAGTTTTTAAATTAATATTCAGAAAATAACCAATTTCATTTACATGTTATAAGATAACATCATATTTGAAATCTTGAGTTTAATACAGTGTATTAAGTACTTACGTAACATCCCCCTCCTTTTTTTAAAAGAAAAAAAAGATCAAACATTGGGAACAGCACCTATAAAATTAAACGAATACAATTATTTGCTTTGTTTCATTGCATTATATCTATATTTACTATTATTTTTTACTAATACTACACACAAATTTAACAATACCAATATTTATAATACTTATAATTTTAATAACTTATAAACAATAAAAACTAAAGAAACGTGAAAAAATAAATACTGACAGACTTGTGGATTGAATCATGATTATTTGTGTAGCTTAGACTTATATTTTTTTATAAACATGTTATTGCTTATTTGATAAATATTATTAAAAATGAAGTTTATCAATAATGAAAAGTTATGTTAAGTTAGGTAAATATCTTAATGTAAAATATAAATTATGAAGGATTAATTAGACTAGTTCTGTCCTAATAAATATGTTAGACATTAATATGAACTTTTATATTTGTGACGTAATTTATATTTAAAAAATTTAAGAAGTTTATTTTGGATGAACACTTGCATTATATATTTCATTAGTAGTCTTAATGCTCTTAATTTCTTCAACAAGATTAAAAGACAAAAAGTGTAAAAAAACATATATTTATTATTTCGAATAAAGACTTAGGTATATCACTCGATTTAGAATTCAGATTCAAGCCTTCCATGATTTTTCAAGTAACATGACTGAACAATTTTCTGTTTCTTATAAAAAAAAATTTTTTTTAGAACTGTGTCGGAATATCTCATTAGGCTATACACATATGTTAGATGTACCAATAAATCTAATCAGTTAGGAATGAAGAAAGCTTAGTTTTGAACAAGTGTACCTGCATTTGCTCTAGTGAAGGTGGAACACCATTTAGTTAATAAAGAATCTCATTACATCCTAGTGTGATTTTAACCACGATATCCCCGTTTATCTGTAGTCTAGTCTATTTCGGGATTGACACCTTTGACCATGCAGCCACCGAAGCAGCTTCCTGTTTCTTTGGAGAGTTATTATATTTATATCATAATCGCAACATCTAAAAGTAATTTTCGTTTACATCAATTAACCGTATTAGTTTGTAAATATGATTTTAAAATGAAATGTTATATTTTGGAATATGTTTAGATATCAATATCATTACCAATCATTAATATGATTGGTAGATCTACAAAGAGAGTTAAAAAAAACAACCTAAACGGCGATATTTTGTGATTTGTTCACAACAATAAACCAAACATAATCATATGTACCGAACAGAGATTAAATTTATTGTTAAACAAATTTTTTTTTCATATAAAACCTGTAAAAGACCTTACTATACCGTTGATTACTTTGACTTTTTTAAAATTTAATATTGGAGCTAAGGCAGAGAACAGTATTAAACTATAAGTAAAGAATTCCTCTTAGCACTGGATGATTCCTGAAAAAGGTTCCGAGTTCGATCCATTTGTTCAGTCATTATTTTGAACTATGAACTATTTTAAAATAGATATTAGTGATGTGTATATCTGTATACCATGATCCTTTCTATCTTCACATAAGGTTTATACTGTACTTCCTCTCTAGCATTGTTTGCTCCATGTAATAAGATCCTACTCCTACAACTCTTTCAGTAAGGATGAGTTTGTGGAGTGAAAAGTTTCACTAAGTTATCCTGTGAGCTGAGTTTACAGTTACCGTGAACTACTGGTTTCTCATAGAGCCGGGGTTTCTTGTTTACCTCTGATGAGGGTTTGATGTTCTCCTGATTGTTGCATTTTCATGGCTAATCTTTTTAAATATCCAACGGCCTTGTAAAGGAAATATTAAGCTGCAGTCATATTTTAATAAGCATAAACTTATATGACAAATATATAAGCTACTAGATATACTTTCCCATACTTATATTTTAATTCTTGTGATCCGCCGCAGTTACTTTTATGAAATATCGTTGATAATTATTAAATTACACTCATTACAATTATAAAATGCTACCTATTTTGAAAATTTGTTTGCATTATATAAAAGGTTTAACTTTCAAGTTTTGTCTGTAAATTTCTATTTCTATGACTACAAATGTATATGTGTAAATAGAAAGTAAATACTTGTAACTCTATTAAATAAACTTAGTTCACAAAAACTAGGAATAAAAAGGTTTGTTAATAGCAGCTCTTAAAGGAATCACTTGATATTTTATTTTAGATATTGATTTAAATTTTACACAAACTCTAGCATTTGTACTATAATTTATGAAACTCTTTTCGGGTTTGAGCTTGTTAACAATAAACACAATAAGTAACATAATTGTGTATGGGTATTTCCTTTGCATTATTTATTTGTTTAATTTATATTAGTACATGTTATTTTTTTATTCTCCAAGGATTCCAATTTGGAGGGAGATTTTAAAGATACCATAAATTATGAAACACAAAGTTTTCAAACCTCAGACGTGGAAATGAAATCTTCGTTGGATGGCTTTCTTCCAATAAAAGAACAAATTAAGGTATTTACTCTCTATAAATTAATTTTTTTTAATTAAATTTATTTATACAAAGAGCATTTTGAAACGGGACTAGGAAATAAAAAAATTAATAATTATTGTTGGAAAACTTTTGAAAAATTTAAATACACATGGATTTTAATGATTTATACTTGAAATATATTGCATTATATTGTCAAACTTATATTTTATTTAATAAATTCAATGATATTGAAATAATATGTGTTGATCATGTTTTTTTATGAAATTTCAAAATGCATCATAGTTAATTTTTAACATACCGCTATTATTATTTATTTAATCCGTCAAATTTGAAAACCAGGAAATTTCAGTGTGTTAGCTTTTCCAAAAAAAAATTAGGGAATATTTAAGTAAGCTATTCAGATTTCTGATATATTTATATATTTCTAAAAAGTTTCTAAAAATTTGACGTAAAACTGTAAAAATAATTTTTACTGTCCTAGTTAAAATAAAATTAAAGTATGGTATGTATTTTTTTTGCCGAATTTTCTTTTCAAAATTATTTTGTGAATCAAGCAGTCTCTTAATTTGAGAGAATCATGCACTCTAAGTATCATAACACTTAGATGCCAATGTACTAAATAGAAAGAGAAAGGAAACTGAGTAGTTTGCCATGTTGGGGTATCTTGTTTATCTTATGATAACACTTTTCTTCTTCCACTGACGCTGATAAACAGTCAGTCTACTATTTTCTTCGAGGAACATTGACAGCATTTCAATATACAAATTTTCTTGTTTTATATTTGAGATAAACAAACACATTTATAAATTGTCTTTTAAACTACATGATGGTAGAAATTTTCCTACTGACTAATTGATATCTTTATGGACTGATTGGATGCAGTGTTGAGACATGTGGTTTGCAGATACGAATGTAGAGCAAGATTTTCATGCTAAGTCTGCCAAGTAAACAATACTTTGTACCTCATGAAGTATGGCATGTTAAATGTGTATAATTAATGTCATTTATAGACAAAATCTTTTATTTACTTATAAATAAGTATATTAAAAGAATTTTCAGGTTCTGCTAGAGTACAAGTGGGTTCTATATCAAGGTAAAACATCCGAATGTTAATCGAACGTTTATCATGTTTACACATGTTCCAAATAATTATTTAGTTAACCATTCACGCATCAACCGCAAATCATAGGATTCTATTTTTGTAAAGGTTTTAGAAGCAATGCCTTGGTGTTTAGTGTAGAAAGCAAAAGTTTTACGTTTTTTAAAATTGACTTTTGTGAAGTATTTTCATTAATGTTTATAAGAGGACTATTTGATCTTTCTGTGGTAATTCATGGAGTTGTTACCGTATTTCAATGTTCCGTGGACAAATATATTTGTATGGAGGTTAGTATTAGAAATGTGTTTTCTGCGTATTTCCTTAGTTCTTTTTATTATTCTCTCTAAAGGTACACTTTTTAATATTACACTGTCCCAAAATCACAAATATAAAATAATTTTTAAAGTGTATTTTTTTTTATTGAAATTCATTATTTCTCCTGCTATCCCTATTTTTTGCAGACACCAAAGATTCCCTATATCTTGATGATTCTTCAGGTACAGAACTTCCATGGTCGTAACAAACTTCCAGATATATCTATGCATGGTTTAATAATTATTACGAGTTGCATTTTTTTCTGTATTTTCACTGCAAACTCTTTAAAATATTCCCAGAGGTAAATCTTGGTCTTAGGGTGTTCACTCGACATGATCACGAAGACCTATACAATACCTTGGATCACCATAGGGTGAAAACATTTCACACGTTTAAAAACCTTGGAAAACTTGTAGTCTTCATTTTTTATTACATGTATAACGTTTTATTAGAGATCTGATTATAATGAAATGTTTTCCCCAATAGAGTTAGTTCTAATTATTTAGGAGGCCAAATAACAAGCTACTTTACTTAAACTTTATAATAAGTTAACATTTCAGTAACTCGTAGTATATACACACACACACACACTTTGAATGTAATATTTACTTCCTACTTATGCAATCACTTTATATAATATATATGTGGCCCATTATGTTTGTCTTTAATGAAAAATGTTTATTTGTGCTGTATCTGTAGGACGAGTCCGACACCTCAAACTTTGTTGATGAAATTGTCAAGAATGAAATTAAGTTATATGATTCCTCTTTCGGAATCATGGACTCGAACATAGACCACTTCACCCCGGTGGACAAATCTGAGGTATTCAGCTATAATTTTATCTTTATTTTTTAGAACTCCATGTTAATACTCGTTCGTTATACACTTATGTACTAATTACGCTAATGGATTTAGGATTAGGAATGTTATATTTAAATGAAGCGTACCTGCATTGGCGTGGAGAACCATTTTGGGAAAACCACCTTCAGTTCCCCATGACTTAGATTCGAACTTCGATATCCCCGTCTTCGTTAGTCTAGTATACTTCGAAAGTTTAATTTTATAAGTTCAATTTAAAATACAATACTTTACAATTTTAATATCAATGTTGCAGTTTCGGCCCCAAATAGGACGTGGATATGTTTCAGAAGCGATAGTCATATCGTTGATTTTATGTATATAGTTTATTGTTAACGTCACAAAACACTAACATCCCGTGACGCGTGAGTGGGCTTGGCGGATGGTGACTTACTAGCCTACACATGCTAGGAGGTCTTGACTCTCACGAGTCTCACCACTAACTGAATTGCCGTTCGCCACATTGCCTGATCTATCACAGACCCTAGCGCTAGTGTTATTTATGCCCGCCACCAAACTCATGCTTCACATTGTAACAAAGTAATTATTTATAAGTCATCAATCAAAATATCTGATCTCCTTGAACACACATTTATATGGAGATCTTACCAAATTAGTTTGACAATTAGATTTTGCGGACAGTTATAGCACTATGAAACAGATACAATACAACAACACAAGTTTAAACATTTAGGAGTATAACTATTTCTGGTATCACACCTATTCATTTTATACTTCTGTTTTAGTAAGTTATTGAGGTCACAAATAAGTTAATATAAAAATCATTATATATTTCTATTTTAAGAAAACATTTTTATTAGGTAATTACATTTCTTTTTTAGTTAAATTTATAAAATGGTAACCGTTCGTGTAGTTAAAAAATAATTAATAATCACACACAAACACTAAGTGTAAATTAATGATCGTACTTAAGTGTCCGTTTCGACATTTGCTGTGGTATCATTCTGGAGCATTGTTGCGGTAAACCAAAGGCCAAACAGTTCTAGGTTGTGTCCATGTCTCATTTGTCATCAAGTTGAAGATATTTGAAGACCGCCTAAGGGGAGCTGACGTGCTAGTTTCGTGCTCAGCTTAACTTACGATGGCATGAAGTTATAGGTTATTATATTTCGACGGATAGAATGGGGCTGGTTTTTCCTAAATAGGTTTCCACTCTCCCCCACCAAAAATGTGTGTTCACTTCATCTAAATTCAACCGTCCTTATTCCTTGTGTTGCACCCTCTCTGAGTCCTAATACTTCCCAGCCATAAAAAGTAATAAAAGGGAGAGGATGATCTTAACATAAATGATAAATGGAAATTATAAAAAATATATAGATTCAACAATATGAGCAGTTTATTCATTTAAATGACAATAGCGCAGATAACAAAAAATGGTCTCATTATATCATTATGAGTACAGTTGGAAATTATGCTCGAAGCAAACAACTTTATATCATTAAAGTTGCGCAAGTGTTTTAACAAAAGGAAACATGAAATCCATCATAATATTGATAGTCCAGTCTATAAGAGACAATACCATAGCGTATACATTTAAATGCGATACAAAATTATAAGGGCCTAATGGGCACCTTGATATGATTACAAAGGTTACGTAATTCACAGAAAACGATATCATAAATATAAAGTAATTTAAATTTGACGACCACACAACAGAGTTTACAAAACGTGAGGGTTTGACTACCAGACCTAAGCCAAACTCCCACGGGACTATCAGATCTGACTTAGAATATGGAACAAACAGTCCCATCAATTAACAAAACTTTAGCTGTTCAAACAGAACTTACGTTACAAAAGAATAAAGTCATCCTAATTCAAATTTCAATAAGAAATGTTACACCACGTTACGTTAATTCAAACCATAATTTTAAATATGAAAAGTTACTTCGATAAATAAATTAGAATACTCTACAATTCTAAACAATATAATATTAACATGTCAAACTTCTAATCGGCACATAACTGAGGATATTTACGAGAATAAATATATAAGCACAAGTCCAGCGCCCGAGCGGTGGCATTTTAAAGATAGAGTATTTAAAATAAATTGACGATCAAACTATTAATACGTTAGATTTTGAAACTGAATTTTATATAAAAAAAAGTTTAAAGTTGATATAAAAGTTAGAGTTCATAACTCCACTCGTCTAATCGACGATTTTGATACATTTTACAAGTTTTCTCCAGACATTGTCCAGGTCCATGACAATGGTCTGTCGTTGATCGTTGATCGTAGGATAGTCGATTATGGCATGCTTGCACAGCCATTATATAGGGATTTCATTGTTCTGGAAGGGAGGTGGGAGTACACCAAACACATGCATGATGACGTCAACGATGCCTTGAAACAGTCACGTAGACCATTGTTGATTCCACTTGCTCCATCGGAATATCCGTGAATATCTCCAATCACTCGATGTTTTGAAGGAGGTTCCTCTAGTCTCTGTCAGAGGTTGGATACATAATTGTCCTCTAGTTGATGTTGATAGTTTATGGCTCATTTCTTGCTAGTACAGTCGGAGTGCCGGGACGCTTTGTTGACCCACTGGATCTTCCTTGACCCACTCGCCAATCTAGGATTCCAGGTGCCGTTCAGCCTTGCAGGATTCTATTGTGAGCAGATTAGTATTATAACTACATGAATTGGATTGAGTAATGAAATATATTGTGCAGCATCGTTTTTATTATGTCTTCTTAGCCTACAAGAACTACAACAGAGAAACATACTATTGTAGGGATCCTAATTGAGTTGAATTTATTGAGCGGGTAGTAAGCTTAGTTGATATAATATCTCCCTCAGTATGGGGCGGGGTCCAGCTGTAACATTATTCCACGTAATGTTACACTAGCACATTAATGTAATTAGTACTTCCGCATATAGCCTGAACCTCTGTTATCATTTGGTGTTATAATTTAATTTAATTCAATTTAATATATATTTCTAATATTTTAATCAATTTAATTTTTTCGTCTAATTGTCTTGGCAGATTAAACTGGAACAAGATCAATCTACTATGTCAAGTGAAATATTGCAGTCAAACATACTTGCACAAACAAGCTCCGCGTTTAATTTGAATATTGAATGTGTTAATGAGAGTCAAGATTTATCTTTTAATGCTCTACACAAGAAAGCAGAGCACAGGAACCTTTTACCAAAAATATTATGTCATGAAGTAAAAGAAAATATTACATCAGAATATAAAAAATCATTTTTAAATTCCGATCGAACAAATCATGGTAAAGAACATCAAGTTGCGTTTAATGAAAGTGTATATAAAATACAAGCTTGCTCAGATAATTATTTATCAGTTGAAGAATTTAAAGATATTATAGAAATCAATAAGATATCAAGTACACATTCTAAACCAGAAGGGTTTTCTGTATCAATTGAAGCAACCAATACAAAATGTAATTTGGTAAATTATACTAAGAAAAGAGGACATTGTATTGGACATGGAGAAAATAGGTTATATAAATCTTCTTTGAAAGGAGGAAATTGTTTTGCACTTAGAAAGGGTAGCAAATGTGAAACTGAAAATTGTTTAAAGAATGCTAAGGTAGGTGGACATTGTATTGCACATGGTGGAGGAATGAAATGTAAAACTGTAAATTGTACAAAAAATGCTCGGGAAAGAGGACATTGTTTGGCACATGGAGGGGGTATTAAATGTAAATCTGAAAATTGTACTAAGAAAGCTCAGTTAGGTGGTGTTTGTAAAGCACATGGAGGGGCAAGGAAATGTAAATCTGAAAATTGTATTAAGAAAGCTCTAAAAGGAGGAATTTGTTTTGAACATGGAGGGGGAAGGAAATGTAAATCTGAAAATTGTACTAAGAAAGCTCAGTTAGGTGGTGTTTGTATAGCACATGGAGGGGGAAGGAAATGTAAATCTGAAAATTGTACTAAGATAGCTCAATTAGGTGGTGTTTGTATAGCACATGGAGGGGGAAGGATATGTAAATCTGAAAATTGTACTAAGAACGCTCAGTTAGGTGGTGTTTGTATAGCACATGGAGGGGGAAGGAAATGTAAATCTGAAAATTGTACTAAGAAAGCTCAGTTAGGTGGTGTTTGTATAGCACATGGAGGGGGAAGGAAATGTAATTCTGAAAATTGTACTAAGAAAGCTCAGTTAGGTGGTGTTTGTATAGCACATGGAGGGGGAAGGAAATGTAAATCTGAAAATTGTACTAAGAAAGCTCAGTTAGGTGGTGTTTGTATAGCACATGGAGGGGGAAGGAAATGTAAATCTGAAAATTGTACTAAGAAAGCTCAGTTAGGTGGTGTTTGTTTTGCACATGGAGGGGGAAGGAAATGTAAATCTGAAAATTGTACTAAGAAAGCAGTGTGTTTGTGTCACATGAGGAAGGAATGTAATCGAAAATGTACTAAGAAGCTCAGTTAGTGTGTTGTATACACATGGAGGAGGAAGGAAATGTAAAACTGTAAATTGTACAAAAAAGGCTCGGGAAAGAGGACATTGTTTTGCACATGGAAGGGGAATGATTTGTAAACGGAAAATTGTAGAAATGCTCCTCTGAAAGGAGAATACTGTTTTAAACATGTAGAGGAGTTTTAATGTAACATTGAAAATTGTATGAAGTTGTCTGATAATGGAGAAGTTTGTTTTTCAAATAGAAGGGAAAGAAAATGTCAATTTAATAATTGTAATAAGTATGCTAGGCAAGGAGGATATTATTTTTCCAATGGAGGTTGAAAAAAAAATGTAAAACAGAATATTGTACAAAGAAACGAAGTTAGGAGGACAGTGTGTTAAACACGGAGGTGGAAGTATATGTAAAAGTGATAATAAGTATCCTCTGCCAAGGAGGAATATTTTTGCCATTGGAGGTGGAAGGAAATGTACATCAAATAATTGTACCTAAGTATCCTCTGCAAGGAGGATATTGTTTTTCTCATGGGTGTGGAAAAAAATGTAAAACAGAAAATTGTATAAAGCATACTAATTTAGGAGGACATTGAATAAACTTGGAGGTGGAAGGAAATGTAAAACAGAAAATTGTTCAAAGAAATCGATGGTAGGAGGACATTGTCTTAAACATGGAGAATAAGATTATGTAAGATAGAAAATTGCATAAAGATGACTCAAAAAGGAAAACTTTGTAAAGCACATAAAAGGAAATGTTAACTGATAATTGTATAAGAATGTTATTGTAGGAGGGCATTGTATTGCACATAAAAAGTGAAGCATTGGAAAATTGAAATTATTTTAATTTCCCTATCAAAGATTGACATTGTTTTGAATTGGAGGAGGGAAGGAAAAGTAATAACCAAAATATTATAGCTCATTAATTATTATGAAGTTTGCTCACACTTAAATATAAAATTAAGAAAAATTGAGGTTGATCCAAATGAAAAAGCTAATTTTTTGTATCTTTCTTTGTTAGGTATTTATGTTATAAACTTTATTTAATATAGGAATCAGAATGACAATTTTATAATCTAGTAGATATTTAACTACAATTTATAAAGGGGAAGTGGAAATAAATAAGAAATAACTACCCTTTATATACAGAACTTGAATTCTAACCTCAATATCTCCATCAGAATTTTGGCTTGCACTATAGAACTACCGGTGCACTTATGGGTTTTTTATAAAGTTTCATAATAAAGTAAGATATAGTACTGCACTTAGGACTGGAACTATAGATTATAATAAATAATATTGTGCTTGATATACCACTCCAGTATCCTACAACACATTTGGAAATACAATAGTCTCTCTTTAATCACCGCGTCTTAATATCGTTTTTTTATATGCTAATGTGTTTTAAGGATGAGTAAGATTGGTTTTGGTTTATATACTGGCAAATAATCCAACTAATGGACCCACACCAAAATTTTAAAAAATGTATATGACATTTTCTTTAGAAATTACCATTTATAGTGAAAATTTAACCAATTATTATACCCTCAATGGACAGATTGTTTTTCTTAGTTCAAAATTTAAGAGTTTAAAATTATTGTAATAATAAATGGAAAATTATGTTTAAATGGGTTCACCATTAATGCACATATATTTATTGACCTACCATTAATGACAAAGTTGTAAGTAGAGAGCCTGAGAGGAAAACGCTCAACCAACATTTTAACTTTGACTGGACCAATGTTCCAATTTAATATCCGTACTTGCTCTCTGTGACTGTGTTTAAAATGGAAACATATGATATTTCTCTGGTGAGTGAGGAAACTTTTGATATTATCAATACATAACCTCAAAATGAAGATATATTTGATATATATGGACAATCGGGAATTAAAACGAAGATGCAATATCAAATCTTAGGCCTATGATGGAGTAGAAGTAAATACGTTTTAGTATATTTTATAGGGAAAAAAATTCTTGCCATAATAAATTTAATAGAGTGTCAGTTGAATCTTTTAGAGTTTAGTGTCTTCAAACAATTTCTACAATTATTAAATATTTAACTAGAAAGATAAATAGATTTTTAAATTAAGTTCAAATCGGGACAGTACGGGTGAAAATAAAGTATATACATCAACTCTCGATTCTACGACCTTTCACGGTTCCCTGGAAAAGGGTCGTTATGTCGAAGGGGTTGTTATTGGAATTTTAACAGATTTAGTTCAACACCTGATCTTTATACGAAAAAATTGCACTTTTTAGACAACAAATATCTTGGGTCATCAAAAATCGTTCACAAAATCCAACCAAAGACGTAACCAAATCAAAATAACATAGTTAAACAATAGCATGGGTCGTCAAAAATTGTTCACAAAATCAGACCAAAATAGTAATCAAATCGAGAATCGAAATAACAATGGCAAAAGCAAGCCTAGCGCGTGTTTTAGCGGCAGTCGCGCGCGGGGAAACATTGTCTTGCTTGTGGGAGGGGGTGGACAGCGTAAAGTTCTATTGGCTGGCATTGATGAGGTGGTGTCTATTTTTATACCTGAACCACCCCAGTTACTAGTAATACAGCGCTCACAAAGATAATTGCAACGCAGCGTCCTAAATAAATGCAACAAACACATTTTACAGCCGATTTCCATAAACTTTTCAACCTTTTTTCCCGGTTCCCCAAAAAAGGGTCGTTACTTAGAGATGGACGCTATTCCCGGGGTCGTAGAATCTAGAGTTGATTGTAACATTATTTTAATTTAATTGCATTACACGTTTTTACTATTACCATTCTAATTATTACTACACACTTAAAAAACTATGAATAATTTTGAATGTTTGGGCTTAAACACTTAAAAAAGAGATACTAAAATAACTGGAGAAACTAATAATCTTAAATATTTACCAACATACTAGCTGACCTTGATCCTTTGCTTTAAATAACGATACATTTTTTATTCATATTTAATTTTTTACTAAATAAATTTTCGAAATTTTAATTCATTATAGAATGAAAGATTAGGCTAAGTTAAGTTTAGTGGTCATTGTAATGAAATTTTATTAATGTATGAAAGGTTTTAAAGTCTATAGTTGTGTCCTAACACACATTTAAACATAAATTTGTGCTTTTATGTTTGATAAAAACACAATTTATGTCTCTTTGCAAAATTTTGTTTGATATGAAGGGTGGTATAATAATTTTGTCTAATAGCATAGTTTCGCAAATTGGATAGTAACTAATGAATTTTGAAAAATATTATATATTATATATATTATACATATATATATTTATATATATTATATATGTATAGTGTTAATGTAGATTAAATATAAGCGTGTGTATTAGAATTTTAAAAATGACTGCCATCAAATAAGGCTAGATGAGTTTTATACTAACCCATTACACCACTGCAGTTAATACTCAATAATAATAATAATAATAATAATAATAATAATAAAAATAATAATAATAATAATGATGATAGTAGTAATTTTGGTGAGAGATGGCACAAAGTCCAACGCCGAATATCCCCCACACTCAAGGTAGTGTTTGCAGATTTGATTGTACTCCTCCTGCGTCCTGAACCTAAGAGGTCAGCAACTGTAGAGAGACGGCGACTCTGTCCTTAATGTCAGACGTCAGACCACAGTAGTAAAAGAGCCTAAAAGTGCGCTCGTAGTGTTACATAGTGTTTTTATCTCAATGGCTGGAGATAACTGGAACTCACATTATTTGGTATTAACTTGAGAAAAATCGCAGAATTTTTAATTCTGGATTTTCACTGCAAAAATTCTTAAAGGTTTTTACTTGTACTTCAATTCATCTTCGGGTTAGTAGCCATGGAACTTAGATTCTTCAATCTTTTAATGATATATTAGTGGTTACCGAGTTGATGGGGTTGAAAGGGGTGTAGATATAAGTGAAAATATATCCCTCTCTCCCCTCATACCTTCCAGTCCCAACCCCACCTACACGAATGTCGACTATTATAGCGACACAAATATAATCCCAACTCACTCCAAAATAAAGTTCCCTTTAAAAACTTACTTTGGCACAGAATTAATTTCCAGTGTAAGGGTTGAAATCACCCCCTGACCTTCGTCGGATGATAAGAGGGAAGAATGATAAGTTCACAGCAACATTTTGAACTTACGATTTACACACAAGCAAACACAGACCTATTTTCATTTATTTATTTACAAACGCGTCTAACTATCCGTTCGAGCTAAACGCATAGGTACTAATAATTTCGCTAATGGATTAGGAATTGACAAGATTGAATTAAGATATAGTGAACCCCGAGGGATAGTAGAAAACCATTTAGGAAAAGTCACCCCAATTTGCTCGACACAGATTATAACCTCGATCTCCCTTTCCTAGGCAGTCTGGCTCAACACGAATCTAGCGCGTTTGCTAACTACGCCACAGAGGTTCTAGGCCTTTGATAAAACACAAACATGTTTAGTTTACTTTAGATGTTATGGTATTTTAATATATAATTATTTTATAAGCAATGATATTAGCTATCTAAAGTGTAAATAGTTGATAATCACTACGTATGAAAAAGTCAAAGTAAATCTTGTGGCTTTTCTAGGTGTGAAACCCTCCTTAAGGTAATTGTCTACCTTGGACAGGTGTACATGTCTAAAACAATTTGGGTGAGAAAGGCGTACATAGGTCGAGTGGTCAGATACACTTGTTGGATGGATCCCGACTCCTCCAGCCCCAGTGCTCCTGACTTCTCTAGCCACAGAGCTCCCGACTCCTCCAGCCACAGAGCTCCCGACTCCTCCAACCACAGTGCGCCTGACTCCTCCAGCCCCAGTGCTCCTGACTCCTCCAGCCACAGAGCTCCCGACTCCTCCAGGCACAGAGCTCCTGACTCCTCCAGCCACAGAGCTCCCGACTCCTCCAGCCACAGAGCTCCCGACTCCTCCAACCACAGTGCTCCCGACTCCTCCAACCACAGAGCTCCCGACTCCTCCAGCCCCAGTGCTCCTGACTCCTCTAGCCACAGAGCTCCCGACTCCTCCAGCCACAGAGCTCCCGACTCCTCCAACCACAGTGCGCCTGACTCCTCCAGCCCCAGTGCTCCTGACTCCTCCAGCCACAGAGCTCCCGACTCCTCCAACCACAGAGCTCCCAACTCCTCCAGCCACAGAGCTCCCGACTCCTCCAACCACAGTGCTCCCGACTCCTCCAGCCGCAGTGCTCCCGACTCCTAGAGCCAAAGTGCTCCCGACTCCTCCAGCCACAGTGCTCCTGACACCTACCAAGTAAGTATAAAAAGGAGCCCCTGCCTTGCAGTACCAGGAGATAGAACGTTGAGTGTTACAAGGGCAGCAGAATTTGTCAGGAGGTCACTAAATGACGCGTTGTTTGATTGGCGAGGGGATTTACCTTGGAGGGAGGGTTAGATCAGTAGGATAACACCTACCTAATGTGAGTGAGAACAGCGGTATTAACATACAAACGAACTGATTAACCCTGGTCTGAAACATACAACATTTAGAAACAAAGATTTTTATATTAATAAACATTTAAACTGGATACCCACTTATCTGTTGTCCCGGTTAACCATGTGAATAGTGTCTCTGTTAACCGTGTATACAGTGCCCCTGTTAATCGTGTGGGTAAACAATCCCCTCCATACCTTTCTAAGTGTTTACATTGTTATGTAAACAAGATGAAAGTTGTTTATCTGTCTGATTCTTTCAAAGAAGGGACCACACGTATTGGTGGTCGTAATGTCTGGGGCGATATTCCCGAGTTAGAACGGACTGTGAAGATCAGGGTTCGAATGTGAAATGTGGGTTCTATCATTTATTTATTAAAGATATTAAACGTGCACTTTATAAACCAAATGTATATCAGCACACGAGAATTTCTATGAATGAGAGCGAAAGGACCTACCAATTTCTCCGATAAAGGTATCTTCCAATCCCTTCCAGGGTTATTTTACTTGCCACAATCTACAATGAGCCGACAGCCATAATTCAACTCCGAAGGAAGTTGTGCTACGAATTTTTATAGCTTAAGAAAAATCTATCGACCCATGAACATTGGGTCCTAAGGTGTGAACTTTACCCAAAGCCCACAGGGATTGAATGTATTGTGGGATTGTGGGTGCTTCTTTTCATATTGTTTCCCACAATTGCCTCATGTAAATACGGGTATCATTCCTTGTAAATTCTGCTTCCCTCATACCTACGCAACTGGCATAGTTAAATGTGTTTTTCTCGAATGGGTATTTAGTTAAGGAACACAAAAAGCTACCAAATCTAATAAAACCGGAATAAAAAAGTTTGAACTTTGATAATACAGAGGGGAGTTTTCTTAGTGAGAGGATTTTAAAACAATATGGCGCCAAAATACATACATCTAGTTGTAGATGGTAAGTGCACAACAAACTACAACCATCGACCAGCCTATCACACTCGCCATACATACATATATATATATTTATGCGTCAAGTCATGCAATTGGAACCTGTCACTGTTTATATATATTATCAATAATTATATAAAATAACAATAATAATTGTAAAAGTAAATTGTTATACAATTTTATCCGATATTTTTTGTATTGTATAAAAGTATCTTCATTCTAGAATGTTAATATATTTCTCCTTATTATATATACGAGAGATACGGGGAAAGGAGGAAAGTCACAATACAAACATTTTTCACGAAAAAAAAGTTGTTTTTTTCTAAAACCTCACGAGAATCCAAGTAATCACTTTATTTTTAAATTGATAATTTAAATATGACAGAGACCTCTTTTAACCATAATTTTAAGTGTATTAGAAAGATATCAAGATTGTCTACAAGATAGCAGCACTTGTATAATCTGAGTTTATATTGTACTTTCTTCTTCTTTTTTTGTACTCTTTATATAATGTAAAAAATATCGAAATTTATTAATTATCATTATTTCCCATTTTTGATAAAAATACTAATTGTTTGCTTGATGCTCTTTCTCTTAGAAACCATGATTTGTTCATAATTACGTATTTATCCTAATGATACTGACTGTAATTGTATGTCCCCTCTGATAACCTGATTACAAGTCCCTGTTCCCGAGGGAAAGTCTCAACAGGGACCAAAGGTACATTATCATGATTACATCGTAGTTTTTTTAGTGATTCAAGTAATATACAGTGTAGGAAAAATTATATTATAATGCAAGCTTTGTTTATTTATTGTTACTAGACAAGAACAAAAATAGTAGAAGATACGAATAAATATCATTACATTTTCATATACAATCATCATCAACTGTTTCCAGCCTTTGGCCCGGTCAGTTTGTAGAAAATTGCCTCCAACTTTTTCCATCCTTTCACCATTTTTCCTCCTTTAATTGCTATCTTTCTTTTTCTTTAGCTTTAACACTTTCTGCTATCTGTTCCTCCCATCTCTTTCTCGGCCTCCTTTGCGGTCTTTTTCCTACATAATTCATTTACATATTTCTCTTTGTAATCCTCTCTCTTTCCATCCTCATTACATGCCCATTCCATCTCAGTCTTGCTTCCTCTAAATCCCATGTACTCTCTGTACTCCACTCTTTCCCGGATAATTTCATTCCTAATCCTGTTTCTCCTCATGACAGTTAACATTTTTCTCACAAACTTCATTCTCATGGCCTTCACATTCCTAATCTCTCATTTTGTATAAAAAACAGTAAGACAACATATTATTCAGATACAACTTCCCGCTATTTACAAATATCTAATGATACCGATACTTTTCTACCTAAACTAGTCATGATTAAAATATAACTACCAGGAACAAACCTGTATTTGTAACATTGTTGCTCCCAGTCAGTTCTGCTACCTGTAAGCATACAGCGCTGTTTGCCCTGCAAGTTCTTCTATCTTGAATACAACATAACGCATGGCAGGAAACGGATATAGGAGTTATACTTCCGTGATACAAGATGTCGGCTTCCCAAAGGGAAAGGAAGTTTGTTAGACATGTTCAATACATATAAATAGCAATGCAGTTAAAATTTTATTGGAAGCAAGAAAATATGTTTGTATTTTTTAAACGAGCTACCCATGAAAATTAAGGTATTTTATAAGACGTGCTGACAAAGGTTAATTCGTTTGCCATGGTGTTAACCAAATAAATACGAACATTATTTTAACCCCAAGTGGTGAACCTTATTGTGTAACGGGGAAAGGTTTAGGGTATCTTCTACTCTCCTTCGCCCAGTTAAAGTTAGTAGATTGGTTGCTTCTAGAAGATATATATAATATATAATGGTCTTCGTCTGAAGAATTTTTGAAAATTAAACTCTTTTAAACAGTTATTTAGAATAGTTCTCGTTCCATTTTTATTTTTATTTTTTAAATTGGGATACTTGTAGATGCTATTTGGAGTAGTCCTCTTTAGGCAAATTTTTGATGATAATAGTGAATGTCAGGTTTCAATCAATATTAAATGGTGTGTTCATATCATTCCATTAGCATATAGATCTCACTGGAGAGAATTTCTACAACATTCCAAAATAGGTCTAGTGATGTACGCCATATTACAATATCGGTACCCAATCTCATCTATTTCGACCATTCAATAGGTCATCTTCTATTCCTTTTGCTCCTATTTGGTAGTGTAAACTTTTATTTTATTTTATACCTGATTTATAATGATAACCTTAAGAGCCATGAATATTTTTCATAAGTCTAACTAAGAAAACATTCGAATTCATAAGGGTGACTATTGATAAGCAACCTAGAACAAGGTACTGGTCCTCTAGCAAGGACCTTAAAGAAACGAAATTTTTGTGAAAATATAAGAGTTGGGATATTCAAAGCATTAAGGCCGACTATCGATCAGCACCAACACGAATACTTTTGAATAATTTTAGTTCAAATGAATTTTAAACAAAAGAATAGGCTGATAGTATAAGAATCTTATGATAGATTTCAACAACACTGGTTCATTGCTCCATGGCTACTCTTGTGTTAGACTAGTCTGCCGACGTCGGGGAGATCGAGGTTCAAATTTCGGTCGGGTGTACTAAGGTGTTTTTTCCAAAATAGTTTTACTCTCTCCCTCCATGAAAATGCGGGTAGACACCATCTAAATATATCCTTTTCAATACTTAAACCCATTAGTGCACAACGGTTGTTGTAGTAGTACTGGCCGACAGTCGCAACAGGCCAGTGTTGAAGAGTACTCAAGTTGGTATAAAATAAAATAAACTATCTTAGCTAGATAATAACACCTACATATAGATAGTTAACAAAAATATAGGACAAAACTATTTAATAAATTATACTAAAACAAAGTGAGGCAAAGATGGCAATATATGAGTGTTAACACCAACATTGTTTTATTATGGATGTGGGTTTGTCAGGAAAAACACTAGAGCAAGGTGTATGTGGTTGCAATGAGATATCTAAGAAATGTATGAGGACAAACTCGTACGGACAGAGTCAGTGATGAATGTGGACAAACTCGTACGGACAGAGTCCGTGATAAATGTGGACAAACTCGTACTGACAGAGTCCGTGATAAATGTAGACAAACTCGTACGGACAGAGTCAGTGACGAGTTGTAGGTGATACTAATTACTAACTAATGTTCTACTAAATAAAGTTCTAAAGTTTTAAGCCTCAGTGTATTCAACCCATACTAATGTATTGACACCTTAGTCCTCTTATTTAATATAATGTTACCCGCTCTGGTAGCCGCGTGGTCTAACGCGCTACTCTCATGTTGGACTAGACTGCCAACGACGGGGATGTAGAGGTTCGAATCTTAGTTGTGTGTACTAATCCCTAACAACTATTAACGTAGTTAGTATACAAACTTATAACCTGAACCCGTAGTAAAACGCGGTGATAGAAAAATATGTTATTTATCTCTAATTATTCACATGTTGGTAGTGGAAATAGCGATGTAACGTTGTTAATTAAAGAGGTGGGTGGTGTGGTACGAGTGATATTGTCATGAACATTATGGCACTATGGTCGTGGTCCAAAGTAGTTTCCACAACTTTATATAGTGTATAATAAATGATCAGTTATGGTAATATATATATATGACTATAATCTCATTTTGTTCAAACTCAGAAATTGCTGATATATTTTCATTACCTGTTCAATAAACAACTATATCTCTGTTTACTAATTTTGATATTATTAGAACATGGTCAAAATTAATGTTTCTTTTTCGCCATTTAATTCTTACCATAATAATAATAATAATAATTATAATGGTACAGTACGATTTTGTAAGAAGTTTGATCAATAGTCTTAATAATACATTTATATACCTAATAACTGCGTATTGTTAAAATAAAATAAGTCTACTATATGAATTTAATTTTTCAGTGGATCATTATTTATAAGTGAAATACCCAAAATCAATAAATTTCTAGTTTTTACTAACAAATATAAGAGATAAATCTCAATTTTATGATAGATTGCAAATAGAGTTTGATCGGATCCAACATGACTGCCCACAATTTATAAACCAACTAGTACTGACATAAATTGTAGGTCACAGCACCTGAGAGGAAAACGCTCTGCGTTCCCGTTTAATAACTATATGTGTTATCTATGATCTCAGTTCAAAATGGAGACTTGTGATATTTCTCTCGTGAAGCAGGAAATTGTTGAACTTATCAAGTCAGAACCTCAAAATGAAAATGAGTTTGATATGTGTGGACAGTCAGAAATTAAATCTGAGGTGAGATATCATAAACTTTTCCTATGGGGGAGTGGAAGTAATGAGAGCTAGCGCTAGAATTTTTGTAGTTAATATAGAAAAAAAAAACTTTTTTGGCTGAAATAAGTGAAACAGTGCTCCATTAGATTCGTTTATAGTTTAGTTTCCTACACACAAGTTAAACTGTTCATGAATATTTGACTTACACCATAAACAAATCATAATATTCTGTGGGGACGAAACCAAAAAACCATACCTTTTAGGTGTATCATTTTCTCTATAAACCCCAAAAATCTCAAAAATACTATCAGTACATCACAAAAAAATGCGGTGAATCCCGTGATAGCAAATTCAAAACTATTACGAAAAATTGCTTTAGTGAAATCTTAAAAATAAAACTCACCCAAATTACGAAGGAACAATTAATATAAATGAAAAATCTGTCGAAAATCACTACGAAAGCGTTTCTTGATTATGGTAGAGGTGATTATTGCTCGATAATCTTCTGCATCGACCATAATATCCTTTTTACAACAGATGGAATTTTTAAAATGGTTATCTTTTCTGATACGACCTTAAACACTTCTGCACATTCACTAAAGATTTAACATCCAACAAACTCACAAAAGGATACATTAGACCTGAATTTAAACATGTTAAAAACTATATCGAAAACAGATACACCCTGTAACTCACTCATCTGAAAGTCAAATATAAAAATAAAATAATATATATTTTATAGCTAAATAATGTGTAAATATAACATTAAGGCTACTTTCTAACCTATCTTAACTTCACCTTTCACTAATCTTGCTACCGTCTCATTACCTAATAAATTAGAATCTCAATAATATCCAGAAAATAAACAATTTTACTTAAGTAGTATAAGATAACGTCATATCGTACGTGATCATGGAACAACCTTGTGTTATTAGTATGTTTACATTTCGAACTAGATATTATTGTATTTTCTAAAAGATTTGACAGAATAATTTCAAATGACTATAATAGCTGAATCTTAGGTTTGAATTTTTAATTCCCATGTGTGTATAGTTTTTTTAGTATATCATAAAGTACATTTGCATCATTCCCTACTGTTTAAAAAGCAGAATAAATGGGAACAGCAATTTTAAAACAAATTTATAAAATTGTTTGCTTTTTTTTTATTGCAATTTATTACTATAACACACTTAAGAACGACACAAGTTGAAAAATACCAATATTTATAAGTTTTATAATTTTTATTAAACAACATACAGGGAAAAAACAGAGACATACAATTTTAAATATTGACCAACTTGTGGATTGAAAAATCGTTTATTTTATTTTTTAGAAACACGTCTATCTACTCGGCCTATACTCATATGTTATATGTATCAGTAACGCTAATGAATTAGGGATGCAGGAGGTTTAGTTTTGTTTAAGTGTACCGTCGTTTTCTCTAGTCAAGGTGGAAACCATTTAGGAAATAACCAATCCCAGTACATCCGAGTGTGATTTTAACTACAATACCCCTTGTGATCTGTAGTCTAGTGGATTTCGGGATATACACCTTATACCATGCGGTCACCGAAGCATGTTCCTGTTTCGTTAGGGAATTATTATTTTTATATCTTAATCTCAACACCAAAAAGTAAATTATTACATCGATTCAACGTATTAGTTTGTAAATGTAAGTTTAACATTAAATGTAAAATTTTGAATTATTTTTAAAAATAGTATCAATATCACAAATCATATATAAGATGGGTAGAGCTACCAAAGTCAATTAAAAAAAAAGACCATAAAAGCCCGATATGTTTAGAATTGTTCACAAAAATAATTAATCATAAGCCTATGTATCAAAGTGATATTGTATTTATTGTTAAAAAAAACATTTTTTTATATATAAAATCTGTAAAAGACCTGGCTCTCCCGTTAATTAATTATTTATCTTTTAGTTTCAATTTCTTTTATTTAATAGTATGAACTAAAACAGAGAACATCTTTAAACTATGATTAAAGTATTGTAGCAATTATTGCTCCAAGTCAACAGACTGGGACAGTCAAGTATAAAAATCACTTACCCAATATCACCAATCTTGCGGAGCACCTTGCGCAACAAACATCCGACTACACAAACCACAAGCGAACAACTGCCAAGACTGAGCCTAGTGCCGCATCTCGCCACTAGAGACCGGCACCACCACTACCATGATCAATCCGCCCAACTTCAAGAAACGAGAAGAAGATGGTAACTGCCAGGCTTTGCCAGAATAATATAGAATGTTCTTCTGCCGGCGCGCCCCCTTCCTTTGTGCCTCTCCTGTTCGATGAGTGTGATATATAAAAGACCATCCGTCGAGGAAGACGCCACTCTTGGACTTGGCTGCGACCATGTAGGACAAAGCGTCGGCGTAACGGACGTATTACGTTAATGTAAGAATAAATCCAATTTAGGTTTAAATGTAAATTATGGGAACTAGTCAAAATTCTTTTTAGATATTTTTATCAAATTTAACTATAAAGTATTTGCGTAAATCTTCGTCTTTGATTTACTTTATAATGAGAGTATTGTAAAGTCAGACATTTTCTGTGTTATTGATATTAGGCATTATGCGCGAACTTTATACTCAACCAATTAACTTTATTTGTTTCTCAGTAGTATCTAGGTTAGATGAGTATAGTAAATATGAAAATTGGAGAGTGTTGTTAGATCAGAACTTTTCAATATTATCTATAATTATTGAAAGTCATACATTTCAAAACTAACTTTATTTCGTTTCAATTGCAAATGGAGTTGCATTTTGGGTTTGGCAAACATTAAGGTGGGAAAGTGTTTGAAATATGGTGCCGAGATTTTCAATATTAGTAGAATGGAGTATTGCACTAGATTATTGTATATATCAACTTAACTTTATATTTTTTAATAGTTTCTCGATTGTTACTTTTGGGATAGTGTCGTTAATATCTATTTTGTGCCAAAATAGTAACAAAAACAACTTAAAGGGGTAATGTTAGGAAATATCCTTGATATTTATAATAGCACTATAATCCTTGTTTATGACATAGGCGAAGGTTATTTTGAGTTCTGCAAGTAGGTTATTAGCGTTAATGTTAAATGGTAGTGAAATTAGGTATTTTTGAGGGAACTAAAACTTTTAACGTGTTGCTTTTTGCAACAGGTACAAAAATGTGTTAGTTAGGAGAGATCATTTACTGTACTACGTATGGTCATATTAAATTAATGTTATGCATCAATATTTGTATTTACGTAATATGTTTAGGGTACATAATAAATAACGTAATGATTAGAAGAAAAAGAGTAAATTTTTATGGAACAATGTTTTTATTGGATAGTATATATTTATGTTTAGAATGCTTGGTCACTCACGTCTATTATATGTAAATAACTGAACTATTAAATGCTCTTCAAATAATATGCTTATTATTTAATAAAGTTTGGCATAAATGAAATCTAAAAGATTCTAAGACTTGAATTTATTCTATTACATAATTACGCCATATTATCCCTATGTCTAGAAAAGGTGCGAGGGATTAGCCTTCAACCTTTTTATATATTAATATGTTAGGCAACCTGTGAAGGTGGACCGTAGTTTCCCGCTATTCACAAGAGTGAGTTGCGTGCTCTGGGGACATGCTAAATGTCCAGCACTTTATAACTCACAATTTTAGGATAGTCACTCTAAGTGCTCCTCTCTATTTTATTTTATTTTTCTTTAACTGTAGGTTTTGTTTATATTTATGTATTGAATCCCTCTAGTTTGGAGCTTAGGGATTAAAGTATTCCTCTAAGTACTGGATGATTCCTGGATGAGCCTACTCCTACAACTCTTTCAGTGAGGATGAGTTTGTGGGGTGAAAAGTTTCACCAAGCGGAGATTACAGTTACAGTGAACTACAGGTTTCTCATAGAGCCGGGGTTTCTTGTTGACCTCTGTAGAGTGTTTGATGCTCTCCTGATTGTTGCATTTTCATAGCTCATCTCTTTAAATAGCCAATTGCTTTGTAAAATAAATATTAATCTGCAGTAAAATTTTATAAACATAAACTTATATGAAAGCTATAAAGGTAATTAGATCTGCTTTCACATACTCGTATGTTAATTCATGTTATCTGAGTCTGTCACTTTTAAGAGATATCGTTGTTGATTATTAAATTACACTTATTAAAAATATTAAAGATATCTATTTTGCAAATGTGTTTGTAATTTATAAAAAAGTTTAACTTTCAAGTTTTATCTCTAGATTGCTATTTCTATGACCACAAATGTAAATGTGTAAATATAAAGAAAATATTTGTCACTATATTAAATAAAGCTAGGTGACAAATATTAGGCATAAAAACAGTGATTTAATAGCAGCTCTAAAAATAATAAACTGATATTTTTATTAAAAATATTAATTTGACTCTTACATAAGCTCGAGCATTTGGACCCTGATTTATGGAACTTAGTGTGTGTTTGTTGAACATTTTAACTATAAACGCAGCTTGTAACATATTTGTGTATTGGTGTCCTATATATTACTGACATGTTTAATTTGTAATATGATTAATTGATGTTGTTTTTTAATCCTATAAGGATTCCAATTTGGTGGGAGATTTTAAAGATACCATAAATTATGATACAAACATTCTTCAAACCTCAGACGTGGAAATGAAATCTCCGTTGGATGGCTTTCTTCCAATCAAAGAACAAATTAAGGTAGTTACTCTCTATACATCAAATTCTTAATAATAAACTTATCTCCATTAAAATAGCCCTATAAACTCGACTAAGTAATTAAATGATGATTGATAATAGCTGGAAAACTTTTGAAAAAATTTAAATACACAACGAAATTTAATTATTTATACTGGAAATATTTATTGTACTGACAAACTTATATTTTATTTAATAAATCGTTCCAAAAAATAATCTAGGAAATTGAAATAATATATTTTTAAGAACTTTTTTAATGAAAATATCAAAATGCATTCTAGTTAATTTTTAACATACTGGCATTAATATTTAATCCATCAAAATTGAAAACCAAACAATGTCAGTATGTTAGCTTTTTCAAAGAATAATTAGGGGATATTTGATTAAGTTCATCAGATTTCTGAAATCTTTAGATATTTCCTAAAAATAACTAAAACATTTGACTTAAAACTGTAAAAATAACTTTTATTCTCTTAGTTAAAATATAATAAACGTATATATTTTAACAAAATTGTCAATTTGTTTTATCAAAATTATTTAGCTAATAAAGCAGTCGTTTAACTTGAAGATATCAAGCACTATTAAGCACTAATACTCTTAGATACCAATGTACAACATAGAAAGATGGAAAAGAAAATGAGTAATTGGCTATTTGGAGTCTCTTGTCTATCTTATGATAACACTTCCCCTCTTCCACTGACGCATATAAACCGACACTCAATTATTTTCTTATATTCTACATTGACAACTTTTTTAAATACAAATTTTCCTGTTTCATATTTTAGTTAAACATACATTTTTAAATAGTTTTATCATCTGCAAAGGTATACTTTTTAAACATGCATTTTCGCAAACTCACAAATATAAAAGTATTTTTAGATTATTTTTTTCTTGAAATTATCTTTTTTCACATGTATACACCCCCTTTTTTTTAGACACCAAATAATCTCTATATATTTCCTACTCTTTAAGGTACAGACCTACAGACCTACCCTGGTAGTACAAACTTCCAGATATATGTATTCAGGGTTTAATACTTATCTCGAGTTGAATTGTTTTCTGGAGTTTCACTAAAAAGTCTTTATAATATTCTCAGAGTTAAGAACATAAAGGAATTAAAATCTGGTGGTTGGGGTGTACACTCAACAGGATCACGTCGACCTATACAATACCTTGGATCATCATAGGTAGTGTGGAAACATTTCAAACGCTTAAAACCTTGAAAAACCTTTAGTCTTCATACTTTATTGCACGTATAACGTTTTATTAGAGTTATGATTATAATGAAATATATTCCTCTTTAGATTTAGTTCTAATTATTTAGGAGGCCCAAATACCAAGCTACTTTACTTAACCCTGTATAATAGTTTTACATTTCTGTAACTTGTAGTATATAAAAACACGCCTTGAATGTAATATTTACTTCCTACTGAAAAATCCTTTTACATAATATATATACGGCCCATTTTGTTTGTCCTTAATGTGAAATATTTATTTGTACTGTAACTATAGGATGAGTTCGACGCCTCAAATTCTGTTGATGAAATTGTGAAGAATGAAATTAGGTTATATGGTTCCTCTTTCGGAATTATGGACTCCAAAATAGATCACTTCAATCCGGCAGATAAATCTGAGGTATTCAGCTATAATTGTACATTTTTTCCCTAGTACTCCATTTAATACTCGTTTGGGTTATATATGTACAAATCACGCTGATGGCTTTAGGATTAGGAAAGTTATATTTAAAGGAAGAGTACAGGCATTGGCGAGGAAAACTATTTTTTGAAAATCACCTTCACTACACTTGACCAAGATTCTAACCTCGATCTCCCGTCATCGGTAGTCTAGTCAACTTCAAGATTTATTTTTATAAGTTAAAACATATAGAAGAATAACTACACCAGGTATTACACCTATTCATTTTTTCGTTCTGTTTTATTAAATTATTTAACTCACAAATAGTTTATATAAAAATCCTTATTGAATATTTCTATTCTAAGAAAACCATTTTATCAGTCAATGATCTATCATTTTTAAGTTAGTAAAATTGTCATTGTACTTATAATTACAAGATAAAAAGTCACACACACACACACACATTGTAATTAATGACCGTAGTTAATTGACCGTTTGGACTTTTTCTGTGGTATCAATCTGGGCTATTGACCAAAGGTCAAAGAGTTCGAGGTTGTGGCCATGTCTCTTTGTCAACTAGTTTAAAATATTTAAGGGCCCACCTCGTGTGCGTATTCAGCTTAACTTACGAATAAGGGGTAATCGAGTTTATAATTTTGTACTGGTGAACTTGGGGTGGTTTTTCCTAAACGTTTTGCACCCTTCCTCGACGCAAATAAGTGTTTACTTCCTCTAAATTTAACCTTCACAATTCCCTGCCATAACATAATTAGTACTTAAGCGTATAGCCCATTTGGATATTAATGCATGGTTTTATATTTTAATTTTATTTAAAAAATAAATATTTGAATCATAACATTATTATTTGTTCCAATTGTGTTTGCAGATTAAACTGGAACAAGATCAATTTACTTTGTCAAGTGAAATATTACAAACAAACATAATTGCACAAACAAGCTGTGATGGTAATTCTAATATTGAATGTGTTAATGAGAATCAAGATTTATCATTTAATGCTCTGCACAAGAAAGAAGCGTGCAGGAACCTTTCATTAAAGAGATTAGGTTCTAAATTCCACAATAACATTACAACAGAATATAAAACGTCTTTATTAAATTCCGATCAAACAAAATTTATAAAGGAATATCAAGGTGCTTTTACTGATAATGTTTATAAAATACAAAATTTTTCAGATAATCACTTAACAGGTAAGAAAGTTAAAGAGAATGTAGAAATCAATATATCAAGTAAGAATCCTAAACTAAAAGGATTATGTGTATCAACTGAAGCAACCGACACCAAATGTAAATTGGACAAGCATACTAAGAAAGGAATACATTGTATTCCACTTGGAGAAGGAAGGATATCTAAAAATAAAAATTGTAGTAAGTATGCTCTAAAAAATAAAACTTATTTAGCACATCGAGAAGGAAAGAAATGTAAATCTAAAAACTGTAGTAAGTTTGCATTGAAAGGAGGTAATTGTTTTGCTCATGGAGGGGGAAGAAAATGTCAAACAGAAGATTGTACTAAGAGTGCTCAGGTAGGAGGACATTGTAATGCACATGGAGGAGTAAGGAAATGTAAAGCTCAAAATTGTTCTAAGAATTCTCAGGCACGAGGACATTGTAAAGCACATGGTGGGGTAAATAAATGTAAAACGGAGAATTGTACTAAGAATGCTCAGACACGAGGACATTGTATTTCACATGCAGGAGGAAGGAAATGTAAAACTGAAAATTGTACTAAGAATGCTTTGATAGGAGGACATTGTATTGCACATGGAGGAGGATATAAATGTAAAACCGAGAATTGTACAAAGAGTGCTCAGACACGAGGATATTGTAAAGCACATGGAGGAGTAAGGAAATGTCAAAAAGAAAATTGTACCAAGAATTCTTTGGCAGGAGGACATTGTATTTTACATGGAGGATTAAAAAAATGTAAAACTGAAAATTGTATTAAGAGTGCTAGGTTAGGAGGACGTTGTATTACACACGGTGGAGGTAGGAAATGTAAAACTGAAAATTGTTCCAAGAATGCTGGTGTAGGAGAACATTGTAATGCACATGGAGGTATAAGGAAATGTAAAACCGAGAATTGTACAAAGAGTGCTCAGGCTGGAGGACATTGTATTGCACATGGAGGAGGAAGGAAATGTAAAAATGAAAATTGTACTAATCGTGCTAATGTAGGAGGTAATTGTATTGTACATGGAGGAGGAAGGAAATGTAAAACTGAAAATTGTACTAAGAGTGCTAAGGTAGGAGGAAATTGTATTTTACATGGAGGAGGGAAATGTAAAACTGAAAATTGTACTAAGTATGCTCAGTTACGAGGACATTGTAAAGCACATGGAGGAGTAAGATTATGTAAGACTGAAAATTGTACTAAGAAATCTGAGGTAAGAGGACATTGTTTTAAACATGGTGAAGGAAGGAATTGTAAAACTGAAAAATGTACTAAGAATGCTCAGTTAGGAGGACATTGTATTGCACATTGTGGAAGAAGGAAATTTAAAACTGAAAATTGTACTAAGAGTGCTAAGGTAGGTGGAAATAGTATTTCTTGCAGGAAGAATGTATTGTGAAACTACAATTTTTATTAAGAATGCTCATGTAGGACGACATTGTATTGAACTTGATGGAGGAAAAAAATGTAAAACTAAAAGATATAGTAAGAGTCCTTGGATAGCAGAACATTTTATTGCTTATGGAGGAGGATGTTAATATAAATCTTAAAATTGTACTAAGTATGATCAGGTAGGGAGACATTGTATTGGTCATGGTGGAGGAAGGAAATGCAAAATTGAAAATTGTACTAAAGTGCTGAGGTAGGATGATATTGTATTTCACTAGGTGCCGGTTTTATATGTATATACTAAAATATTACTAATCTAGTTGTGAATAGGTGTCATTGTATTCAACATTGAGAACGTATATATTGTATTAGTGAAAATTCTATTAACCTTGCTGGTAATGAGGAAATTGTTTTGTTCATTAGGAGGTAAGTAAGTAAATACTGAAAATTGTATTAAAAAGTTTCAGGTATTAGTAAATAACACTAAGGGGAGATGAAATAAAAAACTGTAAGTTGCATAAAAGGGCTCAGGTAGAAAATCATTGTAATGCATAGTATATGTAAAATTAAAAATTGTACTAATTTGCCAATGAATTATGCTCATTTCTTTGAACTTGAGAGAGGAAGGAAATAAAATACAAAAATTTTATTCTCAACAAAGTTAACAAAGGGTATGTTGCCCATTTCATGAGAAATTTAAAAAAATATATATATGTAATTTGCCACCCAAAAAAAATATGATTATGATACTAATGTGAAATCTATATTTTTTTTAGTACTTTCCCTCATCGGTATTTGTATTATAAACTTATTTTTAATATTGGAAGCTGAACAAGTAGTTTATAATCTAGAAGAAATTTAATTGGAATGTGTAGAGGGGAGGAGGAACTTAATGAATAAAAACTACCCTTTCTACACACAACTTTAATATGACCTTCAATAACTCATTAGTAATATGACTTGCACCATACGACCACTAGGCCAAATATAGTGTTGTATTAATCTTCATAATAAAATAGGGTATAGTACTACAACTATAGATGGAACTATTAATGATAAAAAATAATATTGTTATTAATATTCCGGTTCAATGTAAAACAACACACTCGGAAAATACGATTGTCTTTATTTTACCACCGCATCTTACTACCGTTTTACTATTCACAAATGATATTTCATGATGAATAAGATTGAATTTAGAACAATTAGAGCCCAATTTGCATATAGGGTGTGAGTAAAATTTACTTTTAAGGAAAAATGACCCTTGGTATATCTGAACTTAGGTTCTATTTAGAATACATTGTTATAGTAATTGAAGGAAATAAAATGAAAACGATGTTTTGATCCATGCATTCTTTGACAAGAGCACATTGTGAAATACCAGCTTTTTATTAATTCTACCATTCTTGAAATCGTTGAAGTACACATGAACGGAAAATTGATTGAATGCTTTTCAAAAATTAGAATCTCTATTATTATACATTGAACATTTATTTCAATATGTTTGGAGATATCCACACTATGCAAGGAATGGATTGAACTTATAATAATAGATTATTTTTCTCTCTGACCTTTTTTCTTTAACATATTTTCTCTATGTATTATATTTCTTTAGTAATTATGTAAATTTTATACAAAGATAAAAATGTATACTAGCACACATTTTCTATAAGGACTACCATGGGTATTGTTTGTCTAGTAGTATTATTGCCCCAGTTTTATTCTTTAATATCATTTATAAAAACGAATTTATAATAGTATATATGTGGTTTTTTTTAGAGAGAATCGAGTCCTGGTTCTGATCATCAGGCCATTTTATAATCTAAAATGTAGAATGGATTGTAAATTGATATTCCAAAACTATTGTTGTTTTCATATAAAGTACTTTATAAATAATCAAAAATATTCCTAAATGCTAAGTTGTAATTCTCTTTTTTACTTGGTAGCATGATATAAACTTAAAAACCAAAATAGATAATTATTTATGAGTGAACTTAATGAAAACCAAATTATTTTTTCTTATAATATTCTTTACATCGTTTAGGTAAAAATGATACTTATATTTGAGTACTTTGAACACGTGGTTGGCCTCTTTCCTAGCCGCCACTTTTATGCTCAAGTGATGTTTTCGTCAAATTCTAAGCGTCTGATAATCACCGTCCCGCAAAGGAACTTATTCGTTAAAGAAATGCTGTTTTGGTCCGACTCTGTGGAGAACTGTGTAAACCTTAAGTCCAACATGTACGACTTTAGCATAGTGGTGAAAAAACTTTTCGGTGTGTGGAAATTGTGTCCGAGTTTAAAAAACATTCAAATATACTTGTCTACGGACGAATAAAAAAGAATGTACGCTCTTGAACAATATATCACATGCCACGTGAAATTTCACAATCATCCTAATGTATTGGTATTCATTGACAATGTTCTCAGCTTTAAATCGTTTGTCGACCCACCTGATCCTATTCCATATTTTGATTATCTATCGTTATTTGACGATCTTTGTATTTTTATGTATAGAAATAATAATAAATTGTGAAAATATGTATTTTTTTCATTATAATAATAAAATGTGAAAATGTTTATTTATCTTTAATATCTAGTAATATTTCCTTCCTATTTAAATGATATTTTTGTAGTAAAAGCCATATAATTTTTTTTTATAAAATACAGGTTCTCCACTTTATAGAGTATATCCAAATAAAACATCATAAGTAGAGATGGTTAATGCTCACATCAAAGAAAATAATAATTTATTAAATTTGAAGATGTCATAATCCTGAGACATAATTAAAATTTAGTTACACACACCCATTACTATTGACGTCAAGGTCTACGTAATTCTCTTAAAACGTCACTACAATACCAATATTTTAGTTACACAATACCCCCATACGTCATATTTACAGTTGTTGGCTCATTGCCAGAAATGGGACATAATCCTGTTATGTCAATGCATATCAATTTAGAACTGATTTATTCATAAAATTAAATTAATTATCTTATAATGTCACCGTCATACGTCATATACAACACAATTAATACTGAAGTCAATGTCTTACGTCACAAAACTAATTTTATCCACGTAATTTTCTTGAAAATCACTACCATACCAATATTATAGTTAGACCATACCCTCATACGTCATATTTACAGTTGCTGGTTCATTGACTGAGCGGGTTTATACCCGTCTCACTACTACTGTCCATCACTATTCATATGTTTTGATAATATGTTGGCAATTTTAAGTTTAGAATGCATTTCACCCGTAAGTAACGATTTGTAGATAATACTAATTACTAACTAATGTTCTACTAAATAAAGTTTTAACCCTCGGTGTATTCAACACATATTAATCTATTGACACCATAGTCTTCTGATTTAAATTAATGTCACCCGCAACGGTGGTCGCATGATCAAACGCGCTACTCTCGTGTTATACTAGACTGCCAACGACGGGGATGTAGAGGTTCGAATCTTAGTTGTGTGTACTAATCCCTTACAACTATTAACTTAGTTAGTATACAAACTTATAACCTGAACCCGTAGTAAAACGCGGTGATAGAAAAATATGTTATTTATCTATAACTATTCACATGTTGGTAGTGGAAATAGCGATGTAACGTTGTTAATTAAAGAGGTGGGTGGTGTGGTACGAGTGATATTGTCATGAATATTATGGCACTATAGTCGAGCTTCAAAGTAGCTTTCACCATTTAATAGAATGTATTATATGTGATCTGTTATGGTATTCTATATGACTATAAACTAATTTTGTTCAAACTCAGAAATATCAGATATATTTTCATTATCTGTTCAATAAACAACTATATTTATGTTTACTAATTTTGATATTATTGGAACATGGTCAAAATTAATGTTTCTTTTTCGCCATTTAATTCTTACCATATGAATAATTTTAATAATAATGATAATAATAATAATAATAATAATAATTCTACAGTACCATTTTGTTAGAAGTAAGATCAATAGTCTTAATAATACATTTATATACCTACATACTCCGTATTGTTAAAATAAAATAAGTAGAATATATGTATTTAATTTTTTCAGTGGATCATTATTTATAAGTGAAATACCCAAAATCAATAAATTTCTAGTGTTTACTAACAAATATAAGAGATAAATCTGAATTTTATGATAGATTGCAAATAGAGTTGGGTCGGATCCAACATGACTGCCCACGGTTTATAGACCAACTAGTACTGACATAAATTGTAGGTCGCAGCACCTGAGAGGAAAACGCTCTGCCAACATTTTAACGTTTACTGAATTAATGTTCCCGTTTAATAGCTATATGTGCTTTCTGTGTTCAAAATGGAGACTTGTGATATTTCTGTCGTGAAGCAGGAAATTGTTGAACTTATCAAGACAGAACCTCAAAATGAAGATGAGTTTGATATGTGTGGACAGTCAGGAATAAAAACTAAGGTGAGATATAAAAAAAAAATTGCCTATGGGGGAGTGGAAGTAATGAGAGCTAGGGCTAGTATTTTTGTAGATTTTATAGAAAAAAAATTTTTTTTTGGCTAAAATAGATAAAAATGTACTCCAGTAGTTTCGTTTATAGTTTAGTATCCTAAACACAAGTTAAAAAATGTTCATGAATATTTGACATAAACCATAAACAAACCATAATATTATTCTATGGGGACGCATCAAAAGAACCATACCTTTTAGGTATTTTTTTCCCTCTATAAACACCAAAAATCTCAAATATGTATAATATCAATACACCTAAAAAAAATGCGGTGAATTCCATGATACCAAATTCAAAACTATTACGGAACATTGCTTTAGTGACATTTTAAATATAAAACTCACCCAAATTACGAAGGAACAATTAATATTAATGAAAAATCTGTCGAAAATCTTTACGAAAGCGTTACTTGAATATGGTAGAGCTGATTATTATTCGATAATTTTCTGCTTCAACCACAATATCCTTTTTACAACAGATGGAATCTTTAAATGGGTTATCTTTTCGATCCGACCTTAAACACTCCTGCACATTCGCTTACGATTTAACATCCAACAAACTCAAAAAAGGATCTATTCGGATTGAATTAAAACATAATAAAAATTAGAAAGAGAACAAATACACCCTGTAACTCACTCGTCTAAAAGTCAAATATTAAAATAAAATAATATATATTTTAAAGCTAAATAATGTGTAAATATAAAGTTAAGGCTACTTTCCAACCTAGCTTAACTTTACCTTTCACTAATCTTGCTACCGTCTCATTACCTAATAAATTAGAATCTCAATAATATCCAGAAAATAAACAATTTTACTTAAATAGTATAAGATAACGTCATATCGTACGGGATCATGGAACAACCATGTGTAATTAGTATGTTTACGTTTTGAACTAGATATTATTGTATTTTCTAAAAGATTTGACAGAATAATTTCAAATAACTATAATAGTTGAATCTTAGCTTTGAATTTTTAATTCACATGTTTGTATAGTTTTTTTATTATATCATAAAATAAATTTGAATCATTCCCTATTGTTTAAAAAGCAGAATAAATGGGAACAGCAATTTTAAAACAAATTTATAAAATTGTTTGCTTTGTTTTATTGCAATTTATTACTATCACACACTTAAGAACGACACAAGTTGAACAATACCAATATTTATAAGTTTTATAATTTTGATTAAACAACATACAGTGAAAAAACAGAGACATACAATTTTAAATATTGACCAACTTGTGGATTGAATAATGATCATTTTATTTTTTTATAACCGTGTCTATTTACTCGGCCTATACTCATATGTTATATGTACCAGTAACGCTTGTGAATTAGGGACGAAGGAGGTTAAGTTTGGATTGAGTGTACCGTCATTTTCTCTAGTCAAGGCGGAAACCATTTAGTAAATAACCAATCCCAGTTTATCCGAGTGTGATTTTAACCACAATACCCCTTGTGATCTGTAGTCTAGTGGATTTCGGGATATACACCTTATACCATGCGGTCACCGAAGCATGTTCCTGTTTCGTTGGTGAGTTATTATTTTTATGTTTTAATCTCAACAGCAAAAAGTAAATTATTACATCGATTCAACGTATTAGTTTGTAAATGTAAGTTTAACATTAAATGTAAAATTTTGAATTATTTTTAAAAATAGCATCAATATCACAAATCATATATAAGATGGGTAGAGCTACCAAAGTCAATTAAAAAAATGGCCATAAAACCCTGATATGTTTAGAATTGTTCAAAAAATAATCAAACATAAGCCTATGTGTCAAAGTGATATTGTATTTATTGTTAAAAAAAACATTTTTTATATATAAAATCTGTAAAAGACCTGGCTCTCCCGTTAATTAATTATTTATCTTTTAGTTACAATTTCTTTTATTTAATAGTGTGAACTAAAACAGAGAACATCTTTAAACTATGATTAAAGAATTCCTCTGAAAAATGGATGATTCCTGTACCACATAGCTCAGTGCAATGTTATTTTCGCGCCAAGCAGCAGGTTCTCAGTTCTATACACTTGTTTAGTCATTATTTTGAGCTATGAACTCTTGAACTATTTTAAATAGATGTTAATGACGTGTATATCCGCATACCATGATCGTTTCTAACATAAGATAAAATATACTGTACTGCCTCTTTGCCTTTATTGCTCCATGTAAGGAGAGCGTACTCCTCCAACTATTTCAATAAGGATGAGTTTTTGGAGTGAAAAGTTTCACCAATCTATTCTTTTAGCTGATTTATCATTTACAGTGAACTACAGGTGTTTCATAGAGCCGGGGTTTTTTGTTGACCTCTTTAGAGTGTCTATGCTCTGCTGATTGTTGCATTTTCATAGCTCATCTTTTTAAATAGCCTATGGCTTTGTAAAGAAATATTAATCTGCAGTAATATTTTAATAAACATAAACTTATATGAAAGCTATAAAGGTTATTAGATCTGATTTCACATACTCATATGCTATTTCATGTTATCTGACTCGGTCACTTTTAAGAGATATCGTTGATGATTATTAAATTACACTAATTACAAATATAAAATGCTATCTATTTTAAAAATGTGTTTGTAATTTATAAAAAGTTAACTTTCAAGTTTTGACTATAGATTGCTATTTCTATGACCAAGAATGTAAATGTGTAAATAGAAAGTACATATTTGTCACAATATTAAATAAAACTAGGTCACAAATATCAGTTATAAAAACGGTGTCCTAATGGCAGCTCCCCAAGAAATCACTTGATATTTTTTTTTTTTTTTAATTGGCCTTTTACATAAATCGAGCATTTGGACTCTGATTTATGAAACTTTGTTCGTGTTTGTAAAACATGTTAACTATAACCGCAGTTTGTAACATATTTGTGTATTGGTGTCCTATATATTACTGACATGTTTAATTTGTGATAATAATAATTGATGTTGTTTTTTAATTCTATAAGGATTCCAATATGATGGGAGATTTTAAAGATACCATAACTTATGAAACAAAAAGTTTTCAAACCTCAGACGTGGAAATGAAATCTCCGTGGGATGGCTTTCTTCCAATAAAAGAAGAAATTAAGGTAGTTAATCTCTCTATACATTAAATTCTTAATATTAAAATTATCTCCATTAAAATAGCCCTTTAATCTCGACCAAGTAATTAAATGATAATTGATAATAGCTGGAAAACTTTTGAAACAATTTAAATACGAAAAGGAATTTAATTATTTATACTGGTAATATTTATTGTACTGACAAACTTATATTTTATTTAATAAATCGTTCCCAAAAAGTAATCTAGGATATTGAAATAATATAAATATAAATTAATGAAAACCAATTTATTTATTCGTTTAATATCCCTAACATTGTATTGGTAAAAATGAAACTTATATTTATAAGTACTTTGAAAACTTAAGTGATACAATTAAAATAAATTACGCCTTTCCTAGACAACGTGGTTTTGTGGTCAGTTCCAAAGTAGGTAATCAGAGAAAGTAAAAGAAGCAAACAAGAAGTGGGATAGAGACAACCAATGAGGATAACTCTGTTATGAGATCAGTAGGGGGTGGTGAAATCGTTGGTATTTGTTTATTAATTAACGATTGTCCAGGTACGTGAGGCCAACATTATGGAGCTTAGTTTCAAAAACTTCTCCATATGAATCAAATTAATGACGCGCAATAAGCTGTCAACCTGGGCTTCCCACAGTTTTTGTAATTTTGATTTTATTGAGTTATTTGTTTCAGAATTACGCAGAATGAGGTAATCATTTTTTGGGTCATACAGTATTAGAGCCTGTTTTTATAATCGAATAATTTATTAGCGATTGAAAATAAACTTTATACAAGTCTGACACCCCTCTTGACTCCGCACCCTTGGCGACAGCATATATAGCACACTACAGAGGCCATCAGTGAATACTTCGAATCTATGTATAAACTAGTGGTGGTCAATTGGAAGACAGATGTTTTATTTTATTATCAATACAAGTAATAGTCTCAAGTTTAAAAATAACATTTTACTATTTTTTTAGAATCATTTTCTTAATAAATATTACACTTATATAAATTCAGATTAAATAATTGTTTCACTTAAATTTAGTTTTTGTAAACATTGAGGTGAGAGTAGATGGCGATGTTATTCTATGTTCTATCAAATGGAATTTGTCTAATTTTTGGGAAAGATATAGTTTTATATCAATGGTTTTTTCGACCAAAATTTAATTAAATTAGTCGATTCCACGTTGTGTTGATCGAGACCAAGCTGAATTTATTGGTATGGAAAAATGTATTTATATACCCATTTTACAAGTGTATGGTGAGTATAGCTGCACTATCTTATGTTGCTCAGTATTCCAGGTGTTATTATACATATAATGACAAAACTGAATATTATGATAAATGACCAATTAAGTTTAAACGGATCCACCACACTGAGTTAGAGACGTACTAGTACTGACATAAATTGTAGGTCGCAGCACCTGAGAGGAAAACGCTCTGCCAACATCTTCACTTTGACTGAATTAATGTTCCAGTTTAATATGTGCTATCTGTGATCTGAGTTCAAAATAGAGACTTGTGATATTTCTCTCGTGAATCAGGAAATTATTGAACTTATTAAGACAGAGCCTCAGAATGAAGATGAGCTTGATACGTGTGGACAATCAGGAATTAAAACTGAGGTGAGATATAAAATATTAGGCCAATGGGGGAGTGTAAGTAAATGAGATCTAGAGCCAATTTTGGTAGATTTATAGAAAAAAAAAACGTTTAGGCTAAAATTAATAAAACAATCTTTTAGTAGTTTTATTTATAGTTTAGTTTCCTACACAAAATATATACTGTTGTAGAGTATTTGTCATAAGCAAATATTAAATAAAAAGATTAGAATATTTGTGGGAAGCAACCTATAAACGTAACTTTTAGGTGTTTGATTTCCCTCTATAATACAAATATAAAAAATAATATTATCAATTCACTAAAAAAATGGAAGAGAATCCAGTGATACCAAATTCAAGACTATTATGAAACTTTGATTAGTGAATAATTAAAAATCAAACTTACCCAAATATTGAAGGAACAATTAAAATAATTGAAAAATATGTCGAATATCACTACCGAATCGTTACTTGAATATTGTATTATTGTGCGATATTTTGCATCGACCACAATCCCCTTTTCGTGACAGAAAACATCTTCAAAATGTTTTTTCTTTTCTTTTCTGACCTTAAACTCTCATGCACATTCACTAACGATTTAACATCCAACAAGTTCACCAAAGGATAATTTCAAATGATTATAATAGCTATAATTTACCTTTGAATTTGCCATTTCTTTGTGGGTATAGTGTTTATATATAAATAAAAATATTTTCTATCTTTAGTAAAATACACTGTGTTACATGATAAAGTATTTATGCATCATTTCTTGTTTTTGTTTATTAAAAAAAAAGATCAAACAGTGGGAACAGCAACTATCAATAAAATGTATAAAATTGTTTGTTTTGTTTCATTGCAGTATATCTATATTTACTATAATTTTTACTACTATTAGACACTTAACAAGTCCACGAATTGATAACTACCAATATTAATAATTTTGATAATTTTGATTAACTTATAAAAATGAAATCAAAGGGAACATATAAAAATAAATATTGACCATCTTGTGGATTGAAGTATGATCATTGGCGTGTTTTTTTTTCTTATAGAGATTTAATTGTTGTATGAAAAAAATTATTTATATTTTAAACTATCAAATCATGAAAAGTTATATTAATTTAGGTAGGGGCCTAATTATCTTATTGATAAATATAAATTATGAAGGGTAAATTAAATTAGCTTCATCTTAATAAATAGCACACTCGAACGCTACTTCTTCGTTCTTCTTATCTTTTTCCAAAAGGTTCTCTATTCTAGTCTGAACGATCCCAGATCCTACTACATACTTGTATACTGTATTGGATGGACTCAGACGCTACTACGCTTCTGTATAGTTTATTGTATGTTGTATTACACTGGGTTTTCTAAGAACTTGCTTCACAATAGAGACGATTTCTATAGCAAAACAATGACTTCAGCAGATATATTTTTACAGATATTAATCATTCACCTCCCATTTTATAACTTCTATTATGGTCTATTGGGATTAAATTTCTGTTTGTCGGTAGATTATTTCTACCTTCAGTTTAACATGGTTTTTCATAGTGTATACACTGTACTTATCTATTTGAAGTTTTTAATTCTATGTCACAAATAAACCAGCAAAAACACATTTCGTAAGTAGGGGCCTACATATTATTTCTTTTAATAAATTAAAATTATAAAATAAATTTCTCGTAACATTTTATTTAGTTACTCAAGTTGGCTACAATATTTCCTTGCCGCCTAAGTTTTATAACTAAATATATCATCTTCGAAATATTTTTTGCATTGAATGAAATGAGAAAATGAAAAATGGTGTCAGTTGGTTGGCGGTAAAATCTTTATAAATTCTAAGCGTATTTAATAACAACTGAGCCTGATTAGTCGAGACAAATTTAAATGCAAAGTAAAGTCCCACTATAGACCTATGTAATATTTGAGATATGCAAATATATATGAAATTTGATTACGCAGGTAATATTGCCAATAATTATTTGTTTTTAAACACACACTTTCTTGGTGTGGTCCGAAATACTATGCAAATCTATTAAAATTTGCACGTAATAGAAAGGGCTTTACAACAAAGAGTAGAAAATCTGGTTTCTATGGATATTTTATGAACTGTGTTTGTTACAAACCATTTTACATCCAAACATTTTTCGTATGCATTAAATAATTTTAATAATAGTATTTCATAACAATGTAAAACAAATATTTTATAAAAAATTTTGGTGCCATTTTTTACTTCTTCAGAAGCAACATTCTGTATAATGAAACTCCTTTTTTACTTCACAAGAAATGATTGGTGACTGTTTTAGCATACATATTTCTCTCATCGCAATTCATTCAATTTCAGTCTAGTATCTACCCACAAATTATAGGTATTCACTCCATGTTTCGAAGTTTCAAGTGTCTTAATTTTTACATAAATGAAAGAATGTGAAATAACCTTTCTAAATTATGAAATAATGGACAAGTAAAATAAAAACTCTGAATATAGGATTTATGATATTATTTATTTAAATAAAGAAAAAAACTTCAAATATAATAATATTCATAAAATATGAAAAATACTTAAGTGACATATGCAGAAACAAATGTTATGTGGTGTGAAGTGAAAATTTTCACCAAGCTATCCTGTTAGCTGAGTTTACAGTTACCGTGAACTAGGTGTCTCATAGAGCCGGGGTATCTTGTTGACCTCTGTAGAAGGTTTGATGTTCTGCTCTATGTTGCAAATTCATGGCTCATCTTTTTAATTAGCCAATGGCTTTATAAAGGAAATATTAAGCCGCACTCAAAAATTTAATAGGCAGAAACTTATAAGACAGCTATAAAGGTTATTAGATCTGCTTTCACATACTCATATATTAATTCTTGTGATCTACCACTGTCACATTTTAAAGATATCGTTGATAATTATTAAATTACACTCACTAGAATTATAAAAACGCTATGTATTTTAAAGAAGCTTAGCTATGAAGTTTTGACTTTAGATTGCTATTTCTATGACTACAAATGTAAATGTGTAAAAAGAAAGTACATATTTGTCACTATATTAAATAAACTTAGGTCACAAATATCGGGCATAAAAATGATGTTTAATAGCATCTCCCCAAGGATTCACTTGATATTTTATTTTAAATATTAATTTGACACTCTCATAAGCTCTTTCATTTGGATTTTGATTTATTAAATATTTTAGGTGTTTGAGCATGTTAACTATAAACACTTTTTATAGCATTTGTGTATAGACTTGTTTAATTTATATTAGCACATATATTTTTTTTTTTAACTCTCTAAGGATTCCAATTTGGCGGGAGATTTTAAAGATACCATAAATTATGAAGCACAAAGTTTTCAAACCTCAGACCTGGAAATGAAGTCTCCGTGGGATGGTTTTCTTCCAATCAAAGAACAAATTAAGGTATTTAAACTCTTTACATTAAAATTATAGTATCTTTTTGATAATTTTAAAATGCATGTAACTTAATTTTTAACATAGTGGTTATATTATGTATTTAATCCCCAAAACTGGAAAATCAATAAAGTTCAGTATGCTAGTTTTTTTCAAAGAAGAATTAGAGAGTATTTAAGTAAGCTCGTCAGATTTATGAAATCTTTATGTTTTTCTCAATATCAAAATATTATCTTAAAAATGTTAAAATATATTTTATTCTCTTTGTTAAATAAAATCAAAGCATATATTGTAACAAAATTGCCAATTTTTTTAACCAAATCTATATTGAGGGTATTTTAAAATACAAATGTTTATATATTTTTTGAACTAAAAGATGGTAGAATTATTCCTATATGTCTATATGGACTGAGGGGATGAAATGTTGATTCATGTTGTTAACAGATAGGAATGTAGGGATAGTGTTAATAAGGAGTACAAGATTTACAAGATAAGTATGGCAAGTCAACAATACCATTACATTACCATAAGTAGTATGGAATGTTAAATGTGTATAAGAAGTGTCACCTCTAAACAAAGTATTTACTGCCTTATAAATAGTTAAATCAATAGCATTTTCACCTTCTGCTAGGGTACAAGTGGGTGGTATAATAAGATAAATGGTTCGCATGTGCATCGAACGTTTATAATGTTTTTCACATGTTCCAAATGCTGATCAAGTTAACCGTTCATACATTAACCACATATCAATTGATCTTTTTCTAAATGTTTTAGAAGCAATACTTTGACGAGTCGTGTAGAAAAAATAAATTTTATTTTTATAAGATTGACTATTGTGAAGTATTTTCATTAATGTTTATAAGAGGAGGATGTGTACGAAGGCGAGTATTTAAAATGTTTTTATCTGATTGATTACTTCCTCAATTCTTTTTTTATCCTCTGCAAAGTTACATTTTTTAAACTTGGATTGTCCCAAATTCACACATATATAAGTATTTTAAAAGTTTTCATGCTTTTCGCTATTCCTGCTTGTTTTATAATTTTTTGTGACACTAAATATTCCCTATTTCTTCCTGATTCTTCAGGTAGAGACCGTACCAGTTCGTAACAAACTTCCAATATACCTATTCAGGGTTTAATAATTATCTTGTTTGAATTTGTCTGGAATTTCATTATTAAAATTTAACATATTCACGAGGTAAAAATCCAGTGGAGACCCAATCTCGGGATAGGCGTATACATACACCAAGATGAGGTACACCTACACTTGGATCATCATAGGGTGGTAACATTTCATATGGTTAAAACCTTGAAGAACTTGTAGTCTTCTTTCATTATTGCAGGTACAACGTTTTATTAGAGTTACGATTATACTGCAATGTTTCCCTCAATAGAATTGGGTCTAATTATTTAAGAACCCTAAATACCAATCTACTTTACCTAACCCTGATTAACATTTTTAGTTTTAAATTCCCGAAACTTGTGAAATATTCATATACACCTTGAACTAATGTAATCACTTTATATATTATTTATGTGGCCCATTTTGTTTGTTTTTAATGAGAACTGTTTATTTGTGCTGTATCCATAGGACGAGTCCGACACCTCAAACTTTGTTGATGAAATTGTGAAGACTGAAATTAAGTTATATGATTCCTCTTTCGGAATCATGGACTCGAACATAGACCACTTCACCCCCGTGGACAAATCTAAGGTATTCAGCTATGATTTAAACTTTTTTTTTCCTAATATTGCATCTTAATGCTCTTTCGGGCTATACACTTGTCTACTAATTATGTAATGGCTTTAGGATTAGGAAGGTTATATTGAAAGGAAGTGTACCTTCATTGGCGTGGAGAACCATTTTTGGAAAATCACCTTCAGTACACTCGACCGAGATTCGAACCTCGATCTCCTCCTCATCGGTAGGCTAGTCTACTTTGAAATTTATTTATATAATTTTAAACATATAGTAGTATAACCACTACTCGTATTACAGCTATTCATTTTTTCGTTCTGTTTTAATTATTTAATTGTTTAAATGATTTAAATCACAAATAAATTTATATAAAAATCCATATTAAATACTTATATTTAAAAAAAACATTTTATAAGTTAATTATATATCATTTTCAAGTTATAATATGGTCATTGTACCTTTTATTACAAGATAAAGTCACACACACCCAAATTGTAATTAATGACCGTACTTAATTGTCCGTTTAGACATTTGCTGTTTAATCACTCTAGAGCATTGGTGTGTTAAACAAAAGGTCAAACAGTTCTAGGTTGTGTCCATGTCTTATCTGTCAACTAGTTTAAAATATTTAAAGACCCGCCTTGGGTGCGTATTTAGTTAACACGCTTGTTTCGTGCTCAGCTAAAATTAAAAGGATGGGGGAATCGAGATTATAATTTCAGAGGTGCTGAACTGGGGCCTGTTTTTTCTAAATGTTTTGCACTCTTCCTCGACACCAATATGGGTTAACTTCCTCTAAATTCAACCTTCCCAATTTCTATTCCATTGGCGTAATTAGTACTTAAGAATATAGACCTTTCGGATATTAATACGTGGTGCTATAGTTTAATTTAATATAAAATAATTTAATATTTGAATCATATATTTACTATTTGCTCCAATTGTGCTTGCAGATTAAACTGGAAAAAGATCAATTTACTTTGACAAGTAAATTATTACAGTCAAACATAATTGCACAAACAAGCTCTGATTTTAATTCGAATATTGAATGTTTTAATGAGAATCAAGATTTATCTTTTAATGCCCTACACAAGAAAGCAGAGTGCAGGAACCATTCATTAAAAAGATTAAGTACTAAATTCCACAAAAATATTACAACAGAATATAAAACGTCTTTATTAAATTCCGATCAAACAAAGTATGTTAAAGAACATCAAGGTGCGTTTAGTGATAATGTTTATAAGATACAAACTTTCCCAGATAATCACTTAACAGGTAAGAAAGTTAAAGAGAATGTAGAAATCAATATATCAAGAAGGAATCCTAAACGAGGAGGATTATGTGTATCAACTGAATCAACCGAAACCAAATGTAAAATTGACAAGTATAGTAAGAAAGGAGTACATTGTAATGCAAATGGAGAAGGAAGGATATCTAAAAATAAAAATTGTAGTAAGTATGCTCTGAAAACAAAAACTCATTTAGCACATAGAGAGGGAATGAAATGTAAAACTAAGAATTGTAGTAAGTATGCATTGAAAGGAGGTAATTGTTTTGCTCATGGAGGGGGAAGAAAATGTCAAACAGAAAATTGTACTAAGAGTGCTCAGGTAGGAGGACATTGTAAAGCACATGGAGGAGTAAGGAAATGTAAAACTGAAAATTGTACTAAGAAATTCTGAGTCACGAGGACATTGCCATGCACATGGAGGCGGATGGAAATGTAAAACTGAAAATTGTACCAAGAGTGCAAAGTTAGGAGGACATTGTATTGCACATGGTGGAGGAAGGAAATGTAAAACTAAAAATTGTACCAATAATGCTGGTGTAGGAGAACATTGTAATGCACATGGAGGAATAAGAAAATGTAAAACTGAAAATTGTACTAAGAATGCTCTGGTTGGAGAATGTTGTATTTCACATGGTGGAGGAAGGAAATGTAAAACTGCAAATTGTACTAAGTATGATCAATTAGGAGGACATTGTTTTGCACATGGAGGTGGATATAAATGTAAAACCGAGAATTGTACAAAGAGTGCTCAGACACGAGGACATTGTAAAGCACATGGAGGAGTAAGGAAATGTAATGCTGAAAATTGTTCTAAGAATGCTCATGCACGAGGACATTGTAATGCACATGGAGGAAGATATAAATGTAAAACCGAGAATTGTACAAAGAGTGCTCAGACACGAGGACATTGTAAAGCACATGGAGGAGTAAGGAAATGCAATGCTGAAAATTGTTCTAAGAATGCTCAGGCACGAGGACATTGTAATGCACATGGAGGAGTAAGATTATGTAAAACTGAAAATTGTACCAAGAGTGCAAAGTTAGGAGGACATTGTATTGCACATGGTGGAGGAAGGAAATGTAAAACTAAAAATTGTACCAATAATGCTGGTGTAGGAGAACATTGTAATGCACATGGAGGAGTAAGGAAATGTAAAATTGAAAATTGTATTAAGAGTGCTAGGTTAAGAGGACATTGTATTGCACATGGTGGAGGAAGGAAATGTAAAACTGCAAATTGTATCAAGAATGCTCAGCTAGGGAGACATTATATTGATCATGGAGGAGGAAGGAAATGCAAAATTGAAAATTCTACAAAGAGTGCTGAGGTTGAATGATATTGTATTTTACTAGGTGGGGGTAGTATATGTATATACTAAAATATAACTAATCTAGTTGTGAATAGAGGTCATCGTATTCAACATTGAGAACGTATATATTGTATTAGTGAAAATTCTATTAACCTTGCCAGTAATGAGGAAACTCTTTTGTTCATGTAGGAGGTAAGTAAGTAAAAAACTGAAAATTGTATTTTAAAATTTAAAATCACACTAAGGGGGAATGAAATGTAAAACTGAAAGTTGCATAAAAGGGCTCAGGTAGAAAAACATGGTAATGCATAGAATATGTAAAATGCAAATTTGTACTAATTTGCCAATGGATTATGATAGTTTCTTTGAACTTGAGGGAGGAAGGAAATAAAATAAAATTAATATATATGTAATTTGCCACTCAAAAAAAAAAAAAAAAAAAGATGTTTAGGATGATCTAAATGTGATGTCAATTTTTTTTTTCAGTACTTACCCTCATCGGTATTTGTATTATAAACTTATTTTTAATATATGAAGCTGAAAAAGTAGTTTATAATCTAGAAGAAATTTAATTGCAATGTGTATAACGGAGGAGGAACCAAATTAATAAAAACCACCCTTTCTACACACAACTTTAATATGACCTTCAATCACTCATCAGTAATATGACTTGCACCATAGGATCACTAGGCCAAGTATAGTGTTGTATTAATCTTCATAACAGAATAGGATATAGTACTGAACTTAAGTCTGGAACTAAGGATGATAAAAAATAAAATTGTTCTTAATATTCCAGTCCAATGTAGAACAACACATTAGCAAAAAAACGATTGTCTTTATTTTACCACCGCGTCTTACTACCGTTCTACCATTCACAAATGATATTTCATGATGAATAAGATTGAATTTAGAACAATTGAAGCCCAATTTGCATATAGGGTGTGAGTAAAATTTATTTTTAAGGAAAACTGACCCTTGGTATATCTGAACTTAGGTTCTGTTTATAAAACATTGTTAGGTTCTGTTTATAAAACATTGTTATATATATTGAAGGAAATAAAATGAAAACGATGTTTAGATCCAAGCATTCTTTGACAAGAGCACATTGTGAAATACCAGCTATTTAGTAATTCTACCAGACTTGAAATCATTGAAGTAGACATGAACGGAAAATTGATTGAATGCTTTTCAAAAATTTGAATTCTATGATAATTCATTAAACCTTTAATTCAATATGTTTGGAGGTTTCCACACTATGCAAGGAATGGATTTCACTTATAATAATAAGATTAATTTTCTCTCTGACCTTTTTTCTTTAACATCTTTTCTCTATGTTTTATGTTTCTTTAGTACTTATGTAAATTTTACACAAAGATAAAAATGTATAATAGCACACATTGTCTATAAGGACTACCATGGGTTTTGTTTGTCTAGTAGTATTATTGCCCCAGTTTTATTCTTTAATATTATTTATAAAAACATAAAATCGAATTTATAATAGTATATAGATGGTCTTTTTTTTTAGAGAGAATCGAATCCTGGTTCTGCAAATTAGGCCATTTTATAATCTTAAATGTAGAATGGATTGTAAATAAATATTTCAAAACTATTGTTATTTTCATATAAAGTACTTTATAAATAATCACAACTATTCCTAAATGCTAAGTTGTAATTTTCTTTTTTACTTGGTACCATAATATAAACTTAAAAACTAAAATAGATATTTATTTATGAGTGAACCTTATGAAAACCAAATTATTTTTTCGTATAATATCCCTTACATCGTTTAGGTAAAAATGATACTCATATTTATGAGTACTTTGAACACTTAAGCGCTACAATTGAAATAAAGTTCGTCTTTTCTAGACAAGTGGGTTCGTGGTCAGTTCCACAGTTAATAAGTGAAAGTAAAAGCAGCAAACAAGAGGTGGGATTAGACAACCAATGAGGATAACTCTGTTATTAGTTGAGTAGGGGGTGGTAAGATCGTTGGTATTGGTTGATTAATTGACGTCTGTCCAAGTACATGAAACCAATATTCTGGAGCTTAGCTTCAAAAGGTTTTCCATATCAATCAATTTAATGACATGCAATAAGCTGTCAACCTGGGTTTTCACAGTTCTTGTGCTAATGATTTAATTGACCACTTTATTGCTGAATTATGCCGAGTAAAGTATTCATTGTTTGGATTAAACAGTCTTAAAGCCTGTGTTTATAATCATAATAACTTTATACAAGCTTGTCACCCCTCTCGACTCCTCACCCTTAGTGACTGCATATGTCGCACACTCCAGAGGCCGTCAGTGAATACTTTAATATAGATATAATCTAGTGCTGTTCAATTGTAAGACGGAGTAGTTACTGACGGAGCTCCTGCAATTGCGGGAAAAAATGAAGGTGTTGTGGCACTAATACGAAAATAAGCTACTACTGCTACATGTCAAAATGGCAACTTCATGCAATATCATTGTATTATACACCAAGAAAACCTGTGCGTTAAAAGTGTGTGCTTCAAAGATGTTATGAAAGATATAACAAAAATAGTAAACTTCATCAGATCCCAAGGATTGAACCACAGGACATTTAATACATTCCTTAAGGATATGGACTCATAGTACAGCGATCTACTCTACTACACAGAGGTTCGCTGGCTCAGTAGAGGTAAGGTGCTGAAGAGATATGATGGTGCTAATTTTTGTAGTAAGTGCCTTGTCTGACAATTGAAAAAGTTAGTCGATATACTTTTCATGTATTCATGCATCAACTCATGTCCTGTAGCTATTACTTATTATAGATGTTAACAACACCATATGTACAAAAACCTTAATTTCAATTTCCTTTTAAACCTGCTTAATAGCACGCATGACTACTCTTGTGTTAGACCAGACTGCCGACGATGAAGAGATCGAGGTTCGAATCTCGGTCGGGTGTACTGAGGTGGTTTTTCCAAAATAGTTTTACTCTCACCCTCAATGAAAATGCTGGTACACACCATCTAAATATAACCTTCTCAATACTTAAACCCATTAGTTGACAACGGTAGTTCTAGTGCTGGCAGACAGTCGCTACAGTCCAGTGTTGAGTACACAAGTTGGTATAAAATAAACTATCTTAGCTAGATAATAACACCTACAGATAGATAATTAACTAATATATAGGACAAAACTATTTAATAAATTATACTAAAACAAAGTGGGGCAAAGATGGCAATATATAAGAGTGTTAACACCAACATTGTTTTATTAAGGATGTGGGTTTTTCAAGAGAAACACAAGAGCAAAGTGAATGTGGTTGGAATGAGATATCTAAGAAATGTGTATGTAAAAACTCGTACAGACAGAGTCAGTGATGAATGTGGACAAACTCGTAATGACCGAGTCACTGATGAATGTGGACAACTCGTACGGAAAGAGTCCGTGATAAATGTGGACCAACTCGTACGGACAGAGTCAGTGATGAATGGGTGCTGAATAAGAGTTGTAATAATAAAAGAGCATGCATGACATGGTGTGTGGATGTTGAAGGGAGTATGCCAGGATAGGGAAGTGTGGACAAAGTAAGTGAGGATAAATTAAGCATGTAGCTGTTTTTTGAGCTATATGCACAGTTTCTTGCCTACCTCGAAAGGCAGAGGTCGGCAAAAGATCAATTTTGCAGTAGTTTTCGGTTGATCGCCTAATAAAACTATACTGTCACAAAAAGTAAGTTTACCTTGCATTATTCCACTATGGTACTGCTTATAAGTTAGGGTCATAGTGTAATCCATCAAGGTAAGACTCCATTCCTCTCAGGTTAAACGGGTTGTACATTTTATATATTTGAGGTATCTTCTATAAAGGCAGGGGCATAAGTATTGGAGGAAATATTGAATTTAAAAATTACATACAATTATTTTTATTATTATTGTGTCTTACTAACCATTTGGGCTATACGCATTTACGCTGTGTGATGGTAGGTTGATTGTGAGATGAAATGAAGGACCTACATTTAATGAGGGATCCGACCTGACATTCCACACGTTCACAAAATGTGATTAATACACGTCTTATCAGAGATGAAGGAAGTGTTTGGATATCAGATAAATCCGTGCCGGGACCAGGGATTGAGCCCTGGACCCCCAGCACAGAAGACCGACACCTTATCCCTTAGACCACCAGGTCACCTGTAGTAATATAGAGGAAAATAAAGAAAAGTGGAGACCCAAGACAGTTGCCGATCCCTGCCGTAAGGAACAGTGTGATTAAATATGTATTTATATGTATGTAAAAGCATAAGACTTTTATTTAGAAAAACATATTAGTTATAATAATGATATTGTAAAAAGTTATTGGCTTCGACCACAAACAAATATTTCAGATCATGGTTTGAATATTCCATTTGGAAAATATTTGAATAGGTAATTTCTAAACTCATGTGTACCTGCTCTTGTGGCCCCGTAGTCTGGAGTGTTACGCTCATAATATACTGTATCACCGATGACAGGTAAATCGTGGGTTGATCCTGATTGGTTTTTTTTACCTAAATGGTTTCCTACTCTCTCCTGCGAAAATGTGGGGGGTACATTTCTCATCCTTACCCTATTAACGTAGTTAGCACATAAGGGAGAGGTTTTTATTATTATTGATTTTTGTTTGTAAAATGCATTCATTATAATATTAATACATTCAATTAACGTGATAAATTACTGGTCTGGGAGGTCTGGTTGTTAGTACATCCCAAAATTATAATAAATGGTTCTGAATCATAAACAAGAAGTATAAGATCTTTGGTGACCTGGTGGTCTAGGGGTAAGGTGTCAGACTTCTGTGCTGGCGGCCAGGGTTCAATCCTCGGTCCCAGCACAGATTTATCTGATTTCCAAACCCTTCCTTCACCTCTGACTAGTTATCTTGTGAATGTGGGGAATGCCAGGCCTCCACCGTGGTTCGGATTCCACGTTAAACTGTAGGTCCTTCATTTTATTTCATAATCACCCTACCATTACACATTAGCGTAAGAGCGTATAACCCGAACAGGTAGTAAGACGTGGTGCTAATAATAATAATATAAGATCTTTAAAACAAATTCTGATCTAATCTTTTTTTTTTATTAAAAAATCATAAATCCAATTTTTTCTCAAGTCGCCTAAACTAAAATTTCACTAAGAATACTAAAATCACGTCCGGATGCAAATAATTATAAAAATGAAATTCGGTATGAAAACAGTTTGTTTCGATTATTTTAAATTGCTGGATATTGATGGTTTCTCCTAAAATTATATATAAAAACCACAATTATTATTATTAGAAAAGTTTTATTGTAAAACAAACTTCGTTCTACAAAAAAGTACAAAATCTACCCTAGACAAGGAATGTACTTTCTATCACATCACATCAAGCTAAAACCTGATTTTTAGAGTAATAATAATGTTCACTTCTTATACAGGATGGTTTTGAAATGAGTGTGCAAAATTTAAAGGGGCGGTGGAGGGTGGGGGGAGCAAATGTTTCTATAAAATGTCCAACAAGTTTACATCTTAAGATTCCCTCACTTTCTCAGATCTTGTACTTTCTAATGTTGAAAAAAAACTATATTAGTATTATCAAGAATTAAATAGCAATGCTATTATATTTGTTAATTACGGTTATAGCCGCATCTAAATATTGAATTCTGTAACTTGAAAAAAGACTCATGGACACGAGAATCGAACTCGGGACTTTTGGCTTATTATGCCAATGCATTAAAGCTCTAACCCATGAGTAATCCAGGGATCATTCCGTGGCCAGGTTCAATAATTCCTTACTCATATTTTAAGGATTCCTGGATATCAGTGATAATAGTGTTGGTGTACTAAGCCAAAAGTCCGGGTTCGATTCCCGAGTTCAGGTGTCATTTTTCAATTTACAGAATACAATATATGTATTGTTCATATTTTCATCGTTAATAAACAAACATAAAGAACTTTCGATTCAAAGTTGTATTAAAAGCAAGTTTTTCTTTTAGCGTCACAGAAGCTTATCTAGAAAATGGCGACATTCACTCTTGATGTGGAAAGTTAAGTAACACAGATAATGGAAAGGGGCGTACAAAAAAAAGCATCGCCCGGTTTATGGATGATCCGTTACTTAGCCTTTAGGCACCAAGTAAATGTTTTAGGTTAAATTGCACCTTACGGGGATATTACCGGCCGTGGGTTTCACCAATATACTCGCTATGGCACCATTTTCCAACCTTTTCATTTTGGCATGCTCATTCAAAATCACCCTGTTCACAACTAAATAATCTTATAATCTATAATTACTCCATAAGTCTCCACAAACTTATTATGTATATCTTTCATCTTATATTAATATATCTTAATATGGAGGACAACAGTTTAGTATGTAATTACAATAACTCAAGTTGTTATTAATATTAAAATTAGAGGCTGCCATCACATATTATAGCAAATTGATAATAATTTGACTAAACTAGGTTAAGTGTACCCCTCAAGGGGTTACACTAAGGCACGCGACGTACCAACGGTAACATTATTTTTAATATTAGTTTATTAAATAAATTAGTATAAATATTCCAGTGATGTAATGGTCGGTAGAATTCTCGGTTAGGTTATTTGAGATATTAAAGATTTGTAATTATCTTAACAAAAAAAAAATCTCAAATAAAATTATAAAGAGCTTGACTTGATAGAGTAATAATATCACCAAAAAAATTACAAAAGTGTTCTCTTCATCTTATAAACAAAATATCATTTGTAAGTGGTACCGAACCTTAAAATTTATTTTGGGTTAAATTTTTATTTTCACTCTTACTAAAGTTGTATATTTTTTTTAAAGATTTGAAGATTCAAATTTGGATTCAACACATCTCTAGCTGATTAACTTTTGATCAAAGAGTTTAAACAATTAATAAATAGAGATTTAAAACATAGTCGAAATGCTCTGTATTATTGTCCTGTTTCAATATGGCACACTAACTCTGTGTCGTTAATCACTTTATATTGTAATGAATAACGAAGGGTTGTAAATTTTTTTTATTTTCAAAATATTCAATACTAACAAGAATCGACATTTTAATAGTAGGATCTTTTGAGTCGTTTTTAGTTAAAATAATGATAGTATTTATTTAGTGAACAGATAACAGAAAGTATGCTCGTGGAAGGACATAGGAAGAAGGAGGCTATTTACTAAACTGGCTCGACCACAGGCTGAAAACTGTTGATGATGATGATTCTTTGTTTAGTGCTACCAGAAATAACCACTGTAGGTAGATAAATAAAAATATAAACAATTTATAAAATGCCGACCAATTCCTTCATCGTCATCTTTGTTTTCATGGATGTTGAGTGGCTGGTCAAGGGGGTCCTAGAATGGCGTGGCAGTTTTAGGGTAGAACTCGTCTTCTACACAATAGAATACGCAGAAGATCTAGCATTGCTGGCCAAAAATAAAGAAGAGTTGCAGGAAATGTTGGCTCGGAGAAAGCGAGAAGATATGGCACGGAGATCAACATTGAGAAGTCAAAAGTGAAGGTAATTATTTCAAAAAATGAAGAGCCGCTGAAAATAAAAATTGGAAAACTTGGTGCAGTTGAAGTACCTGGGAAGTATGCTGATAAAGGAATCTTATTGCACCAAGGAAATTGGGTTGAGGATCGCCCTGGCCAAGGAAGCTTTCAATAGAAGAGGTTACTGTTTACCAGCAAGTTGAGTTTGAAGCTGAGGAAGAAGCCGATAAAATGATACATTTGGAGCAGAAACTTGGACTCTCAGGAAGATGGAAAAGAAATACTTGGAGGGATATGAACTGTGGTGCTGGAGAAGACTTAAGAAGATCAGGTGGGACAAATGAACAAGTCCTAGAAGAGTGGGTGAGAAGATCAGGTGGACAGACGGGGGGGACAGATGAACAAGTCCTAGAAGAGTGGGTGAGAAGATCAGGTGGACAGACGGGGGGTCAGATGAACAAGTCCTAGGAAGAGTGGGTGAGAAGATCAGGTGGACAGACGGGGGGGCAGATGAACAAGTCCTAGGAAGAGTGGGTGAGAAGATCAGGTGGACAGACGGGGGGGCAGATTGAACAAGTCCTAGAAGAGTGGGTGAGAAGATCAGGTGGACAGACAGGGGACAAATGAACAAGTCCTAGGAAGAGTGGGTGAGAAGATCAGGTGGACAGACGGGGGGCAGATTGAACAAGTCCTAGGAAGAGTGGGTGAGAAGATCAGGTGGACAGACGGGGGTCAGATGAACAAGTCCTAGGAAGAGTGGGTGAGAAGATCAGGTGGACAGACGGGGGGCAGATGAACAAGTCCTAGGAAGAGTGGGTGAGAAGATCAGGTGGACAGACGGGGGGCAGATTGAACAAGTCCTAGAAGAGTGGGTGAGAAGATCAGGTGGACAGACGGGGGGCAGATTGAACAAGTCCTAGAAGAGTGGGTGAGAAGATCAGGTGGACAGACAGGGGGACAAATGAACAAGTCCTAAGAAGAGTGGTGAGAAGAGAACCTTTATGGATGAGAATCTTCGGTACAAAGCAAACTAGATCAGACACATATTTAGGAGGAACTGTCTTCTGCACAATGTCATTGACGGAAAGGTTGAGGAAAAGAGGAGCTTAGGAAGGAGGAGGCAGAGGACAGGGTGCATTGGTGGTCTAAGTTCACTGACAAAAGGAAAGGACCTGTCGTGAGACAGAACACCTAATATAAATGCTTTCATTTAGATTCATGTACTAATGTTTGTCCAACTGTTATTGGTTCTACAAAGACACCAATAACGACGGTTCTTAAAAGGTTAAAGTTAGTATAACTTCTACGAAGTCTTACGACTACAAACCATACAAATACAAAGAATGTAGACCAGGCTTAGCAAGTGTAACTTTCAACAAAGCCAACCTTTAACTAAAATAAAAAAAAGGCTCACACAAAATATATATTTGTTTACAAGTATAATTTCACAAACATGATAAAGTTTAATCTGCAAGAAAACAAATCACATCTAAATATCAAAACAACCAGTTAAAAAACAACCAGCCGTCCTAACCTAAAGTTATGGTGTCTCATTACGAGGCCGGCCAAGATGTTGAACTTTGTTACGTTGGCATTCAGCTTGGTTGGCGATGGAGCCTACTTACAGTAGCCCCATGGCTTCTTTGGTGTTGATTGACGGCTAACAGCTGACTTCTGGCACTCATCATTTAGGTATATACCGGGATTTTAACTGTCAGAAGTGACAGCTGCTAAACACATGTTTTTTGCCGATCATATGGTGCGGCGTAGGGATACATAATTTGGTCTGGTAAGTTTTCAAAGCCGTGAGCTGTCAGTCAGCACCAAAGAAGCCATGGGGCTACTGTAGTATATAAGGTGGTTGTGATCAATTTATGTCAAGGGCTAGATAGGCCCTGTAACATAAAATTACTTATTAAATATCTATAAATATATTTTTAGCAACATGTCTTATTGGCTGTTCGTGTAATACGCAAATTAACTGATTAGCTAATGAGTTAGGATTGTGGAAGGATGCATCTAGATGTAGTGTACCAACATTTGCGTGGAGGGAAAGTATGTGGAAAAAAATTCAAACCACCTCCAATACACCCGACCGGAATTAAAACCCTGATATCCCCCTCATCGATAGTCCAGTCTATTGTGAGAATGATGCCTTAGAATATGCGGACACCGAAGCTGGTTCCTAATTATTAATATATATATAAATATTTATAGATATATCTACATATATCTATTAAAACAGTTTTAACGGTAAAGCAATGGCCTAGGAACCGAGTACTGTACTAAATTTCCTAGAACTTTCTAGATTAATGGAGAGCGAAACCGCTTATTAAGTCAGCTGTAAAAATATTTATGAGGTTTGAATCTGAATCTCCCTCAGCTGTAACGACCAATTTAACATCCATGTAACAGAAACAAATAATGTTTTGTAAACTAACTGTTCACTGAAATGGAATGTGAGCAATTAAAACTGATTATTCTTCCAAGTAAGTTACTTGCAATATAAGTTTACTGGAGTCATATAATTCATTGTAAGAGGACGCCCCGACGTTTTGGTGCGCACAAAACAATCGAAACCATTCAATTAAGAAGGTGTATGCACACCATAATCAAACAAATGAAGTACTAAATAGCCGTGTCGACGTTGCTTGCAACGTGAATGGCTGGAATGTGTAGTAAACTTTACGTAGAATAACAGTTCTCCCCTGGACGGTGTCTTAGGTTAAGTGCATCGTGAACCGGAGATCAGGAATTTGTAGTGACAAAAACACCCGTGTCTACTTTCACATTACAAAATTCGCAAACGTCTTTGGCGGAGTCTACTTCCCCCGATCTAGCAAAAGCATCGCTTGTAGCATATACAGCAGGGACAGCAACAGCAGCAGATAAATAAACCAATCAGAAGAACGGCGATGGAACCCGCGATGATGCCGATGATCACCGGATGGACCCTGGGGGAAAAAAAACCAATACATTTCTTAAACAAATAGGGTTCAATCCTCGGTCCCGGCACAGATTTATCTGATTTCCAAACCCTTCCTTCACCTCTGACAAGACATCTTGTGAATGTGGGGAATGCCAGGCCTCCACCGTGGTTCGGATCCCATGTTAAACTGTAGGTCCTCCATTTCATCTCACAATCACCCTACCATTACACATTAACGTAACCTGAACGGGTAGTAAGACACGGTGCTAATAATAATAATTTAGCTTGATTTTTAACTCTAGACTGCACATCTTCGAGTAACTTGTATTGAAATATATGTGAAACAGTTTAACCACTAAGGTTGAGTTTCACGTTGCAAAGCGTCAAAGACTCAAAAATGAGCTTTATATGAGAAAAGGTTTTGCATTAAAATAACACGGTAAATATACTAAATGATAAGGTATATTATACCTGAAGATAAAGAAAAAAGAGCAAATAAAAGAATGCCAGGGTATGACTGATTTTATTCGACTTTTCCCAAACAAATCAAGTACAGCCGATTACGTTTCAGAATTGATGTACTCAACTACTTTTACTTGATTCTGCCCATCACTAGTGGCAACACTGTCTTGTAGTAGGTGTGATCATTATAACAAAGTTTTACTGTATCTATATTTATATTAATAAAATTAGGAGTTTGTCTGCCACGTATGTTGTGCGATATTCACCCCACACAGAGGTTTGACAAACATGTGTACATGGAAGCTGGAGTTTTAAACATATGATTAAATTTTTAAGAATAACAAAAAAAAAAAAAAAACTGGGCCAGAAATTAAACGAGATTTTATTTTTCATCTGAAACAAATATAAGTATTGCACAGGGTAACCATGCAATGACGGGTACTCCCGCTCTAAGCGTAGTATGACCATGCCGGTTAGGGCGCTCACCATCCGTTCTGGCCGAACTCTGAGATGTCGCAACAGTAGATCCTGTTCCCCCTGTCCTTGGAGCAGCAGAAGATCTTGTCCGAGGTGTCTATGAGGGGTCGCGGACAGTAGTTCGGGTGGTCCAGCCCCACCTCGCTCAGGATATTGTTCTGCTTTCCGTCAAAGTTACAGTGGATCCCTGGGGACAGCACCACAGTCCAGTTAGAGCAAAACATTGGCGGTAAACAAGGGGGGTCACATGGACTAGACGTCAATATCACCTATTTTGGTTGTGCCGCCAGTGGACGGGCGGACGGTGTCTATTTATCACGCAAACGGAAGTTAATTTCCTTTAAACTTAACCTACTTAAACCCCACCACATTAGCTCAGCCTTTTTTTATTTATTAGCGATCTGTTCGGGCTATACGCAATCTATGTAATAATTATGCTAATGAGTTAAGAACGCAGAAGGTTTAAATCAAGGGAAGTGTACCCTCATTTGTATGGAGGGAGATTTATTTACGAAAATAAAGCATCCTCCCGTCTCCCAACCGAGATTCAAACTCCAATGTCTCTTTAGTTGGTAGTCCAGTGGCGACTCTGGTGGCGTAAATAACCGACGCGCTAGTTTCGTGTCGAGCTCGACTGCCAAGGACGGGGAGATCGAGGTTCAAATCTCGGTCGAGTGAAATGGGGGTGGTTTTTTCTAAATGGTTTACCACTCTCCCTCCACATAAATGCGGGTTCACTTCCTCTAAAATTCAACCTTCCCAATTCCTAATCCATTAGCGTAATTAGTACTCAAGACATATAACTTGAACTGGTAGTAAGACACGGTGCTAAATCAATTAATAAATAATCCAAGTGGAGTCTTAGACCGTGCGGCCATGAAAGGAGGTTTAAAGTGATCGAGGAAAGTGTTCCATATTCAAAAATTTTCCATTTGGTGTTCCTGTGTCAGCGTTGTTACGATGTGAACCTTAGAATGACGTGTAAAACAAACAATTAGCTCTATCTATTTCACGTGCACTTTCTAAACCAAATGATTATATCTGCACCCGAGAATTTCTATAAGCGAGAGCGAAAGAGCCTTTCAATTATTCTGAAAAAGATATTTCCATATACCTTCCAGGATTCTTCTACACGGCGGAACCGACGGCTTTATTTCCCCTCCGAAGTTGTGCTACGGATACTTATAACTCAAGAAAAATCATTCACTCCCAGCTGGGTTTGAACCCACAAACATCGGGTCCCGAGACGAGAATTTTACAACGAGACAACCGAGGAAAAGATTCAGTTTCTTGACAGTTGTAATGAGCGCATTACAAATAATTACCGTCACATCAAGCAGTTATCAACTCCATTAACAGTGGTAGGGTCCGCTTTGGTGCTCGCATAGTCTAAGGTGCTACTCTCACAGTAGACTAGACTGCCAATGGCAGGAGAGGATAGGGCGGATTGGTTGTCTAAGTTCATCGAGAAAAGGAGTAAACACATTATAATAATGTAAAGCGTTTTTATGTGTTTATTATTGTCAATATTACTCTTTGGTAACTTATTGTAAAGAAACTTTTTACAAAAGTGATAGAAAGTGTTCTAAGACCAAATAATTTAACTTGTATCCAAATAGTTTACTTATGCCTTGACTCGTGTCCTTGATAGGCAATCACGTGACCAAGTGTAGATCTGTCTGAATATTCGCGAAGGATACCTATGCACCCTCCTCGAGGCCTTGGTCACTATGGATACGAAGGCTACCAGCCGTGCGCTGTTCTCGCGGTGTTTGATTGGCAATTGTTTTAGTAGGCTATTATTGTTTCGTCTGCTAGAATAGACTTACGTTTTCCACCATTTTAAATAAAGTCGTCTTTCGAATAGTTTGATGCAGTCTTCGCTATAAACAGCGCGAGAAGTGTAAAATCATCAAACTCAAGGGTCCGACTAAGGAGCCTTGGACTATTCGGATACAGCCTATGCCTATTTGTATGGAATGTTTCAATTTGAACGTAAATTACCAAACACAAGGTAACACACAACACCGTCGCGGAGTGTTCTAGTAAAGTTGAGATAGAATAATGTCAGCCCCCCCCCCTCCCCTACTCTGAAGCAGGGGTGACACAATAACGGGGGGGGAAATGAAGCCGTTTCGTGGCTGCCAATAAAAAGTGTCCTTGTGCACAATTCTCTCCGACTTTCTAGTTACAATCTTTGGTTCCTGGCGGTTGAAAAATTGACTGTTTTAAGTCTTGGATAACACCTTTTTTCCACTGGAAAAAACACAGGACTGACGCCTTTGTCCACATGGCCACCAGTTCGACCGTTTGATACACTATCTAAGCCCAAATCCTGACATATTCTCAAAAATTGTTTGAAATAAATAGGCCTAATGAAACAGCCTAAGTTGCCACCAAGATTCCTTAAATTAGTTTGCTAATTGCCAGTGTTAAAAACTAATATTTTTTTAAAAGTAGGCAATAGGGCCTAAATGGAAATAGGTGTGGTCGGATTTTAATAGGGGAATTTACAAAACTTGATTAAACAATATTAACCTCATTTTAAAAAGAACCCTAAAGTAAATTGAAATGACAAATAATAATAAAGGAAATATAAACCGTAATTCCAGAATATTAAAAGAAAATTACTGTAAGACTCATGAGTTTGCGCTAAAGGGAAATGTAGATATACAAATAACACAACTTGAATGAGATTTTTCATTTTCTTAAACTAAACTAACCTTCGCCATACTGCGCGAAAGTGGTTAACAATAACAGCGTCAACGATTTATAAACACGAGACATGTTGTCACCTTTATCTGGCGCACATCACATTTGAACCACTCACACTTTCTAAAGAAGTTGACTCTTCACTCGTTACAACATTTGATAATTAGGTTGATTTTATTATTCCCATGCCCGAAATGTACGTTAAATTGGCTGCAGTGCATTAATAATTAATATTTCATTTTCCAAAATGTTAGGACTAATACGACCATTAATTTTTTTTTCCAACATTTCTAATACAGCTATTCATATATTTTATCCACGCATCTCTATAATTTCCTTTCTATTGTTTATGTTAAGAACATTGAATAATAGCGTTACTTTATTTTCATGTCAAGGACAAAGCTCATTGTTGTACTAAATTTGTGTGTGTGCGTGCGTGCGCACAGATTCCAGGAATTGTGGAGATCTCAACAGTTTTGAGCGTTGACAAAATTACGATGCGCATAGTGTAGGTGCGATGGCAAGAAACAAATTAGATTAGAAAATACATATCTGGATTTTTTCCCTTAGACAAAGCTTAAAAAATTTATGGTGCAATTGATTTCTTGTTTATTATTTGAACCGGCTTCGGTGACCTAAAGGGAAACTTTTCATTTATTTCAATTATACTCCCCACCATCTTTGTTTCTTGTTTTAATACTCACGCATGCGCACAGGTTAGAATTTACTGTCTTTATGGAGTGGATATTTTTTTTTGTCACTTATGATTGCATCACACATAAAGAATGTAATCGTTTATCTGCGGGTAAACACTAACCCAGTGTCGCCAAATGTACGATATGGATACTACTGTTGATATAATTTCACCACCTGTACAATCCAATTCATAGGATATTTTCCGAAACTAATATCCTGTAACCTTCTATAAAGTAACAAAATTTACATAAATTATTATTGTTTATAAAAATCGGCGGGTTCATAAACATAATGTCAGAAAGTAGTATCCTACCTGTGTAAATACAATCCATTTCGGTCCTTGTACTATCGCTATTAGACTATAGAGTTGTCAACACTGCACTTACCAGTGAGTCATTCGCTTATCTTTCGTGCTACTTCTTAGTCATCTTGTTTAGAATTAGCAACTACCAAACACTGACCATTTTACTACCGTAAAAGCAGTTTATTTTATATTTCCAGCAGAAAATAGATTTCCGATATCGACATCTTTTTTTAACTGTCAAAATGGGTTGTCTTTATCAAATATTCACCTTATTTTTCTTGGGTGTCAGTCTTTTGCAAGACTGCCAAGGTTAGTTTACCTTTAATGTGTTTTTATGTCTTTTTAAGGAGTTTAATGTTATCAGCTTATCTATTGATAAGTTTTTATAATTTAGATTAAATGTTATATACTTCCTTCTCTATTATTAGACTATGATAAGATAATATATATGATAAGTTAATCAAGTACAATATAAAGTACTTGGCCCCCTAAGAAGGGGAATCACCCTTTTTTTTTAGCTGACCGCACCCATTTCTAGGTCGCTTTCATTTTATTATATGTGGTGTGGATCTGTCATTAAATAATTATTTTGTCAAAAGACTTAGAAACACCATTTTATTTATAGGTCTACTTAATACACTTAACAAGAACTTGTTAATTATTGTGTAATCAAATCAATAATTTGTCTTAAGTCGTCACATATCTGGTTCGTGTGTACTTGTTTTGTTTTTTTCTAAATGGTTATCCACTTTACCTCCACGCAAATGCAGGTACACTTGAATTCAGCCTCCATCCCTAATGCATATAACCTGAACAGCTATAAACGCTATGAAAGTGCTTAAGAAACGCTCTAAATTTTCATAATTCCTTTTCATGGTTGCATTTTATTTCTTTCTTCCTTTCTTTCACTTAAGTAAATTTATTTGCATTTTTTTTTTGTTCAAGGTTCTTTTTATTGAACTATAATGTGTTTAAAAGAACGGTAATTTTTATTCTTCACTAATCAGAACCTTAAACTGAAATATTTTATCAGAGAACCGGCTATATGCATAGGGCTTGCCGTATGAACTAATTACACTAATGTGTGTGGTTAAGTTTGTTGGCTCTAGTTTGTGTGGAACCAGGGGGGGAACTATTTAGCATAAAAAACTACCCTCGATCGTTCAGGACTCGAACCATAGCATCCCTGTCATCGGCAGTCTAGTATATTGCGAGACTTACGCCTTGCAGCATTCGACCGTCGAAGCGGTTAATGAATAATTGATTTTTTTATGTTGGTATTTCTGATTCGAAGAAAAATGTGTTTCTGGCATTTACACACAGAGCATTCCATAACTAAGAGAGGAAAGAATTTAGAAAAAGGGAACAAACATTTAAGAGAAGGGAGGGTGAAATAATAATAAAAAAAACTTATATCCATCCAGGGTTTGAACCCCCACCTTAAGCCACTTGAAAGCCAAGGAAGGTTAGTCTGACGCCTGTACCTGCAAAGCCGTCAACGCAGCTCCTTTATAGTTTAGGACCCTTGGTAAGGTTTGAAGGCTCACGCCTCCGTCTCTTCAAACGCTGGTGCATTCTATCGATTCCTCTCCCTGTCTCTTGTGGTGTCCCAGGCATGAAGTGCGACTTTGACAACAAACACAACAACCTCCTGAGCGAGTTCGGTCTGGACAACCCCGAGGAGTGTCCCCGGGCCATCGACTCCAGGGATAAGACGTTTTGTTGCTCCAAGGATGGCAAGACTGTCTATTGCTGCGACGCGACGGAGTTCGCCAAGAACGGATGGTGAGGAGACCGTACCACCGGCGCAATACTTTGTTGTTAAAGTGTAATATATTAGCTTATAAAACTGGTCTTAACCTGAAACAACCCAAACCTCTGGTTCACAATGATTGTAGATGCCTGTGGTATCTTATAGATCGTGGTACGTTTGTTCGCTTGTATGCAGCTGACAGTTCCACATGTCCATCACAGACTCGGCTTTTAGCTATAAGGAGAATGACTCTGGGTATATCTGTGTTAGCATCAGCGCACTAATCAAAGGTCCCGGGTTTGATTCCTATGTCCAGGTGTAGTTTCTTAAGTCTTGCTACTTGTTTGGGTTGAATACGCTTATTTATTAATTACGCTAATGTGTTAAGGATAAGGAAAAGAGTATCAAAATGACACCTGGACATAACTGAACTCGAGAGCTTTGTCTCTGAGCGTAGAAAAAAATATAAAGAGTAGATCTTCCTCCTCGTATCTTCAAGTCGACAACTCCCTGATGATTATAGCGACATTATCTTGAGTCGAGAATGACCTGATACGTGGTCTAAAGCACCGCTACAGTGTTGGACCAGAGTGCCGATGACGGTAGTGGTCAAGGTTTGAAGCTCGGTCGACTGTACTTAGGGTGGTTTCACACTCTCCCTCCATGCGAATGCCGGTACACTTTCCCTAAATATAACCACCTTAATCCTTAAAACAATAAGAGTAATTTGTTAATTGCTAACACACACCTGAAAAACACAAGGAATTTCACAATAAGTTAATATTAAAAAAAACTACTGGAATATTCGGGAATTTTCGACGTTTAACTGCAAACTTTAATTATTTGACCTTTTCTTTATTAAAAATCGAACTAAATGACTAATTAGCAGCTTGTTTGGAACACATGTCCTATCCGTCGCGAAACAACTGGATATACTTCCTAAAAGATGGTCGGATACACTATTTTACAAAGACAAATGTTTGTTTTACCTTTGAATATATAATTAAAATCCAAGTCTTGGAAAAAAATTATAAACATTAAAGGAAATGGGAATATAATAGAATAATATTAAGTAGAAATAGCAACAAAATGTTAACATTCTATGCACGCTTTGGTCCGACACGTTTTGAATCTTTCGCCATTAGAGGGGGCGGCCGCCACGGCATATTAGAAGAACAAAGACACCAAATTTGTTGACGTCTCCAGCCGAGTGTATTGTCTTGTATTCTGGTTGTATTTTAGCCTCTTGATTAAGTCTTGCAAGAGGCCAAGGGTTGTTTTAAGCTCTGTTTTATCTTATACGACGCAACAATAAGTAGTTAGAGTGGTATACCAAGACTAGGGGGTCGGAATAAGGAGCAGGGGGTTCTTTCGAGTCAAATTCACCGTCTGGTCATGTCCCAAAGATACTGGATTAAAGAATTTCAACCTGTACGCTCTAAAATGCGAGGGAAAAATGGGAATTCCGTCAGAAGATCGCAGAGACATTTGTGTTTAGAAAATGTTGCCAACCAAGTTTTGAACAAATTGTGTCCCGTCCAGGCTCGGTCCGATGGCCATCGGCCTCATCGCCGCTGCGGTCATCGGCGTGTTGATCGGTTTCTGTATCTGCTGCTGTTGCTGCCCCTGCTGTCTACTCTACAAGCGACGCCATCCTGTCACTGTCTAGGAGGTAAGTGCACAACAAACACTCCGCCATGTAACACTAGCAGTCTACGGAGCAAGGGGAAGGAATTTAAGATTCCCGAATCCAATTCCATGCTCTGGGAAATTTTCCGAACTGTGCAACGTGCGCCTGTGTGTACCCGTATGCTGCTCTTGTAAGAGCTTGGAGAAGAGAACGGGAAAACCTAACTGGCATTTAAACCCCGACCTCCTTGAAGTCGTCGCTCTAGTCCACTGTGAGCTGGACCTTTTGACCAAATTAACTGATTTAGTGAATTATAGGTTAATTTTACAAAGATATGTTTATTATTATTTTTGTAATAAGACAAACAATTTGTTATACTTTTATTATTACCTGTAGTTTGAACATTGGCATTCTTCTATGCTGGCGGCCGGGGTTCAATCCTAGGTCCCAGCACAGATTTATCTGATTACCAAACCCTTCATTCACTTCTGACACAACTTGTGAATGTGGGGAATGCCAGGCCTCCACCGTGGTTCGGATTCCACGTTAAACTGTAGGTCCTTCATTTCATCTCACTATCACCCTACATTAACGTAAGTGCATATAAACCCGAACGGGTAGTAAGACGCGGTGCTAATAATAATAATAATAATATACTTAAGTCAATTTTTTAATCCTTTTCTTATATACATAATTGTATATCTATTTAAGTAATTTAAAATATGTGTAAATATTGCTCCATTATAACCTTTAATTTCAGGTTTCCATCAAAGGCTGCCTTTGTAGATACGTCATTTGTTTAACTATCGGTAAAGGCATGTTAATCGAGATCGACAATTACTACAGATTGAGTAGACAATGTAACTTTAAGGACAGTTGAATTATTTAAATAAAATTTAAAAAATTCATGTTTTGGTAACACTTGTGTTTCTCATGTTTCTGTTATTTAGCGTAGCGTACACAGAAATTTTAAAATGGAGTGTAATAAGTTTTATGACAAGGTATTGAAAGATTTAAATTTGTTGCGTTAACTAAATGTGTCTGAAAAATTCATGGTGTTTATTATTATTAATATTAGCACCGCGTCTTACTACCCATTCGGGTTATACGCACTTACGCTAATGTGTAATGGTAGCGTGATTGTGAGATGAAATGAAGGACCTACAGTTTAACGTGGGATCCGAACCACGGTGGAGGCCTGGCATTCCCCACATTCACAAGATGTCTTGTCAGAGGTGTAGGAAGGGTTTGGAAATCAGAAAAATCTTTGCCGGGACCGAGGATTGAACCCCGGACCCCAGCACAGAAGTCTGACACCTTACCCCTAGACCACCAGGTCATTAGTTCATGGTATTAGCAAAGTAAGAAATGCAGTCCTTTTGTACATAAACTTAAAAGTTTTACTTTGGGTTCTGTTGAGCCTTAATGTGAGTTTAATATTTTGTTGTCATAAAACTTTTATTTTTAAATGTTTTACTTCTCATGAACATCTATTTTCCACGTCCCGTTTTTGTCTCGAGTAATTATGGTCAGAATAAACATAATCTTGAGGTTGACAAAAAAAAAGTTAAAAATTACATTACTTTCTCTATATGAGAGTGTAACCTTTAAGTTTGACGTTCTTGTGTGGTTTGGAGAAAATAATAGCACTGTTTCTTCTTGACCTTGTTGTAAACTTAGTTAAGTGGTTTTTAAAATCGTTCTATATTTTGACATTTGGCAAACCTGTTCTATTTCCATAGATTGGCAGTCGGCTTCTCCCCTCGAGACGTAGCTACTACGTACGTCCAGGCTGAATCCTTGACCCAACGCCAGCTATAATCGAGCGTAATGACATTGTGTCAAACTTTAAACGACTTGAATGTTGTGTGATATTGACACTTTTTAAGTTAACACTGTTATAAATGTGTTTTATTGCTAAGCCTGCATTGTTTAAGCCTCTGTCGGACAGTCGCACCTGTTAGCGAGTCACTTTGAACAAGAAGTCTTGCATGGAAATTGTATAAACACAGCTATGTATTATTTTGGTTTTTTTAGGCCTTTGTAAATTCCAGTTTGACTCAAAATGTGTAAAAGTATACTTTTAGGCTGTATCTGAATAGTCAAGTGCACTTAACTTGATGCAGTCTTCATAATTTTACACTTCTCGTGGTTTTCATAGTGAAGACTGCATCACACTATTCGAACGGCAACATACTTGGGCCCACAGTGCTGCTTCCTACCGAATAACTTAGAAACTATGTAAAAGTCATCTATTAGCTTTAATGAAAACAAAATGTTTGTGTAAGTCGGTGCTCAAGCAGACGAAACGATAATACTAAAACAATTGCCAGTCAAACACCGCTATAAAACCGCATGGCTCGTAGCTTTCGTATCCATGGTTACCAAGACCTCGAGAAGACTGCATCGGTCTAGTCCGCGACTATTCGGACAGATCTACACTTGGTCACGTGATTGCCAATGCAGCTATCAACGCCACGAGCCGCATAGGTAGACTATTCAGATAAAGCCCAAGACTTACCTAGTCAGATCTTGAATCTTTAAAAATTCGTCAAAAGATTTTATAATTGAATCTCAGCCTATCCTACATCTCTTGTCCAATGGAATCTGTTACCATTTAATCAAAACCATTTGACAGGGGCTTTAGATATATGTAAACTTTACTTTATTTTTATAAAATATATTTTTTATAGTGAGAAAAAAGGGTAAACTGCTTAGCCTAGTTTCAATTATTATTTTTTTATGGGACAGCTATTATTTTATCTTAGTCTTGTTAGGCGGTAGTTTGTTAGACTGACGTTCATTCTCTTAAATGGATCCCTAATTGCATTTATGGACAGCAAATTACAATCGTATTACAAATTTGGAAAGCATTTTACATTGAAAACTTTTCTATGTCTTATAAGTTTGACTAGTAACTTTAATTTTTCTAAAAAATAATATCTATTTAGAGTTTAAATCGAATTCAACTTTTTTATATACATTGTATCAATACTCTAACTTCAAAGTTCAATTATTTTAGCATTCCAAGAACTGATAATTTACCGAAACATTCCTTTAGTTTTAATCAACGTACTTTGATTTCAATACAAAACTTAAACAATTGTACTTAAAAGTGTAATATCATGATAATTTGAACTATGATTCTTACTTTAGTTTTATTTGAGCATAATCAACATAATGTATATTTTAACGGCCATTTTTGCAGGAAAGTATTATATAACAAAACAACATAAGACTGAAGTGTTTCAGTATTTTCTCCCAATATTTAGGTTAAGTTCTAACTAAATGCATATACATTTTTTTAATTTGAGTTCCAAATATCTAATTTAAATTTTAGAAATTTTTTTGAGATAATTTTTTGTACTCATTTTCTAAATCACTCAAGAATTTGACTGTCTAGTTTATGAATGTTATTTCTTTATTAAATAAAAGTGCAGTGTATTTTATAACATATTTTAAAATGTAAAAAGGTTGTGTTTTAGGCAGCCATGTAAAATAAAGTATATTTTCCAGGGCTGTACAAGAATCTAAAATTTACAAGAGAGAAAAAAATCATGATATTTTCTTGAAAGCTAAAAATGAAACTCGAAAATTCATGAAATTTTGACAAAAATAAAATAGCAAATAAAGGCCTTGATAAATTAATTATTTCTAATAATATGGGCAATGACCCAAATATATGCCACCAAAAACTGTCTTTGTTGAGAAATGTATAAAATTAAATTATAAATGTTTTAAATTTCAGCTGTCACCATTTTATTAATTACATTTAAAATATTTTAATGAATTATTAAGATAACTCAAAATGAACTTAACAAGCAATATATTTTATTTGATAAACATTATCTATATTTCTATACTTGCAATGTAAGCTAAGTCATCTTATTCTATCTTCTCGATATTGTCTTGAATTGTAAAAGTAGTTGTTATACATCTCTAGTATTTTCTGAGGGAAATATATTTTTTCACTCATTGAGCACAGACTATTAGCAACTTTACGCTGGATACTCGGTAGTTTATTAGTTATAGTATTTATTTAACTGCATTATAAACTAAATAGAAGCACTTAATACTCATTTCTCATTAATAGTATAGAGAAATTATTTTTATATCATTGTGGCTGCAAATATGAAATTTAATAAAACTTTGGAAAAAGTCAGGAAATTAAATATTTGACTAATTCTACACATTTCAACAAAAGTGAAAGATTTTGTTTCTTGATGTTAACAAAATGTCACCTATTAAGCAAATATGTTTATATCGGTAAGCTCTAAAGAAAGTATTTTTAAAATATGTGATGAATGTAGTAAATAAATAAATTGCCCTTCATCAAGAAAAACTGCAATAAGGTTAAGTAGGGTCTTTTTTTTAATATTGTCTGGTGAACTCGGAAAAGTCTGAATTTTGTAGTAAAATGTTTTATAGCCACCTTGGACGCAGCTAGGTCGTATTACTATAAAATATAAATCTAGGAAATAAAAACAAAACTTGCATATTAGTTTTCATACCAGTTCCTATTTTATGAATTTGATTTTTAATTTATATAAAACTAGGTCATGGCCGAGTCAGGTTTTAATTATTAACAATGTATTTTTTTACACGTGGCTCTTGTTTAGGGACATGAGACATAGTCTTTTTCAGTTCATATTTATTAAATATTCACAAAACTAAATCAAAATTTGAATATTTATTGTTCTTGTTTTTATAAATGTATGCGCTAAAATAATTGAAATAACAGCTCAGAAAAGCAATAATGAAATATATGGTACTCGAGTATATTTACCGCTGGATTATTTTCAAAGCGAATTTTAAATTTTGAAAACTTCCCACCCTCCTATTACCATGTATAAAAAATATTATATTTTAAGATTTCCTGTAATATTTTAACAAATATATACATGTGAAAGACTAGAAAAAAAAATTATCTTGTCTCATAAAGTTAAAAAATTATTTTTTTTAATTCGAGGGACTTCAAAAAGAATGAAAAAGTAAATAACTAACTGCCCTAATAAATTTATAAACCAAACCAAGAATCATATTTCTAATAATACCATAAAGACTCAATAAACAACTTCATTAAGAAATTGTTTTTTTTTTTTAATATCAAACTTTGACGGTATTAACTGTTACAATCTTCGTTCATCATCCGATGTTTCAACCTCTGCATGCCCTCTTCTATGTCTGTCGATATCAGTCCGCTCCTTTATCCTTCGTGTCCTTCTGCACTTGGTCCTTCCCTCTTGTCTGTGATCTCCCCCCCCCCTTCGGCTTTCTGTCCTCCATTCTCATCACATGACCTAACCACACCAACCTTTTTCTCTTCAGCGTCTCTTCTATTGGTATACCTTCTAAACCCTCCTTAATTATTTCCTTCCTTATCCTGTTTCTCCTTGCAAAGGAACCTCACCTCTGCTGCCCCCAATCTACTGAAATCTCTCTTCCTCCATGTTCAGGTTTCAGAGCTGAAGGTCAATATTGGACGATAACATGCCTTCTATAACAAAGTCCTGGCCTCTTTTCCTAGATTCCATCCCAGATTATATCTTTAACCACGTGTTGTAGTCCACTCTTCCATAAACTGTTAACAGTACTAACTTAATTACAAATGGTTTACATCGCAACTATCACTTTTTTATTAATTACGTTAAAAATGTTTAAATGAACTCTTTAAGATAATACAAATCAAGAGGCAGCCCAACTGTCGAAATGAACTTTAGTGCTTTGTAAAATATATATTTACTTTAGTATGTACATTATTTACATGTATGTACTTTATAAGTGAGTCTTATCGTCTCGTATTGAACATACCTAAAACATATCATTTGTTTTTAACCGATATATTCGTTCCCTAAAACTTTAGTTTAATCTCGTAATACGCAGACTCCTTTATTGTGGTAATCATTATTAACCGTTTAGGGAAACTTTCGATTAACTTGATAATCTGTTATTATGGACCAAATTAATCAACACTTGTTCTAGACAAGAGTTCTTTCAAAAATGTGTTGTAATGTCTGCTATTAATTATTATTCACTTATCAATGTCACACAGTGTGAATAACTTAATATAATAATCTAACTTTTTTTACTTATAACATTTCTATTACCACACAATCTAATAATAATAATAATAATAATAATTTGTAAGTTTTGGGAAGTATTTAATGTGGTTGGCGGTCATGACCCAGTGTTAAAAAGGAATGTATGTAAATATAAACAAAATTATTTTTCAAAATGATCAAAAAATAAATTTTGTTCGTATTTGGGTTTGGATTGAATATAAATCTGTATCCTTTTGTGGAGAAAAAAAAATGTATTTAGTCCTAATTAATTATGCGAATATATCTCAACTATATCATTAACTAAAATATATCTAATGCTTTGATTGGCCGGTAAATGTATTTAACTCGGTCTGCAATTGTGATATAAAGTGCATTTATTTTGTAAACTTGACTTTGTACAATTTTGTAGGACATTTTGCCTCCACAATAAAATGTGTATACGACTATTTTTGTTCATTTTTATAAAAATAGAATTATGTGGGTGCATGCATGTGTAAAAAGTGAAGTATGTTGATTAAAAAAAAGTATGGTAAACACACTAAACATTGCTTGTAATATTTGAAGATTTCTTTTCCACAAACATTTTTTTCAGTGTATATCACTGTCTGTTATGGCTACAGGCATATATACTAGAGATGGGCCCCTCGAATCCACCAAATCCTGACAACTATTCGAGGATTCGGTGTTTTACTGGATACAATGATCAAATCTTTCACTTCATAGACAAAGCATAATATTTTGAATTCAAAAATTACTAAATTAGGCCTACTTGAAAAGCACAATTTAATCCGTAATATTTATTTTGTCATACAAAAGAGATAAGCATGAATAAAATCTTCTTTTAATAAAAATTAATTGTTAGGTGTAGAAAATTTTACAGCCTAGTACTCCCACCCTCCCACCTCTACAGGAAACTTGGACTCGACCGTTTCATCGCATGCTCACTTGTTCACAAACAATCTTGTAAATATTTTAATGAACATGTTAAAACTCTTCAAAAACTGAAAATCAAAACTAGAATTACAAATAAACTTGAAATAAATAAAAGAAATTACGCTTTTTTTTAACAGAAATATAATACATTACACATGATACAAAGTAAGTCGCCATGACGTATATGTTTTACACGCCTGAGTGATGATTAAAATAAAGATACTGTTAATTCTTACAACCCAACTGGTTTTAATTATCTACAACTATGCAAAGAACCCCAATTTATTGCTTACGACCCTTAAGCTATACATTTTGTTCGGACAGCGATACAACTGTTTATTTATCCCTACCAGCTTGTGTGTCGTGTATCTCAATTATTTGTTTAAAATCGATTCAGGTAATATCACTTAGTAAGCGCTCTCGAGTAATAAGAATCAAATAATGACTTGCTAATCCATTATTTGTTTTTAAATTGATTTTAACTAAGAGTTTTATTATTTTTTAAATATGTTATTGGAGTAATTGTATAAATATTCAAACGTAGTCCTGCATTTTAAAATGGGAATGAACATATTGTAGTAGAAAATATGTTCGTTTTTTAAATAGAATGTATTCTTAGAAACAGTCTAAACAGCATCACCTGTTTAGATTAAAATGTATAATGGCTGTAAGGCCATAGTCAGGGTGGGGGGTTAAACCCCCTCCGAAATTTGATAAACAAAATACATTTAGCTTTATTTATGGTTCAAATAATTTCAAAATTAAGGTACAAATACAATTTAGGGGGCTCAGCTACCATAAAAAGCACTTCAAAGAGCTTCTACTAGAAATGTCTATTAATTTTGTCTAGGCTCCGTCAATTGGGGGATGTGACAACCAAACCCCCACCCCCGCTCCCTGAAATTATTTCCTGGCTACGGCCTTGAATGGCTGCATTTGTTTGTCGCATTTTGAAGTTAACTGGACGAAACCACAAACCCGTAGAGTCCGTGAAGAAACTGTCTGGTTCGCATTTGTTCCTAAGAGAATTAGACAATAATAATAGTCTCGGGTTGTCCAGATGAAGTAAGCGTTGTTGTCCGTTGGTTGTCTGTTCAGTAATGTCCTGAAACCCTACTGTATTAGTATCTGTTTAATATTAAAAAAATTGATTGAAAAATGGCACCGTAATCGAACCGGGAATATATTTTGTCCCGGTACACCGATGCTTTAACCACTGAGCTATCCAGAAGCTGTCCCTTGCCCAGGGTCATTTTTTGTTCACATTTTAAGGCAGAGTCTGTGATGGACATGTGGGAATTGTCGGTTACATATGAGAGACCAATCTTTCAGATAACGCACTCGCCTTCGGCTGTTATGCTGCTAAGTATATTATTATTATTATTATTATTATTAGCACCGCGTCTTACTACCCGTTCGGGTTATACGCACTTACGCTAATGTGTAATGGTAGGGTGATTGTGAGATGAAATGGAGGACCTACAGTTTAACGTGGAATCCGAACCACGGTGGAGGCCTGGCATTCCCCACATTCACAAGATGTCTTGCCAGAGGTGAAGGAAGGGTTTGGTAATCAGATAAATCTTTGCCGGTACCGCAGGATCGAACCCCGGCCGCCAGCACAGAAGTCTGACACCTTACCCCTAGACCACCAGGTCACCTGCTAAGTATAAAATAGAAGATTGTAATTAAAGTGAATTTTAATTAATATCAACGATTAGTGAGAGTACGAGACAGCTCCTGGATAGCTCGGTGGTAAAGGTCCTGGGTTTGATTGCTGTGCTGACAATTTTTCAACCACAGTCAAACCGAACCCTGGTAGTCTGAAGTTCTGGATAATCGGAACATAACTTTTCAGAAAATGAGGGAAATAAAAAATTGCAGCAACAATGATATTTGTTAGTATTGTTTACATCCATTGTTGCTTCCAGTTCAAGTTAAATATTCAAGTTAAATATTGTCCACTACCGGCTTACTAGACCTGTCCTAGCTTCAGATGCCTTGTAATATAACTTAAATGAACCGACTGGTTATATCAGCACACGAAAATTTCTATGAACGAGAACAAAAGAGCCTACCAATTTTGTTGATAAAGGTGTTCTCACATACCTTACAAAGAGTTCTTTTACGTGCTACGAATGACATTAGACCGAGACGGCATTACTTGCCCTACCGAGAAAATCGTACTAACAATTTTTATTGCTCAATAAAAATCCATCAACACCTGCTGGGTTTGAACCCACAAACATCGGGTCTTGAGGCGAGCACTTTACCACCAAAGTTGATAATTAAGATAATTGAAATGTCTGCAAACGGATATTCCCATAATTACATTGGTTTGCGCCTTGTGCGTGTATTCAGTAAGTAATTTTTACTTTTGTGATTTTCCATCAAGGCTACCCCCCACCAACGCATATATGTTGAGGAAGAGTAAGAAACTTTTTTTTTTTAAACTATATTGTGTACAGCCAAATTGGACTGCTGAAAGGGTCTGCATAACTACACAAATAAGATTGTGGCGAGGATTAGAATAGGAAATGTACCCGCATTAGTAAGCAGTGGAGTGGAAAACCATAAAAATACATCATTACAGGATGTAGTTAAAAAGTATTATCTCCCGCCTTTGTTTCCTGGATACAATGATTTTTATAGGCAGTGCAACTTTTGACTACCAACATTGATTAAAAGTCACTAAAAATCTGGCATTCAACAAATATATCTTATTTGGGTTATTAATAAAGTTCATATAAAAGTTATCAAAAGTTTCCAACAGTACTTCTTTATAGATTACTGTATAATTGATATATTTACATCGTTAATTAAATGGACTAAGAATTTAGATACTATAATAATAATAATTTGTTCTCGCCATTGTGGTAAAATTACTTTCTATTTTTAAAACATAAGGACCAGATATTATGACGATTTAATTCAAATATCAAAACATGTCTTTTAATGACACAAATAAATGTATTAGTTTAAAGTAATCAGAATAGAAGCCCGAGTTCCCTCAATAATTTAATTTAATGTAGTTTAAAGTTTATATTTGGATTTCAAGTTGAGTTTTTTTTTTCCCCCGTGGTTTTGTGACATTGGCGAAAAATTAGCTTTTATTACTTAAGACGGGAACTTGGTGATATGAGTTGGTGACCCTGCTGAGTGCTGACATTTCCTATTAGGTTCTGTTAGTACAAAGAAAAATGTTTTAGGTTTTTTTTCATTCGTGTTTTGGTTTAATCACATGATTAACTGATTTGTCCAACTCATTTAATTTTATAACAAAAGTGATCGGTTGGTTTTATAATCATCATGTCTTGGATCTATACAATATTGACATTATTCTTGACAGTTATTTTGTCTAAGGATAGTGAAGGTTGGTTGTGTTTTTTTTAAACATTTTGGACGTTTGTTATTTCTATTGTTCCTTGAATCTAAAGTCACGTTTCACGTAATCATCTGATATGTTACAAATAAATTGTGTTTGTATGTTTGCTCATGAGATAACCTAAATTGTTGGGGCTTATTTAACCATATCATGATCTGATCGTAAGATAATGTTTTGATAAGGCAGGAAGCTTCTAATATCTATAGCCGCGCCCATTTCCGGAAGTATGCTTCTTAAAAACGTGTTGACATCACAAAACATACAAACTAAGTTGAGCATGAAACGTAATGAAATAATTCCCTTTAAAAAAATAACAATTTGCACACCCTCTCATATTGTAAAACCTGATTTGTTCAGAAGGTAACAATGATCTTTAATTAATATTGTTATTATTAGCACCGCGTAGAGCATTTAATAGCAGCATCGGGCAGAATTGGACATATTAACATCTGATATATATAATAAGCATCCCTAACTAAAGGTCCAAACCAATTGTATAGAATATATTATAAGAATTATTTGTTTTGACAAAATATCAATATTTTATAGCAATTTTTACAAACAAATAATTTTAGAAAGGATCAATAGTGATTTGTAAATTAAAAAACAAACAAAAAAAAGCTCACTCAAGTTTCTGGAAATAGATTGGTCATGTTTTATTTATAAAAAAAAAGTCCTGCCGAACGGAGATTTAAGGTTTCCTATTCATATCTCGCCATTTATGGAAAAAAAATAACCTTCCATGTTTAAATAAAATATAATTTACTAAACAGTAGATGTAAAATTTTATAGAAATGACCCACATTGGTGGCCACATCGTCAAAGACTCTATTCTCACAGTAGACTAGACTGCAATGACTAGAAGTTCGAGGTTCGAATCTTGGTCGAATATAATGATTCTGATTTTTCCTAAATTCTTTTCACATTATGTCTCATGCAAATGCAGGTACCTTTCCTTTAAATATAACATTAGTCATCCCTAAAACCAATTAGTAGCCTAGATAATAGGCATAAAACTCGAATGGGCAGTAAGACGCGGGCTAGAAAAAATGTTCAGATATTTAAGGAACGTATCACATATTGCATTAATTTGTTGAGTTCTAGTATAAACTTTATATTCCATTCTCGTTCTTCCTAAGTAGGCCTATTTAATATTAATATATTGGTAATACTGTAGTTTAAAATGTAATAAAACAAAGAAGATAGGCTAATAATAACGTTGTGTAAGTAACGTATCATATACGATAAGACAACGTATTTAACATAAGATAGCACATCATTAAAACCTAATTCAAAATGTAAACATATAAAACCAACATGTGGTTTGATCCCCGATTCTGTACGATATGATGTCGGAATATTAACCTGAGCTTTAATTTATTAGAAAATGGATCCGACCCGCCTCGGTGGCGTAGTTGGCTAACGCGCTAGTCGTGTTGAGCTCGACTGCTGAGGACGGGGAGATCATGTTAGAATCTCGGTTGGGTGAACTGGAGGTGGTTTTTCCTAAATGGTTTTCCACTCTCCCTCCACGCAAATGCGAGTTCACTTCCTCTAATTCAACCTTCCCAATTCTTAATCCATTAGCGTAATTAGTACTTAAAGCGTATAACCCGAACGGGTAGTAAGACGCGGTGCTAAATAATATTCTGTGACACGTCAAACTCCTCAACCAGGTTTTCAGTTTCCAAAATGTACTAATTTATCGTCCTACAGAACAAATTGCTAAAAGCGTCAAAATGATTTTAATTGCTGTTGCTACAGTCGGGGATTGGTCCTAACACTCACTGCTTCCCAGAAGGTTACTCAAACTCACTGCTTCCCAGAAGGTTACTCAAACTCACTGCTTCCCAGAAGGTTACTCAAATTCACTGCTTCTCTGTTTGATTTCACTTTCCAGATCTGATCTCGTAATTGAGACTGAATGATACAAACATTTCTCAATTATGGACCGTAGAAAAATCCCAAATTTCACTGGCAGTCCCCTGTGGGAGGAGAAGGGGGGGCGCCTTTCCCCTATACAATTTATTCTCCCTTAAAGTGTATATTTTTACGTCATTGTAATATTTGAGTTCCGATGGGTTTACGGTCTAATATAGCCTCGAGTAAGTTCGCCGGATGTAAAATCATTCTCGGATATGTGCAAGAGTATTTTTCGTTTTGATAAAAGATTAATTAACAATTTGCAAGAAATGTTTATCTTATGAAAGAGACCAATATGTGGACATTGCAGAAGAATATCGCACATTAAATCGGCTCTAGAATATACATAAAACTTTGGTCTCGCAATTTTACGAATTTTGTGTCATTTTGGGTGGGTTTGGTTTTGAATTATAAACTTCAAAGTTTTTAATATGGTATTCTAGTATTTAGTGTTATTTTATTCCTCCCATTTTTGTGACTTTAATGCTAGCATAAATTTTATGTTTTTTTTTTTTTTTTTTATAAAGATTTACCTAAACGGGTACGGTTCTTGGGTTTTGTCCCTCGAATAATTAGTAAATTATACTCTAAATCAATTGTACACTATCATAGCCCGACTTTTATTGCATGGATGGATCACATGAATGTATTCTGGGGGCTATAAAATGGGGAGACCCGGCAGAAGGGATAATTTGTATCAAACCCGCCTTGGTGGCATAGTTAACTAACGCGCTAGATTCGTGTTGAACTAGACTACCAAGAACGGGGTGCTCGAGATTCCAATCCTGCTCGGGTGAACTTGGGGTGGTTTTTTTTTTATAAATTCTTTTTCCACTCTCCCTCCACACAAATATAGATACACTTCCTCTAAATTTAACCTTTCACCGCCAACCACGGTGCTCTTGTGGTAAGGTGCTCACTTCAGGACCCGACCGGGGTTGACAAATTCTTCTTCTCTATCACAACTTCCTTCTAAGAGGGAAGTAAAGCCGTCAATCCCGTGTCGGTTGTGAGGTGTAAAAGAACCCTGGAAGATACATGGAGATACCTTTCCCGTCAAAATCGGTAGACTCTTTCACTCTTTCTCAAATAGTTTCTCGTATTCTGATAGAATCGGTCGATTTAAAATAATGTTGTCTACACTCCGGGAAAACTAGTATTAGCCAGGAATTTAAAGTGAACGGGAAAAAACTGGATTAAGTCGGGAATTTGGTAAACTACAATAAAAATCCGGGGAAATGTTGTCTTACTCAAAATATGAAACACAATAATCGTTAAATCAGTAAATTATGTGATTCAAACTTTAATTTTTTTGTTTGTAGCTGTGTAATATATTTTTAATTCCTAGTATACAATTTTAATACAAATAAAAAAAAGTTATTTAAATTTTAAAACTTATCATTATTCATGAAAAGATATTAATAGAAAAACAGGGTGGGGGGGGGGGGGAGTTAAAAGGACGTGACATACTTTTTAGTCGGAAATTTTAGAAAATCATCAGGGAAAAGGTTGGGGATCTCATTAGTCAAGTTGAGGTGACCCCATGAAAAGGTGCACGTTAATATCTCAAATAAATAAAATAAACCCTCACATCCATGACACTCGAGCGGGTAATTAATACCTAGGTTGTGACCTGGTGGTCTAGGGGTAAGGTGCAGACTTCTGTGCTGGCGGCCGGGGTTCAATCCTCGGTCTAGAGACATATTTATCTGATTACTAAACCCTTCCTTCACCTCTGACAAGACGTGTATTAATCACAACTTGTGAATATGAGGAATGCCAGGCCTCCACCGTGGTTCGGATCCCACGTTAAACTGTAGGTCCTCCATTTCATCTCACAATCACCCTACCATTACACATTAGCGTAAGCGCATATAACCCGAACGGGTAGTAAGACGCGGTAATAATAATACATAGTATATCCCGAATGAGTGCCTAAAAGTAATTCTAGCACTAGATAATATTATTACTTACGTGTTTGTTTGGTTGGCAGGGATACAGTGCGATTGGCAGAAGAGCAACAACAACTTGCTAAGCGAGTTGGGTCTGGATAATCCTCGGGAATGTCCGCGAGCCTTCGACCCCTCGGACAAGATCTTCTGCTGTTCCAAAGATGGTGGGAACAGTATCTACTGCTGCGGTGCCTCCGAGTTCGGGAAGGATGGGTGGTAAGGGCGCACGCGATACCTCTAGAACCTCATTGACCTGCTTTGGCAAACCTTGCGTACTTATACAGGCAGTGTGTGCACTCATTTTCATTAATAACCAGTCATTCAGCTGAATAACCTGGCTCATGGTGGTTAAATCATTACAATCATCAACCATCCGGGTCGCTTCCATTCTTCTCCTCCCACTTGCACACTAACATATAACAGGAACTGTGCATGTGAGAGAAGAAGAATAATGGAAGCCTCTAGAGAAGTTGTAGGCATTTTACTCTACTTAAAGAGGTGACCTGGTGGTCTAGGGGTAAGGTGTTGGGGTTCAATCCTCGGTCCCGGTACAGATTTATCTGATTACCAAACCCTTCCTTCACCTCTGACAAGACATCTTGTGAATGTGTGGAATGCAAGGTCGCCACCGTGGTTCGGATTCCACGTTAAACTGTAGGTCCTCCATTTCATCTCACGATCACCCTACCATTACACATTAGCGTAAGTGCGTATAACCCGAATGAGTAGTAAGATGCGGTGCTAATAATAATAATAATACTTAACAATATCTATCAACTAGACATATCTCGCACCTTAAACAATGTTTATGGTGATTGAATACACATCTGATCAGTTTGACAATTGTCGAGTAACAAGTATCACATCTCGGCATCATTAAGGTTTCCGAACAAATGCACACACTTCACGTTTTCAGAGCAACAAACAGAAGTATAGAGTACTAACGGTTACTTAGCACGCTCGTCTCATTGGGCCATTGTCGTTAGACGAGTCGACACAGTCAACTATTCTCTTTCTTTCTTTCTTGGTGTCTACCATCCGGGAAAACTGGAATTAGCCGGGTATTTGAAGGGGTCAGGGAAAAATTGGAATAAGTCGAGAATTTGTTAAATTTTAATAAAACTCTGGGAAAATGTTGTTTTACTCAAACTATGAAATACAATAATCGTTAAAACAGTAAATAATGATGTTATTCAAACTGTCATTTTTTTTGTTTGTAGCTCTGTAATATATTTTTAATTCTAGTAAACAATTTTAATATAAATTTTAAAAACATGTTTATTTGAAGTTTAAAACTTATTATTATTCATAAAAAAGATTAATAGAAAACAGAGGGGGGGGGGGGGTATTTAGAAGGATGGGACATACTTTTTATTCGGGAATTTTAGGAAATGATGAGGGAAAACTTGAGTAGACCCCATGTATATAGGACAAATATTTGTAATTTGTTTTGGTAAAAACTATCATCATTTCAATTTTGAAAAAAATAAAATCTCCTTGTACTTTAGACCAACTGTTATAGATAACTTTTTTCCAATTCTACATCTATAATAATGATAAATGTGCCGTGGAAATCCCCACCCCCCCCTCGTGGCTGCTTATCTTAGCCCACCCCCATTTTCCCGGATCTAACCCAGTATGCTCTTGCCCCCCTCAGGATTGGGTCCCTGGGTATCGTGATCATCGCAGCGGGGGCCGTCTTTATGATGCTGGTTTGCTGCATGTGCTGTATTTGCTGCCCCTGCTGCCCGCTCTACAAGCGACGCCACCGTGGAACAGTCTATGGCAGTATGTCTCTTACTATATGTGGAACACAGTCCACACTTTACACTGCTGTCACTGGACAGAGAGGAACACAGTCCACACTTTACACTGCTGTCACTGGACAGCGAGGAACATATTGACTCTATTTTGTATCATTTCGACAGTTTGACAATCAATCATTCACTACTGTCCAATGAAAGATTATTTTATTAATTATCTTGTGAATATTCATTACCTTTATATGTTATCTAGGTCAGTTTAGTTCATGGATACCTGGACTCTAGGTTGGAAACCTGATCTTGTAATAGTTGTCGATACACTAAAAAAACACAATAAGATCAATATGTTTGCCATAAAATTAATTTTAACAATAAGATTACTCTCATTAGACTAGGCTGTCTCTATCGGGAAGACTGGGGTTTGATACCGGTCAGGTGTACTGAGGGTGGTTTTCCCTAAATGGTTTTCCACTCTCCCTCTACGCAAATGCGGGTTCACTTCCTCTGATTCAACCTTCCCAATTCCTAACCAATTAACGTACTTAGTACTTAAAGCGTATAATCTGAACGGGTAGTAAGACGCGGTGCTAAATAATAATAATAATAATAATAATAATATAAGCTCTACCGTAGTGGAAGATGTCAAGGTTTGCTCAATATCTTTCACAATTAATAGAGGAAGTGCAACTTTCACAACCGATAACTTTTTTTTTGACTGTACAGGGAATCGAACCTGGGTATATAAAAACTGTGCATAACAGAACATATTTATAATTTATTTGTTTTGTTGTTCGACTCGACATTTAAAGAGATAACTGGGGAAAATAACTCTTTCTGTTCCTTCAAGCAGGAGTCCAGACAACCATCGTGACGGTACCACAGCCTGCGCCAGGGATGGCTCAACAGCAACCACCAACCGGTTATCCCCATGCGCCGCCAACGGGCTACCCCCACGCGCCGCCTGGCTATCCTCAACCGCCGGCTGGATACGTCCAGTCTTCTGCTGGCCCATACTCGGGTAATTAAACTGTACCGGTGGTAGAGTGGTTGGCGCGCTTTACTCTGACTGGGGAGTCCAAGTTGCTGGGCTCACTTGGTATTGTAGGTTCTAAGTTAGAGAGTGGATGGTCTATTCTTTGAAACTCGTGATTTGAGATTTGAAGAAAATTTGAGAAAGTATCTCGAATACAATACGAAAAGCTTTACAAAATATAACAATTTTAAGCAATTGATAAAAGAATTAAATAGACTTTTTAAGTTGGAAGGGTAACAAAATCATAAAAAATGGACAAAATCGTATTGATAAAATTAATTTTTATACCCTCTTTTGACGGCCGTATTGGTCTAAGGCGCTGCGACTCTCGGAGTAGTCGAGCCCACAGATGACTGGGAGATCTAGGTTCGAATCCCAGTTGTGTATAGTGAGTTGTTTTTTTCCCAAAATGGTTTCCTACTCTTTTCAAACAAATCCGTCTGCAATTTCTGTAAATAAACCTTCTTAATTACTGAAACCTTTAGTATAATTAGTACATAAGCTTATAACTCGAACAGGTAGTAAGATCCGGTTCTAAAAAAATGATAATAAAAACCAAAAACTGTTATCTTTGTCAATGACATCAATATGTTCAAATCAGAATTACATATCGTGCACATAAGCGATGGGCTTATTTCTATTTTCTTTAACCATTTTGTTGGTGACCTGGCGGTCTAGGGGTAAGGTGTCGGATTTCTGTGCTGGGGTGCGGGGTTCAATCCTCGGTCCCGGCAGAAATTTATCTGATTACCAAACCCTTCCTTCACCTCTGACAAGACGTGTATTAATCACAACTTGTGAATGTGGGGAATGCCAGGCCTGCACCGTGGTTCGGATCCCACGTTAAACTGTAGGTCCTCCATTTCATCTCACAATCACCCTACCATTACACATTAGCGTAAGTGCATGTAACCCGAACGGGTAGTAAGACACGGTGCTAATAATAATAATTAAATCTCTAAAATCCACAAAAACTGATACAATCCGGGAAAACTGCAGCCCTGATATTAAAGTAAAAGAAAAGTTTTAAATGTTCCCAACAGTCAGTGTTAAGTATTGTTAAAAAAAAGTTTGACACTTAAAAGCGGTTGACGCGACATGTCGAAAGGTTGTCTTCATGCTTGGACACATCTTACAAATCTACGAGGTTAGTATTACACAGTTAACAAGTCTCTAAGTTCAAGTTAAGTTATGTGAATCAATTTTTTAAAATTAACTTCCTTTAAATGCTATGGATGAAATTGATAGCTACATTTTATTAAATAATATAAAATTTATCTCCACGTCTTAGTACCCGTTCGGGCTATACGCTTTAAGTACTAATTACGCTAATGGATTATACATTGTGAAGGTTTAATTAGAGGAAGTGAACCCACATTTGCGTGGAGGTAGAGTGGAAAAACCATTTAGGAAAAACCACCCCCAGTTCACCCGACCGAGATTCGAACCTCGATCTCCCCGTCCTCAGCAGTCGAGCTCATCACGACAAGCGCGTTAGCCAACTACGCCACTGAGGCGGGTTTTTAATAAACAATTGTGTTGTTTTATATATAAATCTCTAGTTATAATTATTAATTATATTCCATCGCAATACAAATATGGGATCCATTTGGAATTTTGAATCGAATATAAACCGTGTGGTTCTCTTTAGAAATTTCACACGGGCTCATTGACGGCGGTTTTCCACACCTGACTTTTTTTTTTTAATGTGGCCTATCCGGTTCATGTAGGGCTGTCCACACGGCATTTATCGTGTCGTTTGTTGTCCGCAGCTCAACAACCTCCTTCGTACAACGAGGTGACAACCTCGACCATCTACACGAAACAAGCTCCTTACAATCCAAACTACAACTGAGAGAGAGAGATGACGACTTCTTGGCAGCTCCCGTCAACGCGGCTGTCAAGACCAAACTTGTGATAAATGACACTTTATTTTATATCCGCCAGTGTATAGTCATGTGCAGACCTTTGTGGATTTTATTACTCACAGTAACCTAGTTTTAATGAAGAGGTAAAGTTTGAGTTATGTGTGTATATGGCTTTCTGATACAGGACCATATATAATATCTATGACACTAATTACGAGGGGTCTTGTCAAGTTCATTTTTTCTATTCAAAGTGAACCAAGATGTCTGCTGGGTCATGAAAAAGTCTCTAATTGAAAAAAAAAAAAAAGTTCAAGAAAGTCTTTGGATAGTCACAAATGTTCAATTTTCTGGTAATCAAGTCATGAAAATATTTCTGTTTAATCTCCTGCACATCGTAACAACGTGAACATATTGAATTTCGAGTCGCCCATTACCCATGATGCCATGCGCCAGCCCCCAAGTCGCCTGATTGTGTTTACCGTGATACCAAGGTCAAGGCTAATGTTCGCCCTCTAGTTAAAGTGTAATGTTGCGTGTGAGTGCTTTATATAATGTTTGACCCTTTACAGATGGAATTTTGGGGTCAAAAAGTCACTAATTTTGGTTTCTCCAACTCAGTAGACATCCTGTGAACTTAAATCGAATATATAAAATAGTCTTGAAGTTTGAATATGAATTGTGTGGTTATTTTATACTTGAAATAATATTATAGTCTGGCTATTTATACGTATAGCTTTGTTCACTAAAATTACTTGAAAAATGTTGTCACTTATTGCACATTTATATGTTATATTTAGTTCAGTTCTGATAAAATAAGTTACTTTCACAACTTCTGATTTGTTCCATAAGAATATTGTCGTATACTGCTCATAACGGCCTGGGCTGGCGACAATTGACCATTTTGGGTGAAGATTTGTGATTGTCAAAGCTGGAATTTTTTTGAGGCTTTGTACACCCCTACTAATTACTACAGTAACAACAACATGTAATGAATGTCGAGGTTTTATAGCTTTTTTTTTATTTTAATATATCATCATTGTAATAAAATAAAAAATGTCTTCACCAAGAAAAACTGTATATAGAAGGTTAATTGCGAGGTTTTTTTTAATCATCTAGAAAATCTTAAAAAGTCGAGGGAATTTTATAGTAATATTTTTGGGAGGGGGGATGTCTTGGAATCTTCAAATTCTTCCAATCTCTCCCACACTATGGACCTCCTGAAGCCATTGTTATTTACCTCCCCTAACCCCCCTCACCACACACATCTCTGCATCACCCGTTTCATATTAATAAAAGAAAAATTATGTTTAGTCAGACCATTATGAAAAAAAACATGGCTAAGCGAATATTTTTATATAATTCCCAAAAAAAAAAAAAGTAATATTTCTTAAAAATCTAGATTTGGTTTCGTGGACTCTTAAAGTTGGGAACCTCTGCTATAGGTTTGATGATTCAAAATTATACTAAATATTTTTTATTGTTCATGCTTCTTATTTGTGGTTTGTTCCTTTTTTTAAAAAATTAAAAAAAAAACACCAGACAGACCCTAACAGACATCGAACTAAATTTAGATTCACATAACAATGTTAGTTTATTTCTCGTCTCAAAAGAGATGTTTTCCAAACTCTCGTGAGCAAACTATTGGCAGACATCTTGTAAAGGATAAGCAATTGTTTTATAAGTTAGTACATTCCTTGTGGTAAAATAAACAAGGCTAGTATATAAGTAAGGGGCATCTCGTCAAATATCGACGTTCATTTGTCTCTCAGCCTTGTTATTATCGTAATATAGGTTATAATTATAGACCTTGAGTTTTTGTGATGACTGCTACGACAGGTCTACCAAGCCGATAGTGTAAATAAGTGGCTTAAATATTAAACTGATCACAGGACTGGAAACTATCATGGATGTAAACAAGATTTCACCTTACTAAAATTATTTGATTTTTCTAAATAAGAATTGGTATTTCTCTGTTTAAAATCTGTAAATAGAACTCTTATTTCAGCTAAAATATATTTAAAAAAAATATCTCAAATTTAAATGGTACATTGCGATTGATAGAAAAAAAAATTCTGTTGCAACATGAATTATAAAAGCCGGATCGAACTCGTCTCTTATTTTACCAATGGTTATTGGTCGTGGTAAATAAAAGTTCTATAATGAGAGCTTTGTTTGGTTGCAGGAATAGTTTTTGTAATTTCATTCTAAAAGGGCTAAAGATAAATATGTATGCTTATTAAGGAAATTGTATATGGCTTTTATACCATTAATTCTTAAAAAAATCGACCTATCTGACCCTTATTTGAAAAAAAAAGTAAATTGGTCAATTTTGTGTTTGGAGACAATTTTGTTATAGTTTCCTGTGTTTATGATACATTTAAAAATACTACAATATTTTTTAAACATTTTTTATGTCCATTCTACTGTGCTAGTAAAAGTTTGTTAAAACAGGTCTCATGAAATTTCGATTCCTCGAGATAAAACTTTGAGACGTTGTGTACTGTTTGAGACTTTGAGATGTTATGTATTGTTTGAAACTTTGAGACGTTATGTACTGTTTGAAACTTTGAGATGTTATGTACTGTTTGAAACTTTGAGATGTTAAGTACTGTTTTAAATTCCTTTCTTAACCCCTGAACTGCATGTACCAGAATTTTGGAAATGCCGCTCTTTAACAACTAAAGGATTAATTTGAATCAAATTATAAATAAGGGTAAGCTACTGTCTCATGATTAGAATGTTTTCTTGGGTTCCACTTGGGAAAGGGGAAGATTTGAATTTAAATAAAAATTATATATTCAACTATTTTATGTATCGTCAAATTTAATTTGTAGTACATTAGTTGAAGATATTCTACAAGTAGTTTCACTGTTTATATTTTAACTGAATTTTGAAAAGAAATTTATTTCTTCCTTTACCTTTTATTTCAAATTTAAAATTTAAAAATATATTCTAAAATTGTCTGAAAGCGTGTTTTTAATGTCCATTGGTGATAATTGCCCATAAAGTAATAAATTTATATAAACTTTGGGTCTCAATTTATTCAAAGATTTGTTTTAAACTAAATATTCTATCTTAATGGTCCTGTATTTGAGCTTATCTTAGAATATATCTGTCTCGTGTTTTTAAATAAACGACAGTGTTTAAAAATTTGTGTTTGCAGGAAAATTCTTCAATTATTTCAACTTATTTTATGTCCAATAGATTATTTAGGGTGTCCAGCTTCCTGGAAAATAAAGAATTCTATCATATCTCTAGTATTTTTACATATATACTAAAAGAAATATAGAAAAACACAACTTTTAGTTACAATAGAGAAAATAAAATTTTTCTTCCAGTTATTTCCATCCTTCCACACATGTCTTTAGGGTCCACACATGTCTTACATAATGCACTTAAAAGGGGGTTGGGGGGCCCTTAGGTTAGCTTAGAGTAACAAAATTTTAGTTTACAAAACAAACAATAAAAAAATTAAATTTATGTGAATGTATCAAATTTAATTAACAAATAAAACTGTTTGACTAGAAATTACATCCTTTATTAAAAATTATATTTATTTTAAATTATAAGATGAACATGAAAATAACTAGTCTAATAAAAAAAGAAAAAAAAACCCAGCCCATTTCAAAATGATATGAAGAAAAGGTGCTGTTGGTTGAAACGGGAAGTGTTAGGTAACTTTAAGGGGGGGAGGGGGTCAAAGAAGACCTAAAATTGTGTTAAGTATTACATGTATGACCCATTCGAGACAAAGTTGAGCTATGTTTATGTGCATGCGTGAAAATTCTATTACTTCACAGGAATGTCTAGTAACACTTTCAAATTGTGCTCATGTAAGGTTATCTTTTAATGTTTTGATTGTAATACAATCAAACTCTCTTTAACTCGGACTTAGGTTAATTCAAACATCATTTTCTGAAAATTAAATTTTATATAGCGACTCGTCAGCCGTTATAGAAGTATAATGTGGGGGGCTAGTGGAGTTCTTGCAACACAGAGCTACTAAACCCCCCCCTCTCCACCCATCTCGCCCTCCCACATACAGTACAGTATTTATATAACTTGCAAGTACTATAGGTCTAATGTAATATCAACCAGCTGTGTTATATTTGATATGTGTTGTTTATATCGTCACATTAGGTATAAGTTTTCATTCCTTGGGCACAACTTTATTTCCCCTCCGATAAGATTTGACTTCTCGTAACTTTGGACAGACAGACCCCCACTCCCTTAAGTATGCGTTATCGAGAGTTGACTGTATACTTGAAATATATTGTATAGTGGTTGTAAATTTTGTAAATTGACTACAGAGTTTGAAAATGTAGTTTTGCTGGACACTCTTTTAGTATTTTACCATTATATTATGAAAGTGGGATAAAGACATGTGTTACTGCATTAAGTTGTATCTTAATAATAAAAATGTTGTTTTTAATTTAAGGGCTGTTGTAAGTTCAGAAAAGTATGTTTTGTTTTAGGCGCATGAGGCCAGCGATCGAAATTGATAAATGTATTCTCATGCCAATTATTGTATAATTTGTAAATATATTAAAATAATTTCTTGTCGGGGATTTTTATGTTTTGAAATGTTTGCCAGTTAACTTTTTATTGATATAAATAAATTATTATATATATATTAGTTTGACATTGATGTTTTTCCAAAACTTGAATATAATTTTCAAATACATCTTTTTGAGTTTCCCTAAGTATTAACAAACATTTCAAGCCTATGCGAAGACACCAAATTTCGATTCTGAATCCGAAAATAACATTTTGATTCTATTCAGAGATTCCAATCTTAATATTTGTGATATTTGGATTAGATTGAATATTAGGATTTCATTCAAAATTTACAATCTCTGGTTTGCAGAGTCTAAAATTATATTATATTCAAAGCCCATTTGTCTAAAGAGTGGTTGTAACTGATAACTAGCAAATCTACTCTCATGTATTCATAAGCCAAACCAAGGCCATGTGTTGAGCTGCTTACAGTTTTATTTGTCACAACAAACTATTTGATTTGATCACATTTTTATTGTTTTTATATAAATGAAACTCTTAACTTATAAGATAACTTCTTTTTTTTAACATGGCCTTGTTTGGTTTACAAACGAGAGCTTCTAAAAGGGTGCATTCTCTTCATAAATTAAGATGGTGAAGCAGAGGGAACAGTGTTGATGACTTAATACAAACGGTCTTGGACTGTGTTAATGTGCTGTTTACATCTTAAAACTAATGTTTTGTAATAGCTCCTTTTTCTCTCTTATCAAAATATCTATTTGTTTGGCCAGTTATAAAAAGATACAAATATCAATATAATGCTTTTAAATTTATTATTTCATGAACTATAATCTCTTGTTACCACAATTGTGAAACAAAAAAAAATCTGATAGTTTTATTAATAAATTTTGTTTTTAAAATAGTTATGAAAAAAGCAAATCCTATAGTAATTCTTTGATAGGTATTATTAGAAACATTTATTAAGACTTTTTATTGATAATATAGTAATACTAATAAAATAATTATTATTTCCAGATTACTGACTTTAAATCAATGTTTTTAATAAATAACACCCGCCTCGGTGGCGTAGTTAGTTAACTTGCTAGTCGTGTTGAGCTCGACTGCCGAGGACGGGGAGATCTCGGTTAGGTATACTGGGGGGTGGCTTTTCCTAAATGGTTTTTCCACTCTCCCTCCACGCAAATGCGGGTTCACTTCCTCTAAATTCATCCTTCCCAATTCCTAATCCATTAGCATAAGCATATAAACCAAATGGGTAGTAATACGCGGTGCTAGTAACTAGCTTTCCAGTGGTAAATGGACTACTTAGGACCACATGAAAATATTCACACATGATTAAGTTTGTAATGATGTGCAACAGTTTACTTTATGTGAATTAATTTCTTATATCGTTTGGCTGTAATTAATCTACATTTGTGGTAGGTCAAGGAAGAAATTACATGATGTACAAAAGATAAAGTAAAAACAAATAAAAAGTGCAAAACGAATGTATTTTAGTTGACCTTGATAATTTTAAACTTAAAACACTCTCTATCCCGAAACATCCCTTGGTTTCTTGTTTGGACAGGAAGTTGCGGTCCGTGAAACTTTGACTCAAATTTTATATTATTTTGATTCAATAACTCAAATTAAATCAAATTAGAATAAAAGAGACTAATAGCTATACTACCTGTTTTTGAGGGGGGAGGGGGGAGTTAGAAGGGTCAGAATCCATCTTACAAAATGCTTTTTTTTAAATCAATATTTATAATTTTTATTTTTTAAGGACGGCCGCTAAAACATCCCTTATTAGTTTTTGAATGTGGGCACTTTTGAAAACTGTTTTAAAGATTGCTTAAGAAAACTCTTTTTGATCATCTCATGCAATCATCGGTGGTCCATTACCGCCCATTCAACCACCACATACATTAAATCTTATCTTTCAAAATGGAAACTCTTTATTTATTAGTATTATTAAACCAAACTGAATCCTATCATTTGCACTAGGTCTCCTAAATAATGTTTTTAACTTTCTATACACACCTTTAGCCGAAGAAGAGTGACCTGGCGGTCTAGGGGTAAGGAGTCGGACTTCTCTGCTGAGGGTCCGAGGTTCAATCCTCGGTCCCGGCACAGATTTATCTGATAACCAAACCCTTCCTTCACCTCTGACAAGACATCTTGTGAATGTGAGGAATGTCAGGCCTCCACCGTGGTTCGGATTCCACGTCAAACTGTAGGTCCTTAATTTCATCTCACAATCACCCTACTATTACACATTAGCGTAAGTGCGTATAACCCGAAGGGGTAGTAAGACGCGGTGCTAATAATAATGTTTGTGGCCTCCTTTGTAAAAAAATTGTGATAAAGGTTAATGACAAAAGTAGCTCCAAAATATTAATTTGTTTATTTTATGGAATTTTATATTCTAACTCTTGTAGTAATTTCCAAATCGGTCAAAGTTGGTAAATCAATTCAAGTTATTGGGCTAAGCCTAATATAAAATTTAATTTAAAAACAATTGTGTTTAAGGCTTGATTCCATTTACCACATATTTTGTTTGGCGTATCTATTGATATTTTTCTTATCTATCTATTAAAATAACATTTTGTTTACAGTCCTACCCTGACAAGTTCCATCATGGGCATAACTTATAAATAGTACCATTGTGTTTACATGCAAGGTAGGCATGGTACTTCGATGGTTAGGCGAAGTTAAAGTATTGGAACTCAATTATTATTATTATTAGGTCAATTCATTTTGTCAGTACACATAGAATATCAATGCGCCCTGCCTCTTCAGCTCTCAGAATTTCCTTCAAGTCATCTAATATTTGAATCCTCATTCTTCTTAAGATCCCCTCTTACTCTACCACCGATCAAGTTTTCTCTGCGCCGAAGAGTAACTATTATAAAGCATAAATAAATACTTTATTTTCACTAGGGCCTATATTTTAATATAAAAGCGAAAGCCCTGACTGACTCACTCACTCACTCATCACTAATTCTCACACTCCCCACAAATGTAGAGGGCTGAAATTAGGCACAGGTGTTCCTTATATAATAATTAGAAAAGGTTAAGATGTCTCATTCAGATGTTTTGTGATTAAGGGTGTGAAATTGGGGTTACTATCCCAATCAACAATATTGCTTAAGAAACTCTTTTTAAAGTTTATAGGGTAATAAACCGACGAGTTTGTACTGATAATGCCTTTGAAAAAATATGGTAATTATTTTTAAACCCATATATGCTTAAAAGGGGTGGAAAAATTAATACAGACAATTGATTAAAATATGTAATTACGTTTTAATATGGAACTCCAAGAGATGGTAGAAGTCTGTAGTTTATATTTTTCTAAATATTTTGATGTTTTTGAGTGTGAATGAGAGGGCCTTGCCCGTGGTGGGGGGTGTTTTTTGAGTAGTTGGGGGGAAGGGGACCTGTCTAGCCGCGCTCAGCTGATAACGCGGCCAATCGCCCAGAAGCTGTCGCTCAGTTCACGTACAAACCTGTGACTCATCGTTTATTCCAAGTTCAACGACATTATCATACAACATCCCGTGCGAAGAACGGGCATTCAGCTAATTATTTAATATAAATGATAAATAATGCCCTTGTTTATAGTTTTGTTTATAATAGTGAGATAGCCTACTTTCTTCATATATTAACACATTTTTTAGTGTTTCATGAAATATTCTTAAATTTTTATCTTATGCACCTTGGATGCATTTTTTTTAATGTGTTCTATATTATTTAAAAAAAAAAACACCAAATGTAATTCCGTAATAATTGTTTGACTTAAAAGTCATAAGAATTAGAAATTTTATGAATCTATATAACTATCAGTATCTATTGTAGATGGCCTTTATAATACAATTTGTAGGGAATCTATGATTAAATAAGTTGGTACCCCTTATACAGACGTACTAGTTTTGTTCGCTTCGACTTTTTGGAACAGTTCCACTCCCATGTAGAGTTTGTAGCGTACTGATGGAACAGCTTGTTCTCTCCGAGGCGAAACGAACACGTTTTAACGCCTTTCAGTTTAGTTCAATTTTTAAAGATGGAAGCCAACTTTGTTTTTAACCTCCTAAATGAAATCGAATCTTCTGAAGACTCGGAAGATGAAGATTTGCCTGTGGCTGATGCTTTCAATAATATTCTATTACCAGAAATATTAGCTGATGGAGGAGGAGGAGGAGGAGGTATGTAAAACTATTAAAAACGAGTGGGAAACGTAAAACTTTAATAATGCCATGGTCCCTTAGATGACCAAAACTATTATTTACAAATTAATTCTTAGATCATATTGTCCTTTTTGATGAATATACTTTTTTATTTAACAGTTAAAAACACGTCAAGTTAATTAAGTTTAAATGTTTAACCTGTATGGCCACCACATTTACCGACCTTAAACTCTTGTCTTGTAAATATTTTCTTTCAAGCTGATAAGAAAATGTTTGAATCAAAAACATGCTATAGAGCGAAGGGCCCCAAAATATATTATTATTATTATTATTAATATTTTCACCGCATCTTACTACCCGTTCGGTTTGTATACACTTACGCTAACGTGTAATGGTAGAGTAATTGTGAGATGAAATGAAGGACCTACAGTTTAACGTGGGATCCGAACCACGGTGGAGGCCTGGTATTTCACACAATCACAAGTTGTGATTAATACACGTCTTGTCAGAGGTGAAGGAAGGGTTTGGCAATCAGGTAAATCTGTACTAGGACCAAGGCCCAAAATAAAAGCTCACGCATAAACAAAAGAATGTGAGGTAGCACTGTGACTATGGTACTTATACAATATACCTATACAACTAATTATACCTACTTTCTATCTGAGCACAATTTGATAAAACATGATTAATCTATTTCAGGAATTCTCAATGGTGGACTACGTGATGTTTTTTTTCAAGTTTTGGAAAGAAAAAGTAGAACAGCTATTCCCAATTATGTGGATGAAGTAGTCTCTGCATATAGTGACCTAGAATTTTTAACTCACTTTCGGCTCCGAAAAGGGGTTATTAATGACCTTGTGACAAGATTAGAGAATACACCCATTATGCTATCATTGCAAGGTATGTGAAATAGTAGGCCTATTGTTCTACACGATATTTAACTTTGCCCTTGTTTTTATAAGAGTCCACTTTCAACCACCAACATTGATTAAAAGTCACTAATATCGGACAGTCTAGACAGTCTTATTTGATTTGTTAATTAAAAGGTTATCCAAAGCTTTCAATACTTAATAGTACCACGATGAATTAAATAACAAAGTTATTATACTTGATGTAGCCGCATCTAGATATGATATTCTGAAAATTGAAATAATACCATGTTACGCTTAAATAATTTTACTACATAAATTATATGCCTAATACTGCCCTTGTTAATTACTGTACCAGAACACTAATCAATTTTGCAGGTCATGGAGGTCCCCAAGCATTGAGTGCCAAGAAGCACCTTCTGGTGTTTTTGTGGTTTGTAGGCCATCAGACAGCCTCATACCGTGATGTTGCAGACAGATTCAATGTGTCATTAAGTACCCTCTATGAAGTGATTTCAAGAGTTGTAAATTTTTTTCTAAATATTGCACCAACTATAATAAAATATCCAACACAGGAGGAAAAACATATTACAAAAGCATACTTTCGACCCAAAGGACTACACAATGTCATTGGTGAGCTATTGTTATTGTAGGCCTATAACCTCTAAATATTTCGCCAACTGTAATCAAATAGGCTACCTAACTCAGGAATAAAAACATATTACAAAAGCATACTTTCGACCCAAAGGACTACATAATGTTATTGTATCTCATATAATTAAGATGCAGAATATTTGTGTGGGTGTTTTGAGGCCAGTTAGTGCAAGTACAGTGTAGGCCTATTAGATATAATTACTATAACAAATAAAATTAATTATTTCAGGTTTAATTGATGGCTCACACATAAGAATAGATCGACCATGTGAGGACAAAGATGCATATGTGAATAGAAAAAAATATTTTTCTATTCAGATGCAAGGAGTTGTGAATGAAAAAGGGAAATTTCTTGATGTATTTGTTGGCTACCCTGGCTCAGTTCATGATGCCAGAGTGTTCTCCAATTCTCCCATAGCAAGAGATCTTGATGAGCTCTGCCAAGGTATATTTAATTTATTATAATAAAAAGTAGTTTTTTATAATTGTAAATGTAATTTGGTTGGTAAAGTGTGCTTGTTTTGAGATAAGTGTTTGAAAGTTATTTAAGTGGCTTGAACAACTTTTATACACACGCTTCAGTGGCAGCAGGGTTTATGGTGTCACTCTCACAAGGAGAGACTGGTTTGAGTTCCAGTTTGGTATACTGAAAGTGATTTTTCTAAAATGGTTTCCTACTCTCCCTACAAACAAATGTGGATAGGGTATATTTTCTCTAAATTTTACTTTCCTCATCTTTACACCATTAGCATAATTATCATATATGCATGTAACCCACAGGTACAGTTGTATGGGGAGGGACCTATACATTTATACGGCAAACGTTATGTTCTCACACACTTTGGTGGCCGAATAGACTAAGATGCTACTTTTGCCATATACTTGGTTATTGAGGATGGGGAGATCAGGGTTAGATCCTGCCCAGGTTCATTGAAGATGGTTTTTCCTAAATATGTTATGTATACATTTTTTTTTTCAGGTGGTGACTATATTCTTGGGGACAGTGCATATCCATGCCTTCCCTACTTATTAACTCCCTATAGAGACAATGGCCATTTGACAAGACAACAAAGACACTATAACACAGTGCATAGTTCATGTAGGATTATGGTAGAACATGCCTTTGGCTGGCTGAAGCAACGCTTTCGTCAACTTTACCACCTAAAGCTTCGAAATATGAGAAGGATGGTGGAGCTTATCCATGTGTGCTGTGTGTTGCATAACTTGGCAGATGAAGATGATCTGACTCATCTTGAACCACCTGCGATGGATAATCATCCTGATGCTGAAGTTCAGATTGCCAACCAAGTGGATGCATTCCCAATATTAAATGATAATGACCTGAGTGATACTGTTAATGGAAAGCAATTGAGAGACGAAATATGTGGTAATCTCTGGCTTGAAAGAACACTTTAAAAACTTTCACTTATTTTTTAACTTGATGATCTAATTAAGGGGTTGTCCATATACTACATTAGGCCTATGCTATTCCTTCCTTCCCCCACTTGACATACATTAACAATTCTAATATTACAACACAATATGACAGAACGTCCCTTCCCACTGAGCATTTGTTTAAATATAATTATGAATTAAATCCTAAGTCACGCAGAGATCCATACATTTTCCAAACAAGTACTATTAACAACTAATTTTACAGTCTAATTTCAATAAGAGACTTTTAGAGAGTACTAACATTTAATTTTCTGCAATCAGCATACATTGATAACATTTTATGGTATCATTATTGTTATTTTATAAGTAATGATAATATCTATCAAAAGTGACAGCTGCAGATCACATGACATGATGTATGAATAAGTGAAAGTAGATCTAGTATTTTCTAGTGGTCAGTTAAGGCCCTTCCTATGAACATTTATTAGTTCCCTGCTGAATCATGGGTTATTTACTGGCGGTATATACCTTATCACTTATTGGAATTTGCATCTAATCAGAAGACCCCGTCTCAACATCAGTTAATTGTGAGCTTAGGTGAACCATATTAAACCAAAGTATTTTATTTCATATTTTTTATAAATGATAGCTGATATCATGACATAAGTGTTCTGATAGATTTACTGTTTTAATATACAAAATAATTTTTAACCACTGAAGACTATATTAATATAGTGCAGTGGTTCTCAACCATTTTTCGCTGGTGTACCCCTTGACATCTCATTTCCATAAATTGCACCCTTAATATTAGCAAAATTTCAATATATATTTTACATACAATTAATTAATTTATTAATACTTATAAAACTGTTGGTGACCTGGCGGTCTAGGGGTAAGGTGTCGGACTTCTGTGCTGGGGGTCCGGGGTTCAATCCTCTGTCCAGGCACAGATTTATCTGATTGCCAAACCCTTCCTTCACCTCTGACAAGTCGTGTATTAACCACAACTTGTGAATGTGTGGAATGCCAGGCCTCCACCGTGGTTCGGATTCCACGTTAAACTGTAGGTCCTCCATTTAATCTCACAATCACCCTACCACTACACATTAGCGTAAGTGCTTATAACCCGAACGGGTAGTAAGACGCGGTGATAATAATAATAATATTAAACTGTACATTTAATATCTAAAGATATGTCTAAATTTAGCCAATTACACTATTCTGTTCCTATTATAATCAAAGCTTAAGGATTATAGGTTTATGTTATAAAGATATGTATTTAGCCACTATTACATGATAAAACAAAAATAGACTAATGTACCAAATATAATTCATACTCAAATTTCAATTTTTTTATTGTCCTTTTAAGGTCCTGCTAAATACACAATTTTAGATAAAATTATATTTTAGACTGTATTATTATTGTTCTTGTATATATTGTTAGATTTTTGGATGTAATAAACTAATCAAATTAATAATGCAACTGTATTTTACTATAAATGTACTAAATTATTTTGTGTTTGACAAACCTTATAAATATTTTATCAACTCTCTTGCTATAATTTTTTTTTCCACATAAATTGGGTCTATAGATACAAACACTATAAACAAGCAAAATTGAAGTAAAATAAAAATAACGGTTTACATGTTCACACAAATTATAATACAAAAATTACCAGTTTATTGTTATATTTGGAAGAAAGTACAAGAAAGCAGGGTTCGAAAATATATTTATATACATATCAAAATATCAGATGTATTTTGTAAAATTATTCAATTCAATACAATTAATATATACACACCCACAAGATGTAAATGTTTGTGTAGATAATAGTCAAATAGGCTACATGTACACATCAATACTCGGTTGGGTGAACTGGGGGTGGTTTTTCCTAAATCGTTTCCCACTCTCTCCACACAATTGTGGGTGCACTTCCTCTGAATTACACCTACCTCTTCCCTAACCCATTAGTAAATTGGCGAATAACCTTAAAAGGTCATAAGATTCGGTGCTAAAGAAATTAATTATTAACTAATCAAACATTAAATCTGCAATGTTTGTTGACGATTTAGTGATTTGGATGTCAGAAAAAGGCAAACATCTCAACAATCTACAACAATAAATGAGCACTCAACAACTCGTCACCCGAGAATGCAAGTGTTCTATATCCAATTTTCCACTTTTGTGTAAAAGAGTATTGATGTTTGACCTTGTGTATAAAACCAATGTTACTAGATAACTTGAGTTTGTATCTTCTTAAGAAATTATGTAGTAGTCTCAATTTCATCACGGGGAACCATATGCATTTTAAATAAACGTAAACACCAAATATCTAACAATTTTGGAGAACACTTTCATTACTGGGTGACCAACTGTTCACACAAATCTAACTAGCTCTTTTTTTTTTTTTTTGACCAATCTATTTAGCAGATTCTATATTATTAACCGATTTCTACCAAGTCAATGGATGGATAGTTCGGAACTTATTACCAAACAAATATGAGGGGAAGTGCAAATTGGCTGTTGATAAAGATCCTTAACAATTGGGATAAATTGGATGTGAGAACTTTAACAAGTGGGTTAAATATAAAAAAAATCTTTAAAAGTTTCGGAAGTTCCTTGATATATATATATATATTATATATATATATATATATATATATATATATATATATATATATATATATTGTGAAATATATAAACGTAACTATCAGGATATGTATCATGATACCTATATGTCTGTTGATAGAACTATATAGCCTCGAACCCTGCAGGAAAGGTGGATAGAAACATATAGGCTAAAAGGGTATGAGTTTGTTAATATGAAATTATAGTGTAACTAATTATTTTACTTTATTTTTAACTAGTTCCTCCAACAATTCAATTTGCCTTTTTAACAATGAGTTCTTTTCTTTTCTCTGTGCATTGGCTTCTTCTTTGAGTTTGTTGCTTGATTCTTGAACAGCTATCCATTTCTCAAACAAGGTTGCGAGTTTAATATTGTGGGATGCTCGCTCTGCACTGTCTTTCTGTATGCATTCATTTTGGGAAGCAACTTCTTCCCTCAAGCGATCCAAAACTAATGCTGTTTTGCCATCTCTTTGCCGCACCTTTAATTTCTTGCTGGGAGGGATGGGAGCCTTTACTTAATTTTTGTTAAAATTAGTATCAACTAATATAGCTTCATCTCTTGGTTTATCCTCATCACTTTGTTCAGGCAAAGAAATTCCTGCTTGACTGTATATCTCTTCTCTTGAAACAATTCCATTTTTCCCAGACACAACCATGGGAACAATATTGTGCCGCTCAGAAAACATTTCAATTATTTCCTCTTCATATTGGATTCTCTTTCTTCCTCTACCTGTCTTATTTTGGTTATGAACAAAATTTTTCATTATTCTCTCCAGAGTTTTGTACCGATTGTGAACTTGAGCATCACTGACCGAGTACCCAAATTCTCGAATTTTGTTTGCAACATAGATTAACTTCTGTTTAAGGGGCTGAATTTACAATTGTTTTGATTCTTTGTACTTTTGTAAATTTCAAAAAAAAGTTTTGAAGCTGCATCGTCCCAAAAAAAGTCAGTTGCTTCCCGAGTCAGTGTTTGTGGTGATGGTGATGATGATGGTGGTGGTAATACTTTTTCTTGACTCGGTGATTGTGATGCTATTATTGATGGTGGGGGTGGTGCCAACTGAACCACTGAAGGTGATGCCATTGGTTGTGGGGGTGGTGCCAACTGAACCACTGAAGGTGATGCTATTGGTTGTGGGGGTGGTGCCAACTGAACCACTGAAGGTGATGCTATTGGTTGTGGGGGTGGTGCCAACTGAACCACTGAAGGTGATGCTATTGGTTGTGGGGGTGGTGCCAACTGAACCACTGAAGGTGATGCCATTGGTTGTGGGGGTGGTGCCAACTGAACCACTGAAGGTGATGCCATTGGTTGTGGGGGTGGTGCCAACTGAACCACTGAAGGTGATGCTATTGGTTGTGGGGGTGGTGCCAACTGAACCACTGATGATGATGCTTTCTGTTGTGGTTGTTCTGCATAAGGCAGTGATAGTGGAAGTGTAATAGGATGTTTCACCGATGTTGTGTGAGGTGAGTCAAGAACTAATGTCACTGGATTTCCATCGATTGTACATTCCATTAGTGGTTGGTTAAAATCCAATACATCTAAAGAAATATTTAGATAATCCTCATCTAAAAGAAACAAACAAAATGAATCCTAGCAATTATCTCAATCAAGCACAAAAAGTAGAATTTATATTCAGTTTTAATCTTCTTTTTAAGATTAACAATTCACTGGTCGAGTGGAACCATTCTCACTTTATTATATTATTATTTAGCACCGCGTCATACTACTCATTTGTGTTAAACGCTTAAGAACAAATTACGCTAATGCATTAGGAGTTGGGAAGATTGAATTAGAGGAAGTGAACCCACATTTGCGTGGAGGAAGAGTGGAAAACCATTTAGGAGAAACAACCCCTAGTTCACCTGACCGAGATTCGAACCTCGATCTCATCCTCAGCAGTCCGGCTCAACACGATTAGTGCGTTAGCCAACTACAACTAACTACTCGTTCGTTGACAAGTGAAACTTTTGTCCTAGTATGAATAGTAGCCTATTTATGAAGTATACTTAAAATTCGATTTTTAGAAACTAATGTATATTATTATAAACTTGCAAGATAAGGTCTTCAAAATTGACTTGTTATTAGACTGTGAACACTCCTTTATAAGTAATTTTTTGTGGACTGATTTGAAGGAGGTTATGTTAGTAGTAAAACAGATTTTCACAAGATAATTTTTGAAAGAGTAAGTATCTAAGTAAGCCTAATACAAAAAGTATAGTTATAATGAATTTCTTAAATATTATACGCTAATCATTTTGTAAGTGAGAGTATTAATTAAAATAAGTACCTAACTATTGGAAGTAAAGGTATAAAGTAAATAAAGAATAGCCTTATAGGTACCTTCTGTAATAAAAGTCACCGAATTGTGTTGTTCATTTATTACAATATTTTTTTTTGCGTCTCTTACTATGTGTGCAAGCATGTTTTTATGATATACATCCAAGAATTAAAAAATAAATAAATTTAAGTCTTGTTAGATTTAAAAATGGCGCGCGTAGGTTTTTTTTACTTCTTCTTATTCTTTTTCAATTCCTAACCCACTCCACTCACTCCTAACCGAGAGGTGGAGCAGGAAGAGCAGTTCTATCTGCCACGGGTACAGTTACTTCAGCGAAACGAACAGCCAGGGAGTGAGTCTACACCGGCGAATCGAACGATAAAGAGTAAGAAAGTACTGATAGAACTGTTCTAACAAGTCGAAACGAACAAAGCTACTATCATGAGTATATATCATCTAACTACCTTAATATTTTCATAAAATAAGTGCATATGATGCGCATTAGATTTTGAAATGTTTGCCAGATAACTTTTTATTGATATAAATATATTATTATTATTATTATTTATATATATATATATATATATATATATATATATATATAATATATATATATATATATATATATATATATATATATATATATATTTTAGTTTGACATTGATGTTTTTCCAAAACTTTAATATAATTTTCAAATACATCTTTTTGAGTTTCCCTAAGTATTAAAAAATATTTCAATATACTTATTTATAAGGAAATAAAAGATTTTGTCAATTTGTGGTACAAATTATTGTTTACTTGGCAAACTTAGCATTGCATCCAACGAGTCTATAAATACACGCAATTAGATTGTAGGAATCTTTTTACCATCATTTAGTTTAAAAGACTATGTAGAAATGTATGTTTATCTAAAATAAAAACGTGAACATTTGTATATTGAAATGCTATCAATGTTGGCTCGAAGAAAATAGTAGACTGACTGTTTATCAGCGTCAGTGGAAGAAGAAAAGTGTTAACATAAGATAAACAAGATACCCCAACATGGCAAACTACTCAGTTTCCTTTCTCTTTCTATTTAGTACATTGGCATCTAAGTGTTATGATACTTAGAGTGCATGATTCTCTCAAATTAAGAGACTGCTTGATTCACAAAATAATTTTTAAATGACAAATTGTAAATTTAAAAAAAATAATACCTTACTTTGATTTTATTTTAAATAATATAATAAAATCTATTTTACAGTTTTAAGTCAGATGTTTTAGATATGTTTGAAAATTATATAAATATTTCAAAAATCTGATGCACTTATTCGATAATTCTTTTTTGAAAAAGTTAAAACACTGAAATCTCTCGTTTTTTTTAAGTTTATTGGATTAAATAAATAATAATGCCTGTATGTTAAAATTGATATATTATGTATTTTGATATTTTCATAAAAAAAATTATTTTAATATATTTCAATATCCTAGAAGTGTTTTGTGAAGAATTTATTAAATAAAATATAAGCTTGACAATACAATGCTATATTTCTAGTATTAATAATTATGTTCCATGGGTATTTAAATATTTTCAAAAGTTTTCCAACTATGATTAACTTTTATTTAATTCCTTAGTCCAGTTTTAAAGGGCTATTTATACATATATAATTTATTATAAAAAAAAAATTATAGTGAATAACTACTTTAATTTGTTTTTAAATTGGAAAAAACCATCCCACGGAGATATGAATTCAGCTTAATATTATCTTTATAAAGTCATTGGCATTTGAAAAAGATAAACCATGAAAATGCAACAATCAGGAGAACATCAAACACACTACAAGTTCAACAAGAAACCCCGACTCTGTGAGAAACCAGTAGTTCACGGTAACTGTAAACTCAGCTCACAGGATAGCTTGGTGAAACTTTTCACCCCACAAACTCATACTTACTGAAAGAGTTGTAGGAGTAGGATCTTATTACATGGAGCAAACAATGCTAGAGAGGAAGTACAGTATAAACCTTATGTGAAGATAGAAAGGATCATGGTATACAGATATACACATCACTAATATCTATTTTAAAATAGTCCATAGTTCAAAATAATGACTGAACAAATGGATCGAACTCGGAACCTTTTTCAGGAATCATCCAGTGCTAAGAGGAATTCTTTACTTATAGTTTAATACTGTTCTCTGCCTTAGCTCCCAATATTAAATAAAAACAGAGCTAAACCCAAATCTAAATTAATCAACAGTAGAGGTACAGGTACAGGTTTTATATGAAAAAAAAAATATTTTTTAACAATAAATACAATATCAGTTCTCTAATTTAGCTTATGTTTGGTTTATTTATGTGAACAATTCACAAAATATTTGTCATTTATCACCTCTTAAAATAAAAGTATATGGTAGCTATTATACCAATCATGTTGTTGATGATATTGAAAATATTGAGATTTAAAATAAAAAAATATTATATTTTACGTTTAACTTATATTTACAACCTAATGCGGTGAATCGATGTATACGGAAATTACTTTTTGTTGTTGCGATAATGATATAAAGATAATAAATCACCAAAGAAACAGGAGCCTGCTACGGTGGCTTCATAATCTCAGGCATCAATCCCGCAATAATCTAGATTACAGATGACAGTGATATCATGATTAAAATCACACTTGGATGTACTGAGATTGGTTATATCCTAAATGGTTTTTCAGTTTCACTATATTAAATGCAGGTACACTTCCTCAAAACTAAACCTTCTTCCTCCCTAACTCATTAGTGTTATTGGTAAATATGTGTATAACCTGAACATATAGTAAGACGCGGTTCTAAAAAATAAATATAAGAAACAGAAAATTGGTCAGTCATGCTACTTACTAAATCCTGTAAGGCATAAGTCTGATTTATAAATCGAGTGATATACCTAAGTCTATATCTCAAAGAATAAATATTGTTTTGCCACAATTTGTCTTTAATCTTGGATGAGTATAACCCGAACGGGTAGTAAGACGCGGTGCTAATAAAAATATTATCTGAAGAAATTAAGAGTATTTAGACTACTAATGAATATTATAATGCAAGTGTCCATCTAAAATAAACATCTCCAAAGACCAAGCCCATGTGTTAAAGATAGATTATGTCACAAATATATACGACGCAAATGATCATAATTCAATCCACAAGTCTGTCAATATATATTTTTGTATTATTCTTTTGTTTTCATTATTGATAAGTCATTCAAAATTATATATATTGGTATTGTTAAATTTGTGTGTAATAGTAGTAAAATAATAGTAAATATAGATACAATGCAAAGAAACAAAGCAAATAATTCTGTAAGTTTTACATTTTAGGTGCTGTTTCCATTATGTGATTGTTTTAATATGGAATAATGAGTAAGTACTTTAACATGTAATACACTGTATTTAAATCAAATTTCTTTATGATTTGAAATCTTAACACTATACCCACAAGGAAATGGCAAATTCAAATGTAGATTTCAGCTATTATAGTCATTAGAGATTATTCTGTCACAACTTTTAGAAAACTCAATAAAATCCAAGTCCAAACGTAAACATACTAACAACACATGGTTGTTCCATGATCCTGTACAATATGACTATCTTATAAAATGTAAGTGAAATTGTTTATTTTCTTAATACTAATTGAGATACTAATTTTTTAGGAAATGGGAAAGTCGCAAGTTTAGTGGAAGGTTAAAAAAAGCTAACAGTGAAAGAAGCCTTAATTTTATATTTTACATTATTTAGCGCAAAATTATATTTTATTTTAATATTTGACTTTCAGTTGATTGATTTCCGGGAGTGTACCTATTCTCGTTCAAATGAGTCCTTTAGGGAATTTGAAGGATGTAAATTCTTTATTGGTGTTGCTAGAGTGTTTAAGGGCGGATCAGAAAACAGAAACCTTTTCAAGATTTTTTTTGTTTGTTTCGAAAATGAGATTATTGTGGTCGATACAAAAGATCATCGTGTATTAATTGTCTTTATGATATTTAAGTAATGCTTGGGTAGTGAATTTTGACAGATTTTTCAATAACATTAAATTGTACCTTCGTCATTTGGGTGAGTTTGGTTTTTAATTGTTCACAAAGCAAAGTTTCAATATACTTGAATTGGGTATCACTGTATTCCCCCTTTTTTTTATGTGGGTAGATTGATAATAGAAATTTTTGTGATTTTTGGCTTTATGGAGAAAAAAATATCCCCAATAGTTACAGTTCTTAGGTTGCGCCCATAAAAAAGATTCGAATTATTTGTTTTTGGCTTATGACAAATATTAAAGAACAGTTTATATTGTGTGTAGAAAATTAAAATATAAACAAATTACTGAAACACTTTTTTATTTATTTTAGCCAAAGAGTTTTTTTTTTATAAAATCTATAAAAATACTGGCCCTAGATCTCATTTACTTCTACTCCCTCATAGGCCTAAGATTTGATATCTCCCATCAGTTTTAATTTCTGATTGTCCACACATATCAAACTCATCTTCATTCTGAGATTCTGTTTTGTTAAGTTCAAAAGTTTCCTTCTTCAAGAGAGAAATATCACAAGTCTCCATTTTACACACAGATCACAAAGAGCATGTACGGTTATTAAATTGCAACATTAGTTCAGTCAAGGTTAAAATGTTGACATGATATCCTCTTTTCAGGTGTTGCTAATTAACATTTTGTCAGTACTAGTAGCTCTATTACTCCGTGTGCAGTCATAACGGACCCGTTAGCATTTAATTTTACATTTATTATTACAATAATTTTAATCTTTTAAATTTTATACCAAGGAAAACCAATCTGCCCATTGATGGTATTTAAATTGTATAATTTTCAGTAGAAATTTTAATTTCTAAAGATAATAGCATATAGATTTTTATTTCTATGTATTGTATTATGATGTAGGTATATCAGTTAAATATTTTCGAGTCCATACACTAAATTCAATCTTACTCATCTTTAACACACATGAGCGTATAGTAAAACGGTAGTAAGACATGGTGATAAAATATAGATTATATTTTCCAAATATGCTGTAAGATACTGGACTGGCATATGAAGCATAAAATTATTTATGAGCATCTATAGTGCAGTAATAGATCCTACTTTATTATGAAGCTTTATAAAACTTTACAACTTAATAAATGCTCCGGTCGACCTATGGCAATAGCCAAAATTATGATAGAGAGATTTAGGTTCGGATTCAAATTGTGTGTAGAAAGGATGGTTTTTACTAATTTATTTCCCCCTCACCTCTACAAATTGTAGTTTAAATTTATTTTAGTTTATAAAATCGTCATTATGATTTCATTATTTAAAAAATGCTTATAACACAAATACCTAACAAGAATATTTACGAAGAATTTTTTACATTTGGTTCAACCTAATGTTTGTTAAAAATTTCTCTTTTGAGTTAGCAGGCTTCATAATAATTAGTGAGCTATATTTTTTTAATTCTTTAAGAAATTGTCATCATAACCCTCTCTTATTTTCATTAATAGTTTTTGGTATTTAAATTTTAAATTTTACATATGTTTCCCCTTCCATGTGCAATACAATGCCCTCCAGAAATAGCCTTCTTTGTACAATTTCCAGTTCTACAATTGTTTCCACCTCCATGTTCAAAACAATTTCCTCCTTTCAGAGCATACTTACTACAATTTACACTTTTACATTTTGTTACACCTCCATGTGCATTACAAAGTCCTGCTTTCTGAACCATCTTAGCACAATTTTCAATTTTACATTTCTTTCCACCTCCATGTGCAAAACAATAACCTCCTTCCAAAGCCTTTTTAGTACAATTTTCAGTTTTACATTGCCTACAAATTCCATGAGTTTTACAAAGTCCTCCTAACTGAGCTTTCTTAGTACAATTTTCAGATTTACACTTTTTTCCCCCTCCATGCGTAAAACAATGACCTCCTAACTTTGCCATTTTAGTACAATAATCAGTTTTACATTTATTTCCCCCTCCGTGTACTGTACAAAGTCCTCCTTTCAGAGCCAACTTAATACAATTTTCATATTTACATATCCTTCTACCACCATGTTCATAACAATATCTTCCTACTGTAGCCTTCTTTGTACAATTTTCAGTAATACACTTTTCTCCAACTCCATGTTCAAGACAATTTCCTCCTTTCAGAGCTTTCTTACTACAATTTTCAATTTTACATTTCTTTTTACCTCCATGTGCATTACAGAGTCCTGCTTTTTGAGCTATCTTAGTACAATTTAAAGTTTTACATTTCCTTCCCCCTCCATGTGCCATACAAAGTCCTCTTTCAAGAGCCTTCTTAGTACAATTTTCAGTTGTACATTTCCAACCCCCTCCATGTTTAAAACAAAATCCTCCTTTAAGAGCATTCTTAGTACAATTTTCAGTTTTACAGTTCCTTCCACCTCCATGAGGTTTACAATGTCCTCCTACCAGAGCTGACTTAGTACAATTTTCTGATTTACATTTCCGTCTACCTACATTTTCAAACAATGTCCTCCTTTCTTAGTATAGTTTACCAAATTACAATTTGTCTCGGTTTCTTCAGTTGATACAGAGAACCCTTCTGGTTTAGAATGTGTACTTGATATCTTATAGATTTCTATAATATCTTTATATTCCTCACCTGTTAACTGATTATCTGAGCAAGCTTGTATTTTATATACAGTTTCATTAAACGCACCTTGATGTTCTTTACCATATTTTGTTTGATCGGAATTTAAAAAAGATGTTTTATATTCTATTGTAATATTTTCTTTTAATTCATGACATACATTTTTTAGTAAAAAGTTCCTACACTCTGCTTTCTTGTGTAGCGCATTAAAAGATAAATCTTGGTTCTCATTAATACATTCAATATTCAAATTAAAAGCGCAGCTTGTTTGTGCAGGTATGTTTGACTGTAATAATTCACTTGACAAAGTAGATTGATCTTGTTCCAGTTTAATCTGCAAGAAAAATTTGTGCAAATAGTTAAATTACGATTTAAATATTAATCATATATATGTGATATTAAATTATAGCACCACGCATTGATAACCGTTCGGGTTATGCGCCAAACTACCAATTACGCTAATGGGCTAGGAACCGGGAATGTTGAATTTAGAGAAAGTGAACCAACACATGTATCGAGGGAGAGTGGAAAACCATCTAGGAAAAACCGTCCAAATTCACCTGACCAAAATATTAAGCTCAATTTCCCTGTCCTCGTAAGTTTAGCTGAACATGAAACCAGCGCATTAGCTCACTATATTTTAAACTAGTTGACAAATGAGACCTGGACACAACCTAGAACTGCTTGACCTTTGGTTTAGCGCACCATTGCTCCTGAGTGATACCACGGCAAATATCTAATTGGGCAATTATGTACGGTCATTAATTTACACTTAGTATGTGTGTGATCATTGATTACCATGTAATTAAAGGTACAATGACCAATTTATTAACTTTAAAATTAAATAAAATTTTATTACCTAATAAAACGGTTTTATTAATATAGAAATAATTAATAAGGAATTGTAAGAGCATAATAATAAAAAGGACCTTCCTGGCTGGTGAAACTCAAGATCAGAAAGTTTGTGTGTGAGAATAACACACGGTTTTTGAATGTTGGAAGCTATGTTGAGGACATATGTGACGGTATCTAGCATGACTGACGATATAAAATGTGATCTGGTGGTTCACCCTACTGGAGGGTTAATCGCGGGTCAACCGAAAGGGTGCGAAACCGTTCTAATTCCTTCTCCCTCGTAACCGGAGATCAACCTGGTGACTTATGTAGTAGTTTAGCATCTCACTAGATTAATAAATATATCTTATTAGACTAACTCGCAAGTCTTATTCCCTACGAACCATCCATTCCAGCCCTAGCACTCGGGTCCATCCTAACCATGTAAGTCCCTACGGTTCCCCGGTAATGCTGTAGTAGGGTTTGCTACCGGGCACACAGATAAAACCAGTGTTCTTAAACAGTTTTTATATAAACTTATATTTGATTTCAATAATTTACTAAAAAAGAACAATAAAATGAATAGGTTTGATACCAGAAATAGTTATACTCTTTATGTTTTAACTTGTGTTAGTATATTGTATCTGTTTCAAAGTTCTATCACCGTCCGCTATTAAATCAAATTGTCAAATTAAATTTGTAAGATCTCCATATAAAGCTCTGCTCAAGGAGATCAGATATTTTGATTGTTAACTTATAAATAATTTCTTTGTAACAAGGACATTAAAATATTGTATTATAAAATTAAATTGTAATTGTAAAACATTGATTGATTGAACCTATAAAAAAGAAATCTCGAAGTAGACTAGACTACCGATGACGGGGAGATCGAGGTTCAAATCTTGGTCAAGTGTACTGTAGGTGATTTTCCCAAAATGATTTTCCACGACAATGCAGGTACTCTTCCTTTAAATATAACCTTCCCAATTCTAAAGTCATTAGCGTAATTATTACATAAATGTATAAATTAAACTAATATATATATACATATGTATACAACATTATAGCTGAATACCTCAGAATTGTCCACCATGGTGAAGTGGTTTATGTTGGAGTCCATAAATCCGAGAGAGGAATCATATATTTCAGTCTTCACATATTCATGAACAGAATTTGAGGTGTCCGACTCATTCTATAAATAAAAATTTATGATTAAAGACAAAAAATGGGCCCTATATATATTATGTTAATTGATTTTTCAGTAGGAAGTAAATATTATATTCAAGGTGTGTTTGTATATACTACAAGTTACTAAAATATAAACCTATTATACAGGATTAAGTAAAGTAGCTTGGTATTTGGGCCTCCTAAATATTTAGAGCTAATTCTATTGAGTAAAACAGTGCATCATAATCATAACTCTAATAAAACGTTGTACCTGCAATAATGAATGAAAACTAAAAGTTTTCCAAGGTTTATAACCATATGAAATATTATCACCATATTTATGGTGATCCAAGGAATTGGATAGCTCCTGTTGAGTGTACACCCCTAGCACAAGATTCGACTTTCCCTGGATTTTTACCTCTGGGAATATTTTTAAATCTTTACAGTGAAAATACAGGGGAAAAAAAATTCAACTCTAGATAATTATTAAACCCTGATTAGATATAATTGGAAGTTTGTAACGAACAGAGTAGGTATGTACCTGAAGAATCAGGAATATAAAGAATTTTTGGTGTCTGAAAATAATAGGGAAACAAGAGAAATAGTGAATTTCAACAAAAGAATACTTTAAACATAATTTTATATTGGTGAGTTTGGGACAATACAAGTTTAAAAAGTGTACCTTTGCAGAGGATTAAAAAAAAGAACTAAAGAAATAAGCAAGCAGCTAAACAAATTTTTAATACTATCTTTCATACACGCATCTCTGCATGGAACATTGGGATATGGTAACAACTCCATGAATTACTCCAAAAAGGTCAAATCCTCCTCTTATAAATATTAATGAAAATACTTCACAATAGTCAATTTTATAAAACGTAAAATATTTTTTCCATACACTACACGACAAGGCATTGATTCTAAAACCTTTACAAAAATAGAATTATTTGATATGCGGTTGATGCGTGAATGGTTAACTTAATAATTATTTGGAACATGTAAAAAACTTGATAAACATTAGCTGCACATATGCGGACCATTTACCTTAGTATAATACCCAATTGTGCACTAGCAGAAGCTGAAAGTGCTATTAATGGTACATTTATAAGGCAATAAAAGATTTTGTCTATATATAAAACATTTCTTTTACACATTTAACATACTACTTGTTGTACAAAGTATTGTTGACTTGGCAAACTTAGCATGTAAATCTTGTAATCTTTATTAAATATTGCCCTACATTCCTAACTGCAAGCCACATGACTCAACATTCCATCCCACCAGTCCATATAGATATGAAAATTATCAGGAGGAATCTTTCTACAATCATGTAGTTTAAAGAACTAAGTAGATTTTATCTAAAATAATTAACAGGAAAATTTGTATTTTTAAATGATGCCAATGGTGTCTCAAAGAAAATAGTAGAGTGGCTGTTTATATGCGTCAGTGGAAGAGGGGAAGTGTTATCATAAGATAAACAAGATACCCCAACATGGCAAACTACTCAATTTCTTTTCTCTTTCTATTTTGTACATTGGCATCTAAGTGTTATAGTGCTTAGAAATCTTGATTCTCTCAAGTTGATTGTTTTGAAAAGACATATTTGCAATTTTGGTAAAATACATAACATACTTTGATTTAATTTTAATTAAAAGAATAAACGTTCAGTTTTAAGTGATATGTTTTAAATATTTTTGAGAAATATATAAAGCTTTCAGAAATCTGATAAATTCACTAAATATAACCTAATTCTTCTTCGAAAAAGCTAACACAGATATTTCTTGATTTTCATTTTTATGGATTAAATACTAATACCGTAATGTTCAAAATTAACTATCATACATTATGAAATGTTGATAAAAAAATTCAAAATATATTATTTCAATATCCTAATATAAAACTTGAATAATTTTTTTAATAAAATATAAGTTTGACAGTACAATGCTATATATTTCCAGTGTAATTAATTAAATTCCATGTGTATTTAAATATATTCAAAAGTTTTTCAACCATGATTAATCTTTATTTAACACCTTGGTCCAGTTTTAAGGGGCTATTTTTATAGAGATTATTTAAATATTAAAAATTTAATGTATAGAGAGTAAATACCTTAATTTGTTCTTTGATTGGAAGAAAGCCATCCCACTGAGATTTCATTTCCACGTCTGAGGTTTGAAAACTTTGTGCTTCATAATTTATGGTATCTTTAAAAACTCCGGCCAAATTGGAATCCTCGTAGAATAAAAAAAATACATTTACAGATATATATAAAACATGTCAATAATCCTAAGTTGATGCCCAACACAAATATATTATAAACACGAGAAAAAGCTTTTATAAATCAGAGTACAAATGCTAGAGTTTATCTAATAGTCAAATTAATATTGAAAATAAAATATCAAGTGATTCCTTGGGGAGCTGCTATTAAAACACTGTTTTAAGCCTAGTATTTGTTACCTAGGTTTATTTAATATAGATACAAATATATACTTTCTATTTACAGATTTACATTTGTGGTCAAACAATAAATCACTCATTTCATAATACAAATAAATGTAACCTAACTTTAATAATAACAATTACCTTAAAAACAATATGGCCTAGTGTTTTAACGTTGTTAATGTGTACATTATGTTTGCTAACCGGAAAGTAGACCTCACGTTACTAATAACAACATGGCGGAGTGTTTTAACGTTGTTAATGGGTACATTATGATTGCTAACCGGAAAGTAGACCTCACGTTACTAATAACAATATGGCGGAGTGTTTTAACTTTGTTAATGGGTACATTATGATTGCTAACCGGAAAGTAGACCTCACGTTACTAATAACAATATGGTGGAGTGTTTTAACTTTGTTAATGTGTACATTATGTTTGCTAACCGGAAAGTAGACCTCACGTTACCTTTACGATCACTTTTACGTGGACAAACATTGTAAAATCTAAAGTAGTGGTTGTCATCACTTAACCCTGTGTTAAGCCCTAACGAATGGAATAACGTGAGATTGTAAGATTGGGCCTAAATATCAGTTCAGTACGTAAGCTTATGTTTGGTTTATTTGTGTGAACAACTCCCAAAATATCGGGCATTTATGGCCTTTTACTTTAGAAACAAATTCTTTGATAGCTCTACCAATCATATAGATGATTGGTGATGATAATAATATTTTAGAAAAAAAATCTTTCCAAAATATTACATTTTATGTTAAACTTACATTTTCAAGCTAATACGGTGAATCAATGAATAAAATACCTTTTTTTTGTTGCAATTATCACATAAAAATAACACCGCACCAAAGAAAGAGGAACGTGGTTCATTGGATGCATTGTCTAAGGCGTCAATCCCGCAATAGTCTAGACTAGAAATGACTGGGATATCGTGGTTGAAATCACACTCAGATTGGTTATTTCCTACATGGCTTTCCATCTTTACAACAACTAATGCAGGTACATTTTCTCAAAAATAAGCCTTCTTACTCCCTAACTCACTAGCGTTATTGGTACATATGCAGTGCTCTAATTGGTAAATTTTAACAACCGGAACGGTTTCAATAACCAGTAATTTCTAAATTCCTTTTATATTTATCATTAAAATATTTACCTAGATTAACATAAATATCATGAATTGATACATTTAATTTTTAATAATATTTATCAAAAAAATAATAAAATGTTTATGAGAAAAAGTAAATTTATACATCGCAAATGATCATAATTCAATCCACAAGTAGGTCAGTATTTATGTTTGTATTTTTCCTTTGTTTTCATTGTTTATTAGTTAATCAATATTATAAAAATGATAAATAATGGTACTGTTCAATTTGTGGACATCTTAAATGTGTAAAAGTACTAATAATAATAATAGACATAGATATACAGCAATGAAACAAAGAAAACAATTTGATAAAAAAAAGGAATGATGAGTAAGTACTTTATAATGTAAATTTTAAATTATATATATTTTTTAAATTACACTCTAGCCTACCCACATGGAAATTGTAAATTAAAAGGAAAAATGGCTTAGCTATTATAGTAGTTTGAGATCATTCTGTTAAATCTTTTAAAAAAAAGCACTAAAGTCTAAGTCCCATGTAAACATACTAACAACACGTGGTTGTTCCATGATCCCGTATGATACTATACTATTTAAGTGAAATTGTTTATTTTCTTAATGATATTTGAGATACGGTACTAATTTATTAGGAAATAAGACAGTAGCAAGGTTAATGGAAGATTGAGATAAGCTAGGATTCATAAGTAGCCTTAATTTTATATTTGCACATTATTTAGAGTTAGAATGTATATTTTATTTTAATATTTTACTATCAGTTGAGTGAGCTCTGGGGGAGTGTCAGTTCTTGTTATAATTTTTATTATGTTTTAATATAGGTATAATCATCCTTTAGTGAGTTTGCTGGATGTAAAATCGTTAGTGAATGAGAGTGTTTAAGGTTGGATCAGGAAAGATAAACCATTTTCAAGATATCTTCTGTTGTGAAAAGAAAATTGGCGTAAATGCAGAAGAGCATCGCATTATAATTGACTTTATAATATTCAAGTAACGCTTCGGTAGTGATATTTGACAGATTGTTCAAAAATATTTAATTGTTCCTTTGTCAATTGAGTGAGTTTGGTTTTTAATTGTTAGCTATAAAAAATGTTTAATAATAGTCTTGAATTTAGTATCACTGAATTCCCCGCATTTTTTTGGGTGTAATGATAGTATGAATATTTATAATTGTTGGGTTTTATAGAGAAAAATACACCTAGAAGGTACTGTTCTTGGGTTGCGTCACCACAATATATAATGATTTGTTTTTGGCTTATGACAAATATTCAAGAACAATTTATATTGTGCGTAGCAAACTAAACTATAAACCAATCTAATACAGTACTTTTATTTAATTTAGCAAAAAAAAAAGGTTTTTTTCTTTAAAATCTACAAAAAATACTGGTCCTAGCTCTCATTTACTTCCACTCCCCCATTAACATAAAATTTGAAATCTCACCTCAGTTTTAATTTCCGATTGTCCACACATATCAAATTCAAGTTCATTCTGAGGCTCTGTCTTGATAAGTTCAACAATTTCCTGCTTCACGAGAGAAATATCACAAGTCTCCATTTTGAACACAGATCACAGATAGCACATACAGATACTAAACGGGAACATTAATTCAGTCAACGTTAAAATGTTAGTAGAACGGTTTCCTCTCATGTGCTGCCATCTACAACTTATGTTAATACTATTAAACCAATAACTTCCTGTGCAGTCATGTTGGATTCGTTTAAACTCAATTTTCCATTTATCATTATATCTAGTTTTATCTCTTAGATTGATTATTAAGACCTAAGAATTTGTTGATAGAGGACATTTCACTTACAAATAATGGCCCACTGAAAAAATGAAATATACTAGATAGAATTATTTGATTTTAACAATAATGAATATCTAGGTATATAAATGTATTATCTTATTCTCTTGTTTAAAAATCATTTGAGTGAAAATCATTCAAATCCATTCGTGTTGATCCTGATCAATAGTGTGCCCTATTTCTTTGAATATCTCAACTGTCATATTTACACAAGATTTTCGTTTCTTCAAATTCCCCTCTAAGATAACAGTACCATGTTCTTTGTCACTGATCAACAGTCACCCTTACGAATTCGAATGTATTCTTAGTTAGCCTTATAGAAAATATTCAAGGCTCTTAAGGTTATTATTATAAATCAGGCATAAAATAAAAGAGAGGATTTACACAACCAAATAGGAGCAAGAGGAATTGAAGATGATCTATGGAGTGAACTAGATGGATAGAGATTGGGTGCTGGTATCGAAAGATGGCGTAGTTAACTAGACCGACTATGGAATGTTGTTGTAGTAATTATCTCTAGTGAGATCTATATTCTAAATTTGCTAAAAGAGGACTACTCCAAATAGCTTCTACAAGTATACAAATTAAAAATAAATAAATTGGACGAGCACTATTTTAAATAACTGTTAAAAAGTTTAATTTTCAAAAATTCTTCGAACGAAGACAACTATATATTATTTATATATATATATATATATATATATATATATAATATATATATATATATATATATATAAGCATCTAGAAGCATCCAATTTTATAACTTTAACTGGGCTAAGGAGAGTAGCACGTTCGTTAAACCCTTTTGTGATCCTCCCCCTTTACACAAAAAAATGTCCATCACTTGGATGCAAAATAATGTTCGTATTTATTTGGGTTAACACCATGTCATGAACTCAGGATCTATGAAATCCGCCGTCCTCCCTCTCAAATTAATCTTGTAGAGTTTATCGTATAAAAGCTACAAGATTTAAACGCAAAAAAATAAATAAAATAAGGACAATATAATTTCAACTACGCCTACATAGGATGGAGTCAACTCATCTAGGCCCCATTTTGCTTGTTGTGCCTCCCCCAGTCGATTCCCCCCCGAGAAACACATCATACTACGATACGCACGTACTAAATGTATGAAAAGTGCAACAGACTGAACTTAGATTTCACCCGAGGCATGCTGGGAACTCTGTGACGTTGCTGATCTAGAAACCGATGTATTGCTAAAGTGTTGTTCTCGATGGTTCACCGAGCTTGTAGATTTTTCTACCCATTGTATTACCACCCCGTCCCTCTCTTGTTTCTTGTTCTCCTTTGTTTGTGCTAACCCCTCTCTACCCCCTCTCAGAGCTAGAGCTTTCATATATATACCTGTGCTGTGCGTATGGTAATCACTCTTGTCAGGATACCGTCCTTGGACACATCTTGGTGTCAAGGATGTTGATAAGGTATAAATTACGTTTCGGCTTTTATATTCTCAAAATTTCTTTTCGGCCATAAATATTGTTATTTTATTTAAATTATATCATCATGGTTGGGGATAATATATATGACCTTGATTTTGTTATAGATTGGATTAACTATGGTAAATTATGTTAGCAAGTTTTATTACGTTGGCAAAATAAAAGCGAAGTCCCCTTTTTTGAACTCACGTGTTAGCTGCTTTTTCTCGGACTACTCTCAGGGAAAGGGTTGTAATATTTCCTTTTGGAGTTTCGAGTAGGACTATTATTACACATAATGTATACCCCATATGGCGTGAGACGTCATTCAGTTTGTTGAATGTATTAGCTATATATATATATATATATATATATATATATCAATATTATAGCCCGTTCGGCAAATGTTGCTACGATTAAATGTTCGCACGTTTTTGTATAGTTTGTTATACTTCATACCCGCTAAGGCATAAGATATTGAAGTTTTGTTACTATTAGATTTAGATAAAATAGAAAACTTAAGAGCCCATCTGGATGTAAATTAGGTTATTCCCCGTGGTATTGTGCTAACGTGTATTTATGTTGACGAGAAAATACCGTTATGGTATTTATTATAATAAAGCTTTAATACTATTGAGGATGGTCGCTGAGGCCTGTTGTTATTTGGTTTTCTACTGCTATACATATGTATTGGTATTAGTATTCAAATCAGGGTGATTGTGCAGACCCATCGTTTTTACCTTTCTAATAATTAGTATATATTTATAGTTAATTTTGGGTGATTATTGAGACCCATTGTTGTCGTATTTACAATATATTTTATATTATATATATTTATATTCTTCTTTCAAATTGGGGGGATTGTTAAGAAAGACAATTGGTATGGTTCTTCTAATATACACATATGTTCATAAATTTATCTTATTGTTTAATATTAACCTTTTTTTGTTATAATATTATTTATCTACTGTTTATCAAATTTAATTATTTCATACCTTATGTTAATGCTTATCTTCTCTTATAGTAGTCCGGTGAGGATCTAATTGAATGAAGTATGTCCCGTCCTCTACCCTGATTTCGGCTAAATTTTGATTCCTCTAAATAATATCAGTAAAGTGAGTTCATGGAAGCAGAATGACCTATATGCCCGAGTACGGCCTATTTGTCATATTACGGTCCTATCGGCTCCTCTGCAATTATTGTTTATTTGTTTTTGGTATTTTATATTTAAATTAAAATCTTGTGTACCCACCTTTATTCTCAGGAGAATAAGGCTGGTGTTCAATCTCTCCCTACGCCTTTGGCATCAAGTCATGTTATATGCGGCTGTCACTTTTGATAGACATGTTCATTACCTATAAATAACAATAACAACTGTAAAAGAAAACATTGCATCATATAAAGTACCATCTTTCAGGTATCTGGTAGAACTATACACAAACACATCTCTCAATTTACATTACCTAAAAACATGACTTAAGGTCTCTCAAAAATAGTTACCCACAAACGGGTATAAACATAAAATAAGCCTATTGATACCCATCAATAAAGGTATAGGCTTTTACCGTATACAAATACAGTGTGATATCTAGTGTCCTACTAAGTACTTCAATTCAAAGTTGTACATTGGTTACAAGGATAATTCCTGGATATGATCCATGACGCAGAGAATCAAACGCATAAAGTTGCGTAACCACAAAATAGTTTAATTTAATTTAAAAATCTAACGTCTAATGATTACAACACTAAAGGAAATAACTAGCAATGACATTCTTGACATACTATTAATATATGCCTCTATGACCCTGGACAATAGTATAATATATAAATTATATAAACGTAACTCCTCCATAACTCCGCTTGAGTTATAACCAATTTAACTTTAAGAGAAAACAGTTCTATCTCCCAAGACGCTAACATAAGGACTGTTCTACATATTAAATTAACTAATATCAAACGAAATATCTCTATCATGTTGACTCAAAGATTAAACAAATTTAAATTTACATGACCATGACCATGACCTCAAAACAAAGTTAGCAATATAAAATAATTTAAATAATACCAGACGTGATTTCCCCATGGCGTCGACTCAAAGTCTTAACAATTTATTCCATAAGTCCCTCTTCCATGACTTCACTAAATAGTTAGTTCTATAAAATAAATTTATATCAAACGTAATATTTTCCTAGGTCTTACCTTCATGACCCCAACACGTAGTTCGCTCAATCGAACTACTCCTTCGATGAAGCTCAATTCAATAATGATATTTTTAAAACAATTTACATTCTCCTATATATTGAGTCTAGAAATCAAGAAAGGGGGGTGGGATTGTTCACACTAGTCAGCCAGCTACGCAGAACAAGGCATTACGTCATCATGCCGTAATTTCACGAGTCTTCCTGTTCGCTGATTGGATGTCTATCGTCGCAATGCAGTGGTTTACGACTCTCCGACCACTGTTGGAAACATCTGATGTCAGGTGATGGTGGCCTTATCCCCCCTCCATGGGGGAATACGGGGCGTATTGATTTCGTGCCTGGACTCTTGGAAAACATCACCCAGTGTTAATATTATTCTCGGGCCGGGTAGATCATCTAATACGGACTCTTTTAGTCGTAGCCGCCCCACGCTTCCACATTGGTGTTGTTTGACTTGGTAGTAATCTAGTGAGGCCAGCTTGGAGATCCGAAGGTACGTGAAGAACAGTTTATTAAGTAGACAGTTAATATTGAATATTTAGGAACGCTGATTTAATGTATGATTGTTGGGGCTACATTGGGCTACAATAGTGAAGTTTATTATTGTAGGATATGTCGAAGTATTATTTGGAGTGGGTAGTATGTGTTAAGTGATTGAACGTGGAATATCAGGTTGGGTGGGGTAGTAATTGTACACAACAAAGTTTGTATTGTTACACAGGTACTTTGGAAATATATTTCTATCACATCTCCTATCTTATCCATATCACCTAATAGGAATATGCTCCTAATTATACACCTGGCTATATTAGAAATAAGTAAAAATATTATTGTCGCCCAACTACCCGTGAGTAGGGGGAAACCCACACAAAATGGCTTAATATATCTCTTACAAACAAACTGAGTGTACAATAACAACCGACAAACATTCAAACATTAATCGAAAGTCTCCTTGCGTAACAATTGAAAATAAACTAACAATACCTATAAGTTTCATTTAGAATGACTATCACAGTAAGGCAGGATCACAATAATAATAGCGCAATATATCCTAAAAAAATAAATAACAAAACTTGACTTGATAAGACTACCATAGAATCTGAATTTAAGGAGATACGTCCAAAAAAAAAAATGCCTCAATTAATAACAAATCTAATTACCCAACAACACTAAATTAGTAAAATTATTCATAACAAAAATATGCCGAAGCAAATCCAATTCGGTCCCTACGTAATTAAGTTACAATTTAACAGCTCCCAATTTACAAATTATATAATGCTTTTCCAATATTGCTCCTTGTCGGGTACACGCTTATTGTCAGAGTTGAACTGTGGGGAAAATATGGGAGGGAAGATACACAAGTTCCATGATGTCAGCAAGTTAGCGTGAGTTTCCCTTATTGACGCCAGCGCACAACGTCAAGAGGGTGATAATACGTTGGGAGGGGGCGGGGAAACACGCAAACATCAAGAGCACTTCTTTCTCCAAGTTTTAGCGCATGCGCAGCGTCCGTTTCTCGGGAAAGTCAGTAGCAGAACAGACTGGAAGCAACAATGACACAAATACAGGTTTGTTCTTGGTAGTTAAATTTTAATCATGACTAGTTTAGGTAGAAAAGTATCTGTATCATTAGATATTTGTAAATAGCGGGAAGTTGTATCTGAATAATATGTTGTCTTACTGTTTTTTATACAAAATGAGAGATTAGGAATGTGAAGGCCATGAGAATGAAGTTTGTGAGAAAAATGTTAACTGTCATGAGGAGAAACAGGATTAGGAATGAAATTATCCGGGAAAGAGTGGAGTACAGAGAGTACATGGGATATTAGAGGAAGCAAGACTGAGATGGAATGGGCATGTAATGAGGATGGAAAAAGAGAGGATTACAAAGAGAAATATGTAAATGAATTATGTAGGAAAAAGACCGCAAAGTAGGCAGAGAAAGAGATGGGAGGAACAGATAGCAGAAAGTGTTAAAGCTAAAGAAAAAGAAAGATAGCAATTAAAGGAGGGAAAATGGTGGAAGGATGGAAAAAGTTGGAGGCAATTTTCTACAAACTGACTGGGCCAAAGACTGGAAACAGTTGATGATGATTGTGTAAGAAAATGTAATGATATTTCTTCGTATCTTCTATCATTTTTGTTCTTGTCTAGTAACAATAAATAAATAAATCTTACATTATAATATAATTTTTCCAACATTGTATATTACTTGAATTGCTAAAAAAACTACGATGTAATCATGATAATGTACCTTTGGTCCCTGTTGAGACTTTCCCTCGGGAACAGGGACTTGTGATCAGGTTATCAGAGGGACATAAAATTACAGTCAGTATCATTAGGATAAATACGTAATTATGAAAAAATCATGGTTTCTAAGAGAAAGAGTATCAAGCAAACAATTAGTGTTTGTATCAAAAAGGGGAAATAATGATAATTAGTAAAGTTTTGATATTTTTTACATTATATAAAGAGTACAAAAAAAGAAGAAGAAAGTACAATATAAACTCAGATTATACAAGTGCTGCTATCTTGTAGACAATCTTGATATCTTTCTAATACACTTAAAATTATGGTTAAAAGAGGTCTCTGTCATATTTAAATTATCAATTTAAAAATAAAGTGATTCCTTGGATTCTCGTGAGGTTTTAGAAATAAAACTTTTTTTTTCGTGAAAAATGTTTGTATTGTGACTTTCCTCCTTTCCCCTGTATCTCTCGTATATATAATAAGGAATATACATTTACATTCTAGAATGAAGATACTTTTATACAACACCAAAATTACAGGATAAAATTGTATAACATTTTACTTTTACAATTATTATTGTTATTTTATATAATTATTGATAATATATATAAACAGTGACAGGTTCCAATTGCATGACTTGACGTATAAATATATGTATGTATGGCGAGTGTGCTAGGCTGGTCGATGGTTGTAGTTTGTTGTGCACTTACCATCTACAACTAGATGTATGTATTTTGGCGCCATATTGTTTTAAAATCCTCTCACTAAGAAAACTCCCCTTTGTATTATCACAGTTCAAACTTTTTTATTCCGGTTTTATTAAATAAGGTAGCTTTTTGTGTTCCTTAACTAAATACCCATTCGAGAACAACACATTTAACTATGCCAGTTGCGTAGGTATGAGGGAAGCAGAATTTTCAAATAATGATACCCGTATTTACATGAGGCAATTGTGGGAAACAATATGAAAAAAAGCACCCACAATCCCACAATATATTCAATCCCTGTGGGCTTTGGGTAAAGTTCACGCCCTAGGAACCGTTGTTCATGGGTCGATAGATTTTTCTTAAGCTATAAAAACTCGTAGCACAACTTCCTTCGGAGTTGAATTAAGGCTGTCGGCTCATTGTAGATTGTGGCAAGTAAAATAACCCTGGAAGGGATTGGAAGATATCTTTATCGGAGAAATTGGTAGGTCCTTTCGCTCTCATTCATAGAAATTCTCGTGTGCTGATATACATTTGGTTTATAAAGTGCACGTTTAATATCTTAAATAAATAAATGATAGAACCCACATTTCACATTCGAACCTGATCTCGACAGTCCGTTATAACTCGGGAATATCGCCCCAGACATTACGACCACCAATACGTGTGGTCCGCTCTTTGAAAGAAGCAGACAGATAAACAACTCTCATCTTGTTTACATAACAATGTAAACACTTAGAAAGGTATGGAGGGGATTGTTTACCCTCAAAGAAGATCACTCTGTACACGGTTGACAGGGGCACTGTATACACGGTTAACAGAGACACTATTCACATGGTTAACCGGGACAACAGATATGTGGGGGGTCTAGTTTAAATGTTTATTCCATATTAAAATAATTGTTTTTAATGATGTTGTATGTTTGAGACCACGGTTAATCAGTTAGACCGGGTGTTAATGCCGCTGTTCTCACTCACATTAGGTAGGTGTTATCCTACTGATCTACCCCTCCCCTCCAGAGTAAATCCCCTCGCCAATCAAACAACTGCTCATTTAGTGACCTCCTGACAAGTTCTGCTGCCCTTGTAACACTCAACGTTCTATCTCCTGGTACTGAAAGGCAGGGGCTCCTTTTTATACTTACATGGTAGGAGTCAGGAGCACTGGGGCTGGAGGAGTCAGGAGCACTGGGCTGAGGGGTCGGGATCCAGCCAACAAGTGTATCTGACCACTCGACCTATGTACGCCTTTCTCACCCAAATTGTTTTAGACATGTACACCTGTCCAAGGTAGACAATTACCTTAAGGAGGGTTTCACACCTAGAAAAGCCACAAGATTTACTTTGACTTTTTCATACGTAGTGATTATCAACTATTTACACTTTAGATAGCTAATATCATTGCTTATAAAATAATTATATATTAAAATACCATCAACATCTAAAGTAAACTAAACATGTTTGTGTTTTATTAAAGGCCTAGAACCTCTGTGGCGTAGTTAGCAAACGCGCTAGATTCGTGTTGAGCCAGACTGCCTAGGAAAGGGAGATCGAGGTTATAATCTGTGTCGAGCAAATTGGGGTGACTTTTCCTAAATGGTTTTCTACTATCCCTCGGGGTTCACTATATCTTAATTCAATCTTGTCAATTCCTAATCCATTAGCGAAATTATTAGTACCTATGCGTTTAACTCGAACGGATAGTTAGACGCGGTTGTAAATAAATAAATGAAAATCGGTCTGTGTTTGCTAGTGTGTAAATCGTAAGTTCAAAATGTTGCTGTGAACTTATCATTCTTCCCTCTTCTCATCCGACGAAGGTCAGGGGGTGATTTCAACCCTTACACTGGAAATTAATTCTGTGCCAAAGTAAGTTTTTAAAGGGAACTTTATTTTGGAGTGAGTTGGGATTATATTTGTGTCGCTATAATAGTCGACATTCGTGTAGGTGGGGTTGGGGACTGGAAGGTATGAGGGGAGAGAGGGATATATTTTCACTTATATCTACACCCCTTTCAACCCCATCAACTCGGTAACCACTAATATATCATTTAAAGATTGAAGAATCTAAGTTCCATGGCTACCAACCCGAAGATGAATTGAAGTACAAGTAAAAACCTTTAAGAATTTTTGCAGTGAAAATCCAGGAATAAAAATTCTGCGATTTTTCTCAAGTTAATACCAAATAATGGGAGTTCCAGTTATCTCCAGCCATTGTGATAAAAACACTAAGTAACACTACGACCGCACTTTTAGGCTCTTTTACTACTGTGGTCTGACGTCTGACATTAAGGACAGAGTCGCCGTCTCTCTACATTAGCTGACCTCTTAGGTTCAGGACGCAGGAGGAGTACAATCAAATCTGCAAACACTACCTTGAGTGTGGGGGATATTCGGCGTTGGACTTTGTGCCATCTCTCACCAAAATTACTACTATCATCATTATTATTATTATTATTATTATTGAGTATTAACTGCAGTGGTGTAATGGGTTAGTATAAAACTCATCTAGCCTTATTTGATGGCAGTCATTTTTAAAATTCTAATACACACGCTTATATTTAATCTACATTAACACTATACATATATAATATATAATAAATATATATATGTATAATATATATAATATATAATATTTTTCAAAATTCATTAGTTACTATCCAATTTGCGAAACTATGCTATTAGACAAAATTATTATACCACCCTTCATATCAAACAAAATTTTGCAAAGAGACATAAATTGTGTTTTTATCAAACATAAAAGCACAAATTTATGTTTAAATGTGTGTTAGGACACAACTATAGACTTTAAAACCTTTCATACATTAATAAAATTTCATTACAATGACCACTAAACTTAACTTAGCCTAATCTTTCATTCTATAATGAATTAAAATTTCGAAAATTTATTTAGTAAAAAATTAAATATGAATAAAAAATGTATCGTTATTTAAAGCAAAGGATCAAGGTCAGCTAGTATGTTGGTAAATATTTAAGATTATTAGTTTCTCCAGTTATTTTAGTATCTCTTTTTTAAGTGTTTAAGCCCAAACATTCAAAATTATTCATAGTTTTTTAAGTGTGTAGTAATAATTAGAATGGTAATAGTAAAAACGTGTAATGCAATTAAATTAAAATAATGTTACAATCAACTCTAGATTCTACGACCCCGGGAATAGCGTCCATCTCTAAGTAACGACCCTTTTTTGGGGAACCGGGAAAAAAGGTTGAAAAGTTTAAGGAAATCGGCTGTAAAATGTGTTTGTTGCATTTATTTAGGACGCTGCGTTGCAATTATCTTTGTGAGCGCTGTATTACTAGTAACTGGGGTGGGTCAGGTATAAAAATAGACACCACCTCATCAATGCCAGCCAATAGAACTTTACGCTGTCCACCCCCTCCCACAAGCAAGACAATGTTTCCCCGCGCGCGACTGCCGCTAAAACACGCGCTAGGCTTGCTTTTGCCATTGTTATTTCGATTCTAGATTTGATTACTATTTTGGTCTGATTTTGTGAACAATTTTTGACGACCCATGCTATTGTTTAACTATGTTATTTTGATTTGGTTACGTTTTTGGTTGGATTTTGTGAACGATTTTTGATGACCCAAGATATTTGTTGTCTAAAAAGTGCAATTTTTTCGTATAAATATCAGGTGTTGAACTAAATCTGTTAAAATTCCAATAACAACCCCTTCGACATAATGACCCTTTTCCAGGGAACCGTGAAAGGTCGTAGAATCGAGAGTTGATGTATATACTTTATTTTCACCCGTACTGTCCCGATTTGAACTTAATTTAAAAATCGATTTATCTTTCTAGTTAAATATTTAATAATTGTAGAAATTGTTTGAAGAACACTAAACTCTAAAAGATTCAACTGACACTCTATTAAATTTATTATGGCAAGAATTTTTTTCCCTATAAAATATACTAAAACGTATTTACTTCTACTCCATCATAAGCCTAAGATTTGATATTGCATCTTCGTTTTAATTCCCGATTGTCCATATATATCAAATATATCTTCATTTTGAGGTTATGTATTGATAATATCAAAAGTTTCCTCACTCACCAGAGAAATATCATATGTTTCCATTTTAAACACAGATCACAGAGAGCAAGTACGGATATTAAATTGGAACATTGGTCCAGTCAAAGTTAAAATGTTGGTTGAGCGTTTTCCTCTCAGGCTCTCTACTTACAACTTTGTCATTAATGGTAGGTCAATAAATATATGTGCATTAATGGTGAACCCATTTAAACATAATTTTCCATTTATTATTACAATAATTTTAAACTCTTAAATTTTGAACTAAGAAAAACAATCTGTCCATTGAGGGTATAATAATTGGTTAAATTTTCACTATATATGGTAATTTCTAAAGAAAATGTCATATACATTTTTTTAAATTTTGGTGTGGGTCCATTAGTTGGATTAATTGCCAGTATATAAACCAAAACCAATCTTACTCATCCTTAAAACACATTAGCATATAAAAAAACGATATTAAGACGCGGTGATTAAAGAGAGACAATTGTATTTTCCAAATGTGTTGTAGGATACTGGAGTGGTATATCAAGCACAATATTATTTATTATAATCTATAGTTCCAGTCCTAAGTGCAGTACTATATCTTACTTTATTATGAAACTTTATATAAAACTATAAGTGCACCGGTAGTTCTATAGTGCAAGCCAAAATTCTGATGGAGATATTGAGGTTAGAATTCAAGTTCTGTATATAAAGGGTAGTTATTTCTTATTTATTTCCACTTCCCCTTTATAAATTGTAGTTAAATATCTACTAGATTATAAAATTGTCATTCTGATTCCTGTATTAAATAAAGTTTATAACATAAATACCTAACAAAGAAAGATACAAAAAATTAGCTTTTTCATTTGGATCAACCTCAATTTTTCTTAATTTTATATTTAAGTGTGAGCAAACTTCATAATAATTAATGAGCTATAATTATTTTGGTTATTACTTTTCCTTCCCTCCTCCAATTCAAAACAATGTCAATCTATGATAGGGAAATTAAAATAATTTCAATTTACCATATGCTTCACTTTTTATGTGCAATACAATGCCCTCCTACAATAACATTCTTATACAATTATCAGTTTAACATTTCCTTTTATGTGCTTTACAAAGTTTTCCTTTTTGAGTCATCTTTATGCAATTTTCTGTCTTACATAATCTTATTCCTCCATGTTTAAGACAATGTCCTCCTACCATCGATTTCTTTGAACAATTTTCTGTTTTACATTTCCTTCCACCTCCAAGTTTATTCAATGTCCTCCTAAATTAGTATCCTTTATACAATTTTCTGTTTTACATTTTTTTCCACACCCATGAGAAAAACAATATCCTCCTTGCAGAGGATACTTAGGTACAATTATTTGATGTACATATCCTTCCACCTCCAATGGCAAAACATATTCCTCCTTGCAGAGGATACTTATTATCACTTTTACATATACTTCCAACTCCGTGTTTAACGCACTGTCCTCCTAACTTCGTTTGCTTTGTACAATATTCTGTTTTACATTTTTTTTCAACCTCCATTGGAAAATAATATCCTCCTTGCCTAGCATACTTATTACAATTATTAAATTGACATTTTCTTTCCCTTCTATTTGAAAAACAAACTTCTCCATTATCAGACAACTTCATACAATTTTCAATGTTACATTAAAACTCCTCTACATGTTTAAAACAGTATTCTCCTTTCAGAGGAGCATTTCTACAATTTTCCGTTTACAAATCATTCCCCCTCCATGTGCAAAACAATGTCCTCTTTCCCGAGCCTTTTTTGTACAATTTACAGTTTTACATTTCCTTCCTCCTCCATGTGCTATACAAACACCACCTAACTGAGCTTTCTTAGTACAATTTTCAGATTTACATTTCCTTCCCCCTCCATGTGATACACAAACACCACCTAACTGTGCTTTCTTAGTACAATTTTTAGATTTACATTTCCTTCCCCCTCCATGTGCAAAACAAAAACCACCAAAGTTAACTCTCTTAGTACAATTTTCAGATTTACATTTCCTTCCCCCTCCATGTGCAAAACAAACACCACCTAACTGAGCTTTCTTAGTACAATTTTCAGATTTACATATCCTTCCACCTCCATGTGCTATACAAACACCACCTAACTGAGCTTTCTTAGTACAATTTTCAGATTTACATATCCTTCCACCTCCATGTGCTATACAAACACCACCTAACTGAGCTTTCTTAGTACAATTTTCAGATTTACATTTCCTTCCCCCTCCATGTGCTATACAAACACCAGCTAACTGAGCGTTCTTAGTACAATTTTCAGATTTACATTTCCTTCCCCCTCCATGTGCTATACAAACACCACCTAATTGAGCTATCTTAGTACAATTTTCAGATTTACATTTCCTTCCCCCTCCATGTGCTATACAAACACCACCTAACTGAGCTTTCTTAGTACAATTTTCAGATTTACATTTCCTTCCACCTCCATGTTCAAAACAAATTCCTCCTTTTAGAGCTTTCTTAATACAATTTTCAGATTTACATTTCCTTGCCCCTCCATGTGCTTTACAAACACCACCTAACTGAGCTTTCTTAGTACAATTTTCAGATTTACATTTAATACCCCCTCCATGTGCCAAACAATGTCCTCTTTCCCGAGCATTTTTTGTACAATTTACAGTTTTACATTTCATTCCTCCACCATGTGCAATACAATGTCCACCTACCTTAGCATTCTTTAAACAATTTTCAGTTTCACATTTGCTACCCTTTCTAAGTGCAAAACAATTTCCTCCTTTCAAAGAAGATTTATATAACCTATTATCTCCATGTCCAATACAATGTCCTCTTTTCTTAGTATACTTTACCAAATTACATTTTGTATTGGTTGCTTCAATTGATACAGAAAACCCTTCTGGTTTAGAATGTGTACTTGATATCTTTTTGATTTCTATAATATCTTTTGACTGCAATATTTCACTTGACATAGTAGATTGATCTTGTTCCAGTTTAATCTGCCAAGACAATTAGACGAAAAAATTAAATTGATTAAAATATTAGAAATATATATTAAATTGAATTAAATTAAATTATAACACCAAATGATAATAGAGGTTCAGGCTATATGCGGAAGTACTAATTACATTAATGTGCTAGTGTAACATTACGTGGAATAATGTTACAGCTGGACCCCGCCCCATACTGAGGGAGATATTATATCAACTAAGCTTACTACCCGCTCCAATAAATTCAACTCAATTAGGATCCCTACAATAGTATGTTTCTCTGTTGTAGTTCTTGTAGGCTAAGAAGACATAATAAAAACGATGCTGCACAATATATTTCATTACTCAATCCAATTCATGTACTTATAATACTAATCTGCTCACAATAGAATCCTGCAAGGCTGAACGGCACCTGGAATCCTAGATTGGCGAGTGGGTCAAGGAAGATCCAGTGGGTCAACAAAGCGTCCCGGCACTCCGACTGTACTAGCAAGAAATGAGCCATAAACTATCAACATCAACTAGAGGACAATTATGTATCCGACCTCTGACAGAGACTAGAGGAACCTCCTTCAAAACATCGAGTGATTGGGAGATATTCACGGATATTCCGATGGAGCAAGTGGAATCAACAATGGTCTACGTGACTGTTTCAAGGCATCGTTGACGTCATCATGCATGTGTTTGGTGTACTCCCACCTCCCTTCCAGAACAATGAAATCCCTATATAATGGCTGTGCAAGCATGCCATAATCGACTATCCTACGATCAACGATCAACGACAGACCATTGTCATGGACCTGGACAATGGCTTGTGAAAACTTGTAAAATGTATCAAAATCGTCGATTAGACGAGTGGAGTTATGAACTCTAACTTTTATATCAACTTTAAACTTTTTTTTATATAAAATTCAGTTTCAAAATCTAACGTATTAATAGGTTGATCGTCAATTTATTTTAAATACTCTATCTTTAAAATGCCGCCGCTCGGGCGCTGGACTTGTGCTTATATATTTATTCTCGTAAATATCCTCAGTTATGTGCCGATTAGAAGTTTGACATGTTAATATTATATTGTTTAGAATTGTAGAGTATTCTAATTTATTTATCGAAGTAACTTTTCATATTTAAAATTATGGTTTGAATTAACGTAACGTGGTGTAACATTTCTTATTGAAATTTGAATTAGGATGACTTTATTCTTTTGTAACGTAAGTTCTGTTTGAACAGCTAAAGTTTTGTTAATTGATGGGACTGTTTGTTCCATATTCTAAGTCAGATCTGATAGTCCCGTGGGAGTTTGGCTTAGGTCTGGTAGTCAAACCCTCACGTTTTGTAAACTCTGTTGTGTGGTCGTCAAATTTAAATTACTTTATATTTATGATATCGTTTTCTGTGAATTACGTAACCTTTGTAATCATATCAAGGTGCCCATTAGGCCCTTATAATTTTGTATCGCATTTAAATGTATACGCTATGGTATTGTCTCTTATAGACTGGACTATCAATATTATGATGGATTTCATGTTTCCTTTTGTTAAAACACTTGCGCAACTTTAATGATATAAAGTTGTTTGCTTCGAGCATAATTTCCAACTGTACTCATAATGATATAATGAGACCATTTTTTGTTATCTGCGCTATTGTCATTTAAATGAATAAACTGCTCATATTGTTGAATCTATATATTTTTTATAATTTCCATTTATCATTTATGTTAAGTTCATCCTCTCCCTTTTATTACTTTTTATGGCTGGGAAGTATTAGGACTCAGAGAGGGTGCAACACAAGGAATAAGGACGGTTGAATTTAGATGAAGTGAACACACATTTTTGGTGGGGGAGAGTGGAAACCTATTTAGGAAAAACCAGCCCCATTCTATCCGTCGAAATATAATAACCTATAACTTCATGCCATCGTAAGTTAAGCTGAGCACGAAACTAGCACGTCAGCTCCCCTTAGGCGGTCTTCAAATATCTTCAACTTGATGACAAATGAGACATGGACACAACCTAGAACTGTTTGGCCTTTGGTTTACCGCAACAATGCTCCAGAATGATACCACAGCAAATGTCGAAACGGACACTTAAGTACGATCATTAATTTACACTTAGTGTTTGTGTGTGATTATTAATTATTTTTTAACTACACGAACGGTTACCATTTTAAAATTTAACTAAAAAAGAAATGTAACTACCTAATAAAAATGTTTTCTTAAAATAGAAATATATAATGATTTTTATATTAACTTATTTGTGACCTCAATAACTTACTAAAACAGAAGTATAAAATGAATAGGTGTGATACCAGAAATAGTTATACTCCTAAATGTTTAAACTTGTGTTGTTGTATTGTATCTGTTTCAAAGTGCTATAACTGTCCGCAAAATCTAATTGTCAAACTAATTTGGTAAGATCTCCATATAAATGTGTGTTCAAGGAGATCAGATATTTTGATTGATGACTTATAAATAATTACTTTGTTACAATGTGAAGCATGAGTTTGGTGGCGGGCATAAATAACACTAGCGCTAGGGTCTGTGATAGATCAGGCAATGAGGCGAACGGCAATTCAGTTAGTGGTGAGACTCATGAGAGTCAAGACCTCCTAGCATGTGTAGGCTAGTAAGTCACCATCCGCCAAGCTCACTCACGCGTCACAGGATCTTAGTGTTTTGTGACGTTAACAATAAACTATATACATAAAATCAACGATATGACTATCGCTTCTGAAACATATCCACGTCCTATTTGGGGCCGACACTGCAACATTGATATTAAAATTGTAAAGTATTGTATTTTAAATTGAACTTATAAAATTAAACTTTCGAAGTATACTAGACTAACGAAGACGGGGATATCGAAGTTCGAATCTAAGTCATGGGGAACTGAAGGTGGTTTTCCCAAAATGGTTCTCCACGCCAATGCAGGTACGCTTCATTTAAATATAACATTCCTAATCCTAAATCCATTAGCGTAATTAGTACATAAGTGTATAACCCGAACGAGTATTAACATGGAGTTCTAAAAAATAAAGATAAAATTATAGCTGAATACCTCAGATTTGTCCACCGGGGTGAAGTGGTCTATGTTCGAGTCCATGATTCCGAAAGAGGAATCATATAACTTAATTTCATTCTTGACAATTTCATCAACAAAGTTTGAGGTGTCGGACTCGTCCTACAGATACAGCACAAATAAACATTTTTCATTAAAGACAAACATAATGGGCCACATATATATTATATAAAGTGATTGCATAAGTAGGAAGTAAATATTACATTCAAAGTGTGTGTGTGTGTGTATATACTACGAGTTACTGAAATGTTAACTTATTATAAAGTTTAAGTAAAGTAGCTTGTTATTTGGCCTCCTAAATAATTAGAACTAACTCTATTGGGGAAAACATTTCATTATAATCAGATCTCTAATAAAACGTTATACATGTAATAAAAAATGAAGACTACAAGTTTTCCAAGGTTTTTAAACGTGTGAAATGTTTTCACCCTATGGTGATCCAAGGTATTGTATAGGTCTTCGTGATCCTGTCGAGTGAACACCCTAAGACCAAGATTTACCTCTGGGAATATTTTAAAGAGTTTGCAGTGAAAATACAGAAAAAAATGCAACTCGTAATAATTATTAAACCATGCATAGATATATCTGGAAGTTTGTTACGACCATGGAAGTTCTGTACCTGAAGAATCATCAATATATAGGGAATCTTTGGTGTCTGCAAAAAATAGGGATAGCAGGAGAAATAATGAATTTCAATAAAAAAAAAATACTTTAAAAATTATTTTATATTTGTGATTTTGGGACAGTGTAATATTAAAAAGTGTACCTTTAGAGAGAATAATAAAAAGAACTAAGGAAATACGCAGAAAACACATTTCTAATACTAACCTCCATACAAATATATTTGTCCACGGAACATTGAAATACGGTAACAACTCCATGAATTACCACAGAAAGATCAAATAGTCCTCTTATAAACATTAATGAAAATACTTCACAAAAGTCAATTTTAAAAAACGTAAAACTTTTGCTTTCTACACTAAACACCAAGACATTGCTTCTAAAACCTTTACAAAAATAGAATCCTATGATTTGCGGTTGATGCGTGAATGGTTAACTAAATAATTATTTGGAACATGTGAAAAACATGATAAACGATCGATTAACATTCGGATGTTTTACCTTGATATAGAACCCACTTGTACTCTAGCAGAACCTGAAAATTCTTTTAATATACTTATTTATAAGTAAATAAAAGATTTTGTCTATAAATGACATTAATTATACACATTTAACATGCCATACTTCATGAGGTACAAAGTATTGTTTACTTGGCAGACTTAGCATGTAAATCTTGCTCTACATTCGTATCTGCAAACCACATGTCTCAACACTGCATCCAATCAGTCCATAAAGAATATCAATTAGTCAGTAGGAAAATTTCTACCATCATGTAGTTTAAAAGACAATTTATAAATGTGTTTGTTTATCTCAAATATAAAACCAGAACATTTGTATATTGAAATGCTATCAATGTTTGCTCGAAGAAAATACTAGAATGACTGTTTATCAGCCTTAGTGGAAGAAGAAAAGTGTTATCATAAGATAAACAAGATACCCCAACATGGCAAACAACTCATTTTCTTTTCTCTTTCTATTTAGTACATTGGCATCTAAGTGTTATGATACTTAGAGTGCATGATTCTCTCAAATTAAGAGACTGCTTGATTCACAAAATAATTTTGAAAAGAAAATTCGGCAAAAAAAATACATACCATACTTTAATTTTATTTTAACTAGGACAGTAAAAATTATTTTTACAGTTTTACGTCAAATTTTTAGAAACTTTTTAGAAATATATAAATATATCAGAAATCTGAATAGCTTACTTAAATATTCCCTAATTTTTTTTTGGAAAAGCTAACACACTGAAATTTCCTGGTTTTCAAATTTGACGGATTAAATAAATAATAATAGCGGTATGTTAAAAATTAACTATGATGCATTTTGAAATTTCATAAAAAGACATGATCAACACATATTATTTCAATATCATTGAATTTATTAAATAAAATATAAGTTTGACAATATAATGCAATATATTTCAAGTATAAATCATTAAAATCCATGTGTATTTAAATTTTTCAAAAGTTTTCCAACAATAATTATTAATTTTTTTATTTCCTAGTCCCGTTTCAAAATGCTCTTTGTATAAATAAAATTTAATTAAAAAAAATTAATTTATAGAGAGTAAATACCTTAATTTGTTCTTTTATTGGAAGAAAGCCATCCAACGAAGATTTCATTTCCACGTCTGAGGTTTGAAAACTTTGTGTTTCAAAATTTATGGTATCTTTAAAATCTCCCTCCAAATTGGACTCCTTGGAGAATAAAAAAATAACATGTACTAATATAAATTAAACAAATAAATAATGCAAAGGAAATACCCATACACAATTATGTTACTTATTGTGTTTATTGTTAACAAGCTCAAACCCGAAAAGAGTTTCATAAATTATAGTACAAATGCTAGAGTTTGTGTAAAATTTAAATCAATATCTAAAATAAAATATCAAGTGATTCCTTTAAGAGCTGCTATTAACAAACCTTTTTATTCCTAGTTTTTGTGAACTAAGTTTATTTAATATAGTTATAAGTATTTACTTTCTATTTACACATATACATTTGTAGTCATAGAAATAGAAATTTACAGACAAAACTTGAAAGTTAAACCTTTTATATAATGCAAACACATTTTCAAAATAGGTAGCATTTTATAATTGTAATGAGTGTAGTTTAATAATTATCAACGATATTTCATAAAAGTAACTGCGGCGGATCACAAGAATTAAAATATAAGTATGGGAAAGTATATCTAGTAGCTTATATATTTGTCATATAAGTTTATGCTTATTAAAATATGACTGCATCTTAATATTTCCTTTACAAGGCCGTTGGATATTTAAAAAGATTAGCCATGAAAATGCAACAATCAGGAGAACATCAAACCCTCATCAGAGGTAAACAAGAAACCCCGGCTCTATGAGAAACCAGTAGTTCACGGTAACTGTAAACTCAGCTCACAGGATAACTTAGTGAAACTTTTCACTCCACAAACTCATCCTTACTGAAAGAGTTGTAGGAGTAGGATCTTATTACATGGAGCAAACAATGCTAGAGAGGAAGTACAGTATAAACCTTATGTGAAGATAGAAAGGATCATGGTATACAGATATACACATCACTAATATCTATTTTAAAATAGTTCATAGTTCAAAATAATGACTGAACAAATGGATCGAACTCGGAACCTTTTTCAGGAATCATCCAGTGCTAAGAGGAATTCTTTACTTATAGTTTAATACTGTTCTCTGCCTTAGCTCCCAATATTAAATTTAAAAAAAGTCAAAGTAATCAACGGTATAGTAAGGTCTTTTACAGGTTTTATATGAAAAAAAAAATTTGTTTAACAATAAATTTAATCTTTGTTCGGTACATATGATTATGTTTGGTTTATTGTTGTGAACAAATCACAAAATATCGCCGTTTAGGTTGTTTTTTTTAACTCTCTTTGTAGATCTACCAATCATATTAATGATTGGTAATGATATTGATATCTAAACATATTCCAAAATATAACATTTCATTTTAAAATCATATTTACAAACTAATACGGTTAATTGATGTAAACGAAAATTACTTTTAGATGTTGCGATTATGATATAAATATAATAACTCTCCAAAGAAACAGGAAGCTGCTTCGGTGGCTGCATGGTCAAAGGTGTCAATCCCGAAATAGACTAGACTACAGATAAACGGGGATATCGTGGTTAAAATCACACTAGGATGTAATGAGATTCTTTATTAACTAAATGGTGTTCCACCTTCACTAGAGCAAATGCAGGTACACTTGTTCAAAACTAAGCTTTCTTCATTCCTAACTGATTAGATTTATTGGTACATCTAACATATGTGTATAGCCTAATGAGATATTCCGACACAGTTCTAAAAAAATTTTTTTTTTTATAAGAAACAGAAAATTGTTCAGTCATGTTACTTGAAAAATCATGGAAGGCTTGAATCTGAATTCTAAATCGAGTGATATACCTAAGTCTTTATTCGAAATAATAAATATATGTTTTTTTACACTTTTTGTCTTTTAATCTTGTTGAAGAAATTAAGAGCATTAAGACTACTAATGAAATATATAATGCAAGTGTTCATCCAAAATAAACTTCTTAAATTTTTTAAATATAAATTACGTCACAAATATAAAAGTTCATATTAATGTCTAACATATTTATTAGGACAGAACTAGTCTAATTAATCCTTCATAATTTATATTTTACATTAAGATATTTACCTAACTTAACATAACTTTTCATTATTGATAAACTTCATTTTTAATAATATTTATCAAATAAGCAATAACATGTTTATAAAAAAATATAAGTCTAAGCTACACAAATAATCATGATTCAATCACAAGTCTGTCAGTATTTATGTTTTCACGTTTCTTTAGTTTTTATTGTTTATAAGTTATTAAAATTATAAGTATTATAAATATTGGTATTGTTAAATTTGTGTGTAGTATTAGTAAAAAATAATAGTAAATATAGATATAATGCAATGAAACAAAGCAAATAATTGTATTCGTTTAATTTTATAGGTGCTGTTCCCAATGTTTGATCATTTTTTTCTTTTAAAAAAAGGAGGGGGATGTTGCGTAAGTACTTAATACACTGTATTAAACTCAAGATTTCAAATATGATGTTATCTTATAACATGTAAATGAAATTGGTTATTTTCTGAATATTAATTTAAAAACTAATTTATTCCGAAATGGGGCGGTAGTAGAGTTAGTGGAAAGTTAAGTTAGGTTTGAAAGTAGCCTTAGTTTTATACTTGTACATTATTTAACGTTAAAATATATATTGTTTTATTTTAATATTCTACTTTCAGTTGAGTGAGCTTTATGGGAGTGTCAGTTCTCATTCTAATATTTACTCTGTTTAATGCAATCCTAATCATCATTAGTGAGCTTGCTGAATGTAAAATCGTTTTTGAATGTATTATGTGTTTAAGGTCCTATCAGAAGCGATAAACCATTTTCAAGATGTATTTTGTGCGAAAAGGAAATTGTGGTCGATGCATATTGAGAGCATTGCATATTAATTGACTTTATAATATTCAAGTAACGCTTCAGTAGTGATATTTGACAGATTGTTCAATAATATTTAATTCTTCCTTTGTCAATTGAGTGAGTTTGGTTTTTAATTGCTCACTATAAAAAATGTTTGATAATAATCTTGAATTTGGTATCACTGAATTCCCCGCCTTTTTTTGAGTGTATTGATAGTATGAATAATTATAATTTTTGGGTTTTATAGATAGAAAAATACACCTATAAGGTGCGGTTCTTGGGTTGCGTCGCCAAAAATATAATGATTTGTTTTTGGCTTATGAAAAATATTCAATAACAATTTATATTGTGTGTAGCAAACAAAACTATAAACAAATCTACTGAAGCACTATTTTATTTTAGCCAAAAAAGGTTATTTTTCCTTTAAAATCTACAAAAGATACTGCCATAGCTCTCATTTACTTCCACTCCCCATTGGCAAAAACGTTGATATCTCACCTCAGTTTTAATTATTGATTGTCGACACATATCAATTCCATCTTCATTCTGAGGCTCTGTCTTGATAAGTTCAACAATTTCCTGCTTGACGAGAGAAATATCACAAGTCTCCATTTTGAACACAGATCACTGATACCACATATAGATTTATAGATATTAAACGGGAACATTAATACAGTCAAAGTTAAAATATTGGCAGAATGGTTTCCTCTCAGGTGCTGCGACCTACAATTGATGTCACTACTATTAGTCAATAACTTCATTCATGTTGGATCCAAATAAACTCTATTTGCCTTTATCATTTAATTCAGTTTTATTACTTAATTGTTTATTAAGACCTATAATTTCGTTGATTGTGGGTATTTCCCCTAGAAATAATGGCCCACTAAAAAGTTAAATATATCAAATAGATTTATTTTATTTTATTTTATCAATAATGTAAGTATATAAACGGGTTAGTATAACAATTGCCCAAATTACGGACATTATGTTTCTGGAGTATTATTATTATTATTATTATTATTATTATTACTATGCTATGAATTAAAAGATGGAAAAGAAAGAAAGATCTGGACCTTGTCCTAATAATATCAAAATTAGTAAAGAGATTGCTTATAATACACTATATTAAGTGGTGAGAGCGACTTTAGAGCACAACTATAGTGTCAAAATGTTTACGACTATATCACCAGTACCACACCACAAACACAACTTCTCAATTAACGCTACATCACAATTTTTACTACCAAGATTAGTGGCGGCAAGTAGATAAAATTAGGTGGGGTGATGCTCCAGAGATTTTTAACCTTTGTTTTAAAATTGTGTCAAAGGAAAAAAAACATGTATAAAAAGAAAATTTATTCAAGAAATTGATAAAATATTAACATTTTACTTACTTTAACTTTTATTATTACAGTTTAAGCTTGATCTATTCATTTAAAAAAGAAATCCATTTTTCTTGTATTAATTTGCGCAAAATTTAGATAATTTTCTCCTGATCTATGGATGACAATTGAGGAATTTTCTCCGTTGAAAGTACTGCAAGCGCATTTAGTCTTTATGTTTAAAAAAACACGAAAAAAATTGAATCAAATAGAAGCAGAATGGAAGCAGAATAATAATCTAATTTAACACTCCTATGACCTCTATCAAATATATGGTAGATGGATTTTAAGCAAAATCCACACTGAGTAAAAAAAAAATTCCTTCCGCCATCAGTTAATGGCCGGAACTGCCAGACCAACAGTGCTCTCTCTACATGGCAGTCATAGATTTCTCCCCAACGCTTCCTATATGAGCATGCGCACAACAGTCAAACTTCACGTTGCTGACATTGTGATGCAGACAGTTACATACAAAGATGTTTCTATCTTTTTCATAAACTGGGGGAGAGCTACTGAAGTACTTACATTATTATTAAGGAATATATATTGTACTAAAAAAATTAATAAATAAACATAAAAGGACTCATTGTATTAAATTTTATCGATAATATCAAGTAGAACTAGGAGGTGTGCAGTTACGAAGTGCCTATACACGAGCCGCCACTGACCAACATTTGAATAGTAAGAGATAAATAACATAATTTTTTAGCACCGTGTTTTACAACGTTTTCAGGGTATACGCTGGTGTACAAACTACGCTAATGGTTTTAGGAATTAGGTAGGTTATATTTATAGGAAATGGAACCAGATTTGCATAGAGTGAAAGTGGAATACAATTTGTAAAAAAAGCAACCTCTGTACAGTTAATAAATATTCGACCCTCGATATCCTCGTCATCGGCATCCTATTCTAACACGAGGGTAGTGAGGCTGGTAATAGTATATTAAATTAGAGGAATTAGTTCTCAATAGATTAGTACGGGTTGAATAAACTTAGATTTAACACTTTTAGAACTTTGTTTAGTAGAACATTAGCTAGTAATTAGTATTATCTACAAATCGTTACTTACGGGTGAAATAACTTCTAAACCAACAATTGCCAACATAATACCAAAATATAAGAGTAGTGATGGGCGTTATCAGATGAAAATTATCGAATATTATATTAGTAATAACTACAGGACATGAGTTGATGCATGAATAAATGAAAAGTAGATCAACTAACTTTTTCAATTGTCAGACAAAAATTAGCACAATCACAGCAGTAAGCTAACAAGGAACACATTTGTTTCTAACTCGACTGTACATTAAGGTGTGGCAGGAGGGAGCGCGAGTATGTTTACAGTTTTTATACCATTAGGGTCTACATTCTTTTGGCCAAAATCAATCAAATATTTCTCCAGTAACAACATAGATTTTATTTTTCGGCACATGCTAATATCAACAGATCTTGAATATCTGTCAAAGATGTCCTGGAATTTTGTCAAAACCTTTTCTCTTTACTTAAAATGTTTTAACAAAATTCCAGGACACCCTTGACAGATATTTAAGATCTGTTGATATTACCACGTGCAGAAAACTAAACTCTATGTTGCTACTGGAGAAATATTTGAATTATTTTGGCCAACAAAATATAATGCTATAAAAACTATAAAATTAATTGCGCTCCCTTCTGCCCAGTACCTTATCGTATACAGGCACTGTGGAACAAATGCACCCCCTATTTCCACTTGATAGTATCGATAACATTTAATATAATGAATCCTTTTTTACTTTAATTCTTTCTTTATTTTTGTAGTACAATATATATTTTCTTAAACTTAATGTCAGTACTTCCGTAGTCATCCCCCAGTTCATGAAATAGATACAAATATCTTTGTATGGAACTGTGCGCTCCACAGTGCCAGTGACTTGGTGTTTGACTGTTGTGCGCATGCACACATAAAATGGGGGTGGGGATGAAGGCGGGACTACCAATTAGAGAGAGCACTGTTGCTCTCGCAGAGCCGGCTCTGGCGTGATGTTGGAAGGAAGGTTTTCTTACTCAGCGTGTGTTGTGCTTAAAAACTGTATACCATATTCTTGAATGTGATAAAGTGTAGAAGAGTGTAGAATTAGATTATTACTCTGCTTCCAGCTATTCTGTTTGATCATTTTTTTTCGGTTCTTTTATTTAACAGAAAGATAAATGCACTCGCAGTACTTTCAATGGAAAAAAAATTCCTCAATTGTAATCCAGAGATCAAGGAGAAAATTATTGAACTTTTTTGCGCAAATTAAAACAAGAAGAATGGATTTTATTTTTATATGAATAGATCAAGCTGGAACTGTAACAATTTAAGTTAAAATAAGTTAAAAATGTGTGTTTGTTTTTTGTTAAGATTTTATCAAGTTCCTGAACTAATTTTCTTTTTATACATGTTTTTTTCCTTTTACAAAATTTTAAAACAAAGGATAAACAATTTCTGGAGCAGCACCCCCACTAATATTAGCCACGATCCGCCACTGCTTCTGTTGCACCTTAAGCTGAACTCCCCCCCCCTTCTTCAATTCCCTCCACTCTTGACCTTCTTCCAAGGTTGATGAAAGGATATCTTGTACCTCCAACCCATCCCCGTCCCAGCACACACGCCCACCCTCATCGACCAAACCAGTGATTGTGAGACCACATAAGGGCGGACTGTGGTATAAGAGAGGGTCTTGTGTGAATTATAGCTACTGATAGCGACTGTAATTCAACTACCCCTCTTCTTACCGCCCCCCTCCCCCAACTCAATTAGTTTTTTGAATTAGACCGCCAATATGTGATCGATGTCTTGCTTGATATCGGGGGAGCCGCCGAGACGAGATATGGCTGATGGTATCAGGTTGGCCGGGAAGTCAATAGAGAGCGCTAGGGGTGACACTGTCGACTGGTTGTGTTTGTAACTAAAGTAAATCAACCGTTTGCCCTAAAAGAGGAGATAAAACTATTACAATCTTTTGTACCTCTAGTTAGTAATATAATGCTAAACTATACAGTAATACTTAAGGAATATTATATGAAGCTTTGATAACTTTCATATGAAATTTATAATAATTAATAAAAATAAGACATTTTTAAAGAATGTTAAATTTTAGTGACATTTAACCGGTGACAGGAGTGAATGGAGGAAAGTGGAGGGAAAAAAAGTCTCGTTCAAACCAAAGGCTACTGTAACTAATATTCAAGAACAATCAAGATTAACAACAGTATCTATTAAGTTAGATTAAACTATTTGTAATCAAGCAATGTTGTATATTTAGACCAGGACAACGGAAACTCTCTTGATATACTTTACAACTCAAGGTACAGTTTAACCTACAACTCAATGTACAGTTTAGCCTACAACTCAAGGTACAGTTTAGCCTACAACTAAAGGTCCAGCTTAGCCTGCAACTCAAGATACAGTTTAGCCTACAACTCAAGGTTCGGCTTAGCCTACAACTCAAGGTAACGTTTAGCCTACAACTCAAGGTGGTCGTTTGAGTCAGCGATTAAGTATTAATCACTATAAGGTCACACGGTGAACAAATACAATTGACTGTGTCGTTTTATGAAACTACTTCAATTTTCTGTCTAAGACTATCCTCCCTTTCGCCTTTAATCTACAACCACTCTTTGTCATGTCAGTAAGAAAGAGAGGAAAGAAAGCTATGAAACTTCTTATCTAAAGGTAAAGAGGAAAGCTCGCTGCTAGTTCTCAAATATCAAACAATGACTGTATTTGTTAGAGGAAACTTCTTATCTCAAGGTAAAGAGAAAAGCTCGCTGCTAGTTCTCAAATATCAAACAATGACTGTATTTGTTAGAGGAAACTTCTTATCTCGAGGTAAAGAGGAAAGCTCGCTGCTAGTTCTCAAATATAAAACAATGAATGTATTTGTTAGAGGAAACTTCTTATCTGAAGGTAAAGAGGAAAGCTCGCTGCTAGTTCTCAAATATCAAACAATGATTGTATTTGTTGTTAGAGGAAACTTCTTATCTCAAGGTAAAGAGGAAAGCTCGCTGATAGTTCTCAAATATCAAACAATGACTGTATTTGTTAGAGGAAACTTCTTATCTGAAGGTAAAGAGGAAAGCTCGCTGCTAGTTCTCAAATATCAAACAATGACAGTATTTGTTAGAGGAAACTTCTTATCTCAAGGTAAAGAGGAAAGCTCGCTGCTAGTTCTCAAATATCAAACAATGACTGTATTTGTTAGAGGAAACTTCTTATCTCGAGGTAAAGAGGAAAGCTCGCTGTTAGTTCTCAAATATCAAACAATGACTGTATTTGTTAGAGGAAGCTTCTTATCTCAAGGTAAAGAGGAAAGCTCGCTGCTACACTGTAAGAAAAATCTGTGGTAAAATTTCCATACATGTATTGGAAGTAATTAACCCATACAAGTATTGAAGTTTTCCCATACACAGTCATGGGAAAAGTGCCACACGTCGGTAGTAATTTTCATGTACTGGGTCGGTATTTTTACCATGTTTGGATATGGAAAAAATACAATTTCTCCTTTATGTTGATTATATTTTTCTTATACTTCGTTGGTATTTTTCCCATACCTGTGTATGGAAAAATTAATATTTGACCGCCATTAAGATTGTAATTTTTATATACTTGATTGGTATTTTTCCCATACCATACAAATAATACTTATTTAGGCACTTTAAAATATTTTTACCTATAAGTGCACATAAGGAGCACATCACATCAGATCACTTTAAAAGAATTCAGACAACATCAAAAAGAACTTACGCCCTTTAAATAAATAAAGTGCACTAGGGTAAAAGTGCGCTACTATTCAGACACAGCCTATATTTTAAGTTAATAAAATAGTTTGGTAGGATACCTAATCTTTTTCGATATTACAAATGATACACCTATTTTACTAAGCTTTAGTCACATGTAGGAAAATGATAGCTCAATCTCTATACAAGATGAAAACAATTTGAATCACAAAATAAACAACTGCCACGTGGTGTTTTGTTCTTATTACAAAGTTAGGTTAAACAAGCGAAATTCCTCCATTTTTCACATCATAAATTATATTCATAAATAATTAAATTGTTCTTCACTAAATGGTGAGAAAATACAGCAGCAAATATATTCCTTCAACAAAAAAATTAATAATTCGATAACTTTTATATTTACACTATGTTCTTCTCTAAACAAATATGGCGAACTTCTTCTGAACTTGAAGACAAACGTGTCTCTCTCTCTCTCTTTCTATTATAGCGCATGCGCACTGAGCTACGAATCGGTGTTTCCCATTCAAGTTGAAATTTTCCCATATAAATGTATGGATACTTTTGGGTGCATTGGAAATGTTCGATAGACATATGGGAAAATTCCGATGTCCATATCGTATATTAAAAAGTATGGGATAAATACAATATTGTTGTATGGAAAATTTATGATTATTTCTTACAGTGTAGTTCTCAAATATCAAACAATGACTGTATTTGTTAGAGGAAACTTCTTATCTGAAGGTAAAGAGGAAAGCTCGCTGCTAGTTCTCAAATATCAAACAATGACAGTATTTGTTAGAGGAAACTTCTTATCTCAAGGTAAAGAGGAAAGCTCGCTGCTAGTTCTCAAATATCAAACAATGGCTGTATTTGTTAGAGGAAACTTCTTATCTGAAGGTAAAGAGGAAAGCTCGCTGATAGTTCTCAAATATCAAACAATGACTGTATTTGTTAGAGGAAACTTCTTATCTCGAGGTAAAGAGGAAAGCTCGCTATTAGTTCTCAAATATCAAACAATGACTGTATTTGTTAGAGGAAGCTTCTTATCTCAAGGTAAAGAGGAAAGCTCGCTGCTAGTTCTCAAATATCAAACAATGACTGTATTTGTTAGAGGAAGCTTCTTATCTCAAGGTAAGGAGGAAAGCTCGCTGCTAGTTCTCAAATATCAAACCATTACTGTATTTGTTAGAGGAAACTTCTTATCTCAAGGTAAGGAGGAAAGCTCGCTGCTAGTTCTCAAATATCAAACAATGGCTGTATTTGTTAGAGGAAACTTCTTATCTGAAGGTAAAGAGGAAAGCTCGCTGCTAGTTCTCAAATATAAAACAATGATTGTATTTGTTGTTAGAGGAAACTTCTTATCTCAAGGTAAAGAGGAAAGCTCGCTGATAGTTCTCAAATATCAAACAATGACTGTATTTGTTAGAGGAAACTTCTTATTTGAAGGTAAAGAGGAAAGCTCGCTGCTAGTTCTCAAATATCAAACAATGATAGTATTTGTTAGAGGAAACTTCTTACCTGAAGGTAAAGAGGAAAGCTCGCTGCTAGTTCTCAAATATCAAACAATTACTGTATTTGTTAGAGGAAACTTCTTATCTGAAGGTAAAGAGGAAAGCTCGCTGCTAGTTCTCAAATATCAAACAATGATTGTATTTGTTGTTAGAGGAAACTTCTTATCTCAAGGTAAAGAGGAAAGCTCGCTGATAGTTCTCAAATATCAAACAATTACTGTATTTGTTAGAGGAAACTTCTTATCTCAAGGTAAGGAGGAAAGCTCGCTGCTAGTTCTCAAATATCAAACAATGGCTGTATTTGTTAGAGGAAACTTCTTATCTCAAGGTAAAGAGGAAAGCTCGCTGCTAGTTCTCAAATATCAAACAATTACTGTATTTGTTAGAGGAAACTTCTTATCTCAAGGTAAAGAGAAAAGCTCACTGCTAGTTCTCAAATATCAAACAATGACTGTATTTGTTAGAAGAAACTTCTTATCTGAAGGTAAAGAGGAAAGCTCGCTGCTAGTTCTCAAATATAAAACAATGAATGTATTTGTTAGAGGAAACTTCTTATCTGAAGGTAAAGAGGAAAGCTCGCTGCTAGTTCTCAAATATCAAACAATGATTGTATTTGTTGTTAGAGGAAACTTCTTATCTCAAGGTAAAGAGGAAAGCTCGCTGCTAGTTCTCAAATATCAAACAATGACTGTATTTGTTAGAGGAAACTTCTTATCTGAAGGTAAAGAGGAAAGCTCGCTGCTAGTTCTCAAATATAAAACAATGAATGTATTTGTTAGAGGAAACTTCTTATCTCAAGGTAAAGAGGAAAGCTCGCTGATAGTTCTCAAATATCAAACAATGATTGTATTTCTTGTTAGAGGAAACTTCTTATCTCAAGGTAAAGAGGAAAGCTCGCTGCTAGTTCTCAAATATCAAACAATGACTGTATTTGTTAGAGGAAACTTCTTATCTGAAGGTAAAGAGGAAAGCTCGCTGATAGTTCTCAAATATCAAACAATGACTGTATTTGTTAGAGGAAACTTCTTATCTCAAGGTAAAGAGGAAAGCTCGCTGCTAGTTCTCAAATATCAAACAATGATAGTATTTGTTAGAGGAAACTTCTTATCTCAAGGTAAAGAGGAAAGCTCACTGCTAGTTCTCAAATATCAAACAATGTCTGTATTTGTTAGAGGAAGGCTAAATCTAAAGCCATTTTTCATCAAGACCAGTCTCATAGCTCCGATAATATGATGAAAACATACACATTTGTTTCTATTGATAAAACTCAAAATGTAAGTTTTCTAAGGAAAAAGAGACCTGTCGGACTCTTTGGACTTTATATTGGCGTGAACCATATTTTGAAATAACGAGTCGTATAGTTAAATTATTGCGTTAGAGCTGAGCGTCTGGGTGGCCATTTCTCGTTTATCGAGGCGGGCCCCTTAGCTCAACTCGATACCGTTTAACACATTAGACGGTGCCCCTAAAATTACCAAATGGGGGGAAAAAATTATGTAAATAATAACTGCAATAAATCGTATGCCCCGACTCCCCCTTTAAGTAAATTTCAAGGATCTTAATGGTGTTAACCCCTCCGGAAATGATCAATGTCCACCATTCGTGGTGCTAGTCTAACGTCATAAACACCTCAGACACGGCTGTGGGTGTAGAAAAGAGTGCGCGGAGTGATAGCTCCAATAAAATCGCCTACCAACTGTTATTTTAATGGTCGTAATTGAAATTGGTTTACCCTCTCAAAGGGCTCCGCCCCTTCTCGGTGTACGTATTGACGGACGACGTTGGACGTTATCTTGCGTCGTGTTGCCAACAGTCCTGGCGGAAGACCCCACGCACCATGCATCACCCGTGGACCATTAGATATGTAACACGTAACCCCCTCTTGAAGACTATGAGAGAGACAGAATAGATACCACTCGGCTTGACCTTCCTTCTTCAACAACCTTGGCTCGGCCAAACGAGGGAGCGCAAGTCTGAAAGAACAACTTCAACCCATTGGGAAATAATAATTATTAGCTTAGTAATACGATATTGTTAATTAGAAGTGTTAGTAAACGTTTCTAAGAATGCTTCACTAAGGATTACTGTATAATTGACTTTTTATCAATTAATTGAAAGAACTAAAATATTATTAAAACTATTATGTCTTTTGTTTCGTGGTTGAGGCATAGAAGAGTCATCATAGTAAATGAAATAATAAACTAAAAAGTATAATATTAACTATTTTAAATGGCCAAAAATAAATAAATAAATCTTTCAATAACCTAGATAAAGAACCATACAAAGTTTCAATTTCATAATGAAACATTTTTTAATTTGTAAACAGATGCACATGAACTCAACCTAACACGTATTGTATGACGTCATCATCTAGCTCATTTCATCTAGTGCGCCATCTTAATTTGTGAGAAGAACGCATTTTAGAAGCACTCGTTTGTAAAACATTTTTAAGCGAGCACCGTACGCCACTTCCGCAGAAAAAGAAACATCCAAACGTTTATTTTCATAAATTTGTGTTTCGATAATGTAAAAACGTTTAAAACCAATATAGGAATATTAAAAAAATAATTAAAACAAATCAAATCAATTTAAAATAAATTTAAAAATAAACATTAATTAAATTAACCTTATTTTTATTGTCCATACCTGTCTCAATTTAAAAAAAAATCTTTCATTACAATTAATAAAGGAACTTTGATATATTTTTAGTCAAGACTATCCAGTTTATCCTGATAAGCATGAACAGATAATTTTGGGCTGTGTGGTTTCAGAGCCAAAAGCAACTCCTTATCCAAGTTTATCTAATTTAATTTAAAGTGTAAAATCAAAATATCTTTAGTATTACTCTTATAATCAATACTAACCAGAAAGTCATCGTTGTTATTTAAAAGTATTCTTTAATACATTGTTCAATTTTTTTTAACAAAATTCAAATATAATCATGAAAGATAGTCCCGTTCTCTTTTGAGTTAAAAAAAAAGAGAAGGCCTAACATTATTATTATTACTATCACCACGTCTTACTACCCGTTTGGTTTATACGAACTCACGCTAATGTGTAATGTTAGGGTGATTGTGAGGTGAAATGGAGGACCTACAGTTTAACGTGGAATCCGAACCACGGTGGAGGCCTGGCATTCCCCTCATTCACAAGATGTCTTGTCAGAGATGAAGGAAGGGTTTGGCAATCAGATAAATCTGTGCCGGGACCGAGGATTGAACCCAAACCCTCAGCACAGAAGTCCGACACCTTACCTCTAGACCACCAGGTCACCTTTAAAATGTTTATTAAAATGCTACGCAACATTTTTTCTTTAGTGAAACATATCACAATGTCATCAGTATTGTATATTCGCATCCAATGTCCTTTTCCTGTGTTTGTCCTTTGAGTTTTCTTGTTCCTTTCTCAGTGTACTATTATTCTCTAACAATTTCCTTTCAATTTCATTTTATGTTTTTTTGGTTTCCTCTTTTAGGAAGTTGTGTTACACGTTTCAACCTCCCACCTGATGAGTTCCGATAGAATGAAACCTAGGTCGAGGGATTGGGCGGTAAAGATATATTTTCTTTAAGAGGAAGCCATTACCTTTGTCCAGTGGCAGCATTGTAAAAGCCATTACTGTGCTCGCTCCTTTTTATATTCTTTCCATCCACCTTTCCTATACTTTCTTCCAAATACACACACAAAAAGAAATAATTTAGTAATTAATAAAAATGTCTCGCATATGTTGATTTGTTGGAACTAACAGAAATCTCATATCATCTAGAGTGACGTCACCATTATAGATAAATATCTATTGTGTAATCTAGAAGTAGTAAGGCTATTATTGAACCATTATAGATCCCAGACTGTTGGCTAAGAAACACCAACTTGATAAAAACTACTCACTACCAATTAGATCACAATAAAAACGTAATAATACATGGGTCTAGAGGGCCGTGATTCACAACCACTTCACCGCCGCCATTTCCGCCCGTCTTTAGACTCAATGTCGCGCCATAAAATATCATCAGCCTGGACAATGGAGCGTAGCGATGTAGAATGACGCTTTAAGCGCGTGGCGCCCCCCCCCCCCCCCAACAAACCCTCTACGGTGACGTCATCCACTGAGTAAAATTGATTCCCGCGGCGGGAGAGCGCGTGCGGAAGTGAGGAGTTATGTTTCAATCATCCGCCGAGAGAGAGCACTAGTGTAGTAATAGATCGAGAGCTCCACGTTATTAGTTTAGAGGCACATCAATGCTCATAATTTCAATGGGAGCGAGTCTTGTACTGTTTATAATATTATATAAATATTTCAAGGCCATACATAAAGGAGGATTTTTTGGGGGGAGGGGGGACTTTAACCCCCCCCACACACACACACACACACCACGAAATTAATTCTTAATAAGTATCTTTTGTACTTGTCAATATCTATGTAAATAGCTTAATGAGTATTGTTAAATTAAAAGCTCCTAAAACCCTAATTATGATTTTTTTACGCTTTTAATCGTTTAAAGACAAATCAATCTTTTTAAGTGGTAATATCTGAATTTCCTGATGGGAATACACAAGCCAACACAGATATGAACCCTACACCCCCAACCCCTTTCAACCCCTCACCCCCTGGGTACAGCCTTACCAAATATCTCAACTAGTGCGTTTAAAAGAATACTGTCCGGTATGAATCGTTTTTATGTAAGCAATACGATTAATTATAATATATTAAATAAATAAATTACTTTACTCAAACAATTTCCCCAAGGTGGGGATGTAAAGAACAAAAGTTAAGAGCAGTGTTTTTACAATTTTTATAGCAAAAAAATCTTTTGGCCAAAGTAAATGAAATACAGTATTTATTCAGTAGAAACAAAAAGTTTCATTTTGTTCACATGGTGATATGGACATTTGTTGAATATCTAACAAGAACATAACAACATTAGACGGGGAAATTTAAAAAAGATGAAGAGAAAAAGTTGTCATTAAATTCCAGACACACTCGACAAATATTCAACAACTGTTGATATCACCATGTAAGGAAAATAAACTCTTTATATACTGAAAAATATTTTATTTATTTTGATTGAAAAATGTTTTGCTATAAAAACTAAAAAACAACTGAATTTCGAGTTTCCTCCACTACCCCTCCCCCTACTAGAAGGTAAATACCCTCTCCCTGCTGTATTTCTGATGGTAATGTCAGTTCTAGCTTCCAAACCACTAAAACAATCCTCAAATATCTCAGAATGTTCTGTTGTGACCCTCACACTGCTGTATTTCTTATGGTAATGTCAGTTCTAGCTTCCAAACCACTAAAACAATCCTCAATTATCTCGAAATGTTCAGTTGTGACCCTCACACTGCTGTATTTCTTATGGTAATGTCAGTTCTGAAGCGTCCAAACCACTAAAACAATCCTCAACTATCTCAGAATGTTCTGTTGTGACCCTCACACTGCTGTATTTCTTATTAACATATTTTCTGGAAAACAGCATAACCCGCGTTAGTGGGGTTTTCAGTCACCAAGCGCTGTAGTCGACAGGTTATTGTGAGACGAGAACTGATATTACTTTAATTTGTAAATAATTATTCTTTGATAATAATTCTGTTTTTGACGACCTAGGGAGAAACTAAATTGAGGTGGGAGATTTAAAACTTGGGATATCTAAATAGCTGTAATTGGTTTCCGGAATAAATAATGGAACATTTTCTAAATCTCTCTCAAAATTTGTAAGTCATTAACCGATAAGAGTTTTATGTTTTAAAATAAAATTGTTTGGGGTCTACATGCCCTGAGTGTTTGTAGGTCCCCGCCTCGCCCCCTGATCCTCAGTCGTTTCCAGCAGTTGTGTCATATGTGAGTGTGTGTGAATCATGCAACCCTTCCCCTCCCAAACTACCCCTTACAACCCCTATAAAACACGGCGTGTGCCGATATGTTCGCTTCCTTGGTCGCGAAGAAAAGTGAAGGGAGGGTCACGTGACCCCTTATATCCCGATAGGGGGTGGTATATTAAGGACAGTAGAGAGGGTTGAGAGTGTCACCAACCCTGAGGGGGTGTCAACCCTTCACAGTTACACTCCAAGGGATGGGTGAGGAAAGGGTCCTACCAATTTCTGCCTTTGTTCTCGTTCGCTTGTCAGTACTCTTTTGTTCTTAGAATGACTGATGGTGTACTCTAGCGACAAACGTCTGAAACAAAACCGGCTCCTTTAAAATATCAGGAACATTTCCTCATAGAGGAACCTTCCAGACATTAGTTTTCTCTTGTTTGATTTATTCAACGTGCACTCTCTGGACCGACTGATCATATCACACGGGAATTTCTATGAGCGAGAGCGAAAGGATCAACCTATTTTGGCGGGAAAGGTATTTTCACACAAGTACCTCCCAAGGTTGATTTAAAATTTTTTGTGCTACGTATTTGTATCGCTAAAGAAAAAGTGTTGACTAGGGCCAGGTTTGAACCCACTAACATCGAGTCCTGAGGCGAGCGCTTTACCCCAAGATCAACAAGGTAAGCCTTTAGAACGTCAACAAGTTGATTCATTTTATATTAGTGGAGTCTACATCATCTTCAAGTTTAGCAGATAAACTAGTAATTATTACTGTTCTATATTCTGTTACCTGGATATTACAATTCCAGGTGTTAGTGTTGGTGTCCTAGGTTCTTACCTTGACTGATTACACTATGACTATCTTATAAACTACACCATAGTGGAACCAAACAAGTTATGAGTCTTACCTTGACTGATTACACTATGACCTTATCTTATAAACTACACCATAGTGGAACCAAGCAAGGTAGCAGTCTTACCTTGACTGATTACACTATGACTATCTTATAAACTACACCATAGTGGAACCAAACAAGGTATGAGTCTTACCTTGACTGATTACACTATGACTATCTTATAAACTACACCATAGTGGAACCAAACAAGGTATGAGTCTTACCTTGACTGATTACACTATGACTATCTTATAAACCATACCATAGTGGAACCAAACAAGGTATGAGTCTTACCTTGACTGATTACACTATGACTATCTTATAAACTACACCATAGTGGAACCAAACAAGGTATGAGTCTTACCTTGACTGATTACACTATGACTATCTTATAAACTACACCATAGTGGAACCAAACAAGGTATGAGTCTTACCTTGACTGATTACACTATGACTATCTTATAAACCATACCATAGTGGAACCAAACAAGGTATGAGTCTTACCTTGACTGATTACACTATGACTATCTTATAAACTACACCATAGTGGAACCAAACAAGGTATGAGTCTTACCTTGACTGATTACACTATGACTATCTTATAAACTACACCATAGTGGAACCAAACAAGGTATGAGTCTTACCTTGACTGATTACACTATGACTATCTTATAAACCATACCATAGTGGAACCAAACAAGGTATGAGTCTTACCTTGACTGATTACACTATGACTATCTTATAAACTACACCATAGTGGAACCAAACAAGGTATGAGTCTTACCTTGACTGATTACACTATGACTATCTTATAAACTACACCATAGTGGAACCAAACAAGGTATGAGTCTTACCTTGACTGATTACACTATGACTATCTTATAAACTACACCATAGTGGAACCAAACAAGGTATGAGTCTTACCTTGACTGATTACACTATGACTATCTTATAAACTACACCATAGTGGAACCAAACAAGGTAGCGGTCTTACCTTGACTGATTACACTATGACTATCTTATAAACTACACCATAGTGGAACCAAGCAAGGTATGAGTCTTACCTTGACTGATTACACTATGACTATCTTATAAACTACACCATAGTAGAACCAAACATGGTAGCGGTCTTACCTTGACTGATTACACTATGACTATCTTATAAACTACACCATAGTGGAACCAAACAAGGTAGCGGTCTTACCTTGACTGATTACACTATGACTATCTTATAAACTACACCATAGTGGAACCAAACAAGTTATGAGTCTTACCTTGACTGATTACACTATGACCTTATCTTATAAACTACACCATAGTGGAACCAAGCAAGGTAGCAGTCTTACCTTGACTGATTACACTATGACTATCTTATAAACTACACCATAGTGGAACCAAACATGGTAGCTGTCTTACCTTGACTGATTACACTATGACTATCTTATAAACTACACCATAGTGGAACCAAACAAGGTAGCGGTCTTACCTTGACTGATTACACTATGACTATCTTATAAACTACACCATAGTGGAACCAAACAAGTTATGAGTCTTACCTTGACTGATTACACTATGACCTTATCTTATAAACTACACCATAGTGGAACCAAGCAAGGTAGCAGTCTTACCTTGACTGATTACACTATGACTATCTTATAAACTACACCATAGTGGAACCAAACAAGGTATGAGTCTTACCTTGACTGATTACACTATGACTATCTTATAAACTACACCATAGTGGAACCAAACAAGTTATGAGTGTTACCTTGACTGATTACACTATGACCTTATCTTATAAACTACACCATAGTGGAACCAAGCAAGGTAGCAGTCTTACCTTGACTGATTACACTATGACTATCTTATAAACTACACCATAGTGGAACCAAACAAGGTAGCAGTCTTACCTTGACTGATTACACTATAAATAATACAATGGTACGACATAAAGATATATAGACATATTGATTGTGTGTTTATTCAGGTAACAAAGCTGGGTGGACTCATGTCAGGATATTTACCAAGGAAATGGGTAGTATTAGCGAGTGTGGGGAGAATGATGGAAGGGGGTAGGTCTTTGAGATCAGAGAAAATCAAAATGTTCAGCTTGAAACTATTAGAATTGTAGTTCCGAGTAAAAGTACACTTTGTAAATGAGCCGGCAAAGAAAGAGAATGAGATGGGGGGGGGGGGGGGGGGCTTTCAATCATCAACTTCTTGAGAACAGCATACCTGGAGATAAGCACAAACTTGATTTATGTCGGAAAAGTGAAATATCAAAATTATTAGCCAACAACTTTTCAGCTGTGGCCAAAAAAGTGGCGGGCGAAAGGCTAGGCGGGTGCCATGGCGCCCGCGGGCATAGGGTTGGGTACCCCTGAGTTACACCATAGTCAAACCAGGCTGTAGCTTATCCCTAGCTAAAGGCCGATATTAGGGAATGTGATAGCTGACATAATAATAATAATATATTGGGATGAATTACAATTAGTTGTAAGCAAGATAAACATGTAAAAGCAAGATTGTTAATTGGGACATGTGGTTCACAGCTGGGATTGTTAATTGGGACATGTGGTTCACAGCTGGGATTAGCAGCCCTAAGGTTTGTACAGTACATACAGTTCAGAAAAAAAAGGAGCACGACATCGCTCTATACATACATATGAGTATGGACATTAGATGAAGTGGAAAAAGGTGACCTTAAGGTAGGAGTGTGTGTGTGTGGGGGGGGGGGGGGGGGGAAGCTTTAAAGGAAAGTATTTTTGAATGTTTTTATAATAAAACATATCCTTGGACAAAATGTATAAAATATCGCTCCAGTAGAAAGAATATATATTTCTTATTTATTTGAGGTATTTAACGTAGCTACACTTTCTGAACAGACTATATCAGCATATGACTTATAAAACTAGTTTAAATACAGAAAAGACACAACATCCTGTCCCTTGGTCGTTAATTTATTACTATGAATAGGGGAAACCCACGTTTACACCATGATTAAGGCTGCGGATTTGGCAGCGATGACCTTAATCCGCCAGTTTGTGAGCAAGTTTTGAAAAATTCACTAGGTATCTTTGCATCGCAAGACTGGCGTAGTTAATTGAGCAGGTGTTTCATCATTTCGTACTCGGCCCTGACAAGGACAGGCTAGTGGCCAGTGTGGAAGGGCTATCATGCCCCTTCTGTGCAATGTGGGTGGGATTTGTGTGTCGAGTGGTGTCCTGGAGGACGGACTCCAACTGCGGGCTATTATTATTATATTATTAACACCGCGTCTTACTACCCCTTCGGATTATACGCACTTATGCTAATGTGTATTGGTAGGGTGATTGTGAGATGAAATGGAGGACCTACAGTTTAACGTGGAATCCGAACCACGGTGGAGGCCTGGCATTCCCCACATTCACAAGTTGTGGTTAACACACGTCTTGTCAGAGGTGAAGGAAGGGTTTGGTAATCAGATAAATCTGTGCCGGGACCGGGGATTGAACTCCGGACCTCCGGCACAGAAGTCTGCCACCTTACCCCTAGACCACCAGGTCAACGACTGCGAGGTATTACTTCACAGCCGGTCCCGCTTTATGGATTGCTGTAACTTCGTTGGCACCGTTAATATCCACTACAGCAAACCACCGAAGCATCCGTCCCGAGTTTATTTAATGTGTTAGTGACCTAGTTTAGGTTTCTCCGGAAGGTGTAAGACGTTTGTCTGACAATTTTCTGAGTAGCACCAGGTGAGATGGAACCCGTAAGGGAGGCAGGACGACATCTTGCACCCCCATGACTCCACCTTTTAACAGGTGTTTTCTAACTTTTTACATAAAGAGTGAATATTAATATTTTATTGCGATTTTATCATAACCTTTTTTTTGGGGGTAGGGGGGTAGGGGGGTTTTGTAATAAGATTTACCAAGATATATTAGTATTAAAACTCGCCCCTTTTGCTATGACTAAAATCCTAGGTACACCTTTCCTTATGCATAAAATAAGAGTTTGGTTTTTTATTTAATAAAATATTAAACATTATTAACATAACAATATATAAATATTTTTAATAAGGAAGTTCATGAAAATATAACTATTAATAACTTTATTTGAACCTATTTTAAATAGATATCATAAATTATAAAGGAAAATGAATTGGTTGTAAATATTATCCTTAACAATATATTTTCATTCCCATGGAAATAAAAATTCTTAAATACGTGAGATTCGGAAAACGATTAATCTGGCCCTAATGGATCTATGATAAGAATTTTCGACCTAAACAAGCTCGGGTAAGCATAGTTTTTGTAAATATATTTATTCTATTTGTTAACTTATATTAATATGTAACAAACAATCTGTTAATTATGTGCCAACTCCTCTTATAATAAAAAAATAAGTTCAATTAAATACAAAATATCTTTATATAACAGTACCTCGTTTTTAACTATTTGTATTTATCATTTATTATTAATTCAAAATTGTAACATGTATGTGTAATAATATACACCTTTTTATTTAGTTAATTATTATTGACGCTATGGGCTTTTACTTTCAATCTATAAGCAAACAAACATAATAACATGACTTACAGACTTACATAATAAAACCAGACATCAACTATTCAGGATTATATAGTTTCCATCTTAACGAATTTAAGGGTTTGGAGCAAAAACATACTATGTTACCACAATGGTAACAGCTGATTGTGACCCTATATTACGCTCTTATGTGGAGCAATAGCGTTATATGTTACCACAATGGTAACAGCTGCTTGTGACCCTATGTTACCACAATGGTAACGTCAGCTTGTGACCCTATATTACATTTTTATAATGAGCAATTGCGTGATATGTTGCAAAAATGGTAACGGCAGCTTGTGACCTATATTACTCTTTTATGTGGCGTAAAATCTGATTTTACTTTATGAAATTTGAAAGTTGTGCCAATTGGAGCGAAAACAGTATTATTCACGATAGTGATTTATTGAGTTTTAAAACCTTAAATATTAATATTTCAGTATTAAATTCTGTGCTATGGATATTATTGGCCAAAACTTTCGATTGACGATATAAATATAATATTTGTTTCGGTGGTAGATTAGCCTAACGCATCATTCTCGCAACGGGCTGCACTGCCCCGAAAATGCTGGATAAAAGAGAAATTTGTATTTTCCAAATGTGTTGTACGATGCTGGACTGGCATATTAAACGCAATATTATTTTCTATCATCTATAGTTCCAGCCCTAAGTGAGGTACTATATCCTATTTTATGATGAATATTAATACAAATATATTACTTCCTTAGTGTTGTTATGAGGCAAACCATATTTATGATGAGATTGATGTAGGGATTAGAGGAATGTTAAAACAAAGTTTTTAATAATTTGTTTCCGCCTTCCATCTACACAATGAAGTTAAATTTATATTCGATTATAACATTGTTGATCTGATTCCTTTATTTAAAATATGTTTATAAAACATATACCTAATTATGATATTAACGGAAAAATTAGCTTTCACATTTGAATAATTCTCAAAATGTTTTAATTCTTTACTTATTTATGATATTGGTAACATAATCCACTTTAACATTATTAGGTATATTTCTTTTGGTAATACATTTTCCTTTCCCTTTCCAGTTCAAATAATATCTTTATTTGATACAAATATTAGTACAATTTTAAATTTTAAATATGCTACCCACTCCCTGTGCAACACAATGTACTCCTACCATAGTGTTCTTAGTACAATTTCCAGTTTTATTTACGTCCCCTCGATGAGAAAAACAAGCCCTTCCTCGATAAATATGTATAATTACAACAAATTTTAGTTATACATTACCACGTCCCAAAATGTGTAAAATTTCCAACATTCAAAGGATACTTACAATTTTTAGTTTCACCTTTCCTTCTCCCTGCATGTACAATACAAACTCTTCCTAAATGAGCCTTCTTAGTACAATTTTTCCGTTTTACATTTTCTTCCGCGTCCATGTGTTAAACAATATCCTCCTAGGTCAACCTTCTTAATACAATATTGAGTATTACATTTTCTTCTCCCCCCATGTGAAAAACAATGTCCTCCTACCACAGCCTTTTTAATACAATTTTCAATATTACATTTCCTTACCCCTCCATGTGCTTTACAAAGTCCTTCTAACTGAGCTTTCTTAGTACAATTTTCAGTTTTACATTTCTTACCCCTCCATGTGCAAAACAATGACCTCCCACCTGAGCTTTCTTAATACAATTTTCATTTTTACAAGTTCTTCCCCCTCCATGTACTTTACAAAGTCCTCCTTCCAGAGCCAAATTTATACAATCTTTTATCTTGCATAACCTCCCACCTCCATGTTCAATACAGTGACCTCCTGCTTTAGCCTTCTTTGTACATATTTCAATTTTACATCTCCTACCACCTCCATGTGAAAAACAATTTCCTCCTTGCAAAGCATGTTTACTACAATTAATATATTTACATTTTCTTCCTCCTCCGTGTGCTATACAATGCTCTCCTACCAGAGTCTTTTTAGTACAATTTTCAGTTTTACATTTGTTTCCACCTCCATGTGCAAAACAAAAGCCTCCTGGTTGTGCATACTTACTACAATTACTAGATGCACATTTCTTTCCACCTCCATGTTCTATACAATGCCCTCCTGATTGAATCTTCTTAGTACAATTTTTAGTTTTACATATTCTTCCCCCTCCATGGGCAGTACATAGTCCTCCTGCCTGACTATACTTGATACAAAATTCTCTTTTACATTTACTTCTCCTTGTTCCACCATGTGCATTACAATGACCTCTTACCTGAACCTTCTTAAAACAATTTTCAATTTTACAAACCCTTCCGCCTCCATGTGCAAAACAAAGACCTCCAACTTCAGCCCGTTTTGTACAATTCAATGTTGTACACTTTCTTCCTCCTCCATGAGAATAGCAATTTCCTCCTACCTGAGCCCGTTTATTGCAATTTTCAGTTTTACATGACATACCTCCTCCGTGTGCAAAACAATGTCCTCCTTTCACAGCAGACTTGATGCAATTTTCAGTTTTACAATTCCATCCCCCTCCATGTCTAAAACAAAAACCTCCTTTCAAAGCACACTTATTACAATTTTCAGTTTTACACTTAATTCCTCCTCCATGTTCAAAACAAGTACCTCCTTTCAGGGCATATTTAAAACAGTTTTCAATTTTACATTTTCTTCCGCCTCCATGAATAAAACAATATCCACCTTTCAGAGCGTTATCTCTACAATTTTCAGATAAACATTTCCTTACACCAGCATGTTCAAAACAATGGCCTTCAACCTGATCCTGTTTGGCACAATTTCCGGTTTTACATTGTCTTCTATCTCTATGTTCAAAACAATGTTCTCCTGCCTCAGCTCTATTATTACAATTTTCAGTTAAACATTTCCTTCCCCCTCCATGTGATTTACAAAGTCCTCTTAACTGAGATTTATTATTACAATCTTCAGTTTTACATTTATTTCCGCCTCCATGTGCAAAACAAAGTCCTCCTACCTTAGCCCCCTTAAGGCAATTTTCAGTATTACATTTCTTTCCACCTCCATGAGCTTTACAAAGTCCTGCTACCTGAGCCGCCTTAATACAGTTTTCAATTTTACATATAACTCCCCCTCCATGTGCAATACAATGTCCACCTACCTTAGCCTTCTTTGTACAATTTTTAGTTTTACATTTCCAACCCCCTCCGTGTGCAAAACAAGTTTCCTCCTTTCAGAGCATACTTTCTACAACTTTCAGTTTTACATTTCCTTCTCTTTCCATGGTCAAAAAAATGTCCTTCTTTTAGAACATACTTACTACAAATTTTTGTTTTACATATCGGTGTGTTTCCATGTGCAATAATAAGTTCTCCTTTCTTAATATACTTTTCCAAATTACAATTTGTCTCGGTTTCTTCAGTTGATACAGAGAACCCTTCTAGTTTAGGATTTGTACTTGATATCTTATTGATTTCTATAATATCTTTGAATTCCTCACCTGTCAACTGATTATCTGAGCAAGCTTGTGTTTTATATTCACTTTCATTAAACGCACCTTGATGTTCTTTACCATAATTTGTTTGATCGGAATTTAAAAAAGATGTTTTAAATTCTGTTGTAAGATTCTCGTTTAATTCATAAAATAATCTATTTAGTAAAGGGTTCCTGCACTCTGATTTCTTGTGAAGATGATTAAATGATAAATCTTGATTCTCATTAATACATCCAAAATCTAAATTAAAAGCGGAGCTTGTTTGTGCAAGTATTTTTGACTGTAATATTTCACTTGACAAAATAGATTGATCCTGTTCCAGTTTAATCTGCAATCACAATTATATGAAATAAATAAATTATAATTCAAATATTAAATAAATTCATATTGAATTAAATTATACCACCACGTCTCACTAACCATTCGGGCTATACACTTAAGTACTAATTACGCTAATGAGCTAGGAATAGGGAATGTTGAATTTAGGGAGGTGAACCCTAATTTTAGTCAGGGTAGAGTGGAAAACCAATTAGGAATTGCCTCTTACAGTTAAGCCGACAGAAATATTAGCCTCAATTTCCTCGTTCTCGTAAGTTTAGCTGAGCACGAAACTAGCGCGTTAGTTAACTACGCAACCGAGGTGGGTATTCAAATAATATAAATTAGTTGCAAATGAGACATGGACACAACCTAGAACTGTTTGACCTTTGGTTTAGCGCACCAAATCTCCAGAGTGATACCCCAGCAAATGTCTATATGGACACTTATGAACGGTCATTAATTTAAACTTACTGTGTGTGATTATTTATCTTGTAATTACAAGTAAAATGACCACTTTATTATCTTAAAATTGAAAAGAAATGTAAATTACCTAATATAATGGTTTTCTTAGACTAGAAATATTTAATTAGCATTTTTATATAAACTTATTTGTGATTTCAGTAATTTGTATAACAGAATGATAAATGAATAGATTTGATACAGAAGTAATTATACTATTATATGTTTTAATTTTTATTGTAGTATTGTATCTATTTCAATGTGATATTACCATCCGCCATTATAACGATTGTTGAATCAAATTTTTAAGATCACCACCTAAAGCTCTGTTCAAAGAGATCAGATGTTTTGATAGTTAACTTATAAATAATACTTTGTTACATTGATATTTAATCGTAAGGTATTATATTGCTAAATTTAAATTGTAATTATAAGACATTGATTGAATGCATTAAAAAATAAAAAATCTTGAAGTAGACTAGACTACAATGAAGGGGAGATCGCGGTTGGAATCTCGGTTGGGTGTACTGAAGGTTGTTTTCCGAAAATGGTTTTTCATGCCAATGCAAGTACGCTTACTTTAAATATAACCTTCCTAATCATAAAATACATTAGCGTAATTAGTACATAAGTGTATAAACCAATCAAATTTTAAGACGCAGTACTAAAAAAATAAAGATAAATTTATCGCTGAATACCTCAGATCTGTCCACCGGGGTGAAGTGGTCTATGTTGGAGTCCATAATTCCGAAAGAGGAATCATATAACTTAATTTCAGTCTTCACAATTTCATCAATAGAATTTGAGGTCTCAGAATCATCCTAGAGATACAGCACAAATAAAAATTTCTCATAAAATACTAAGAAAATGGGCCACCTATATATTAAGTAAGGTGATTGTGTTAGTTTTAAGTATAATATTACAATCAAGATGTGTGTTTATATGCTACAAGTTACTGCAAATTAAAACTAAACTACATGGTTAAGTAAAGTAGCTTAGTATTTGGGCCTCCTAAATAATTAGAACTAACGCTATTGAGGAAAACATTGCAGTATTATCATAACTCTAATATTATTACTATAAGCACCGCGTCTTACTACCCATTCGGGTTATACGCACTTACGCTAATGTGTAATGGTAAGGTGATTGTGAGATGAAATGGAGGACCCACAGTTTAACGTGGAATCCGAACCACGGCGGAGGCCTGGCATTCCCCACATTCACAAGATGTCTTGTCAGAGGTGAAGGAAGGGTTTGGTAATCAGATAAATCTGTGCCAGGACCGAGGATTAAAACCCCGGCCGTCAGCACAGAGGTCTGACACCTTACCCCTAGACCGCCAGGTCACCCATAACTCTAATAAAACTTAGTACGTCAATAAAGAATGACAAGTTTTCCCAGGTTTTAAGCGTAAGAAGTGTTACCACGGTAACGATAATGATCCAAGGTATTATATAGGTCGACGTGATCCTGTTGAATGTACACCCAAAGCCCAAGATTTTACTTCCCTTGGGTTTTTACCTCGGAAAATATTCTAACGAATTTGCAGTGGAAATTAAGAAAACAATTCAACTCGAGATAATTGTTAACCCCTGAATAGATATATCTGGAAGTTTGTTACTACAGGGTAGGTCTGTGCTTAGAGAGTCAGGAATATATATAGCTTTTTTGGTGCCTGAAAAAAAAGAGGGTGTATACATGTGAAAAAGAGAATTTCATAAAAAAAATATTAGAATACCTGTATATTTGTGAGTTTGGGAAAATACAAGTTTTAAAAGTGTACCTTTGCAGAGGATAAGATTTTAAGAAATGTATGTTTAACTAAAATAATAAACTGGAAAATTTGTATTTTAAAAAGCTGTCAATGAAGTATAGAAGGAAATAATAGAGTGGCTGTTTATAAGTGTCAGTGGAAGAGGGGAAGTGTTATCATAAAATAAACAAGACGCCAAATGGCCTATTAATAATTTTCTTTTCCATCTTTCCTATTTTGTACATTGGTATCTAAGAGTTTTAGTGCATAAGAGTGCTTGGTTGCCTAAAGTTAAACGACTGCTATATTAAAAAATAGTTTTGAAAAAACAATTCACAATTTTGTTATAATGCAAACCTTGATTTTATTTTAACTACGATAATAAAAGTAATTTTTACAGTTTAAAGTCAAATGTTTTAGATATTTATGAGAAATATATAAAGTTTACAGAAATCTGATGAACTTAATTAAATATTCCCTAATTCTTCTTTGAAAATGCTAACAAATTGACATTGTTTGGTTTTCAATTTTGACGGATTAAATATTAATGCAGGAATTTTATAACTTAACTATAATCCATTTTGATAATTTCATTAAAAAAAGTCCTTAAAAATATATTATTTCAATATCCTAGAAGTTTTTTTGTGAACGGTTTATTAAATAAAATATATGTTTGTCAGTAAAATAATAATTTCCAGTATAAATAATTAAATTCCGTTGTGTATTTAAATATTTACAAAAGTTTTCCAACTATTATTAATTATTATTTAATTACTTAGTCCAGTTTTAAGGGGCTATTTTTAAGGAGATAATTTTAATATTAAGAACTTAATGTATAGAGAGTATCTACCTTAATTTGTTCTTTGATTGGAAGAAAGCCATCCCACTGAGATTTCATTTCCACGTCTGAGGTTTGAAAACTTTGTGCTTCATAAATTATTGTATCTTTAAAATCTCCAGCCAAATTGGAATCCTTGGAGAATTAAAAATTAGCATACATTTACAAATACAAATTAAACATGTCAATAATGCATAGGATATACTAATACACAAATATGTACTTTCTATTTACACATTTACATTTGTAGTAAGAGAAATAACAATCTATAGTCAAACCTTGAAAGTTAAAACTTTTATAAATTACAAACATATTTTAAAAATAGGTGGCATTTTATATTTTAATGAATTTAATTTAATAACTATCAACGATATCTTTAAAATGTGACAGTGGTAGATCACAAGAATTAAAATATGAGTATGAGAAAGCAGATCTAATAACCTTTATAGCTGTCTTATAAGTTTATTCTTATTAAAATATTACTTTAGCTTAATATTTCCTTTACAAAGCCATTGGCTATTTAAAAAGATGAGCTATGAAAATGTAACAATCAGCAGAACATCAAACCCTCTACAGAGGTCAGCAAGAAACCCCGGCTCTATGAGACACCTAGTTCACGGTAACTGTAAGCTCAGCTCACAGGATAGCTTAGTGAAACTTTTCACTCCATACCACAGAACATTCGTTTCTGTATATGTCAAATAAATTAAGTATTTTATATATTTTATGAATATTATTACATTTCAAGTTTTTAATTTAATTTAAATAAATAATATCATACATCCTATATTAATAATTTTTATTTTTATTTGTCAATTTTTTCATACTTTAGAAAGGTTTTTTCAAATTTTTTTTCAATGATATAAATTTTTAAGACTCTTGAAACATCGAAACATGGGAAGAATACCTATCATTTGTGGGTAAATTCTAGAATGAAAATAAATGAATTACGATGAGAGAAATATGCATGCTAAAACAGTCACCAATCATTACTTGTGAAGTAAAAAGTAGTTTAATCCTAAAGAATGTTGCTACTGAAGAAGTAAAATATGGCACCAGAGAATTTGAAATTTATTTGTTTTATATTGTTATGAAAATGTTATGAAATATTATTATTACGAAAAATCTTGTTTAAATGTAAAATGGTCTGTAACAAAAATTGTTCATCAAATTTGCCTAGACAACTAGATTTCTATTCTTTATTGTAAAACACTTTCTATTACGTGCACCTTTTAATAGATTTACGTTTAATTTCAGACCACACAAGAAAGTGTGTGTTTGAAAACCAATAATTATTGGCAATATTATCTGCGTGATCGAATTTAATATATATTTGCATATCTCAATATTATAGGTCTATAGTACTATTTAAATTTGCATGTTAATTCTGTCTCGACTAATAAGGCTCAGTTGTTATTAAATACGCTTAGCATTTATAAAGATTTGCCGCCAACCAACTGACACCATTTTTCATTTTATCATTTTATTCAATGCAAAATACATTTCCAAGAAAATACGTTTAGTATTAAAACTTACGCAGCAAAGAAATATTGTATCTAACTTTAGTAGATAAATAAAATGTTACGCGAAACATAATTTATAAAATGAAATAAGATATAAATACGAAATGTATATCTTTTTTGCCGGTTTACTTGTGGCACAGAGTTAACTTCAAATAGGTATGTACGGTATTTACACTATTAAAGACAAATTGAAACTGACTGTAGAAATGTTACAGCTACGAAAAAATCAGCAAATGCCCCTTCCAAAAATAGTCATCATAGGCCACAATAGAGGCTACAAAATGGGAGATGAAAGAATATCTGTTAAAAATTGTGTGTAAGTAATTGTTTTGTTATAGGAATCGTTGTCTTTGTTGTGAAGCACATACTTGGAAGAGCCAGTGTAATACAACATACAATAAAATATACAGAAGCGTAGCAGCATCTAAGTCCATTCAAAATCCAATAATACACTATAGAGGCACGTAGTAGGATTAGGGTTCGTTCAGACTGGAATAGAGAGTCTTTGGCATACTATAGGAAGAACGAAGGAGTAGCGTTTTAGTGTGCTATTTATTAAGATAAAACTAATATAACTAATCCCTCATAATTTATAATTATCAATAATATAATTAGGCCTCTACCTAACTTAAATTAACTTTTCATGAATTGATGAATTAAAATTTTAATATTTTTTATCAAATAAACAATTAAATGTTTATAAGAAAAAATATAAAAAAGCCAATGATCATACTTCAATCCACAAGTTGGTCAATATTTATGTTTATATGTTTCCTTTGTTTTCAATATTTATAAGTTAATAAATATTATAAATATTGCTAGTGTTCAAAACGTGGACTTTTTAAGTTTGTAATAGTAGTAAAAATGTTTGTAAATTAACAGATATATTGCAATAAAAAAAAGCAAATAATTTTATACATTTTATTTATCGGTGCTGTTCCCACTGTTTGATCTTTAAAAAATAACAAAAAACACAGGGAATGATGCGTAAATCCTTATCAGGTAGCTCACTGTATTTAACTCAAGATTTCAAACAATAAAAACTTTAAAATTAACTTTAAAATCAACATTATACCCACAGAAAATAGCGAATTTAAAAGTACATTACAGCAATTATAGTCATTTGAAATTATTCTATCAGAACTTTTAGAAAACTCAATAAAATCTTATTCCCACGTAAACATACTAACAACACACGGTTGTTCCGTGATTCCATACGATATGAAGCTATCTTATATCATGTAAGTGACATTGTTTATTTTCTGAGTATTAATTGGTTATTATGAAATGGGACAGTGGCAAGATTAGTGAAATGGTAGGTTAAGCTAGGTTGTAAAGTATTCTTAATATTATATTTGCACATTATTTGGCGCTAAAATAAATATTTTTTCATTTTAATATTTGACTTTCAGTTGATCGAGTTCCGAGAGTGTGTCTGTTCTAATTCTAATATCTTAAATGTTTTCATCCTGTTCTAATGCAACCTCTTGTGAATTTGTTGGATTTGTGAATGTGCAAGGGTGGTTAAGGTCGGGTCAGAAATATACACAATTTTAAAGATGTCTTCAGTTGCTTTAAGGAGATTGTGGTCGATGCAGAAGAGCATCGCTTATTAATGACTTTATAAATTTTAGTAACGCTTCGGTAGTGATATTCGACAGATTGTTCAATAATATTTAATTGTTCCTTCGTCAATTGAGTGAGTTTAGTTTTAAATATTCAATGACCAAAGTTTCGTAATAGACTCGAATTTGGTATCACTGGATTCCCCTAATTTTTTTTAGTGAATTAATAGTATAAATTTTGTAAATTTTATGTTTTATAGAGGGAAATAAAACACCTAAATGTTACGTTTATTAGGTTTCGTACTGCAAATATTCTAATGATTTTTTTTTTTTTTTTTTGCTTTTGACAAATATTCAAGAACAATTTATATTGTGTGAAGAAAACTAAACTATAAACAAATCTATTGAAGCACTATTTTATTTATTTTAGCCAAAAAGCGTTTTTATATAGAATCTACTATCACTTCCCCATTAGGCCTAAGATTTGATATCTCACCTCAGTTTTATTTCCGATTGTCCACACGTATCAAACTCATCTTCATTCTGAGGCTCTGTCTTGATACGTTCAACAATTTCCTGCTTCACGAGAGAAATATCACAAGTCTCCATTTTGAACACAGATCTACATAGACATTTAAATATTAAACTGGAACATTTGTCTAGTCAAAGTTAAATATAGACATGCTGTTTTCCTCTCTGGTGCTGCTCCTTACAGTTTATGTCAGTACTAGTAGGTCTTTAATTCTGTGTGCAGTCATTTTGGATCCGCTTAAACTCTATTCGACATTTATCTTTATATTTAGTTTTATCATTTATATTTGATATAAGGATCAATAAATTATTGATTGTGATTATTTCACTTATAAATAATGACCCAATGAAAAAATGATATACATATAGTAGACTTATTTTATTTTAACAATAATGAGTATGTAGTTTTATAAATGTATTAGACTATTGTTCAAACTACGGACAAATCCCAATGTATCACATTATCATATCATATCATCATCATCATTACTATCATTATCATTAACATTATTATTATGCCACGAATTAAAAGGCGGAAAGGAACAATGATTGGACCATGTTCTAGCAATATCAAAATCAGTAAAGAAAATAAAGTTGTTTATTGAACAAATAATGAAAATATAGCACAATTTCTGAGTTTGAACAAAATAAAGAATAGTCAAATAAATTACCATAACAGATCTCTTCTAATAAATTATAAAAGTGGTGGAAACGACTTCGGAGCAAGACTATAGTGCAATAATATTCATAACACTATCACTCGTACCACACCAGAAACTCTTCTTCAATTAACGCTACATCACAATTTTTAATACCAACATGTGAATAATTGGAGGTAAATAACATATTATTTATTATTAATGGCTTAATACGCGTTCGGGTTACATGTTTGTGCACAAACTAAGCTAACGGTTTTTAGGAATTAGGAAGGTTATAGCAATAAGAAAATTAGCCACATTTGCATGAAGGGAGAGTGGAAAACCACCCTCAGTACATCCAACAAAAATTCGAACCATGATATCCCCACCATCAGCAGTCTAGTCCAATACGAGAGTAGCGCATTAGACCACGCAGACACCGAAGCGAATAACATTATATTAAATCAGAAGACTAAGGTGTCAATAGATTTATTGGTTGAATAAATAGAAACTTAAAACTTTTAGAATATTATCTGGTAGAACATTAGTTAGTAATTAGTATTATCAACAAATTTTTACTTACGGATGAAATGCATTCTGAAATTAAAATGGCCAACATAATATCAAAACATAGTAATAGTGATGAACTCTATTGAATGAAAATTATCGAATAATTATATGTGATTAGACTATCAACCTATTCACTAGTTTAAAAATCATGAGAATGAAGTTTATTCAAATCCATTGGAGTTGGTGCTGATCAATAGTAAGCCTTATTACTTTGAATATCTTAACTGTCATTCTTACACAAAATTTTCGTTTCTATAGGTATATTTATCTATATGCAGCTCCGGTTTAGGAGTCCAAATTTGGGCCACCTCTGCCGGTCTGGCTTGGCTCGCAGTCTTGTATCACTTGTGTTGTTTTTTTAACTCCTCTTTGAGGGGGTGTGCTTGTGGGCTGTATCTGTCTCTCAGGCACGGCTTGTGTTACTATTTATTCTTGTGTATGGTAGTATCTCGTTGAAATCCATTTGGGGGCTTAACTGCCATTCAGGCATGGCTCGTGGTATTTATCATTTTAATATTAATCACACCTTGCCCACCATGTGAGAGCTTCACTTAGTTCCTTTATCACATTGGTTCTAAATAACTGAACTAGAACTCGCCTAATACTTTAGCTTACTAAATGTATTTTGTCAACATGTAATGTTGTTGGATGGTGTCTAACTTTCAGGCAAGTTTTTGTACATCCATTTGGCGCTTCACACCCCTAGTTGAATATATATGTATATTTATTGCTTGCTACCTAATATCTATCTAATACCTATAGACTATGCTAATTGAGATTGTGTCTTAATCACACATTTTGTATGTTGTTTAATCAGATTATATTGTTCTAACTTATCATTTGTTCTCATTACTATTTACATGTTTGTTTGTGCGCCGTTATCTCCATTAGGTTTAATATTTAAACACCCACCGCCTTTAAAGGTCAATAAAGGAATAGAGAAAGTGGGCGGTGCAGCCTCTGCAGTGTGCGAAATATACGGTCACAGAGGGTGCGGAGTAGAGAGGGATGCCCGACTTGTATAAATGTTTATTTTCACTCGCTAAGAAATTATTCATTATAAACACAGGCTTTAAGACTGTATAACCCAAACTATTATTACCTCACTCTGCGTAATTCAGCAACAAAGAATTCAATAATATTATTAGTACAAGAAATGTGGTAGCTCAGATTGACAGCTTATTAGTACAAGAATTGTGGAAGCTCAGGTTGACAGTTGTCATTAAGTTGATTGATATTGAAACGCTTTTGAAACTCTGCTCCAAAATGTTGGCCTCAAGCTCCTGGAAAATCGTCAATTATTCAACAAATACCAACGATCTTAACACCCCCTAGTGGAGTGACCTGGTGGTCTAGGGGTAAGGTGTCAGACTTCTATGCTGGCGGCCGGGGTTCGATCCTCGGTCCCAGCACAGATTTATCTGATTTCCAAACCCTTCCTACACCTCTGACAAGACATCTTGTGAATGTGTGGAATGCCATGTCGCCACCATGGTTCGGATTCCACGTTAAACTGTAGGTCCTTCATTTCATCTCACAATCACCCTACCATTACACTTTAGCGTAAGTGCGTATAACCCGAAGGGGTAGTAAGACGCGGTGCTATAATAATAATAATAATAATAATAACACCCCTAGTGATCACAGAACAGAGTTATCCTCATTAGTTGTCTCTATCCAACCTCTTGTTTCCTGCTTTTACTTTCTCTGATTAGTTGTGGAAATGACTAAAAACCCACGGTGTCTAGGAAATACCTACTTTATTTTAATTGTAGCACTTAAATGTTCAAAGTTCTTATAAATATAAAAATTATTTTTCCTAAACTATGTTAGGGATATTATACAATTAAATAACTTGGTTATTATTAAGTTCACTCATAAATAATAATTATTTTAATATTTAAATTTATATTAGGCGACCAAGCAAACAAGAAAATTAAAGCTTAGCATTTAGGAATAGTTGTGAATATCATATTTAAAAAGTTATTTATATGAAGACAACACTAATGTTGAAATATTAACTCACAATACATTAACATACTAGATTATAAAATGTCTTCTCTAAAAAAAAGGCTACATGTATATTATTATAAAATCGATTATCTGTTTTTATAAATATTGTTGACGAATAATACTGAGGCAATGATACCACTACACAAACCAATGGTAGTCATCAAAAATTATGTTTGTTGATATACAATTTTATCTTTCAAATTTAAATAATTACTAAAGAAACATACAAAATAGAGATGAGATGAGATGTTAAAAAAAAAGGTCAGAGAGACATGTATTCTATTATTATAAGTGAAATCCATTCCCTGCATAGTGTCGATTTCTCCAAACATATTGACAAAAAGGTTAAATGAATTATCATATAAATTCTAATTTTTGAAAAGCATTTCAATCAATTTTCCGTCCAAATATAGTTTAACGATTTCACGTAAATCGAGTTCAGCATCTGAATAGTTTGAGGTGGTATATCCACATAGATTGAATTTTATTTACAATGCGATCAGGGTTTTAAATCCAGTTTAGGTGTACTAAGGGTTGCTTTTCATTAAACGTTAAATTTACTCACACCTTATATGCAAATTAGGCTTTATTTGTTCTAAATTTAAACTTACTCATCCCAAACTCTTATTTGTGAATAGTAAAACGGTAGTAAGACGCGGTGGTAAAAAAAAGACAATCGTATTTTCCGAATGTGTTATTTTACAATGGACGGGACTATTAAGAACAATATCATTTTTTATCATCCATAGTTTCAGCCTTAAGTCAGTACTATACCTTTTTTTATTATGAAGATTAATACATAACCACGTTTGGCCCAGTGGTCCTATGGTTCAGCAATATTACTGATGTATGATTGAAGGTCATAATAAAGTTGTGTGTAGATAGTGTGGTTTTTATTCATTTGTTTCCCCTCCCCACTGCACATTCTGATTAAATTTCAATTTGATTAAAACCTCCTCATACTGGTTCTTTTATTAAAAATAGTTTTATAATACAAATACCTATCAGGGAAAGTACCGTAAAAACTAGATTTCACAGTTGGATAATTCTCGATTTTATTTTTATTTTTATTGTTGTGTGGCAAATTTCGTAATCATTATATTATCTTTTTATTTCTTCATTAAATTGGAATTATACTCCTTGTTAACATTGTTGAGGATAAATTTTTTGTATTGTATTTCCTTCCTCCTTCCAATTTAAAGAAATCACCTTAATTAATTGGCAAATTTGTACAATTTTCAATATTACATATTCTTCCATCTATATATGCAATACAATATTTTTCTATCTGAGCCCTCTTTAAACAACTTTTAGTTTTAGATTTCCTTCCCCCTCCGTGTACTTTACAATATCGTTTTACCTTAACTTTTTAATACCATTTTCAGTTTTTCACATAATTACCTCCTACATGTTCAAAATAAATGCTCCTTTACCAGCAAGTTGAATGAAAAGTACCTTGAATTATTTTTTTTAAGTTCCACAAGTTCAATACAATGACTTAAAATCACAACTTAAATAGTAAAATTTAGGATCTAAATATACTACCTACACCTAGTGCAATAAAATGTCCAACTACATGAGCACTTTAAGTACAATTTTTAGTTTTACATATCCTTCTTTCCCCAAGTATAATACAATGTCCTCCAACCTTAGCATAATTTATACAATTAATAGATTTACATTTTCAACCTCCTGCATATGCTATACAATTTCCTCCTACCTGAGCTAAATTAGCACAATTTTCAATTTGACATTTTCATCCTCCACAATGTGCTATACAATGTCCTCCTGCTTTAGAACACTTAGTACAATAGTCAGTTTTACATTTCCTTCTACCACCATGCGCACTACAATGTCCTGCATTCTTAGTACAATTAACCGTTTTACATTTCTTCCTCCAATATGTGCTATACCATGTCCTCCTACATAAGCTAACTTAGCACAATTTTTAGTTTATATATTTCCATCCTCCTCCATGAGCATTACAATGACCTCCTAACTAAGTCCTCTTATTACAACTAGAGGTTTTACAGTTTCTTCCTCTTACATGTGCAATACAATGTCCTCCTACTTTAGCACTCTTGGTACAATTAACGGTTTTGCTTATCCTTTTTCAACTTCTTCAATACAATGTCCTCTTACCGCAATATTCTGAATACAATTTTTAGTTATAATATTCCTACTACCACCATGTGCTCTACAATATCCTCCTACCTAAGAATACTTAGTATAATTTTTAGTTTTCTATTTCCATCCACCTCCATGGCATTACAATGACCTCTTATCCTAGCACACTTAGTACAATTTTCAGATTTACATTTCCTTTTACCTCCATGCGTATACAATGTCCTGCTAACCTAGCAATTTTAGTACAATTATAAGTTTTAGATTTTATCACTCCTCCATATACCGTACATCTGCCTCCTACAGGAGTAATTTTATTACAATTCAGTTTGACATTTCCCTAATTCACCATGTGCATCACAAAGACCACCAACCAAAGTATTCTTAGTACAATTATCAGTTTTATATTTCATTTCACCACCATTTGTTCTTCAATGTCCTCCTACCAGAGCTCTATTAGAATAATTTTCAGTTATAAATTTCCTTCCTCCACCACGTGATCTACAATGTCCTCTTACCTGGGCATTCTTAGTACAATTTATACTTTAACATTTCCTTCCTCGTCTAAGTACCACACAATTTCCGCCTTCCGTAGAACTCTTAGTACAATTTGCAAATTTACGTTTCCTAATGCCTCCTTGTTCAATACAATGTCTTCCTGCAAGAATACTCTTATTACAATTTTCAGTTAAACATCTCATTCCTACTCCATGTACAATACAATGTCCTCCTACCTTAGAACCATTCATACAATTTTCAGTTTTACATTTTCTTCCTCCACCATGTGCAATACAATGTCCTCCTACTTTAGAACCCTTACTACAATAGTCAGTTTTACATTTCCTTCTACCATCATGCGCACTACAACACTACAATGTCCTGCTACCCTAGCATTTTTAGTACAATTTTCAGTTTTACATTTCCTTCCTCCACCATGTGCAATACAAAATCCTCTTACCCCAGCATTCTGGGTAATATTTTATGTTTTACATTTCCTTCCTCTAGCATGTTCTCTACAATGTCCTACTACCTGAGCGTTCTTAGTACAATTTTCAGTTTTACATTTCCTTCCTCCACCAATCGAAAAACAAATTCCTCCTCTACGAGCATACTTAGTACAATTTTTAGTTTTACATATACATCACTTTCCACCTGCAATACCATTTCCTCCTTTCTTAGAACACTTACCAATTTATATTTGGTCTCAGTTGCTTCAGTTGATACACAAAATCCTCCAAGTTTAGAATGTTTACTTGATATGATTTCAAAAGTATCTTTAAATTCTTCACCTGTTAAATGATTATCTGAACAAGCTTTTATTTTATATTTACTTTCACTAAAGGAACCTTTATGTTCTTTACGATAATTTGTTTGATCGGAATTTAAAAAAGATGTTTTATATTCTGATGCTAATTTTTCCTTTGATTCCCAACATGATAGTTTTAGTAAAGAGTTGCGGTGCTCTGCTTTCTTGTGTAGGGCATTAAAAGATAAATCATGAATCTCATTAACAAATTCAATATTCGAATTAAAAACATAGCTAGTTTGTGCAGTGTTTGACTGTAATAATTCACTTGACAAAGTAGCTTGACCTTGTTACAGTTTAATCTGCAAGAACGATTGGAACAAAATAATAAAGATATGATTCAAATTTTTTTTAAATTTATATCACATTAAATTATAGCACCACGTATTAATACTTTTTTCGCGCTATACGCTTAATTACGCTAATCGGTTAAGAATCGGGAAGATTAAATGTAGCGGAAGTAAACCCAGATTTGTATCGAGGGAAAGTGGAAAACTATTGAGGTAAAATCACACTCAGTTTACCCGTCCGAAATTATAACCTCGAATACCACGTCCTCGGAAGTTTAGTTGAACATGAAAGTAGCGCGTTAACTAATTACGTCCCAAAGATGGGTCTTCACATTTAGACTGGTTGACAAATTAGACATGAACACAACCTAGAACTGTTTTACATTTGTTTTAGCGTACCAATGCTCCAGAGTGATACCACGGCAAATATTTAAACGGACAATTAAGTACGGTCATTAATTACAGTTTGTGTGTGTGCGACTTTTTATTTTGTAATAACAGGTACAATGTCAATTTTATAACTTAAAAATGAAAAGGAATTTCTAATAAAATGGTGTTCTTAAAATAGAAATATTTAATCAGGATTATATACTTATTTGTGATTTCAAAAATATACTAAGACAGAACTACAAAATAAACATGTGTGAAACCAGAAGTAGTAATAATATTGTATGTTTTAAATTTTCCAAAATGGTTTTCGATGCCTATGCGGGTATGGTTCCTTTAAATATAACCTTTCTAAGGCTAAAAGCTACTTGCGTAATTAGTAAGTGTATAACCTGAACGATTATTAAGACGCAGTACTAAAAAATAAAGGTTTGTCCAACGGGGTGAAGTGGTCTATGTTCGAGTCCATGATTCCGAAAGAGGAATCATATAACTTAATTTCAGTCTTCACAATTTCATCAACAGAGTTTGAGGTGTCGGACTCGTCCTATAGATACAGCACAAATAAACAGTACTCATTAAAGTCAAACAAAATGGGCCGCATAGATGTTATGTAAAGTGATTATGTCAGTATGAAGTAAATAGTACATCCAAGGTGTGTGTGTGTTTGTTTGTGTGTGTATATATATATATATATATCACAAGTTTCTGAAAGATAAACCGAAATTTTTTACCAGCATAATGATGAAGACTACAAGTTTTCAAATGTTAAATCGCATTAAATGTTACCACCTTATAGTGATTGTATACGTCGAAGTGATTCTGTTGAGTTTACACCCCAAAGCCAAGATACGACTTCTCATGGGTTTTTACCTTTGGGAATAATTTTTATCTTTGAAATTAAAATACATAAGAAACTTAAACTTAAGATAATTAGTAGATCCTGAATAGATATATCTGGAAGTTATTACGAACAGTGTAGATATGAACCTGAAGGATCAGGAAGAAATAGGACATTTTTTGTGTCCGGAAAAAAAACACGAGTGATAGGAAATTTCACCAAAACAAACATTATAAATACTTATATATTTGTGGGTTTAGCACAATGTAAATTTAAAGAGTGTACCTTTTCAGAGTATAAGAAAAGAACTATGGAAATAAGCAAGCAGATAAACACATTTCTAATATTACCTACGTACACATAAGTCTCTCCATGGAGCATTGGGTTCCATTACTATAACCTAGCAGAAGCTGAAAATGGTACTAATGTACCTATTTATAAGGCAATAAAAGATTATGTCTATAGGTGTTCTTTATTATACACATTTAACATGCCATACTACTTGTGGTACAAAGTATTGTTGACTTGGAAGAATTAGCATGTAAATCTTGTACTCCTTATTAACTCTTGCCCTACAATCATATCTGTAAACCACATGACTCTACATTGCATCCAACTAATCCATAAAGACACGCAATTAGTCTGTAGGGATCTATCTACCATCATTTTGTTTAAAAGACTATTTAGGAATGTATATTTATCTAGAATGAAAAACAGGAAAATCCTCCATATTTGATCTAGAAGAAATAGTAGATTGGCTGATTATAAGCATCAGTGGAAGAGGGGAAGAGTTATCATAAAATAAACAAGACACGCCCACATGGCAAATTATTATATATTTTTTTCTCTTTATATTTGTACATTGTTATCTGAAGGTTATAGTGCTTAGATTGCTTGATTGTCTCAAGTTAATAGACTACATTGTTTGCAAAATAGTATTGAAATAACAAATTGGTAATTTTGTTAAAATCCCTTATTTTATTACATTTTAACTAAGAAAATAAAATTTATTTTTACAGTTATAAGTCAAAGGTTTTATATATGTTTGAGAAATATATAATGGTTTCAGAAATCTGATGAACTTACTTAAATATTCCATAATTCTTTAAAAAACTAAAACACTGAAATATTTTGTTTTCAATTTAAATGGATTAAATATTAATGACGATTTGTAAATAATTAACTATATTATATTTTGAGATTTGAAAAAAAAAATCCCTTCAAAATATATTATTTATATATTATAGACTTTTTTTGAAGAATTTATTAAATAAGTTTTAAAATACAATGCTATATAAATATAGTAAAAATAATTAAATTCCGTTGTGTATTTAAATATTTTCAAAAGTTTTAAAACTATTATTAATTATTATTTAATTCTTGATTCCAGTCTTAAAGGACAATATTATTGCTATAAATTAAATACTAAGAATTTAATGGATAGAGTATCTACCTTAATTTGTTCTTTGCTTGGAAGAAAGCAATCCCACAGAGATTTAATTTCCACGTCTGAGGTTTGAAAAATTTTTGTATCATAATTTATGGTTTCTTTAAAAACTCCCACCATATTGGAATCCTTATAAAATTAAAAAAACCACATACAATTATTATTATTACAAGTTAAACATGTCAGTAATGCAAAGGATATACCAATACATGAATATGTTACAAAGAGTATATTTATATTTAATATGTTCTACAAACACGAACAAAGTTTCATAAATCAGAGTCCAAATGCTCGATTTTATGTAAGAGTCCAATTAAAATTTAAAATAAAATATCAAGTGATTTCTTGAGAAGCTGCTATTAGGACACCGTTTTTATGCCTGATATTTGTGACCTAGATTTATTTAATATAGTGACAAATATGTACTTTCTGTTTACACATTTACATTTGTGGTCATAGAAATAGAGATCTACAGACAAAAATTGAAAATAAAGCTTTTTATAAATTAAAAACACATTTTCAAAATAGACACCATTTTATATTTTTAATTAGTGTAACTTTAATAATCATCAATAATCAACATCAACAATCAAAGTGACAGGGTCAGATAACATGAATAAACATATGAATATGTGAAATCAGATCTAATAACCTTTATAGCTGTCATGTAAGTTTATGCTTATTAAAATATTCTTTTAGCTTAATGTCTTTATACAACTTACAGTTTTACATTTACTTCCCCCACCATGTGCTTCACAATATCCTGCTACCTGAAATTTTTTAATACAATAATCAGTTTTTTGACATACTTACATGCTACATGTCCAAAAAAAGTTTCCTCTTCATTTAGCAAGTTTATAAGAATTTTCATTAACACTATTTTTAAGTTCTCCATGTTCAAAACATTGACTTCCATTCACACCTAGGTGGGTAAAATTTTAGGATTTACATAAACTAACCCCACATAGTACAAAATAATGTACTCCTACAATAGCACTCTAAGTACAATTTTCAATTTTACAGTTCCTTACTCTTCTTTTACAATATTATGTCCTCCTCCTATAGCATTCTTAGTACAATTTTCTGTTTTAGATTTCCATCTTCCTCCAAGTACCATACAATTTCCTCCTACCTTAGCACTCTTAGTACATTTCTCAGTATTATATTTCCTTTCTCATTCATGTGCAATACAATGTTCTCCTAACAGCAATCTTAGAATATTTTCAGTTTAACAATTCATTCCTCCTCTAAGTATAATACCATGTCCTCCAATCAGAGCACTCTTAATACAATTTACAATTTTACATTTCTTTCCTCCTCCATGTGTTCTACAATATCCTCCTACAACAGAACACATAACTACAATTTTAAATTTTAAATTTCCATACTCCTACCAGAACAAACTTAATACAATTTTCAGTTTTACATTTCCTTCTTCCTTCAAGTGCACTACATATTCCTCGCAAAATAGCTTTATTAGTACAATTTTCAGTTTTAAATTAACTTCTTAGAAAATGTGCTCTACAATATCCTCCTACCAGAGAATTATTAGTATAATTTTCATTTTTACATTTCCTTCCTCCACCATGTGCTCTACAATATCCTCCTACCTGAATATTCTTAGTACAATTTTCAGTTTTACATTTCCTTCCTCCACCATGAGCTCTACAATATCCTCCTACCAGAGCATTATGAGTACAATTTTCAGTTTTACATTTCCTTCCTCCACCATGTGCTCTACAATATCCTCCTACCAGAGCATTATTAGTACAATTTTCAGTTTTACATATCCTTCTTCCACCATGTGCTCTACAATATCCTCCTAACTGAGCATTCTTAGTACAATTTTCAGTTTTACATTTACTTCCACCACCATGTGATCTACAATATCCTCCTACCTCAGCTTTCTTGGAACAATTTTCAGTTTTACATTTCCTTCCTCCACCATGTGCTCTACAATTTCCTCCGACCTGAGCATTCTTGGTACAATTTTCAGTTTTACATATCCTTCTTCCACAATGTGCTCTACAATATCCTCCTACCTGAACATTTTTAGTACAATTTTCAGTTTTACATTTGATTATTCCACCATGTGCTCTACAATGTCCTCCTGCCTGAACATTCTTAGTACAATTTTCAGTTTTACATTTCCTTCCTTCATCATGTGCAGTACAATGTCCTTTTACCTGGGAAAACATGCTACAATTTTCAGTTTTACAATAGATACTTCCACCATGTGCACTACAATGTCCTCGCAACTTAGCATTCTTAGTACAATTTTCAGTTTTACATTTTCTCCCTCCTCCATGACCAATACAATTTTCTCCTACAAAAGCATACTTAGTACAGTTTACTGTTCTACATTTCCTTCCTCCGCCGTGTGAAATACAATTTCCTCCTACCAGAGCATTCTTAGTACAATTTTCAGTTTTACATATCCATCCGCCTCCATGTGCATTGCAATGTCCTCGTGACTCAGAATTCTTAGTACAATTTTCAGTTTTACATTTCCTTCCACCACCATGTGCAATACAATGTCCTCCTACACGAGCATTCTTAGTACAATTTTCAGTATAACATTTTCTTCCTCCTCCATGTGCATTGCAATGTCCTCGCGACTCAGAATTCTTAGTACAATTTTCAGTTATACATTTCCTGCCACCACCATGTGCTCTACAATATCCTCCTACCTGAGCATTCTTGGCACAATTTTCAGTTTTACATATCCTTTTTCCACCATGTGCTCTACAATATCCTCCTACCTGAGCATTCTTAGTACAATTTTCAGTTTTACATTTCCTACCTCCACCATGTGCTCTACAATATCCTCCTACCTCAGCATTCTTAGTACAATTTTCAGTTTTACATTTCCTTCCTCCACCATGTGCATTGCAATGTCCTCGTGACTCAGAATTCTTAGTACAATTTTCAGTTTTACATTTCTTTCCTCCACCATGTGCAGTACAATGTCCTTTTACCTGGGAAAACTTGGTACAATTTTTAGTTTTACAATATATTCTTCCCCCATGTGCACTACAATGTCCTCGCAAGATAGCATTCTTAGTACAATATTCAGTTTTACATTTTCTTCCTCCTCCAAGACCTATACAATTTTCTCCTACAAAAGCATACTTAGTACAGTTTACTGTTTTACTTTTCCTTCCTCCGCCGTGTGAAATACAATTTCTTCCTACATGAGCACTCTTTGTACAATTTTCAGTTTTACATTTCCATTCTCCTCCATGTGCAAAACAATTTTCTCCTTTCAAAGCATACTTATCACAGTTTTTAGTTTTACATTTCGTTTCATCTCGATGTGCGAAATAAATTCTTGTTTTTAGAGCATACTTACTACAATTTTTATTTTTAGATATCCTTCCTTCTCGAAATGGAACACAATGTACTCCTTTCTTAGTATGATTGTCCAATTTACATTTGGTTTCGATTGCTTTAGTTGATACACATAATCCTCTTAGTTTAGGATTCTTACTTGATATATTGATTTCTTCATTATCTTTAACTTTCTTACTTGTTAAGTGATTATCTGGGAAATATTGTATTTTATATACATTTTCACTAAATGCACCTTGATGTTCCTTAACATATTTTGTTTGATCGGAATTTAATAAAGACGTTTTATATTCTGTTGTAATATTTTTGTGGAATTTAGAACCTAATCTCTTTAATGAAAGTTCCTGCACTCTTCTTTCTTGTGTAGAGCATTAAAAGATAAATCTTTATTCTCATTAACACATTCAATATTCAAATTAAAATCAGAGCGTGTTCGTGCAATTATGTTTGTCTGTAATATTTCACTAGAAAAAGTAAATTGATCTTGTTCCAGTTTAATCTGCAAGCAAATAATAATAATATGATTTAAATATAATTTTTTTTAAATAAATTTAAAGTATAAAACCACGTCTTAATATCCAAATGGGCGATATGTTTAGTGCCAATTACGCTAATGCGTTAGGAATTGGTAAGGTTGAATTTAGAGGATGTGAACACTTACTTGTGTCGAGGGGGAATGCAAAACATTTAGGAAAAACTGTCCCCAGTTCACCCGTACGTTATTATAACCTCGATTTCCCGGTTCTCGAAATTTTAGCCAAAACGGAAAATAGCGCGTTAACTATATACGTATACAATGTGGATCTTTAAATATTATAAATTAGTTGACAGATAAGACATGTTCGCAACCTAGAACTGTTTGGCCTTTGGTCAATGGGCCAGATTGATACCACAGACAATATCAAAACTGTCAATTAAGTACGGTCATTAATTACAAATTGTGTGTGTGTGAATTTTATCTTTTAATTACAGGTACGATGACAATTTATATAACTAAAAAATTATATATCTCTAAATGATATAATGGTTTTTTAAAATAGAGATATTTAATAAGGAATATTATATAAACTATTTGTGATTCAAATAATTTAATAAAACAGAACGAAAAAATGAATAGGTGTAATACCAGAAGTAGTTATATTTTTATATGTTTTAACTTATAAGACTAGACTACCGATGAAGGGGATATCGAGCTTCGAATCTTGGTCGAGTGTACTGAAGGTGATTATGAAAAAATTGATCTCCACGCCAATACATGTACTCTTCCTTTAAATATAACCTTCCTAATCCTAAGGCTATTAGTTTAATTAGTACATAAGAGTATAACCCGAACGAGTATAAAGATGGAGTACTAGACTAAAAAGTTAAATTATAGCTCAATACCTCAGATTTGTCCACCGGGGTGAAGTGGTCTATGTTGGAGTCGATAGTTGTGAAAGAGGAATCATACAACATAATTTCATTCTTCACAATTTCATCAACAGAATTTGAGGTGTCGGACTCGTCCTATGGATGCAGCACAAATAAATATTTCTCAATAAAAACAAACAAAATTGGCCGTTTATATTATATATATATATATATATATATATATATATATATATTATATAAAGTGATTGCATTAGTATCAAGTAAATATTACATTCAAGGTATGTTTGTATATACAACATGTTACTGAGATTTAAACATATTATACAGGGTTAAGTAAAGTAGCTTGGAATATGTGGCTCCTAAATAATTAGAATTAACTCTATTGGCGAAAACATTTCATTTTAATCATAACTCTAATAAAACATTATGCGTGCAATTTAGAATGAAGACTAAAAGTTTTCCAAGGTTTTAAGTGAATGAAATGTTACCACACTACCTATGATGATTCAAGGTATTTTATAGGTCAACGTGATCCTGTTTAGTGTACATCCCAAAACAAGATTTTAATTCCCATATGTTTTACCTCTGAGAATATTATAAAGACTTTGTAAAGAAAATCCAGAAAACAATTCTCCTCGAGATAAGTATTAAACCATGAATAGATATATATGGAAGTTTGTAACAACCAGGGTAGGTCTGTATGTTAATAAACGGGAATTTATAGAGAATTTTTGGTGTCTGAAAAAATGGGGGGGATAAATAGGATAAATGGAGAGTTTCATAAAAAAATAATTTAAAGTAATTGTATATTTGGTAGATTGGGAAAATGCAAGTTTAAAAAGTATAACTTGGCAGAGGATAAAACTATTAAGAAATGTATGATTTAATAAAATATGAAACAGGAAAATGTGTATTTTAAAAAGCTGTCAATGTAGTCTAAATGAAAATAGATTGTTTGTTTATAAGGGGGGAAGTGTTATCATATGATAACCTAGACACCTCAAATAGTCAATATTAATTTTATTTTCCCTCTTTCGAATCTGTACATTGGCCTCTAAGAGTTTTAGTGCTTAATAGTGATTGATTGCTTCAAGTTAAACGATTGATTTATTAGAAAATTAATATTGAAAAATAAATTTACTATTTTGATAAAAGACATACCTTGATTTTGTTTTAACTAAGAAAATAAAAGTTATTTTTACATTTTTAAATCAAATGATTTAGTTATTTTTGAGAAATATATAAATATTTCAGAAATATGATGAATTTACACCCTAATTCTTCTTTGAAAAAGCTAACACACGGACATTGTTTGGTTTTCAATTTTGACGGATTAAATATTAATGCTATTATGTTAAAGAAAAATTAACTATAATGCATTTTTATATTTTCAATAAAAAAAATTCTTAAAAATATATTATTTCAATATCCTAGATGTTTTTTGTGAGCGATATATTAAATAAAATATAAGTTTGTCAGTACAATAAATATTTCCTGTATAAATAATTAAATTCAGTTGTGTATTTAAATATTTCAAAAAGTTATACAACTATTATTAATTATTATTTAATTCTTTATTACAGTTTTAAAGGATAATAAAATAGCGATAAATTAAATACTAAGAATTTAATGGATAAAGTATCTACCTTAATTTGTTCTTTGATTGGAAGAAAGCCATCCCACTGAGATTTCATTTCCACGTGTGAAGTTTGAAAATTGTGTGTTTCATAATTTATGGTATCTTTAAAATCTCCCACATAATTTGAATCCTTATAGAATCAAAAAACAACATAAATTATTATTATTACAAATTAAACATGTCAGTAATGCAAAGGATATACCAATACACAAATACGTTATATTCAGTTCAAGATAGGTTTTTACCTGGATGACAGTTTGAAAATCATATGTTTAGGTTTTGGGGTTGCCAAAACTTGTAAAAGATCACAGTTTTGTTATAAATATAAACATCTTTAATTACCTGTTATGTATTACATTTAAAATAACACAAACTTAAGTTTTCTCATACTATTTCATTTTTTTTTATCCAACTCGAAACAATATTTTAAACATAAATTAAAGTACTTATTTTTCGTTTTGGAACGTTACTGATTTTGTGTAATATAGTAAAACATATCAATATATATTAATACAGTCATCGTATTTACTCGGAAAAGAAAAAATTGTTTTCATTTTTTTTTACATACAATAAATCATTTTATGATTATTTTATCGTATTTTGAAATATTTAACTGAATAAAATATTTTCATCAACTGCATGTATGCATCATTGTAAAAAAACGTGTTTACTGTTAGGGTCAATCATATGGTTTAGATTCGTCAGTCGCCATTTTGAAGCTATGTTCGTCAGAAGTTTTTGTGAAAGTGGTGTTAATATTTTATTTAAGGGGAATAAAACTATAAATAAACTTTGTGTCCGACCTCAAATAAATATATAAATAATATTGGCCTAAATTACTGTGGTTAACTATCACATTAATATATTATAATCTGTTGGATTACTGTCATCCAAAGTGATAGATGTCAGCTGTTGGCGTAGTGATATATTGGGGATTACTTCTAGTAACATTTCGAGCTCTCATCCAGGTAAACTTAGCTCGTGAATGACGTATACAAACTGTATTTATAGTTAACATGTTCTACAAACACACACAAAGTTTCATAATCAGAGTCCAAATGCTCGATTTTATGTAAGAGTATAATTAAAATTTAAAATAAAATATCAAGTGATTTCTTGAGAATCTGCTATTAGTACACCGTTTTTATGCCTGATATTTTTCCTTTACAAAGCCATTGGCTATTTAAAAAGATGAGCCATGAAAATGCAACAATCAGCAGAACAACGAACCCTCAACAGAGGTCAACTTGGTGAAACTTTTCACTCCATACCACAGAACATTTGTTACTGCATATTTCACACAAATTAATTATTTACATATTTTATGAATATTATTATATTTAAAGTTTATTTTAATTAAATATTTACAGTTTTTATTTTATTTTGTCCTTTTTCGATACTTTAGAATTGTTTTTTCACATCTCTTTCATTGTTTTAAAAATTAAAACGTTTGAAACATGGAAAGAATACCCATCATTTGTGTGTAAATACTAGACTGAAAATAAATTAATTACAATGAGAGAAATGTGCATGCTAAGAAGTGAAGTAAAAAGTAGTTTAAGCATAAAGAATGTTGGTACTGAAGAAGTTAAACATGAAACAAAAAATTTGAAAATTTATTTGTCTTACATTTTTATGAAAATATTATAAAATACTATTATTATTTAAAGAATACGAAAAAAGTTGTTTAGATGTAAAATGGTTTGTAACAACATTTTTCATTACATTTGCATAGACAACCAGATTTTCTACTCTTTATTGTTAAACACTTTCTATTACGTGCCAATTTTAATAGATTTACGTATTATTTCGGACCGCACCAAGAAAGTGTGTTTTTATAAACAAATAATTATAGGTAATATTACCTGCGTGATCGAATTTAATATATATTTACATATCTCTAATATTTAATTTGCATGTTAATTCTGTCTCGACTAATCAGGTTCAGTTGTTATTAAATACGTTTAGCATTTATAAAGATTTTGCCGCCAACCAACTGACACCATTTATCCTTTTCTCATTTTATTCAATGCTATAAGTATTTAGAAGAAAATATGTTTGGATATAAAACTTACGCGGCAAGGAAATATTGTAGCTAACTTGAGTAGCGAAATAAAATGTTACGCGAAATTCAATATATTAAAAGAAATATGTACTTACGAAATGTGTGTCATTTTTGTTGGTTTATTTGTGTCATAGAATTAAAAACATCAAATAGATATGTACAGTGTATACACTATGAAAGACCATGTTAAACTGAAGGTAGAAATTTTCTACCTACGAACAGAAACAGCAAATACCACTTCCAAAAATAGTCCACATAGACCAATATAGAAGTTATAAAATGGAAGGTTAAAGATTAATGTCTGTAAAAAATTGTGTTGAAGTCATTGTTTTGTTATAGGAATCGTTGTCTTTATTGTGAAGTACATACTTGGAAGAGCCAGTGTAATAAAACATTCAATAAGCTATACAGAAGCGTAGTAGCATCTAAGTCCATTCAAGAACCAATACACTATAGAGACACGTAGTAGGGTTAGGGTTCGTTCAGACTGGAATAGAGAGTCTTTGGCATACTATAGGAAGAACGAAGGAGTAGCGTTCTAGTGAGCTATTTATTAAGATAAAACTAATCTAATTAACCCTTCATAACTTATATTTATCAATAAAATACTTATGCCTCTACCTGATTTAACATAACTTTCCATGAATTGATAGATTAAAGTTTTATTAATTTTTAACATATAACAATTAAATGTTTATTAGAAAAAATTTAAAATGCCAATAAACATACTTCAATCCACAAGTTGCCAATTTTATTTATATGTTTCCTTCTATTTCATTTTTAAAAGTTTATCAAAATTATAGATATTAATAATATTGGTAGTGTTCAATTTTTGGACTTTTAAGTGTGTAATGGTAGTAAAAATGATATTAAATATAGATAAATTACAATGAAACAACGCAATTAATTTTATAAATTTCATTTTAAAGGTGCTGTTCACATTTATTCTGCTTCTTAAACAATAGGGAATGATCCGTAAGTACTTTATGGTGTAATAAAAAAAAACACTATACACACAAGGGAATTGAAAATTCAAAGGTGCAATACAGCTATTATAGTCATTTGAAAATATTCTGTCACATCTTTTAAAAATATTCAATAAAATCAAAGTCAAAACGCAAACATACTAATGAAACATGGTTGTTCCATGGTCACGTACGATATGACGTTATCTTATACTATTAATTTACTAGGAAATGAGCCGGTAGCAAGATTAGTGGAAGGTCAAGTTACGCAAGGTTGGAAAGTAGCCTTAACTTCATATTTGCACACTATTTACCTTTAAAATATATATTATTTTATTTTAATATTTGACTTTCAGAAGAGTGATTTACAGGGTGTATCTGTTCCCGTTCTAATTTTTATTACGTTTTAATTCAGGCCTAATGGTGCCTTTTGTGAGTTTACTGGATTTAAAATCATTACTGAATGTGCAGGAGTGTTTAAGGTCGGATCAGAAAAGATAAACATTTTAAAGATTCCATCTGTTGTAAAAAGCATTTTGTGGTTGATGTATAAGATTATCGAGCAATAATCGGCTTTACCATATTCAAATAACGCTTTGGTAGGGATATTCGACAGATTTATCAATAATATTAATTGTTCCTTCATCATTTGGATGAGTTTGATTTTTAATTTTTCACTGAAGCAATGTTTCGTAATAGTTTTGAATTTAGTATAACGGAAATCACCGTATTTTTTTTTAGCTGTATTTAAGCTATACATTTTTGTGATTTTTGGGTTAAAGAGAGAAAAATACACCTAGAATGTATGGTTCTTAGGTTGTGTCTCCACAAAATACTATTAAGATTTGTTTATGGTTTATGTCAAATATTCAAGAACAGTTTAACTTGTGTGTAGGAAACTAAATTATAAACTAATCTACTCTTTTATTTATTATAGGCAAAAAAAAAAAATTGTATCTATAAAATCTACAAATATACCAGCCTTAGATTCTATATACTTTCAATCCCCTATTGGCCTCACCTCAGTTTTTATTCCTGATTGTCCACAGTTATCAAACTCATTTTCATTCTGAGGCTCTCTCTTGATAAGTTCAACAATTTCCTGCTTCACGAGGGAAATATCACAAGTTTCCATTTTGAACAAATATCACAGATAGCACAGATAAATAATAAACTGGAACATTAATTCAGTAAACGTTAAAATGAAGCAGTGTGTTTTCCTCTCAGGTGCTGCGACCTACAATTTATGTAAGTACTAATTGGTCAATAAACCGTAGGTAGCAATGGTGGATTCGTTTAATCATAAGTTGCCATTTATCTTTATTTTCAGTTTTATCACTTTTATTTGTTAATAAGACCTAGAAATATATTGATTGTGTGTACTTCATTTATAAACAATGATACATTGAAAACATGAAATACATATAGTAGACTAATTTTATTTTAACAATAATGAGTATGTTGGTATATAATTGTATTAATAAGACTAATTCTAAAACAGCATACATTATTATTATTATTATTAATATTATTTTTACAATTATTGTTATTATTTATTCAATAAGCATTATGTTTTAATTTATTTTATATTTAAATTATTAATAATAATAATAAAAATAAAAATAATATTGGGTAACGAATTAAAAAGTGGAAAGGAAACAATGATTTGGACCATATGCAAGCAATATCAAAATTAGTAAACAGAAATAAAGTTGTTTCTTGAACAAATAATGAAAATGTAGCAGATATTTCTGAGTTTGAACAAAATTAGATTATAGTCATATAGAATACCATAACAGATCACATATAATACATTCTATTAAATGGTGAAAGCTACTTTGAAGCTTGACTATAGTGCCATAATGTTCATGACAATATCACTCGTACCACACCACCCACCTCTTTAATTAACAACGTTGCATCGCTATTTCCACTACCAACATGGGAATAATTATAGATAAATAACATATTTTTCTATCACCGTGTTTTACTAGAGGTTCAGGTTATAAGTTTGTATACTAACTACGTTAATAGTTGTTAGGGATTAGTACACCTAAGATTCTAACCTCTACATCCCCGTCGTTGGCAGTCTAGTATAACATGAGAGTAGCGCGTTAGACCACGCGGCTACCGGAGCGGGTTACATTATATTAAATCAGAAGACTAAGGTGTCAATAGATTAATATGGGTTGAATACACCGATGGTTAAAACTTTTAAAACTTTATTTAGTAGAACATTAGTTAGTAATTAGTATCATCTACAAATCGTTACTTACGGGTGAAATGCCTTCTAAAATTAAAATTGCCAACATAATATCAAAATATAAGAGTAGTGATGGGCTCTATCGAATGAAATTCTTAGACTATCAATCTACTCGCTAGTTTAAAAATCATTTGAATAAAAGTTCTTCAAATCCATTCGTTTTGGTGCTGATCAATAGTCACCCTTATTGCTTTGAATATCTCAACTGTCATATTTACACAGGGTTTTCATTTCTTCAAGTTCCCCTCTAAGAGAACAGTACCATCCATGTTCTTTGTCACTGATCAACAGTCACCCTTACGAATTCTAATGTATTCTTAGTTAGCCTTATAGAAAATATTGAAGGCTCTTAGAGTTATTGCTACACATCAGTCCTTAAGAAAAAATATAAGATTTATACAATTAAATAGAAGCAAGAAGAATATAAGATGATCTATCGAATGATTGATATGGATGAAGATTGGGTACCAGTATCGTAAGATGGTTTAGATCACTAGAGCTATTTTGGAGTTTTGTATAAATTCTCTCTAGTGAGATCTATATGCTAATGCTAGGATATGAACACACCATTTAAGATTGACTGAAACGTGACATTCACTATTATCATCAAAAATTTGCCTAAAGAGGACTATTCCAAATAGCTTCTAAAAAAATCAAAATTTAAAAAATATAAAAATGGGTTGAGAAATATTATAAATAACTGTTAAAGTTTTTAATGCCCTCACCCCCCCCCCCTTTCCTTCCCTTCTACACAAATAAAGTTTCACCACTTGAGTGTAAAATAATGCTCGTATTTCTTAGGGTTAACACCATGTCATAAACTTAGTTTCTATGAAATCCGCCCCCTCCCCCTCCAAATTAAATTTTTCTTACGCCCTTGGCATCAAATCATGTTATCTGCAGTGTTCATTTCTGATAGATAGTATCAATACCTATAAATACCAACAATATAGTAAAAATTTTACAGTCAGTAGAAAAAATGTTTTTATTTTTCAAAACGATTTTCCTAAGAAAAATTAAGGTGTAGAAGAAGTCATGCTGCCCTAGGTTAATTCGTTTGCAAATCGTGTTTTGAAGTAATTTTGGTGTTTATAAAGTATACAATAAATACATATGTCACATAAATAAGCAGATCACATATTAAAAATCAAGCACATATCTGTAAACACAAATGAAAATTAAAGAGTTAAACCATTAATAACTCTTTTTTTTATAAAAATTTAATTTCGACTAAAATAAATGTGAAAATACATTTTTGAGACCCTAAGCAGACAACGTTCTAATCTTACTCTTTAAATAAGGGCCATTTTTCCGCCGCGCCACTTTCCAAGTATTGTTTTATTTATGAACTCTATATTTTGTTATTCTTATTCTTAAACCATCTCCACCTCCTTTACCACTACACACACTTTCTTTCCCCATGAGGAGTTGACTCCCCGTATCCCGGAAGTAGGATCTCCTGATTCCGTTTCTTGCCGTTCGAATTGTTGTATGCAAGATAGAAGAACTTGCAGGAGTAAGCATGTCCTATGTTTACAGGTAGCAGAACACACTGGAGGAAACATTGTCAACAATACAGGTTTGTTCGTGGTAGCTATATTTTAATCATGACTAGTTTAGGTAGAAAAGTATTTATAAATTATATATTTGTAATAAGTGGGGAGTTTAATCAGAATAATATGTTGTTTTGGTGTTTTTTATACGAAAATGAGAGATTGGGAATGAATTTTATGCTACGCTTGTCATAAATCACGAAGAGAAACAGGATTAGGAATGAAAGAAAAAGTAGGGACACAGGGAGTACATGAGATAGTAGAGGAAGCAAGACGGAAATGGTATGTGCATGTGATTATGATGGAAAAAGAGAGGATTATAAGATAAATATACAAATGAAGTATTTAGTAAATAGACCGCAAAGGAGGCCGAGAGAGAGATGGGAGGAACAGTTAACAGAAAGTGTTCAAGCTAAAGAAGGAGAATGGTAGCAAATAAAGAATGTAAAATGGTGGAAGATAAGAAGAAGATGAAGGCATTTTACTATAAATTGACCCGGCCAAAGGCTGGAAACAGTTGATGATGATTGTGTACGAAAATATAATGATATTTCTCCGTATCTTCTATCATTTTTGTTCTTGTCTGGTAACAATAAATAAACAAATCTTACATTATTATATAATATAAATTTCCTACACTGTATATTAACTAAATCACTAAAAAAACTATTATATAATTATGAAAATGAACCTTTGGTTCTTGTTGAGCGTTTCCCTCGTGAACAGGGACTTGAAATCAGGTTATCAGAGGGAACATACAATTACAGTCAGTATCACTAGGACCAATACGTAATTATGGACAAATCATGGTTTCTAAAAGTGAAAGTATGAATCAAACAATTAGTATTTGTATCAAAAAGGGGAAATAATGATAATTGGTAAACCTTCGTAATTTTTTACATAATATAGAGAGTACCTACTAGAAAAGAAGAAGAAAGTATTGAATCAACTCAGACTGAACTAGTGCTGCCATCTGTTAGACAATCTTGAGACCTTTCTAATAAACTTTTGATAACGGTTAAAAGAGGTCTATGTCGTATTTTAATTATTATTTTTAAAATATGTGTTTCCTTGAGATCTTGTGAGGTTTGAGAAATTAAACGGTTTTTATCCGTGACAATTCTGTGTAATGTGACTTTTCTCCTTTGCCCCTCCGTATCAATCATATAATATATAATTAGAGGATATATATATTAATATTTAATATTCTAGCATGAAGATACTTTTATACAATACTAAAAATATTATTTTGAGGTCAAAATTGATAAAATTGTACTGTTATTATTCTTATTTTATATAATTGATAATATCTAATAAATGTGACCACTGCAGATTGCGTGAATTGACGTATGAATATATTTATGCATAGTGAGTGTGCCAGGCTGGTCGGTGGCTGTAGTTTGTTGTATACCTACCATTTATAGCTATATGTATATTAGCACCACAATGTTTTAAAATCCTCTCTCCAAGCAAATGCCCTTGAATATTATCACAGTTTATACATTTTAATCCTGTCTTATTAGATGAAGTATCTTTATTGTTCATTATCTTAATACCCATCCGAGAAAACGCATTTAATCACGCCAGTCGCGTAGTTATGAGAGAGACAGAATTTACAAAGAATGATGTCCTACAGATGTTGTGATAAAATTGAGACTTTAGGGCGTCATCCAGGAATGTTCCGAAACTACAAGTGGCGGCGAGATGACGTAAAGATAGGCTGAAGGCCACGTAGGACTCTCCCGCACGCTGTTTGCGACAACTAAAGGAAGAACGCTCTTCGTACACAGATTTTGTGGGAGCGTAGCGAGTTTCGAGAAGAGTCTTTAGTTGGACGAAAGTCTTTGTTCTCAGCGCGACTGGCGAGCAGAGCTCTGTTAAGATCTGGTAAGCGACTGGGCCAATGCATCTTAGGAGCCAAGCCACTCTTACGTCCGCTGCAATTGTTTCAGTGGTGCAGAAATGTTCAAATCTAGCAAAATATGAATTGACGTCCTCAAGACGAGAGTCAAAAATGGAAAACTTAGGTATGTCGAGACTGTTGGCGTACGAAAAATTGCACACACGATACTAAGACACAAAATAAACCGAGGGTTCTTGAAAATAAAAAATAATCACTCGTCGCCAGTTGTTTTAACTTAACATTAGTTTGTACTGAGAAGGTTTTTAATAATTAGAAGATTAGACATGATGATAATAGATCTAATTGGCCATTAGAATAAGCACTTAGCCTAGCGCCGCCATCACATGGTAGAATGAACCGGAAACGGAAGTAATCAAAAGAGAGAGAAAATACTAACAAAACTCACAGCCTTCTGACTGACTACTAAACACTTATAACATAATTTCATTCTTCACAATTTCATCAACAGAATTTGAGGTGTCGGACTCGTCCTATGGATACAGCACAAATAAACAGTTCTCATTAAAAACAAACAAAATTGGCCGCATAATTATTATGTAAAGGGATTGAGTCAGTATGAAGTAAATATTACAATCAAGGGGTGTGTGTGTGTGTGTGTATCAGATGTTTCTGAAAGGTAAACCTATCAGTATTATTCAGGGTTAAGTAAAGTAGCTTAGTACTGGGTATTTGGGACTCCTAAATAATTAGAACTAATTCTGTTGGGTAAAACATTGCACCATAATCATGACCCTAATAAAATTTTGTACCCGCATAATGAATTAAGAGTGCCAGTTTTCAAATGTTTTAACCGCATAAAATGTTACCACCGTGTGGTGATTGTATAGGTCGAAGTGATTCTGTTGACTTTACACCCCAAGGCCAAGTTTTGATTACAGATGGAATTTTAGCTTTGGAAATATTTTTAATTTTTGATAATAAAATACAGAAAAAATTTCAACTTGAGATAATTATTAAATCCTAAATAGATATAACTAGAAGTTTGTAAGGAACAGGGTAGGTATGTACCTGAAGAAACAGGAAAATATAGGGAATTTTTGGTGTCCGAAAATAAGACACGAGAAATAGGAAATTTCACCATAACAAACTTTAAAAATACTTATATATTTGTGAGTTTGCCACAATGCAAATTTAAAAAGTGTACATTTTCAGAGTATTAGAACAGAACTGAGGAAATAAGCAAGCAGATAAACACATTTCTAATATTAACCTTCGTACGCATAAGTCTCTCCATGGAACATTGGGGTGCATTTATATAGCTTATCAGAAGCTTAAAATGCTATGAATGAACCTATTTATATGGCAATAAGAGATTAAGTCAATAGGAGATTTTTCTTATACACATTTAATATGCCATACTACTTGTGGTACAAAGTATTGTTTGTTAGAATAGTAATGTATTTTCATACCTCTATTGTGATGTAGGCCTACCTATCTCTATGTATAGCGTGCTTCTTTTGTTTAGCTGTTCATTAGCTCTCTCAGTCCCAAAATGGCCGTCTTGGCGTTATTAGTTTATTGTATGTTTCCATTTCTCAATAAGTAAACTAATAAAACTATCTCTAATATATTCGGCATTTATTTAATAATCATAACAAAGGTTATGGGCCCAGGCAACGCATTAGAGTGCGCGAGTGAGATGGTGAAGTGAAATAAAGAGAAATAAAATTGCGTTCGTTTTTCAGCGGTTAGTTTTAGGCGGCAGCGTGTTCACTAACAAAGGTTTTACACTACAAATTGTAAACATGAGTGCGTCTACATCTGGATTGCCGATAGTAGAAAAACTAATTGGTAGAGAAAACTATTCCAGTTGGAAATTTGCAATGAAAGCTTATCTGGAGCACGATGATTTGTTCGAAGTGATAGAGAAAGACCCTCCCGCGATAGAAGACGAAGCTAAGGTGTGTTCTTGGAAGAATAAAGAGAGGAAAGCTTTATCTAGAATAATTTGTTCGTGGAAAAAACAAATTATTCTCATATAAAAAATGCTAAGACCACGGCTGAAGCATGGAATGCGTTGGAAAGAGCATTCGAAGACTCCGGCTTGACTAGGAGAGTGGGGCTACTAAGAATACTAGTCACTACCAACCTCAGTAACTGTAAGTCTGTGGACGAGTATTGTGACACGATTGTATCAACTGCATACAAATTAAACGAGATAGGATTTCCTGTAAGTGACGAATGGGCAGGAACACTACTTCTTGCTGGTTTACCTGAAAGTTATAAACCAATGATAATGGCCCCAGAAAATTCTGGCACAAAAATTACAGGTGATGCTATTAAAGTGAAGTTATTACAAGATGTGAAAATGGATGATTCAACCCTAACCAACGAAACAGCCTTGTTCACTTCAAAAAGTAAGTTCAAGAAGAAAACAGCCTCTATGAAGTGTTTTAGTTGTGGCAAGCCTGGCCATATTGCCAAACATTGTAGACAAAGGACTGATGGCAGGAATCATCAAAGTGTGTTTAGGCACAGCGATCACCCTAGTGAAAAGCCTTCTACTCCCCAAAGTAAGAAAGCTTTTTTGGCCTATAAGGACAAGGTTAAAGATGAAGATTGTTGGTTTCTGGACTCTTGTGCATCGACCCATATTACAAATGATACAAATAAACTTTCCGACACAACCCCAAATGAAACTAAAGTGACAGCTCCAGACAACACCTATTTAGTCGCAGATGTGACAGGGACCATTAATTTAGAATGTGTTGTTAATAACACTACTTCTAAAGTAGAAGTGAGTAATGTGTTGCATATTCCAAATTCAGCAGTAAATTTACTATCAGTGAGTAAAATAGTGCAGAAAGGCCACATTGTAACATTTAATCAAACAGGAGGTTAAGTTCATGACAGTGATGGTATACTAGTCGCAAAAGCCCTTGTTAAAAATGGGATATACTGTTTGGACACACCACAAACAAAAGAAACCAGTTTTTATACACAATCTAAGGATTTTTTGTGGCATCGGCGACTTGGTCACTTAAACCGGAAAGGAATGAAGAAACTAAGCCAAATGTCAGATGGTATGGGCCTTAACTTTCTAGCTGACGAACCTTGTGAACTGTGCATCATAGGTAAGCAGGCCAGACTTCCGTTCAAGAGAAGCAAAATGTATAGTCAATCAATTTTAGAGCTAGTGCATTCAGACTTGTGTGGTCCTATGGAAACAACTTCAATCGGTGGCAGTAAATACTTTCTTACATTTATTGACGATTACTCCCGGAAAATATTTGTATACTTTATACAAGATAAGTCTGAAGTTCATAGTGTATTCTTTAAATTCAAGGCAATGGTTGAGACACAAACAGGTCTAAAAATCAAGAAAATTCGCTCTGACAACGGGGGTGAATATGTAAATGAGAAAATGAAACAAACACTGAGCTCCGCTGGCATCGTCCATCAGCTAACTGTTAGCTACAGTCCTGCACAAAATGGGCTGGCAGAAAGGACAAACAGGACACTGGTTGAAAAGGCAAGGACAATGATCCTGGATGCGGGACTCCAAAAGTCCTATTGGGCCGAAGCTGTATCAACAGCAGCTTATCTCACAAAGTTATCGCCTGCGACCATTCTGAAAGACAAAACTCCTCATGAAGTATGGAGTGGGAGGAAACCCAATTTGTCACATCTAAGAATTTTTGGATGTGAAGCCATGGTACACATACCTAAAGCATTGCGGAAGAAATGGGATCCTAAGTCACAAAAATTAACATTCTTAGGGCATTGTGAAAACACCAAAGGGTACAGGCTTATTGACCCCAAAAGCAAGAAGATCACAATTAGTCGAGATGTGGTGTTTCTTGAGAGCAAAGTCAAGCACGAAGTTCCAGAAGTGAAACCAAGCCCATCTCCACAATTTTTTCCAAATGAAAGACCTCGGGAAGATGAAGTAATCAACAACGTACCAAATGATTATCTAAGCCTACAAAACGAAGACGATGGTGATGGAGAGATTTTTCAAGGTTTTTCTGACACAGAAAATGAAGACGAAAAACAAGTACATGAAGAACAGCAAAAATCTATTCTCAGACGTTCTTCAAGACAACCCAAACCTAAGATATGGCCTGATCATATAAGTTGTTATGTTAAGGAACAAAATGTTTTAGATGGCTCAATAAATGTTGATGAAGCCCTGGAGGGAATCAACCATGAAAAGTGGAAGGAAGCCATGTCTAAGGAACACGAATCATTAGTAAAAAATGATTCATTTGAAGTAGTTGATCTTCCGGAAAATGTTAAACCCCTTAACAGCAAGTCGGTACTTAAGGTAAAACCTAGCGATAAAACAAAACCTCCAACATATAAAGCCAGACTTGTAATCAAAGGATGCAGTCAAAGAAAAGGACTCGATTACGATGAAACATTCTCGCCTGTAGTCAAATATACGTCTTTACGATACTTGACGTCACTGGCAGCAAGGGAAGATCTAGACATAGATCATTTGGATGTCACAACAGCATACCTGTATGGAGATTTACAAGAAGACATCTATGTGAAGCCACCTGAAGAACTGACCACCAAAGGCAAAGTGTGGAAGTTAAAAAAAGTCAGTATATGGACTTAAGCAAAGCGGAAGAAATTGGAATAATAAAATTCATCAAGTCTTAACAGAACTAGGATTCACCAGATCAAATGCTGACCCATGTGTTTATTATCAACGAAATGGTAAATATATTTTGATTATTGCTATGTATGTCGATGATTTGCTATTATTTTCAAACAACAAGAAATTGGAAGAAAAGGTGAAGCAAGCACTCAAAAAGAAATTCGAGATGAAAGACCTCGGTGCAGTAAGAAACTGCCTTGGAATGGAAATCACCAGAGACCGAAAAGTAGGCAAGATTTAGATTTCACAAGAAGAATACACCAAGAAAATACTGACCCGGTTTAACATGATTGAAACGAAATCAGTGTCAACTCCGCTTGACCCTGGACTGGACTTTCAATATGAAGACTCGGCAGAAATACAGGATCCGAGTATCCCGTATCAAGAAGCTATTGGTAGTCTGTTGTATTTATCACAAATTTCCAGGCCAGACATTTGCTTTGCTGTTAACTTACTTAGTAGGTACAATCAATCTTACAAAGGGGTTCACTGGTTATGTTTCAAGAGAATTTTCAGATATCTTAAAGGAACGATGGATTTTAAATTTTAATTCAGTAAATCGGGAAATAGAAATTTAATGGGTTTAGTGACTCAAACTGGGGTAGCAAAATCAATAACAGGTACTCAGTAACTGGCTCTTGTTTCAAGTTACAAAATGGCCTCATTTCATGGTGCAGTAAAAGACAAAAAACAATTGCGTTGTCTACTTGTGAAGCAGAGTACATGGCCATGTCCTTCACGGTTCAGGAATCATTGTGGCTGCGAACTTTAATTTCTGAAATAGATCCTGAAAGAACTGTAAATCCTACTGATGTATTTTGTGACAACAGAGGAGCCATACATTTGGCAAAAAACTCTGTTACTAATCAGAGGTCAAAAATATTGACATTAAATACAATTTTTTAAGAGAGCGTGTAAACTCAGGAGTAATTAATATCAAATATGTTCCTACTGAAAATATGTTAGCAGATGTCTTGAACAAAACCTCTCTCTATGGTTAAACATGAAAGCTGTGTAAAAGAGCTAGGAATAGTTAATTGATTTTTTTTGCATATCAATCATAAGATTAATGAACATTATTGTGTTTGTTGATTGCTAGAGGTATTCAATTATGGGCTGGTGTTAGAATAGTAATGTATTTTCATACCTCTATTGTGATGTAGGCCTACCTATCTCTATGTATAGCGTGCTTCTTTTGTTTAGCTTTTCATTAGCTCTCTCAGTCCCAAAATGGCCGTCTTGGCGTTACTAGTTTATTGTATGTTTCCATTTCTCAATAAGTAAACTAATAAAACTATCTCTAATATATTCAGCATTTATTTAATAATCATAACATTGTTGACTTGGCAGACTTAGTTAATAACGAGTACAAGATTTACATGCTCTTTCCATACAGTTCTATCTGTAATCCACATGACTAAACATTGTATTCGACCAGTCATAAAGACACGCAATTAGATTGTAGGAATCTTTGTACCATCATTTATTTTAAAAGACTATGTAAAAATGTATGTTTATCTAAAATGAAAAACAGGAAAATTCTGTCAATGTAGCCTAGAAGAAAATAGTTAAGTAGATGTTAATAAGCGTTAGTGGAAGGGGGGAAGTGTTATCATAAGATAAACAATAGACCCCCACATGGCAAACTATTCATTTTCTTTTTTCTTTTTCTATTTTCTATTAATAGAGTGCTGGATTTACAAAATAGTATTGAAAAGACAAATTGGCAATTTTGTTAAAATACATACCTTGATTTTAATTTAACTAAGATAATAAAAGTTATTTTTACAGTTATAATTCAAATGTTTTAGAAATTTTTGAGAAATATTTAAAGATTTAAGAAATCTAACGAACTTACTTAAAAAGTCCCTAATTCTTTTATAAAAAACTAACATACTGAAATTTTTTCATTTTTATTGATTAAACATTAATGCCGGTTTGTAAAAAAATAACTATAATATATCTTGGAGATTTGTAAAATAAAAAAATCGCAATATATTATTTCAATATTCTAGACTTTTTTTAAAGTATTTATTAGATAAAATCTACAAGGCTATATATTTCCAGTAGAAATAATTAATTTCCGTTGTGTATTTAAATATTTTCAAAAGTTTTCCAACTATGACTAATTAGTATTTAATTCCTTAGTCCAGTTTTAAAGGGCTATTATTATAGAGTAAATTGAATAATAAAAAATTAAATTGATAGAGAGTAACAACCTTAATTTATTCTTTGATTGGAAGAAAGCCATCCCACTGAGATTTCATTTCCACGTCTGAGGTTTGAAAATTTTTTGTTTCATAATTTATGGTTTCTTTAAAAACTCCCGCCAAATTGGAATCCTTATAGAATTTAAAAAAACATACAATTATTAAACATGTCAGTAATGCAAAGGATATACCAATACATGAATATGTTACAAGCTCCGTTTATAGTTAACATGTTCTACAAACACGAACAGTTTCGTAAATCAGAGTCCAAAAGCTCGATTTTATGTAAGAGTCCAATTAAAATTTAAAATAAAATATCAAGTGATTTCTTGAGAAGCTGCTATTAGGACACCGTTTTTATGCCTAATATTTGTGACCTAGATTTATTTAATATAGTGACAAATATATACTTTCTATTTACACATTTACATTTGTGGTCATAGAAATAGCAATCTACAGACAAAAATTAAAAATTAAGCTTTTTATAAATTACAAACACATTTTAATAATAGATATCATTTTATATTTTTAATGATTGTAATTTAATAATCATCAACGATCAAAGTGACAGAGTCAGATAACATGAATTAACATATGAGTATGTGAAATCAGATCTACTAAACTTTATAGCTGTCATGTAAGTTTATGCTTATTAAAATATTACTTTAGCTTAATATTTCCTTTACAAAGCTATTGGCTATTTAAAAAGATGAGCCATGAAAATGCAACAATCAGGAGAACATCAAACCCTCTACAGAGGTCAACAAGAAATCCCTGCTATATGAGAAACCTGTAGTTCACTGTAACTGTAAACTCAGCTCACAGGATAGCTTGGTGAAACTTTTCACCCCACAAACTCATCCTTAATGAAAGAGTTTGAGGAGTAGGCTCTCCTTGCAAGGACAAACAATGCTGAAGATGGAGTACAGTATAAACCTTATGTGAAGATAGAAAGGATCATGGTATACAGATATACACATCACTAATATCTATTTTAAAATAGTTTATAGTTCAAAATAATGACTAAACAAATGGATCGAACTGAGAACCTTTGCCTTAGCGAGAAAATGATGTTCCGCTGAGCTATGTTGAACAGCAACCATCCAGTGCTCAGAGGAATTATTTAATCATAGTTTAATTATGTTCTCTGATTTAGTTCACACTATTAAATTTTAAAAAATGAAACTAAAAGCTAAATAATTAATCAACGGGAGAGACAAGTCACTTACAAATTTTATATAAAAAAGGATTTTTTAAACAATAAATACAATATCACTTGGGTACATAAGCTTATATTTGTTTTATTTTTGTGAACAATACAAAACATATCGGGTGTTTATGGCCTTTTTTTAATTGACTTTGGTAGATTTAACAATCTTATATATGATTTTTTAGATAGATGCTTTTTTTTTAATATTCAAAATATCACATTTAATTGTAAACATACATTTACAAACCAATACGATGAATCGATATAATTACTTTTTTCTGTTGCGATTAAGACATAAAAATAATAACTCACCAACGAAACATGAACCTGCTTCGGTGGCCGCATGGTCTAAGGCATCAATCGCGAAATCCACTAGACTATAGATCATAAGGGTATGGTGGTTTAAATCACACTTGGATGTACTGGGATTGGTTATTTCCTAAATGTTTTCCGCCTTGACTAGAGAAAATGATGGTACACTCAATCCAAACTTAACCTCATTCGTCCCTAATTCACAAGCGTTACTTGTACATATAACATATGAGAATAGGCCGAGTAAATAGACACGGTTATAAAAAATAAAATGATCATTATTCAATCCACAAGTTGGTCAATATTTAAGTTTTTATGGCTCTGTTTTTTCACTGTATGCTGGTTAATCAAATTATAAAACTTATAAATATTGATATTGTTCAACTTGTGTCGTTCTTAATTGTGTGATAGTATAATAAAGTGCAATAAAACAAACCAAAAGATTTTATAGCTGTTAACATTTATTCTACTTTTTAAACAATAGGGAATGATGCGTAAGTAATTTATGATATAATAAAAACAACACTATACACACAAGGGAATTGAAAATATAAAGGTACAATACAGATATTATAGTCATTTGAAATCTTTTAGAAAAACTCAATAAAATCACAGTCGAAACGTAAACATACAAATAACACATGGTTGTTCCATGATCGCATACGATATGACGATATCTTATACTATTAATTTATAAGGAAATGAGCCGGTAACAAGATTAGTGGAAGGTCAAGTTACGCTAGGTTGGAAAGTAGCCCTAACTTTATATTTACACATTATTTAGATTTAAAATATATATTATTTTATTTTAATATTTGACTTTCATACGAGTGAGTTACAGGGTGTATCTGTTCTCGTTCTCATTCTTATTATGTTTTAATCCAGGTTTAATGGAGCCTTTTGTGAGTTTGCTGGATGTAAAATCGTTAGTGAATTGGCAGTGTGTTTAAGGTCGGAACAAACAAAATCAACATTTTTAAGATTTTATATGTTGTAAAAATCTGATTGAGGTCGATGAAGAGGAATGAGAAATAATCGGCTCTACTATATTCAAAAAACGCTTCGGTAGTGATATTCGACAGATTTTTCAATATTATTGTTTCTACGTCATTTTGTGGGGTTTGGTTTTTAATTATTCACTAAAGCAATGTTTTGTAATAGCTTTGAATTTGGTATCACGGGATTCAACGCATTTTTTTGGGTGTATTGATAGTATACATTTTTGTTATTGTTGGGGTTTATATAGAGAAAAATACAGTTAAAAGATATGGTTCTTAGGTTGCGTCCCCGAAGAATACTATAATGATTTTTTTTTGTGGTTTATTTCAAATATTCAATAACAGTTTAACTTGTGTGTAAAAAAACTTAACTATAAACGAATATAATGGAGAACTGTTTTATTTATTTTAGCCAAAAAACTTTTTTTTTCTATAGACTCTACAAAAATAATAGCCATAGATCCCATTTACTTTCACTCCCTTACAAGAAAAGTATTGGAATATCTCACCTTATTTTAATATCTGATAGTCAACCCATATCAAATCCATCTTCATTCTGAGGCTCTGTCTTGATAAGTTTAACAATTTCCGGCTTCACGAGAGAAATATCACAAGTCTCCATTTTGAGCACAGATCACAGACAACACATATAGATATTAAACGTGAACATTAGTTCAGTCAAGGTTAAAAATTTGGCAGAACGTTTTCCTCTCAGGTTCTGCGACCTACAATTTATTTCAGTGCTAGCTAGAGCTATAGCTCCGTGTGGTGGATCCCCTAATTTGCCATTTATCATAATATTCAGTTTAATAATTTATATTTGTGATTAATAACACCAAAATCATTGATTGTTGGTATTTCACTCATAATTTATGACCCACTGAAAACATGAAATAGGCATAGTATACTTATTTTATTTTAACAATAATGAATATGTAGGTATATACATGTATTAGTAAGACTATAGTTCAAACTACAGATATTATTATTAATATTTTTAATATTACTAATATTATTACTATTGTTATTATTACTATTATTACTGTAACCTTGTTACAACATGACATGGGAGAAGTTGTATCACTCACCAAGCCAGCCCCAATTGACTCGTTCCGACACATCTACAATGAACTTGAGATACAATCCTCCCCAAAATCCACATTCAACTGAACTAGAGTTCGTGGCTCACTGTTGGCAGTGTTGGGAGATCTCACCCCCCCCCCCCCAACAGCCCTCCCTAACCCTTCTTCCGAGTGAACAAGAGACAAACGAACGGCGGTGAGTGGTAGCTGCGTGCACTGCCAGGCACGTTCTAAGACTTTATGAGGTGTATTTGGGAATGTTACTGATGCTCGTATGCTCTCGAGAGTGTTCTCTAAACCCCATCTCCCCCATCCCCCCCCCCAAGCCCTTTACTCCGCGCAATGAGAACACATGTATACCACAGGATATATAATGGTTGGAGTCCAGAGTAGGGTCACACATTACACTCTGGACTTTCAACGCTCAAAAAATGCTTGGATCAAAACATCGTTTTCATTATAGTTCCTTCAATATTTATAACAATGTTTTAAACCTGAACCTAAATGATACAAGATTTTTTTAAATATTATTGTGGTCTAAAATCAACTTCAGAATCTGAATAATTTAAAGTGTTTTATCCACATAGATTGCACCTTATTTACTCACACCCTATAAGAAAATTAGATTTCAATTTTACTAAATTCAATCTTATTTATCCCTAACTCACATTTCTGAATAGAAAAATGGTAGGAAGACGCGGTGGTAAAATAAAGACAATCGTATTTTCCGAATGTGTTGTTCTTAATATTCCAGACCAATATAGAACAACATTATATTTTATCATTCATAGTTCCAGCTATAAGTGCAGTACTATATCCTATTTTATTATTAAGATTAATACAACACTACATTTGGCCTAGTGGTCCTATGGTGCAAGCCATATTACTTATGAGTGATTGAAGGTCATATTAAAGTTGTGTGTAGATAGTGTGGTTTTTATTAATTTGTTTCCTACTCTCTTCTACAAATTGTAATTAGATTTCTTCTAGATTATAAACTCTTCGTTCTCCGTCCTTTATTAAACATAAGTTTATAAAAAATATACCTATCTATTACATTTTTTTTTTTTTACTTCATCATGAAAATGTCAACATACTCATTGTTAATTTGTTGAGAATACTTTATTTGTATTGTATTTCCTTCCACCTTCAATATCAAAGAGAAAACCGTTATTCATAGGCAAATACAGTACAATTTTCAATATTACAAAGCTTCCCCTATATATGCAATACAAAGTTTTTCTACCCGAGTCCTCTTTATACAACTATCAGTTTTACATTTACTTCCCCCTCCATGTGCTTCAGAATATCCTGCTACCTGAACCTTTTTAATACAATAATCAGTTTTTTGACATACTTACATCCTACATGTCCAAAAAAATTTCCTCATTTAACAAGTTTATAAGAATTATCATTAACACTAATTTTAAGTTCTCCATATTCAAAACATATACTTCCATTCACACCTAGGTTGGTAAAATTTTAGGATTTACATATATTAACCCCACCTAGTACAAAACAATGTACTCTTACAATAGCACTCTATGTACAATTTTCAATTTTACAGTTCCTTACTCCTACTTGTACAATATTATGTCCTCCTACTAGAGCATTCTTAGTACAATTTTCAGTTTTACATTTCTTTCTTCCTCCAAGTATCATACAATATCCTCCTACCTGAGCACTCATAGTACAATTTTCAGTATTATATTACCTTCCTCATTCATGTGCAATACAATCTTCTCCTAACATAGTAATCTTATTACATTTTCAGTTTAACAATCCATTCCTCCTCTAAGTATAATACAATGTCTTCCTATCATAGCATTCTTAATTCAATTTAGTTTCACATTTCCTTCCTCCACCATGTGCTCTACAATATCCTCCTACACGAGCATAATTAGTACAATTTTCAGTTTTACATTTCCTTCTTCCACCATGTGCTCTACAATATCCTCCTAACTGAGCATTCTTGGTACAATTTTCAGTTTTACATTTTCTTCCCCACCATGTGCTCTACAATATCCTCCTACCTCAGCATTCTTGGTACAATTTTCAGTTTTACATTTCCTTCTCCCACAATGTGCTCTACAATGTCCTCCTGCTCTAGCATTCTTAGTACAATTTTCAGTTTTACATTTTCTTCCTCCTCCATGACCAATACAATGTTCTCCTACAAAAGCATACTTAGTACAGTTTACTGTTTTACATAACTTTCCTCCGCCATGTGAACTACAATTTCTTCCTACCAGAGCAATCTTAGTACAATTTTCAGTTTTACATTTTCTTCCACCACCATGTGCAATACAATATCCTCCTACCTCAGCATTCTTGGTACAATTTTCAGTTTTACATTTCCTTCTCCCACAATGAGCTCTACAATGTCCTCCTACACGAGCATTCTTAGTACAATTTACAGTTTTACATTTCCTTGAACCTCCATGTGTAAAACAAAGTCCACCTAATTGAGCACGCTTTGTACAATTTTCAGTTTTACATTTCCGTCCTCCTCCATGTGCAAAACAATTTCCTCCTTTCAAAGCATACTTACTACAATTTTCAATTTTACATTTCCGTCCTCCTCCATGTGCAAAACAATTTCCTCTTACCAGAGCATTATTAGTACAATTTTCAGTATTACATTTCCTTCCTACACCATGTGCTCTACAATATCCTCCAACCTGAGCATTCTTGGTACAATTTTCAGTTTTACATTTCCTTCTTCCACCATGTCCTCTACAATATCCTCCTACCTGAGCATACTTGGTACAATTTCCAGTTTTACATTTCCTTCTTCCACAATGTGCTCTAAAATGTCCTCCTGCCTGAGCATTCTTAGTACAATTTTCAGATTTACATTTGATTATTCCACCATGTGCTCTACAATGTCCTCCTGCCTGAGCATTCTTATTACAATTTTCAGTTTTATATTTTCTTCCTCCTCCATGACCAATACAATTTTCTCCTACAAAAGCATACTTAGTACAGTTTACTGTTTTACATTTGCTTCCCCCACCATGTGCAATACAATGTCCTCCTACATGAGCACTCTTTGTACAATTTTCAGTTTTACATTTCCATTCTCCTCCATGTGCAAAACAATTTTCTCCTTTCAAAGCATACTTATCACAGTTTTTAGTTTTACATTTCGTTTCATCTCGATGTGCGAAATAAATTCTTGTTTTTAGAGCATACTTACTACAATTTTTATTTTTAGATATCCTTCCTTCTCGAAATGGAATACAATGTACTCCTTTCTTAGTATGATTGTCCAATCTACATTTGGTTTCGATTGCTTTAGTTGATACACATAATCCTCTTAGTTTAGGATTCTTACTTGATATATTGATTTCTTCATTATCTTTAACTTTCTTACTTGTTAAGTGATTATCTGGGAAATATTGTATTTTATATACATTTTCACTAAATGCACCTTGATGTTCCTTAACATATTTTGTTTGATCGGAATTTAATAAAGACGTTTTATAATCTGTTGTAATATTTTTGTGGAATTTAGAACCTAATCTCTTTAATGAAAGGTTCCTGCACTCTTCTTTCTTGTGTAGAGCATTAAAAGATAAATCTTTATTCTCATTAACACATTCAATATTCAAATTAAAATCAGAGCGTGTTCGTGCAATTATGTTTGTCTGTAATATTTCACTAGAAAAAGTAAATTGATCTTGTTCCAGTTTAATCTGCAAGCAAATAATAATAATATGATTTAAATATAATTTTTTTTAAATAAATTTAAAGTATAAAACCACGTCTTAATATCCAAATGGGCGATATGTTTAGTGCCAATTACGCTAATGCGTTAGGAATTGGTAAGGTTGAATTTAGAGGATGTGAACACTTACTTGTGTCGAGGGGGAATGCAAAACATTTAGGAAAAACTGTCCCCAGTTCACCCGTACGTTATTATAACCTCGATTTCCCGGTTCTCGAAATTTTAGCCAAAACGGAAAATAGCGCGTTAACTATATACGTATACAATGTGGATCTTTAAATATTATAAATTAGTTGACAGATAAGACATGTTCGCAACCTAGAACTGTTTGGCCTTTGGTCAATGGGCCAGATTGATACCACAGACAATATCAAAACTGTCAATTAAGTACGGTCATTAATTACAAATTGTGTGTGTGTGAATTTTATCTTTTAATTACAGGTACGATGACAATTTATATAACTAAAAAATTATATATCTCTAAATGATATAATGGTTTTTTAAAATAGTGATATTTAATAAGGAATATTATATAAACAATTTTTGATTTAAATAATTTAATAAAACAGAACAAAAAAAAAGAATAGGTGTAATACCGGAAGTAGTTATACTACTATATGTTTTAACTTATAAAAATATATCTTGAAGTAGACTAGACTACCGATGACGGGGATATCGAGTTTAGAATCTTGGTCGAGTGTACTGAAGGTGATTTAAAAAAAATGGATCTACACGCCAATACACGTACTCTGCCTTTAAATATAACCTTCTTAATCCTAAAGCTATTAGTGTAATTAGTACATAAGAGTATAACCCGAACGAGTATTAAGATGGAGTACTAGACTAAAAAGTTAAAATTATAGCTCAATACCTCAGATTTGTCCACCGGGGTGAAGTGGTCTATTTTGGAGTCGATAGTTCCGAAAGAGGAATCATATAATATAATTTCATTCTTCACAATTTCATCATCAGAATTTGAGGTGATGGACTCGTCCTATGAATACAGCATAAATAAATATTTCTCATTAAAGATAAACAAAATTGGCCGTCTATATATTATATAAAGTGATTGCATCAGTAGGAAGTAAATATTACATTCAAGGTATGTTTGTATATATTACAAGTTACTGAGATGTAAACCTATTATACAGGGTTAAGTAAAGTAGCTTGGTATTTGGGGCTTCTAATTGATTATAATTAACTCTATTAGGGAAAACATTTAATTTTAATCATAACTCTAATAAAGCATTATACGTGCAATAAAGAATGAAGACTAACATTTCCCAAGGTTTTAAGCGAATGAAATGTTACCACACTACCTATGATGATCCAAGGTATTTCATTGGTCGACGTGATCCTGTTGAGTGTACATACCAACCAAAAGATTTTAATTCCCTTATGTGTTTACCTCTGATAATATTATAAAGACTTTGTAAAGAAAATCCAAAAAACAATTCTCCTCGAGATAAGTATTATACCACGAATAGATATATCTGGAAGTTTGTAACTACCAGGGTAGGTCTAAACGTTAATAAACGGGAAGTTTTAGAAAATTTTTGGTGTCTCAAAAAATAGGGGGGACGAATAGGAAAAACGGAGAATTTCGTTAAAAGAAAATTAAAAATACTTGTATATTTGAGATTTTGAAAAAATGCAAGTTTAAAAAGTATAACTTTGTAGAGAATAAAAATATTAATAAATGTATGTATAGCTAAAATATGAAAAAAGATAATGTGTATTTTAAAAAGCTGTAATTGTAGTCTAGAAGGAAATAATAGTGTGTCTGTTTATAAGCGTCAGTGGAACGGGGGAAGTGTTATCATAAGATAACCAAGAAACCCCAAATGGCCAAATATTTATTTTATTTTACCTCTTTCTATTTTTTACATTGGCCTCTAAAAGTTTTAGTGATTAATAGTGCTTGGTTGCTTCAAGTTAAACGACTGCTTTATTAGCAAATTAAGTTTTATTGAACAAATTGACAATTTTGATAAAATACATACCTTGATTTTATTTTAACTAAGAAAATAAGACATTTTTAAATTTTTAAAACAAATGATTTATTTATTTTTAGGAATATTTAAAGATTTCAGAAATCTGATGAATTTAATTTAATATCCCCTAGTTCTTCTTAAAAATGCTAAAACACGGACATTGTTTGGTTTTCAATTTTTACGGTTTAAATATTAATGCCAGTATGTTAAAAATCAACTATAATGCATTTTTATATTTTCATTCAAAAGTTATTAAAAATATATTATTCCAATATCCTATATGTTTTTTTAAGCAATATATTAAATAAAATATAAGTTTTTCAGTACAATAAATATGTCCAGTATAAATAATTAAATTCAGTTGTGTATTTAAATATTTTCAAAGAATTTCCATCTATTATCAATTATTATTTAATTACTTATTCACCCGCTTCGGTGGCGCAGTTTGCTAATGCGCTAGTCGAGTTGAGCTCGACCACCGAGGACGGTGAAATCATGTTCTAATCTCGGTCGGGTGAACTGGGGGTGGTTTTTCCTAAATGGTTAGTCACTCTCCCTCCCTGCAATTGCGGTTTCACTTCATCTAATTCAACCTTTCCAATTCCCAACCCATTAGCGTAATTAGTATTTAAAGATAATAACCCGAACGGTTAGTAGGACGCTGTGCTAAATAATAATAATAATAATTACTTAGAGCAGTTTAAAGGGCTATTTTTATGTAGATAATTTTAATATTAAGAATTTAATGTAGAGAGAGTAAATACCTTAATTTGTTCTTTGATTGGAAGAAAGCCATCCCACGGAGATTTCATTCCCACGTCTGAGGTTTGAAGAATTTTTGTATCATAATTTATGGTTTCTTTAAAAACTCCCACCAAACTGGAATCCTTATAGAATTACAAAACAACATACAATTATCATTATTATTATTATTATTATTATTACAAATTAAACATGTCAGTAATGCAAAGGATATACGAATACACAAATATGTTACAAGCTCCGTTTATAGTTAACATGTTCTACAAACACACACAAAGTTTCAGAGTCCAATTAAAAATTAACATAAAATATCAAATGATTTCTTGAGAAGCTGCTATTAGGACACCGTTTTTATGCCTGATATTTTTCCTTTACAAAACCATTGGCTATTTAAAAAGATGAGCCATGAAAATGCAACAATCAGCAGAACATCAAACCCTCAACAGAGGTCAGCAAGGAACTCCGGCTCTATGAGAAGCCTGTAGTTCACGGTAACTGTAAACTCAGCTAACAGGATAGCTTGGTGAAACTTTTCACTCCATAACACAGAACATCTGTTTCTGAATATGTCACACAAATTAATTATTTACATATTTTATGAATATTATTATATTTAAAGTTTTTTATTTTGATTAAATATTTACAGTTTTTATTTTATTTTGTCCTTTTTCGATACTTTAGAATTGTTTTTTCACATCTCTTTCATTGTTTTAAAAATTAAAACGTTTGAAAGATGGAATGAATACCCATCATTTTTTGGGTAAATACTAGACTGAAAATAAATTAATTACAATGAGAGAAATGTGCATGCTAAGAAGTGAAGTAAAAAGTAGTTTAAGCATAAAGAATGTTGGTACTGAAGAAGTTAAACATGGAACCAAAAATTTGAAAATTTATTTGTCTTACATTTTTATGAAAATATTATAAAATACTATTATTATTCAATGCATACGAAAAATGTTGTTTAGAAATAAAATGGTTTGTAACAACATTTTTCATTACATTTGCATAGACAACCAGATTTTCTACTCTTTAATGTAAAACACTTTCTATTACGTACCAATTTTAATAGATTTACGTATTATTTCGGACCGCACCAAGAAAGTGTGTGTATAAAAACCAATAATTATTGGCAATATTACCTGCGTGATCGAATTTAATATATATTTGCATATCTCTAATATTTAATTTGCATGTTAATTCTGTATCTACTAATCAGGCTTAGTTGTTATTAAATACGCTTAGCATTTATAAAGATTTTTCCACCAACCAAATGACACCATTTTTCCTTTTCTCATTTTATTCAATACAATTAATATTTAGAAGAAAATATGTTTGGATATAAAACTTACTCAGTAAGGAAATATTGTAGCTAAATAAAATGTTACGCGAAATTCAATTTAATAAAAGAAATATGTACTTACGAAATGTGTGTCATTTTTGTTGGTTTATTGTGTCATAGAGTTAAAAACATCAAATAGATATGTACAGTGTATACACTATGAAAGACCATGTTAAACTGAAGGTAGAAATCTTCTACCTACTAACAGAAACAGCAAATGCCCCTTCCAAAAATAGTCCCCATAGACACAATAGAAGTTTTAAATGGGAGATTAAAGATTAATATCTGTGAAAAATTGTGTTGACGTTATTGTTTTGTTATAGGAATCGTTGTCTTTATTGTGAAGTACATACTTGGAAGAGCCAGTGTAATAAAACATACAATAAACTATACAGAAGCGTAGTAGCATCTAAGTCCGTTCAAGATCCAATACACTATAGAGGCACGTAGTAGGATTAGGGTTCGTTCAGACTGGAATAGAGAGTCTTTGGCATACTATAGGAAGAACGAAGGAGTAGCGTTCTAGTGAGCTATTTATTAAGATAAAACTAATCTAATTAACCCTTCATAACTTATATTTATCAATAAAATACTTATGACTCTACCTAATTTAACATAACTTTCTATGAATTGATAGATTAAGGTTTTAATAATTTTTATCATATAACAATTAAATGTTTATTAGAAAAAATTTAAAATGCCAATAAATATACTTCAATGCACAAGTTGCCAATTTTTTTTATATGTTTCCTTCTATTTCATTTTAATAAGTTAATCAAAATTATAGATATTATTAATATTGGTAGTGTTCAATTTTTGGACTTTTTAAGTGTGTAATGGTAGTATAAATGATAGTAAATATAGATATATTGCAATGAAATAAAGCAAATAATTTTATAAGTTTCATTTTAAAGGTGCTTTTCACATTTATTCTGCTTCTTAAACAATAGTTAATGATGCGTTTATGGTGTAATAAACAAAAAACACTATACACACAAGGGAATTGAAAATTCAAAGGTGCAATACAGCTATTATAGTCATTTGAAAATATTCTGTCACATCTTTTAAAAAATTCAATAAAATCAAAGTCAAAACGCAAACATACTAATGAAACATGGTTGTTCCATGGTCACGTACGATATGACGTTATCTTATACTAGTAATTTATTAGGAAATGAGCTGGTAGCAAGATTAGTGGAAGTTCAAGTTACGCTAGTTTGGAAAGGAGCCTTAACTTTATATTTACACACTATTTAGCTTTAAAATATATATTATTTTATTTTTATATTTGACATTCAGATGGTGATTTGCAGGGTGTATCTGTCCACGTTCTAATTTTTATTATGTTTTAATTCAGGCCTAATGGAGCCTTTTGTGAGTTTGCTGGATTTAAAATCGTTACTGAATGTGCAGGAGTGTTTAAGGTCGGATCAGAAAAGATAAACATTTTAAAGATTCCATCTGTTGTAAAAAGCATATTGTGGTTGATGTATAAGATTATCGAGCAATAATCGGCTTTACCATATTCAAGTAACGCTTTGGTAGGGATATTCGACAGATTTATCAATAATATTAGTTGTTCCTTCATCATTTGGGTGAGATAGATTTTTAATTTTTCACTGAAGCAATGTTTCGTAATAGTTTTGAGTTTAGTATCACGGAATTCACCGCATTTTTTTTAGCTGTATTTAAGCTATACATTTTTGTGATTTTTGGGGTTTAAAGAGAGAAAAATACACCTAGAATGTATGGTTCTTAGGTTGTGTCTCCACAAAATACTATTATGATTTGTTTATGGTTTATGTCAAATATTCAAGAACAGTTTAACTTGTGTGTAGGAAACTAAACTAAAAACGAATCTACTCTTTTATTTAATATAGGCAGAAAAAAAAATTGTATCTATAAAATCTACAAATATACCAGCCTTAGATTCCATTTAATTTCAATCCCCTATAGGCCTCACCTCAGTTTTTATTCCTGATTGTCCACACGTATCAAACTCATTTTCATTTTGAGGCTCTGTCTTGATATGTTCAACAATTTCCTGCTTCACGAGAGAAATATCACAAGTCTCCATTTTGAGCATATATCACAGATTGCACAGATAAATAATAAACTGGAACATTAATTCATTCAACGTTAAAATGAAGCAGTGTGTTTTCCTCTCAGGTGCTGCGACCTACAATTTATGTCAGTACTAATTGGTCAATAAACCGTAGGTAGTAATGGTGGTTTCGTTTAATCTTAATTTGCCATTTATCTTTATATTCAGTTTTATCATTTATATTTGTTATTAAGACCTAGAAATATATTGATTGTGTGTATTTCATTTATAAACAATGATACATTGAAAACATGAAATACATAAAGTGGACTTATTTTATTTTTACAATAATGAGTATGTTGGTTTTTATAATTGTATTAATAAGACTAATTCTAAAACAACATACATTATTATTATTATTATTATTATTATTATTATTATTATTGGGATACGAGTTAAAAGGTGGAAAAGAAAAAAAATGTTTGGACCCTGTTTTCAAAATTAGTAAACAGAAATAAAGTTGTTTCTTGAACAAATAATGAAAATATATCTTATATTTCTGAGTTTGAACAAAATTAGTTTATAGTCATATAGATTACCATAACAGATCACATATAATACATTCTAATAAATGGTGAAAGCGACTTTGAAACTCGACTATAGTGCCATAATGTTCATGACAATATCACTCGTACCACACCACCCACCTCTTTAATTAACAACGTTACATCGCTATTTCCACTACCAACATATGAATAATTTGAGATAAATAACATATTTTCTATCACCGCGTTTTACTAGAGGTTCGGATTATAAGTTTGTATACTAACTACGTTAATAGTTGTTAGGGATTAGTACACCCAACTAAGATTCGAACCTCTACATCCCCGTCGTTGGCAGTCTAGTATAACACGAGAGTAGCGCGTTAGACCACGCGACTACCGGAGCGGTTAACATTATATTAAATCAGAAGACTAAGGTGTCAATAGATTAATATGGGTTGAATACACCGATGGTTAAAACTTTTAAAACTTTATTTAGTAGAACATTATTTAGTAATTAGTATTATCTACAAATCGTTACTTACGGGTGAAATGCCTTCTAAAATTAAAATTGCCAACATAATATCAAAATATAAGAGTAGTGATGGGCTCTATCGAATGAAATTTAACGAATAATTATAAATTCTTAGACTATCAACCTACTCAGTAGTTTAAAAATCATTTGAATAAAAGTTCTTCAAATCCATTCGTGTTGGTTCTGATAAATAGTCAACCTTATTGCTTTGAATATCTCAACTGTCATATTTATACAGGGTTTTCGTTTCTTCAACGTCACCTCAAAGAGAACAGTACCATGTTCTTTGTCACTGATCAACAGTCACCCTTACGAATTCTAATGTATTCTTAGTTAGCCTTATAGAAAATATTCAAGGCTCTTAGAGTTATTGCTACACATCAGTCCTTAAGAAAAAATATAAGATTTATACAATTAAACAGAAGCAAGAAGAATATAAGATGATCTATCGAATGATTGATATGGATGAAGATTGGGTACCAGTATCGTAAGATGGTTTAGATCACTAGAGCTATTTTGGAGTTTTGTATAAATTCTCTCTAGTGAGATCTATATGCTAATGCTAGGATATGAACACACCATTTAAGATTGAATGAAACGTGACATTCACTATTATCATCAAAAATTTGCCTAAAGAGGACTATTCCAAATAGCTTCTACAAAAATCAAAATTTAAAAATAAAAAATGGGTTGAGAAATATTATAAATAACTGTTAAAGTTTTTAATGCCCTCACCCCCCACCCCTTTACTTCCCTTCTAAACAAATAAAGTTTTACCACTTGAGTGTAAAATAATGCTCGTATTTCTTAGGGTTAACACCATGTCATAAACTTAGGATCTATGAAATCCGCCCCCTCCCCCTCCAAATTAAATTTTTCTTACGCCCTTGGCATCAAATCATCTTATCTGCAGTGTTCATTTCTGATAGATAGTATCAATACCTATAAATACCAACAATATAGTAAAAATTTTACAGTCAGTAGAAAAAATGTTTTTATTTTTCAAAACGATTTTCCTAAGAAAAATTAAGGTGTAGAAGAAGTCATGCTGCCCTAGGTTAATTCGTTTGCAAATCGTGTTTTGAAGTAATTTTGGTGTTTATAAAGTATACAATAAATACATATGTCACATAAATAAGCAGATCACATATTAAAAATCAATAATATATCTGTAAACACAAATGAAAATTAAAGAGTTAAACCATTAATAACTCATTTTTTTATAAAAATTTAATTTCGACTAAATTAAATGTGAAAATACATTTTTGAGACCCTAAGCAGACAAAGTTCTAATCTTACTCTTTAAATAAGGGCCATTTTTCCGTCGCGCCACTGTCCAAGTATTGTTTTATTTATGAACTTTATATTTTGTTATTCTTATTCTTACACCATCTCCACCTCCTTTACCACTACACACACTTCTTTCCCCATGAGGAGTTGACTCCCCGTATCCCGGAAGTAGGATCTCCTGATTCCGTTTCTTGCCGTTCGAATTGTTGTATGCAAGATAGAAGAACTTGCAGGAGTAAGCATGTCCTATGTTTACAGGTAGCAGAACACACTGGAGGAAACATTGTCAACAATACAGGTTTGTTCGTGGTAGCTATATTTTAATCATGACTAGTTTAGGTAGAAAAGTATTTATAAATTATATATTTGTAATAAGTGGGGAGTTTAATCCGAATAATATGTTGTTTTGGTGTTTTTTTATACGAAAATGAGAGATTGGGAATGAATTTTATGCTACGCTTGTCATAAATCACGAAGAGAAACAGGATTAGGAATGAAAGAAAAAGTAGGGACACAGGAGTACATGAGATAGTAGAGGAAGCAAGACGGAAATGGTATGTGCATGTGATTATGATGGAAAAAGAGAGGATTATAAGATAAATATACAAATGAAGTATTTAGTAAATAGACCGCAAAGGAGGCCGAGAGAGAGATGGGAGGAACAGTTAACAGAAAGTGTTCAAGCTAAAGAAGGAGAATGGTAGCAAATAAAGAATGTAAAATGGTGGAAGATAAGAATAAGATGAAGGCATTTTACTATAAATTGACCCGGCCAAAGGCTGGAAACAGTTGATGATGATTGTGTACGAAAATATAATGATATTTCTCCGTATCTTCTATCATTTTTGTTCTTGTCTGGTAACAATAAATAAACAAATCTTACATTATTATATAATATAAATTTCCTACACTGTATATTAACTAAATCACTAAAAAAACTATTTTATAATTATGAAAATGTACCTTTGGTTCTTGTTGAACGTTTCCCTCGTGAACAGGGACTTGTAATCAGGTTATCAGAGGGGACATACAATTACAGTCAGTATCACTAGGACCAATACGTAATTATGGACAAATCATGGTTTCTAAAAGTGAATGTATGAATCAAACAATTAGTATTTGTATCAAAAAGGGGAAATAATGATAATTGGTAAACCTTCGTAATTTTTTACATAATATAGAGAGTACCTACTAGAAAAGAAGAAGAAAGTATTGAATCAACTCAGACTGAACTAGTGCTGCCATCTGTTAGACAATCTTGAGACCTTTCTAATAAACTTTTGATAACGGTTAAAAGAGGTCTATGTCGTATTTTAATTATTATTTTTAAAATATGTGTTTCCTTGAGATCTTGTGAGTTTTGAGAAATTAAACGGTTTTTATTCGTGACAATTCTGTGTAATGTGACTTTTCTCCTTTGCCCCTCCGTATCAATCATATAATATATAATTAGAGGATATATATATTAATATTTAATATTCTAGCATGAAGATACTTTTATACAATACTAAAAATATTATTTTGAGGTCAAAATTGATAAAATTGTACTGTTATTATTTTTATTTTATATAATTGATAATATCTAATAAATGTGACCACTGCAGATTGCGTGAATTGACGTATGAATATATTTATGCATAGTGAGTGTGCCAGGCTGGTCGGTGGCTGTAGTTTATTATATACCTACCATTTATAGCTATATGTATTTTAGCACCACAATGTTTTAAATCCTCTCTCCAAGCAAATGCCCTTGAATATTATCACAGTTTATACATTTTAATCCTGTCTTATTAGATGAAGTATCTTTATTGTTCATTATCTTAATACCCATCCGAGAAAACGCATTTAATCACGCCAGTCGCGTAGTTATGAGAGAAACAGAATTTACAAAGAATGATGTCCTACAGATGTTGTGATAAAATTGAGACTTTAGGGCGTCATCCAGGAATGTTCCGAAACTACAAGTGGCGGCAAGATGACGTAAAGCTAGGCTGAAGGCCACGTAGGACTCTCCCGCACGCTGTTTGCGACAACTAAAGGAAGAACGCTCTTCGTACACAGATTTTGTGGGAGCGTAGTGAGTTTCGAGAAGAGTCTTTAGTTGGACGAAAGTCTTTGTTCCCGTGCGACTGGTGGGCAAAGATCTGTTAAGACCTGGTAAGCGACTGGGCCAATGCATCTTAGGAGCCAAGCCACTCTTACGTCCGCTGCAATTGTTTCAGTGGTGCAGAAATGTTCAAATCTAGCAAAATATGAATTGACGTCCTCAAGACGAGAGTCAAAAATGGAAAACTTAGGTATGTCGAGACTGTTGGCGTACGAAAAATTGCACACACGATACTAAGACACAAAATAAACCGAGGGTTCTTGAAAATAAAAAATAATCACTCGTCGCCAGTTGTTTTAACTTAACATTAGTTTGTACTGAGAAGGTTATTAATAATTAGAAGATTAGACATGATGTTAATAGATCTAATTGGCCATTAGAATAAGCACTTAGCCTAGCACCGCCATCACATGGTAGAACGAACCGGAAACGAAAGTAATCAAAAGAGAGAGAAAATACTAACAAAACTCACAGCCTTCTGACTGACTACTAAACACTTATAACATAATTTCATTCTTCACAATTTCATCAACAGAATTTGAAGTGTCGGACTCGTCCTATGGATACAGCACAAATAAACAGTTCTCATTAAAAACAAACAAAATTGGCCGCATAATTATTATGTAAAGGGATTGAGTCAGTATGAAGTAAATATTACAATCAAGGGGGTGTGTGTGTGTGTATCATATGTATCTGAAAGGTAACCCTATCAGTATTATTCAGGGTTAAGTAAAGTAGCTTAGTACTGGGTATTTGGACTCCTAAATAATTAGAACTAACTCTGTTGGGTAAAACATTGCACCATAATCATGACCCTAATAAAATTTAGTACCCCCATAATGAATTAAGAGTGCCAGTTTTCAAATGTTTTAACCGCATAAAATGTTACCACCGTGTGGTGATTGTATAGGTCGAAGTGATTCTGTTGACTTTACACCCCAAGGCCAAGTTTTGATTACAGATGGAATTTTAGCTTTGGAAATATTTTTAATTTTTGATAATAAAATACAGAAAAAATTTCAACTTGAGATAATTATTAAATCCTAAATAGATATAACTAGAAGTTTGTATGGAACAGGGTAGGTATGTATCTGAAGAATCAGGAAGATATAGGGAATTTTTGGTGTCCGAAAATAAGACACGAGAAATAGGAAATTTCACCATAACAAACTTTAAAAATACTTATATATTTGTGAGTTTGCCACTATGCAAATTTAAAAAGTGTACATTTTCAGAGTATTAGAACAGAACTGAGGAAATAAGCAAGCAGATAAACACATTTCTAATATTAACCTTCGTACGCATAAGTCTCTCCATGGAACATTGGGGTGCATTTATATAGCTTATCAGAAGCTTAAAATGCTATGAATGAACCTATTTATATGGCAATAAGAGATTAAGTCAATAGGAGATTTTTCTCATACACATTTAATATGCCATACTACTTGTGGTACAAAGTATTGTTTGTTAGAATAGTAATGTATTTTCATACCTCTATTGTGATGTAGGCCTACCTATCTCTATGTATAGCGTGCTTCTTTTGTTTAGCTGTTCATTAGCTCTCTCAGTCCCAAAATGGCCGTCTTGGCGTTATTAGTTTATTGTATGTTTCCATTTCTCAATAAGTAAACTAATAAAACTATCTCTAATATATTCGGCATTTATTTAATAATCATAACAAAGGTTATGGGCCCAGGCAACGCATTAGAGTGCGCGAGTGAGATGGTGAAGTGAAATAAAGAGAAATAAAATTGCGTTCGTTTTTCAGCGGTTAGTTTTAGGCGGCAGCGTGTTCACTAACAAAAGTTTTACACTACAAATTGTAAACATGAGTGCGTCTACATCTGGATTGCCGATAGTAGAAAAACTAATTGGTAGAGAAAACTATTCCAGTTGGAAATTTGCAATGAAAGCTTATCTGGAGCACGATGATTTGTTCGAAGTGATAGAGAAAGACCCTCCCGCGATAGAAGACGAAGCTAAGGTGTGTTCTTGGAAGAATAAAGAGAGGAAAGCTCTATCTAGAATAATTTTGTTCGTGGAAAAAACAAATTATTCTCATATAAAAAATGCTAAGACCGCGGCTGAAGCATGGAATGCGTTGGAAAGAGCATTCGAAGACTCCGGCTTGACTAGGAGAGTGGGGCTACTAAGAATACTAGTCACTACCAACCTCAGTAACTGTAAGTCTGTGGACGAGTATTGTGACACGATTGTATCAACTCCATACAAATTAAACGAGATAGGATTTCCTGTAAGTGACGAATGGGCAGGAACACTACTTCTTGCTGGTTTACCTGAAAGTTATAAACCAATGATAATGGCCCTAGAAAATTCTGGCACAAAAATTACAGGTGATGCTATTAAAGTGAAGTTATTACAAGATGTGAAAATGGATGATTCAACCCTAACCAACGAAACAGCCTTGTTCACTTCAAAAAGTAAGTTCAAGAAAAAACAGCCTCTATGAAGTGTTTTAGTTGTGGCAAGCCTGGCCATATTGCCAAACATTGTAGACAAAGGACTGATGGCAGGAATCATCAAAGTGTGTTTAGGCACAGCGATCACCCTAGTGAAAAGCCTTCTACTCCCCAAAGTAAGAAAGCTTTTTTGGCCTATAAGGACAAGGTTAAAGATGAAGATTGTTGGTTTCTGGACTCTTGTGCATCGACCCATATTACAAATGATACAAATAAACTTTCCGACACAACCCCAAATGAAACTAAAGTGACAGCTCCAGACAACACCTATTTAGTCGCAGATGTGATAGGGACCATTAATTTAGAATGTGTTGTTAATAACACTACTTCTAAAGTAGAAGTGAGTAATGTGTTGCATATTCCAAATTCAGCAGTAAATTTACTAGCAGTGAGTAAAATAGTGCAGAAAGGCCACATTGTAACATTTAATCAAACAGGAGGTTATGTTCATGACAGTGATGATATACTAGTCGCAAAAGCCCATGTTAAAAATGGGATATACTGTTTGGACACACCTCAAACAAAAGAAACCAGTTTTTATACACAATCTAAGGATTTTTTGTGGCATCGGCGACTTGGTCACTTAAACCGGAAAGGAATGAAGAAACTAAGCCAAATGTCAGATGGTATGGACCTTAACTTTCTAGCTGACGAACCTTGTGAACTGTGCATCATAGGTAAGCAGGCCAGACTTCCGTTCAAGAGAAGCAAAATGTATAGTCAATCAATTTTAGAGCTAGTGCATTCAGACTTGTGTGGTCCTATGGAAACAACTTCAATCGGTGGCAGTAAATACTTTCTTACATTTATTGACGATTACTCCCGGAAAATATTTGTATACTTTATACAAGATAAGTCTGAAGTTCATAGTGTATTCTTAAAATTCAAGGCAATGGTTGAGACACAATCAGGTCTAAAAATCAAGAAAATTCGCTCTGACAACGGGGGTGAATATGTAAATGAGAAAATGAAACAAACACTGAGCTCCGCTGGCATCGTCCATCAGCTAACTGTTAGCTACAGTCCTGTACAAAATGGGCTGGCAGAAAGGACAAACAGGACACTGGTTGAAAAGGCAAGGACAATGATCCTGGATGCGGGACTCCAAAAGTCCTATTGGGCCGAAGCTGTATCAACAGCAGCTTATCTCACAAAGTTATCGCCTGCGACCATTCTGAAAGACAAAACTCCTCATGAAGTATGGAGTGGGAGGAAACCTAATTTGTCACATCTAAGAATTTTTGGATGTGAAGCCATGGTACACATACCTAAAGCATTGCGGAAGAAATGGGATCCTAAGTCACAAAAATTAACATTCTTAGGGCATTGTGAAAACACCAAAGGGTACAGGCTTATTGACCCCAAAAGCAAGAAGATCACAATTAGTCGAGATGTGGTGTTTCTTGAGAGCAAAGTCAAGCACGAAGTTCCAGAAGTGAAACCAAGCCCATCTCCACAATTTTTTCCAAATGAAAGACCTCGGGAAGATGAAGTAATCAACAACGTACCAAATGATTATCTAAGCCTACAAAACGAAGACGATGGTGATGGAGAGATTTTTCAAGGTTTTTCTGACACAGAAAATGAAGACGAAAAACAAGTACATGAAGAACAGCAAAAATCTATTCTCAGACGTTCTTCAAGACAACCCAAACCTAAGATATGGCCTGATCATATAAGTTGTTATGTTAAGGAACAAAATGTTTTAGATGGCTCAATAAATGTTGATGAAGCCCTGGAGGGAATCAACCATGAAAAGTGGAAGGAAGCCATGTCTAAGGAACACGAATCATTAGTAAAAAATGATTCATTTGAAGTAGTTGATCTTCCGGAAAATGTTAAACCCCTTAACAGCAAGTCGGTACTTAAGGTAAAACCTAGCTATAAAACAAAACCTCCAACATATAAAGCCAGACTTGTAATCAAAGGATGCAGTCAAAGAAAAGGACACGATTACGATGAAACATTCTCGCCTGTAGTCAAATATACGTCTTTACGATACTTGACGTCACTGGCAGCAAGGGAAGATCTAGACATAGATCATTTGGATGTCACAACAGCATACCTGTATGGAGATTTACAAGAAGACATCTATGTGAAGCCACCTGAAGAACTGACCACCAAAGGCAAAGTGTGGAAGTTAAAAAAGTCAGTATATGGACTTAAGCAAAGCGGAAGAAATTGGAATAATAAAATTCATCAAGTCTTAACAGAACTAGGATTCACCAGATCAAATGCTGACCCATGTGTTTATTATCAACGAAATGGTAAATATATTTTGATTATTGCTATGTATGTCGATGATTTGCTGTTATTTTCAAACAACAAGATTTTGGAAGAAAAGGTGAAGCAAGCACTCAAAAAGAAATTCGAGATGAAAGACCTCGGTGCAGTAAGAAACTGCCTTGGAATGGAAATCACCAGAGACCGAAAAGTAGGCAAGATTTAGATTTCACAAGAAGAATACACCAAGAAAATACTGACCCGGTTTAACATGATTGAAACGAAATCAGTGTCAACTCCGCTTGACCCTGGACTGGACTTTCAATATGAAGACTCGGCAGAAATACAGGATCCGAGTATCCCGTATCAAGAAGCTATTGGTAGTCTGTTGTATTTATCACAAATTTCCAGGCCAGACATTTGCTTTGCTGTTAACTTACTTAGTAGGTACAATCAATCTTACAAAGGGGTTCACTGGTTATGTTTCAAGAGAATTTTCAGATATCTTAAAGGAACGATGGATTTTAAATTATAATTCAGTAAATCGGGAAATAGAAATTTAATGGGTTTAGTGACTCAAACTGGGGTAGCAAAATCAATAACAGGTACTCAGTAACTGGCTCTTGTTTCAAGTTACAAAATGGCCTCATTTCATGGTGCAGTAAAAGACAAAAAACAATTGCGTTGTCTACTTGTGAAGCAGAGTACATGGCCATGTCCTTCACGGTTCAGGAATCATTGTGGCTGCGAACTTTAATTTCTGAAATAGATCCTGAAAGAACTGTAAATCCTACTGATGTATTTTGTGACAACAGAGGAGCCATACATTTGCAAAAAACTCTGTTACTAATCAGAGGTCAAAAATATTGACATTAAATACAATTTTTTAAGAGAGCATGTAAACTCAGGAGTAATTAATATCAAATATGTTCCTACTGAAAATATGTTAGCAGATGTCTTGAACAAAACCTCTCTCTATGGTTAAACATGAAAGCTGTGTAAAAGAGCTAGGAATAGTTAATTGATTTTTTTTCCATATCAATCATAAGATTAATGAACATTATTGTGTTTGTTGATTGCTAGAGGTATTCAATTATGGGCTGGTGTTAGAATAGTAATGTATGTTTTTTCATACCTCTATTGTGATGTAGGCCTACCTATCTCTATGTATAGCGTGCTTCTTTTGTTTAGCTGTTCATTAGCTCTCTCAGTCCCAAAATGGCCGTCTTGGCGTTACTAGTTTATTGTATGTTTCCATTTCTCAATAAGTAAACTAATAAAACTATCTCTAATATATTCGGCATTTATTTAATAATCATAACATTGTTGACTTGGCAGACTTAGTTAATAACGAGTACAAGATTTACATGCTCTTTCCATACAGTTCTATCTGTAATCCACATGACTAAACATTGTATTCGACCAGTCATAAAGACACGCAATTAGATTGTAGGAATCTTTGTACCATCATTTATTTTAAAAGACTATGTAAAAATGTATGTTTATCTAAAATGAAAAAGAGGAAAATTCTGTCAATGTAGCCTAGAAGAAAATAGTTAAGTAGATGTTAATGAGCGTTAGTGGAAGAGGGGAAGTGTTATCATAAGATAAACAATAGACCCCCACATGGCAAACTATTCATTTTCTTTTCTCTTTTTCTATTTTCTATTAATAGAGTGCTGGATTTGCAAAATAGTATTGAAAAGACAAATTGGCAATTTTGTTAAAATACATACCTTGATTTTAATTTAACTAAGATAATAAAAGTTATTTTTACAGTTATAGTTCAAATGTTTTAGAAATTTTTGAGAAATATTTAAAGATTTAAGAAATCTAACGAACTTACTTAAAAAGTCCCTAATTCTTTTATAAAAAACTAACATACTGAAATTTTTTCATTTTTATTGATTAAACATTAATGCCGGTTTATAAAAAAATAACTATAATATATCTTGGAGATTTGTAAAAAAAAAAAATCGCAATATATTATTTCAATATTATAGACTTTTTTTAAAGTATTTATTAGATAAAATCTACAAGGCTATATATTTACAGTGGAAATAATTAATTTCCGTTGTGTATTTAAATATTTTCAAAAGTTTTCCTACTATGACTAATTAGTATTTAATTCCTTAGTCAAGTTTTAAAGGGCTATTATTATAGAGTAAATTGAATAATAAAAAATTTAATTGATAGAGAGTAACTACCTTAATTTATTCTTTGATTGGAAGAAAGCCATCCCACTGAGATTTCATTTCCACGTCTGAGGTTTGAAAATTTTTTGTTTCATAATTTATGGTTTCTTTAAAAACTCCCGCCAAATTGGAATCCTTATAGAATTTAAAAAAACATACAATTATTAAACATGTCAGTAATGCAAAGGATATACCAATACATGAATATGTTACAAGCTCCGTTTATAGTTAACATGTTCTACAAACACGAACAGTTTCGTAAATCAGAGTCCAAAAGCTCGATTTTATGTAAGAGTCCAATTAAAATTTAAAATAAAATATCAAGTGATTTCTTGAGAAGCTGCTATTAGGACACCGTTTTTATGCCTAATATTTGTGACCTAGATTTATTTAATATAGTGACAAATATATACTTTCTATTTACACATTTACATTTGTGGTCATAGAAATAGCAATCTACAGACAAAAATTGAAAATTAAGCTTTTTATAAATTACAAACACATTTTAATAATAGATATCATTTTATATTTTTAATGATTGTAATTTAATAATCATCAACGATCAAAGTGACAGAGTCAGATAACATGAATTAACATATGTGTATGTGAAATCAGATCTACTAAACTTTATAGCTGTCATGTAAGTTTATGCTTATTAAAATATTACTTTAGCTTAATATTTCCTTTACAAAGCTATTGGCTATTTAAAAAGATGAGCCATGAAAATGCAACAATCAGGAGAACATCAAACCCTCTACAGAGGTCAACAAGAAATCCCTGCTATATGAGAAACCTGTAGTTCACTGTAACTGTAAACTCAGCTCACAGGATAGCTTGGTGAAACTTTTCACCCCACAAACTCATCCTTAATGAAAGAGTTTGAGGAGTAGGCTCTCCTTGCATGGAGCAAACAATGCTAAAGATGGAGTACAGTATAAACCTTATGTGAAGATAGAAAGGATCATGGTATACAGATATACCACTAATATCTATTTTAAAATAGTTTATAGTTCAAAATAATGACTAAACAAATGGATCGAACTGAGAACCTTTGCCTTAGCGAGAAAATGATGTTCCGCTGAGCTATGTTGAACAGCAACCATCCAGTGCTCAGAGGAATTATTTAATCATAGTCTAATTATGTTCTCTGATTTAGTTCACACTATTAAATTTCAAAAAATGAAACTAAAAGCTAAATAATTAATCAACGGGAGAGACAAGTCACTTACAAATTTTATATAAAAAGGATTTTTTAAACAATAAATACAATATCACTTGGGTACATAAGCTTATATTTGTTTTATTTTTGTGAACAATACAAAACATATCGGGTGTTTATGGCCTTTTTTTAATTGACTTTGGTGATTTAACAATCTTATATATGATTTTTTAGATAGATGCTTTTTTTTAATATTCAAAATATCACATTTAATGGTAAACATACATTTACAAACTAATACGATGAATCGATATAATTACTTTTTTCTGTTGCGATTAAGACATAAAAATAATAACTCACCAACGAAACATGAACCTGCTTCGGTGGCCGCATGGTCTAAGGCATCAATCGCGAAATCCACTAGACTATAGATCATAAGGGGTATGGTGGTTTAAATCACACTTGGATGTACTGGGATTGGTTATTTCCTAAATGTTTTCCGCCTTGACTAGAGAAAATGAGGTACACTCAATCCAAACTTAACCTCCTTCGTCCCTAATTCACAAGCGTTACTGGTACATATAACATATGAGAATAGGCCGAGTAAATAGACACGGTTATAAAAAATAAAATGATCATTATTCAATCCACAAGTTGGTCAATATTTAAGTTTTTATGGCTCTGTTTTTTCACTGTATGCTGGTTAATCAAAATTATAAAACTTATAAATATTGATATTGTTCAACTTGTGTCGTTCTTAATTGTGTGATAGTATAATAAAGTGCAATAAAACAAACCAAAAGATTTTATAACTTTTGTTTTAAAGATGCTGTTAACATTTATTCTACTTTTTAAACAATAGGGAATGATGCGTAAGTAATTTATGATATAATAAAAACAACACTATACACACAAGGGAATTGAAAATATAAAGGTACAATACAGATATTATAGTCATTTGAGATCTTTTAGAAAAACTCAAAATCACAGTCGAAACGTAAACATACAAATAACACATGGTTGTTCCATGATCGCGTACGATATGACGATATCTTATACTATTAATTTATAAGGAAATGAGCCGGTAACAAGATTAGTGGAAGGTCAAGTTACGCTAGGTTGGAAAGTAGCCCTAACTTTATATTTACACATTATTTAGATTTAAAATATATATTATTTTATTTTAATATTTGACTTTAATACGAGTGAGTTACAGGGTGTATCTGTTCTCGTTCTCATTCTTATTATGTTTAATCCAGGTTTAATGGAGCCTTTTGTGAGTTTGCTGGATGTAAAATCGTTAGTGAATTGGCAGTGTGTTTAAGGTCGGAACAAACAAAATCAACATTTTTAAGATTTTATATGTTGTAAAAATGAGATTGAGGTCGATGAAGAGGAATGAGAAATAATCGGCTCTACTATATTCAAAAAAACGCTTCGGTAGTGATATTCGACAGATTTTTCAATATTATTGTTTCTTCGTCATTTGGTGGGGTTTGGTTTTTAATTATTCACTAAAGCAATGTTTTGTAATAGCTTTGAATTTGGTATCACGGGATTCAACGCATTTTTTGGGGTGTATTGATAGTATACATTTTTGTTATTGTTGGGGTTTATATAGAGAAAAATACAGTTAAAAGATATGGTTCTTAGGTTGCGTCCCCGAAGAATACTATAATGATTTTTTTTGTGGTTTATTTCAAATATTCAATAACAGTTTAAAAACTTACTATAAACGAATATAATGGAGAACTGTTTTATTTATTTTAGCCAAAAAACTTTTTTTTTCTATAGACTCTACAAAAATAATAGCCATAGATCCCATTTACTTTCACTCCCTTACAAGAAAAGTATTGGAATATCTCACCTTATTTTAATTTCTGATAGTCAACCATATCAAATCCATCTTCATTCTGAGGCTCTGTCTTGATAAGTTTAACAATTTCCGCTTCACGAGAGAATATCACAAGTCTCCATTTTGAGCACAGATCACAGACAACACATATAGATATTAAACGTGAACATTAGTTCAGTCAAGGTTAAAAATTTGGCAGAACGTTTTCCTCTCAGGTTCTGCGACCTACAATTTATTTCAGTGCTAGCTAGAGCTATAGCTCCGTGTGGTGGATCCCCTAATTTGCCATTTATCATAATATTCAGTTAATTTATAATCATTTATATTTATATTTACCACTAATGAATAGCAAGTATATTATTATTTAAATAATGATATGTAGGTATATACATGTATTAGTAAGACTATAGTTCAAACTACAGATATTTTATTAATATTTTTAATATTACTAATATTATTACTATTGTTATTATTACTATTATTACTGTAACCTTGTTACAACATGACATGGGAGAAGTTGTATCACTCACCAAGCCAGCCCCAATTGACTCGTTCCGACACATCTACAATAAACCCGAGATACAATCCTCCCCAAAATCCACATTCAACTGAACTAGAGTTCGTGGCTCGCTGCTGGCAGTGTTGGGAGATCTCACCCCAACCCTTATCCCCCTCCCTAACCCTTCTTCCTAGTGAACAAGAGACAAACGAACGGCGGTGAGTGGTAGCTGCGTGCACTGCCAGGCACGTTCTAAGACTTTATGAGGTGTATATGGGAATGTTACTGATGCTCGTATGCTCTCGAGAGTGTTCTCTAAACCCCATCCCCCCCCCCCAATGCCCTTTACTCCGCGCAATGAGAACACATGTATACCACAGGATATATAATGGTTGGAGTCCAGAGTAGGATCACACATTACACTCTGGACTTTCAAGGCTCAAAAAATGCTTGGATCAAAACATCGTTTTCATTATAGTTCCTTCAAAATTTATAACAATGTTTTAAACCTGAACCTAAATGATACAAGATTTTTTTAAATATTATTGTGGTCTAAAATCAACTTCAGAATCTGAATAATTTAAGGTGTTATATCCACATAGATTGCACCTTATTTACTCACACCCTATAAGAAAATTAGGTTTCAATTTTACTAAATTCAAAGTTATTTATCCCTAACTCACAATTGTGAATAGAAAAATGGTAGTAAGACGCGGTGGTAAAATAAAGACAATCGTATTTTCCGTATGTGTTGTTCTACATTGGTCTGGAATATTAAGAACAACATTATATTTTATCATTCATAGTTCCAGCTATAAGTGCAGTACCATATCCTATTTTATTATTAAGATTAATACACCACTACATTTAGCCTAGTGGTCCTATGGTGCAAGCCATATTACTTATGAGTGATTGAAGGTCATATTAAAGTTGTGTGTAGATAGTGTGGTTTTTATTAATTTGTTTCCTCCTCTCTTCTACAAATTGTAATTAGATTTCTTCTAGATTATAAACTCTTCGTTCTCCGTCCTTTATTAAACATAAGTTTATAAAAAATATACCTATCTATTACATTTTTTTTTTTACTTCATCATGAAAATGTCAACATACTCATTGTTAAATTTGTTGAGAATATTTTATTTGTATTGTATTTCCTTCCACCTTCAAGATCAAAGAGAAAACCGTTATTCATAGGCAAATACAGTACAATTTTCAATATTACAAAGCTTCCTACTATATATGCAATACAAAGTTTTTCTACCTGAGTCCTCTTTATACAACTCTCAGTTTTACATTTACTTCCCCCTCCATGTGCTTCAGAATATCCTGCTACCTGAACCTTTTTAATACAATAATCAGTTTTTTGACATACTTACATCCTACATGTCCAAATAAATTTCCTCATTTAACAAGTTTATAAGAATTATCATTAACACTAATTTTAAGTTCTCCATATTCAAAACATTGACTTCCATTCACACCTAGGTTGGTAAAATTTTAGGATTTACATATACTAACCCCACCTAGTACAAAACAATGTACTCTTACAATAGCACTCTAAGTACAATTTTCAATTTTACAGTTCCTTACTCTTACTTGTACAATATTATGTCCTCCTACTAGAGCATTCTTAGTACAATTTTCAGTTTTACTTTTCAATCTTCCTCCATATATCATACAATATCCTCCTACCTTAGCATTCTTTGTACAATTTTCAGTTATACAATTCCTTCTTTGACCATGTATAAAACATAATCCTCCTACATGAGCATTCTTAGTACAATTATCAGTTTTACAATTACTTCCTCCACCGTGTACCATACAATGTCCTCCTACCTGAGCATAATTAGTACAATTTTCAGTTTTACATTTCCTTCCACCACCATGTGCTCTACAATATCCTCCTACCAGAGCATTATTAGTACAATCTTCAGTTTTACATTTCCTTCCTCCACCATGTGCTCTAAAATATCCTCCTAACTGAGCATTCTTAGTACAATTTTCAGATTTACATTTCCTTATTCCACCATGTTCTCTACAATATTCTCCTACCTGAACATTCTTAGTACAATTTTCAGTTTTACATTTCCTTACTCCACCATGTGCTCTACAATATCCTCGTAGCTGAACATTCTTAGTACAATTTTCAGTTTTACATTTCCTTACTCCACCATGTGCTTTACAATATCCTCCTACCTGAACATTCTTGGTACAATTTCCAGTTTTACATTTACTTCTTCCACCATGTGCTTTACAATATCCTCCTAAATGAGCATTCTTGGTACAATTTTCAATTTTACATTTCCTTACTCCACCATGTGCTCTACAATATCCTCTTACCAGAGCATTATTAGTACAATCTTCAGTTTTACATTTCCTTACTCCACCATGTGCTCTACAATATCCTCCTACCTGAACATTCTTAGTACAATTTTCAGTTTTACATTTCCTTACTCAACCATGTGCTCTACAATATCCTCCTAGCTGAACATTCTTAGTACAATTTTCATTTTAACATTTCCTTACTCCACCATGTGCTTTCCAATATCCTCCTACCTGAACATTCTTGGTAAAATTTCCAGTTTTACATATACTTCTTCCACCATGTGCTTTACAATATCCTCCTAAATGAGCATTCTTGGTACAATTTTCAAATTTACATTTCCTTCCTCCACCATGTGCTCTACAATATCCTCCTACCTGAACATTCTTAGTACAATTTTCAGTTTTACATTTCCTTACTCCACCATGTGCTCTACAATATCCTCCTACCTCAGCATTCTTGGTACATATTTCAGATTTACATTTCCTTCTTCCACCATGTCCTCACAATATCCTCCTACCTGAGCATTCTTGGTACAATTTTCAGTTTTACATTACCTTCCACCTCCATGTGTATAACAAACTCCACCTACTTGAGCATTCTTTGTACAATTTTCAGTTTTACATATACTTCTTCCACCATGTGCTTTACAATATCCTCCTAAATGAGCATTCTTGGTACAATTTTCAATTTTACATTTCCTTACTCCACCATGTGCTCTACAATATCCTCTTACCAGAGCATTATTAGTACAATCTTCAGTTTTACATTTCCTTCCTCCACCATGTGCTCTACAATATCCTCCTACCTGAACATTCTTAGTACAATTTTCAGTTTTACATTTCCTTACTCCACCATGTGCTCTACAATATCCTCCTACCTCAGCATTCTTGGTACAATTTTCAGTTTTACATTTACTTACACCACCATGTGCTTTACAATATCCTCCTACCTGAACATTCTTGGTACAATTTTCAGTTTTACATTTCCTTACTCCACCATGTGCTTTACAATATCCTCCTAAATGATCATTCTTGGTACAATTTTCAATTTTACATTTCCTTCCTCCACCATGTGCTCTACAATATCCTCCTACCCGACCATTCTTAGTACAATTTTCAGTTTTACATTTCCTTCCTCCACCATGTGCTCTACAATATCCTCCTACCTCAGCATTCTTGGTACATATTTCAGTTTTACATTTCCTTCTTCCACCATGTCCTCTACAATTTCCTCCTACCTGAGCATTCTTGGTACAATTTTCAGTTTTACATTTCCTTCCACCTCCATGTGTAAAACAAAGTCCACCTACATGAGCATTCTTTGTACAATTTTCAGTTTTACATTTCCTTCCACCACCATGTGCCTTACAATGTCCTCCTACCTCAGCATTCTTGGTACAATTTTCAGTTTTACATTTCCTTCTCCCACAATGTGCTCTACAATGTCCTCCTGCCTGAGCATTCTTAGTACAATTTTCAGTTTTACATTTTCTTCCTCCTCCATGACCAATACAATTTTCTCCTACAAAAGCATATTTAGTACAATTTACTGTTTTACATTTCTTTCCTCCGCCGTGTGAAATACAATTTCCTCCTACCAGAGCAATCTTAGTACAATTTTCAGTTTTACATTTTCTTCCACCACCATGTGCAATACAATGTCCTCCTACACGAGCACTCTTCATACAATTTTCAATTTTACATTTCCTTCTTCCACCATGTCCTCTACAATATCCTCCTACCTGAGCATTCTTGGTACAATTTTCAGTTTTACATTTCCTTCCACCTCCATGTGTAAAACAAAGTCCACCTACATGAGCACTCTTTGTACAATTTTCAGTTTTACATTTCCGTCCTCCTCCATGTGCAAAACAATTCCCTCCTTTCAAAGCATACTTACTACAATTTTTAGTTTTACATTTCGTTGCTTTTCGATGTGCGAAATAAATTTTTGTTTTTAGAGCATACCTACTACAATTTTTATTTTTAGATATCCTTCCTTCTCCAAGTGGAATACAATGTATTCCTTTCTTAGTATGCTTGTCCAATTTACATTTGGTTTCGATTGCTTTAGTTGATAAACATAATCCTCTTAGTTTAGGATTCTTACATGATATATTGATTTCTACATTATCTTTAACTTTCTTACTTGTTAAGTGATTATCTGGGAAATATTGTATTTTATATACATTTTCACTAAATGCACCTTGATGTTCCTTAACATATTTTGTTTGATCGGAATTTAATAAAGACGTTTTATATTCTGTTGTAATATTTTTGTGGAATTTATAACCTAATCTTTTTAATGAAATGTTCCTGCATTCTTCTTTCTTGTGTAGAGCATTAAAAGATAAATCTTTATTCTCATTAACACATTCAATATTCAAATAAAAATCAGAGCCTGTTCGTGCAATTATGTTTGTCTGTAATATTTCACTAGAAAAAGTAAATTGATCTTGTTCCAGTTTAATCTGCAAGCAAATAATAATAATATGATTTAAATATTTATTTTTTTAAATAAAAATTAAAGTATAAAACCATGTATTAATATCCAAATGGATGTAATGTTTAAGTAATAATTACGCTAATAAGCTAGGAATTGGGAAGGTTGAATATAGAGGAAGTGAACACTTATTTATGTTGAGGGGGAATGCAAAACATTTAGGAAAAACTGTCCTGAGTTCACCTGTACGTTATTATAACCTCGATTTCCCGGTCCTCGTAGTTTTAGCCAAAACCGAAAATAGCGCGTTAACTAAATACGCATACAATGTGGGTCTTTAAATATTATAAATTAGTTGACAGATAAGACATGTTCGCAACCTTTAACTGTTTGACCTTTGGTCAATGGGCCATTTTGATTCCACAGACAATATCAAAACTGTCAATTAAGTACGGTCATTAATTACAAATTGTGTGTGTGTGTGAATTTTATCTTTTAATTAGAGGTATAATGACAATTTACTAACTAAAAAATGATATATCACTAAATGATATTATGGTTTTCTTAAAATAGAGATATTTAATATAGAATATTATATAAACTATTTGTGATTTAAATAATGAAATAAAACAGAACAAAAAAAATGAATAGGTGTAATACCGGAAGTAGTTATACTATTATATGTTTTAACTTAAAAAAATATATCTTGAAGTAGACTAGACTACCGATGACGGGGATATCGAGTTTAGAATCTTGGTCGAGTGTATTGAAGGTGATTTTAAAAAAAATGGATCTACACGCCAATACATGTACTCTGCCTTTAAATATAACCTTCTTAATCCTAAAGCTATTAGTGTAATTAATACATAAGAGTATAACCCGAACGAGTATAAAGATGGAGTACTAGACTAAAAAGTTAAAATTATAGCTCAATACCTCAGATTTGCCACCGGGGTGAAGTGGTCTATTTTGGAGTCGATAGTTCCGAAAGAGGAATCATATAATATAATTTCATTCTTCACAATTTCATCAACAGAATTTGAGGTGATGGACTCGTCCTATGGATACAGCATAAATAAATATTTCTCATTAAAGATGAACAAAATTGGCCGTCTATATATTATATAAAGTGATTGCATCAGTAGGAAGTAACTATTACATTCAAGGTATGTTTGTATATATTACACGTTACTGAGATGTAAACCTATTATACAGGTTAAGTAAAGTAGCTTGGTATTTGGGGCTCCTAATTGATTATAATTAACTCTATTAGGGAAAACATTTCATTTTAATCATAACTCTAATAAAGCATTATACGTCCAATAAAGAATGAAGACTAACATTTCTCAAGGTTTTAAGCGAATGAAATGTTACCACACTACCTATGATGATCCAAGGTATTTTATTGGTCGACGTGATCCTGTTGAGTGTACATACCAACCAAAAGATTTTAATTCCCTTATGTGTTTACCTCTGATAATATTATAAAGACTTTGTAAAGAAAATCCAAAAAACAATTCTCCTCGAGATAAGTATTATACCACGAATAGATATATCTGGAAGTTTGTAACTACCAGGGTAGGTCTGAACGTTAATAAACGGGAAGTTATAGATAATTTTTGGTGTCTCAAAAAATAGGGGGGACGAATAGGATAAACGGAGAATTTCGTTAAAAAAAAAAACTTGTATATTTGGGATTTTGGGAAAATGCAAGTTTAAAAAGTTAACTTTGTAGAGAATAAAAATATTAATAAATGTATGTCTAGCTAAAATATGAAACAAGATAAAATGTATTTTAAAAAGCTGTAATTGTAGTCTAGAAGGAAATAATAGTGTGTCTGTTTATAAGCGTCAGTGGAACGGGGGAAGTGTTATCATAAGATAACCAAGAAACCCCAAATGGCCAAATATTTATTTTATTTTACCTCTTTCTATTTTGTACATTGGCCTCTAAATGTTTTAGTGATTAATAGTGCTTGGTTGCTTCAAGTTAAACGACTGCTTTATTAGCAAATTAAGTTTTATTGAACAAATTGACAATTTTGATAAAATACATACCTTGATTTTATTTTAACTAAGAAATAAAACTTATATTTTAAATTTTTAAAACAAATGATTTAGTTATTTTTAGGAATATTTAAAGATTTCATAAATCTGATGAATTTAATTTAATATCCCCTAATTCTTCTTAAAAATGCTAAAACACGGACATTGTTTGGTTTTCAATTTTTACGGATTAAATATTAATGCCAGTATGTTAAAAATCAACTATAATGCATTTTTATATTTTCATTAAAAAAAGTTATTAAAATATATTATTCCAATATCCTATATGTTTTTTTGAGCAATATATTAAATAAAATATAAGTTTTTCAGTACAATAAATATGTCCAGTATAAATAATTAAATTCAGTTGTATATTTAAATATTTTCAAAAAATTTCCATCTATTATCAATTATTATTTAATTACTTATTCACCCGCCTCGGTGGCGCAGTTTGCTAATGCGCTAGTCGAGTTGAGCTCGACCACCGAGGACGGTGAAATCATGTTCTAATTTCGGTCGGGTGAACTGGGGGTGGTTTTTCCTAAATGGTTAGTCACTCTCCCTCCCTGCAATTGCGGTTTCACTTCCTCTAATTCAACCTTTCCAATTCCCAATCCATTAGCGTAATTAGTACTTAAAGTGTATAACCCGAACGGTTAGTAGGACGCTGTGCTAAATAATAATAATAATTACTTAGGCAGTTTAAAGGGCTATTTTTATGTAGATAATTTTAATATTAAGAATTTAATGTAGAGAGAGTAAATACCTTAATTTGTTCTTTGATTGGAAGAAAGCCATCCCACGGAGATTTCATTCCCACGTCTGAGGTTTGAAGAATTTTTGTATCATAATTTATGGTTTCTTTAAAAACTCCCACCAAACTGGAATCCTTATAGAATTACAAAACAACATACAATTATTATTATTATTATTATTACTAATTAAACATGTCAGTAATGCAAAGGATATACGAATACACAAATATGTTACAAGCTCCGTTTATAGTTAACATGTTCTACAAACACACACAAAGTTTCAGAGTCCAATTAAAATTTAAAATAAAATATCAAATGATTTCTTGAGAAGCTGCTATTAGGACACCGTTTTTATGCCTGATATTTTTCCTTTACAAAACCATTGGCTATTTAAAAAGATGAGCCATGAAAATGCAACAATCAGCAGAACATCAAACCCTCAACAGAGGTCAGCAAGGAACCCCGGCTCTATGAGAAGCCTGTAGTTCACGGTAACTGTAAACTCAGCTAACAGGATAGCTTGGTGAAACTTTTCACTCCATAACACAGAACATTTGTTTCTGAATATGTCACACAAATTAATTATATACATATTTTATGAATATTATTATATTTAAAGTTTTTTATTTTAATTAAATATTTACAGTTTTTATTTTATTTTGTCCTTTTTCGATACTTTAGAATTGTTTTTTCACATCTCTTTCATTGTTTTAAAAATAAAAACGTTTGAAACATGGAAAGAATACCCATCATTTGTGGGTAAATACTAGACTGAAAATAAATTAATTACAATGAGAGAAATGTGCATGCTAAGAAGTGAAGTAAAAAGTAGTTTAAGCATAAAGAATGTTGGTACTGAAGAAGTTAAACATGGAACCAAAAATTTGAAAATTAATTTGTCTTACATTTTTATGAAAATATTATAAAATACTATTATTATTCAATGCATACGAAAAATGTTGTTTAGAAATAAAATGGTTTGTAACAACATTTTTCATTACATTTGCATAGACAACCAGATTTTCTACTCTTTATTATAAAACACTTTCTATTACGTGCCAATTTTAATAGATTTACGTATTATTTCGGACCGCACCAAGAAAGTGTGTGTATAAAAACCAATAATTATTGGCAATATTACCTGCGTGATCGAATTTAATATATATTTGCATATCTCTAATATTTAATTTGCATGTTAATTCTGTATCTACTAATCAGGCTTAGTTGTTATTAAATACGCTTAGCATTTATAAAGATTTTTCCACCAACCAAATGACACCATTTTTCCTTTTCTCATTTTATTCAATGCAATAAATATTTAGAAGAAAATATGTTTGGATATAAAACTTACTCAGTAAGGAAATATTGTAGCTAAATAAAATGTTACGCGAAATTCAATTTAATAAAAGAAATATGTACTTACGAAATGTGTGTCATTTTTGTTGGTTTATTTGTGTCATAGAGTTAAAAACATCAAATAGATATGTACAGTGTATACACTATGAAAGACCATGTTAAACTGAAGGTAGAAATTTTCTACCTACGAACAGAAACAGCAAATGCCACTTCCAAAAATAGTCCCCATAGACCACAATAGAAGTTATAAAATGGGAGGTTAAAGATTAATATCTGTAAAAAATTGTGTTGACGTTATTGTTTGGTTATAGGAATCGTTGTCTTTATTGTGAAGTACATACTTGGAAGAGCCAGTGTAATAAAACATTCAATAAACTATACAGAAGCGTAGTAGCATCCGAGTACGTTCAATATCCAATACACTATAGAGGCACGTAGTAGGATTAGGGTTCGTTCAGACTGGAATAGAGAGTCTTTGGCATACTATAGGAAGAACGAAGGAGTAGCCTTCTAGTGTGCTATTTATTAAGATAAAACTAATCTAATTAACCCTTCATAACTTATATTTATCAATAAAATACTTATGACTCTACCTAATTTAACATAACTTTCTATGAATTGATAGATTAAAGTTTTAATAATTTTTATCATATAACAATTAAATGTTTATTAGAAAAAATTTAAAATGCCAATAAACATACTTCAATGCACAAGGTGCCAATTTTTTTTATATGTTTCCTTCTATTTCATTTTAATAAGTTAATCAAAATTATAGATATTATTAATATTGGTAGTGTTCAATTTTTGGACTTTTTAAGTGTGTAATGGTAGTAAAAATGCTGGTAAATATAGATATATTGCAATGAAATAAAGCAAATAATTTTATAAGTTTCATTTTAAAGGTGCTTTTCACATTTATTCTGCTTCTTAAACAATAGTTAATGATGCGTTTATGGTGTAATAAAAAAAACACTACACACAAGGGAATTGAAAATTCAAAGGTGCAATACAGCTATTATAGTCATTTGAAAATATTCTGTCACATTTTTTAAAAAATTCAATAAAATCAAAGTCAAAACGCAAACATACTAATGAAACATGGTTGTTCCATGGTCACGTACGATATGACGTTATCTTATACTATTAATTTATTAGGAAATGAGCCGGTAGCAAGATTAGTGGAAGTTCAAGTTACGCTAGTTTGGAAAGGAACCTTAACTTTATATTTACAAACTATTAAACTTTAAAATATATAATATTTTATTTTCATATTTGACATTCAGATGGTGATTTACAGGGTGTATCTGTCCACATTCTAATTTTTATTATGTTTTAATTCAGGCCTAATGGAGCCTTTTGTGAGTTTGCTGGATTTAAAATCGTTACTGAATGTGCAGGAGTGTTTAAGGTCGGATCAGAAAAGATAAACATTTTAAAGATTCCATCTGTTGTAAAAAGCATATTGTGGTTGATGTATAAGATTATCGAGCAATAATCGGCTTTACCATATTCAAGTAACGCTTTGGTAGGGATATTCGACAGATTTATCAATAATATTAATTGTTCCTTCATTATTTGGGTGAGATAGATTTTTAATTTTTCACTGAAGCAATGTTTCGTAATAGTTTTGAGTTTAGTATCACGGAATTCACCGCATTTTTTTTAGCTGTATTTAAGCTATACATTTTTGTGATTTTTGGGGTTTAAACAGAGAAAAATACACCTAGAATGTATGGTTCTTAGGTTGTGTCTCCACAAAATAGTATTATGATTTGTTTATGGTTTATGTCAAATATTCAAGAACAGTTTAACTTGTGTGTAGGAAACTAAACTAAAAACGAATCTACTCTTTTATTTAATATAGGCAGAAAAAAAATTGTATCTATAAAATCTACAAATATACCAGCCTTAGATTCCATTTAATTTCAATCCCCTATAGGCCTCACCTCAGTTTTTATTCCTGATTGTCCACACATATCAAACTCATTTTCATTCTGAGGCTCTGTCTTGATGAGTTCAACAATTTCCTGCTTCACGAGAGAAAACAGTTTAACTTGTGTGTAGGAAACTAAACTAAAAACGAATCTACTCTTTTATTTAATATAGGCAGAAAAAAAATTGTATCTATAAAATCTACAAATATACCAGCCTTAGATTCCATTTAATTTCAATCCCTTATAGGCCTCACCTCAGTTTTTATTCCTGATTGTCCACACATATCAAACTCATTTTCATTCTGAGGCTCTGTCTTGAGTTCAACAATTTCCTGCTTCACGAGAGAAATATCACAAGTCTCCATTTTGAGCACAGATCACAGATAGCACAGATAAATAATAAACTGGAACATAATTCAGTAAACGTTAAAACGTTGGCAGAGTCTTTTCCTCTCAGGTGTTGTGACCTACAATTTATGTCAGTACTAATTGGTCAATAAACCGTAGGTAGTAATGGTGTATCCGTTTAATCTTAATTTGCCATTTATCTTTATATTCAGTTTTATTATTTATATTTGTTATTAAGACCTAGAAATATATTGATTGTGGGTATTTCATTTATAAACAATGATACATTTAAAACATGAAATACATTAAGTGGACTTATTTTATTTTAACAATAATGATTATGTAGGTTTATAATTGTATTAATAAGACTAATTCTAAAACAACATACATTATTATTATTATTATTATTATTGGGATACGAGTTTAAAGGTGGAAAAGAAACAATGGTTTGGACCCTGTTTTCAAAATTAGTAAACAGAAATAAAGTTGTTTCTTGAACAAATAATGAAAATATAGCAGATATTTCAGAGTTTTTACAAAATTAGTTTATAGTCATATAGATTACCATAACAGATCGCATATAATACATTCTATTAAATGGTGAGAGCGACATTGAAGCTCGACTATAGTGCCATAATGTTCATGACAATATCACTAGTACCACACCACCCACCTTTTAAATTAACAACGTTACATCGCTATTTCCACTACCAACAATAATTTGAGATAAATAACATATTTTTCTATCACCGTGGCTTACTATGCGTTCAGGTTATAGGTTTGTATACTAACTACGTTAATAGTTGTTAGGGATTAGTACACACAACTAAGATTCGAACCTCTACATCCCCGTCGTTGGTAGTCTAGTATAACACGAGAGTAGCGCGTTAGACCACGCAGCCACCGGAACGGGTAACATTATATTAAATCAGAAGACTAAGGTGTCAATAGATTAATATGGGTTGAATACACCGATGGTTAAAACTTTTAAAACTTTATTTAGTAGAACATTAGTTAGTAATTAGTATTATCTACAAATCGTTACTTACGGGTGAAATGCCTTCTAAACTTAAAATTGCCAACATAATATAAAAATATAAGAGTAGTGATGGGCTCTATCGAATGAAATTTAACGAATAAATATATATTCTTAGACATCAACCTACTCGCTAGTTTAAAAATAATTTGAATAAAAATTCTTCAAATCCATTCGTGTTGGTTCTGATCAATAGTCAGAATTATTGCTTTGAGTATCTCAACTGTCATATTTACACAGTATTTTCGTTTCTTCTAAGTCCCCTCTAAGAGAACAGTACCATGTTCTTTGTCACTGATCAACAGTCACCCATACGAATTCTAATGTATTCTTAGTTAGCCTTATAGAAAATATTCAAGGCTCTTAGAGTTATTGCTACACATCAGTCCTTAGGAAAAGATAAGAATTATACAATTAAATAGAAGCAAGAAGAATATAAGATGATCTATCGAATGATTGATATGGATGAAGATTGGGTACCAGTATCGTAAGATGGTTTAGATCACTAGAGCTATTTTGGAGTTTTGTATAAATTCTCTCTAGTGAGATCTATATGCTAATGCTAGGATATGAACAAACCTTTTAAGATGAAACGTGACATTCACTATTATCATCAAAAATTTGCCTAAAGAGGACTATTCCAAATAGCTTCTACAAAAATCAAAATTTAAAAAATAAAAAATGGGTTGAGAAATATTATAAATAACTGTTAAAGTTTTTAATGCCCTCCCCCCCCCCTTTCCTTCCCTTCTACACAAATAAAGTTTCACCACTTGAGTGTAAAATAATGCTCGTATTTCTTAGGGTTAACACCATGTCATAAACTTAGGATCTATGAAATCCGCCCCCTCCCCCTCCAAATTAAATTTTTCTTACGCCCTTGGCATCAAATCATGTTATCTGCAGTGTTCATTTCTGATAGATAGTATCAATACCTATAAATACCTACAATATAGTAAAAATTTTACAGTCAGTAGAAAAAATGTTTTTATTTTTCAAAACGATTTTCCTAAGAAAAATTAAGGTGTAGAAGAAGTCATGCTGCCCTAGGTTAATTCGTTTGCAAATCGTGTTTTGAAGTAATTTTGGTGTTTATAAAGTATACAATAAATACATATGTCACATAAATAAGCAGATCACATATTAAAAATCAAGCACATATCTGTAAACACAAATGAAAATTAAAGAGTTAAACCATTAATAACTCATTTTTTTATAAAAATTTAATTTCGACTAAAATAAATGTGAAAATACATTTTTGAGACCCTAAGCAGACAACGTTCTAATCTTACTCTTTAAATAAGGGCAATTTTTCCGCCGCGCCACTGTCCAAGTATTGTTTTATTTATGAACCCTATATTTTGTTATTCTTATTCTTACACCATCTCCACCTGCTTTACCCCTACACACACTTCCTTTCCCCATGAGGAGTTGACTCCCCGTATCCCGGAAGTAGGATCTCCTGATTCCGTTTCTTGCCGTTCGAATTGTCGTATGCAAGATAGAAGAACTTGCAGGAGTAAGCATGTCCTATGTTTACAGGTAGCAGAACACACTGGAGGCAACATTGTCAACAATACAGGTTTGTTCGTGGTAGCTATATTTTAATCATGACTAGTTTAGGTAGAAAAGTATTTATAAATTATATATTTGTAATAAGTGGGGAGTTTAATCCGAATAATATGTTGTTTTGGTGTTTTTTTATACGAAAATGAGAGATTGGGAATGAATTTTATGCTACGCTTGTCATAAATCACGAAGAGAAACAGGATTAGGAATGAAAGAAAAAGTAGGGACACAGGGAGTACATGAGATAGTAGAGGAAGCAAGACGGAAATGGTATGTGCATGTGATTATGATGGAAAAAGAGAGGATTATAAGATAAATATACAAATGAAGTATTTAGTAAATAGACCGCAAAGGAGGCCGAGAGAGAGATGGGAGGAACAGTTAACAGAAAGTGTTCAAGCTAAAGAAGGAGAATGGTAGCAAATAAAGAATGTAAAATGGTGGAAGATAAGAATAAGATGAAGGCATTTTACTATAAATTGACCCGGCCAAAGGCTGGAAACAGTTGATGATGATTGTGTACGAAAATATAATGTATATTTCTCCGTATCTTCTATCATTTTTGTTCTTGTCTGGTAACAATAAATAAACAAATCTTACATTATTATATAATATAAATTTCCTACACTGTATATTAACTAAATCACTAAAAAAACTATTTTATAATTATGAAAATGTACCTTTGGTTCTTGTTGAACGTTTCCCTCGTGAACAGGGACTTGTAATCAGGTTATCAGAGGGGACATACAATTACAGTCAGTATCACTAGGACCAATACGTAATTATGGACAAATCATGGTTTCTAAAAGTGAAATGTATGAATCAAACAATTAGTATTTGTATCAAAAAGGGGAAATAATGATAATTGGTAAACCTTCGTAATTTTTTACATAATATAGAGAGTACCTACTAGAAAAGAAGAAGAAAGTATTGAATCAACTCAGACTGAACTAGTGCTGCCATCTGTTAGACAATCTTGAGACCTTTCTAATAAACTTTTGATAACGGTTAAAAGAGGTCTATGTCGTATTTTAATTATTATTTTTAAAATATGTGTTTCCTTGAGATCTTGTGAGTTTTGAGAAATTAAACGGTTTTTATTCGTGACAATTCTGTGTAATGTGACTTTTCTCCTTTGCCCCTCCGTATCAATCATATAATATATAATTAGAGGATATATATATTAATATTTAATATTCTAGCATGAAGATACTTTTATACAATACTAAAAATATTATTTTGAGGTCAAAATTGATAAAATTGTACTGTTATTATTTTATTTTATATAATTGATAATATCTAATAAATGTGACCACTGCAGATTGCGTGAATTGACGTATGAATATATTTATGCATAGTGAGTGTGCCAGGCTGGTCGGTGGCTGTAGTTTATTATATACCTACCATTTATAGCTATATGTATTTTAGCACCACAATGTTTTAAATCCTCTCTCCAAGCAAATGCCCTTGAATATTATCACAGTTTATACATTTTAATCCTGTCTTATTAGATGAAGTATCTTTATTGTTCATTATCTTAATACCCATCCGAGAAAACGCATTTAATCACGCCAGTCGCGTAGTTATGAGAGAAACAGAATTTACAAAGAATGATGTCCTACAGATGTTGTGATAAAATTGAGACTTTAGGGCGTCATCCAGGAATGTTCCGAAACTACAAGTGGCGGCAAGATGACGTAAAGCTAGGCTGAAGGCCACGTAGGACTCTCCCGCACGCTGTTTGCGACAACTAAAGGAAGAACGCTCTTCGTACACAGATTTTGTGGGAGCGTAGTGAGTTTCGAGAAGAGTCTTTAGTTGGACGAAAGTCTTTGTTCCCGGTGCGACTGGTGGGCAAAGATCTGTTAAGACCTGGTAAGCGACTGGGCCAATGCATCTTAGGAGCCAAGCCACTCTTACGTCCGCTGCAATTGTTTCAGTGGTGCAGAAATGTTCAAATCTAGCAAAATATGAATTGACGTCCTCAAGACGAGAGTCAAAAATGGAAAACTTAGGTATGTCGAGACTGTTGGCGTACGAAAAATTGCACACACGATACTAAGACACAAAATAAACCGAGGGTTCTTGAAAATAAAAAATAATCACTCGTCGCCAGTTGTTTTAACTTAACATTAGTTTGTACTGAGAAGGTTATTAATAATTAGAAGATTAGACATGATGTTAATAGATCTAATTGGCCATTAGAATAAGCACTTAGCCTAGCACCGCCATCACATGGTAGAACGAACCGGAAACGAAAGTAATCAAAAGAGAGAGAAAATACTAACAAAACTCACAGCCTTCTGACTGACTACTAAACACTTATAACATAATTTCATTCTTCACAATTTCATCAACAGAATTTGAAGTGTCGGACTCGTCCTATGGATACAGCACAAATAAACAGTTCTCATTAAAAACAAACAAAATTGGCCGCATAATTATTATGTAAAGGGATTGAGTCAGTATGAAGTAAATATTACAATCAAGGGGGTGTGTGTGTGTGTATCATATGTATCTGAAAGGTAACCCTATCAGTATTATTCAGGGTTAAGTAAAGTAGCTTAGTACTGGGTATTTGGGACTCCTAAATAATTAGAACTAACTCTGTTGGGTAAAACATTGCACCATAATCATGACCCTAATAAAATTTAGTACCCCCATAATGAATTAAGAGTGCCAGTTTTCAAATGTTTTAACCGCATAAAATGTTACCACCGTGTGGTGATTGTATAGGTCGAAGTGATTCTGTTGACTTTACACCCCAAGGCCAAGTTTTGATTACAGATGGAATTTTAGCTTTGGAAATATTTTTAATTTTTGATAATAAAATACAGAAAAAATTTCAACTTGAGATAATTATTAAATCCTAAATAGATATAACTAGAAGTTTGTATGGAACAGGGTAGGTATGTATCTGAAGAATCAGGAAGATATAGGGAATTTTTGGTGTCCGAAAATAAGACACGAGAAATAGGAAATTTCACCATAACAAACTTTAAAAATACTTATATATTTGTGAGTTTGCCACTATGCAAATTTAAAAAGTGTACATTTTCAGAGTATTAGAACAGAACTGAGGAAATAAGCAAGCAGATAAACACATTTCTAATATTAACCTTCGTACGCATAAGTCTCTCCATGGAACATTGGGGTGCATTTATATAGCTTATCAGAAGCTTAAAATGCTATGAATGAACCTATTTATATGGCAATAAGAGATTAAGTCAATAGGAGATTTTTCTCATACACATTTAATATGCCATACTACTTGTGGTACAAAGTATTTGTTTGTTAGAATAGTAATGTATTTTCATACCTCTATTGTGATGTAGGCCTACCTATCTCTATGTATAGCGTGCTTCTTTTGTTTAGCTGTTCATTAGCTCTCTCAGTCCCAAAATGGCCGTCTTGGCGTTATTAGTTTATTGTATGTTTCCATTTCTCAATAAGTAAACTAATAAAACTATCTCTAATATATTCGGCATTTATTTAATAATCATAACAAAGGTTATGGGCCCAGGCAACGCATTAGAGTGCGCGAGTGAGATGGTGAAGTGAAATAAAGAGAAATAAAATTGCGTTCGTTTTTCAGCGGTTAGTTTTAGGCGGCAGCGTGTTCACTAACAAAAGTTTTACACTACAAATTGTAAACATGAGTGGTCTACATCTGGATTGCCGATAGTAGAAAAACTAATTGGTAGAGAAAACTATTCCAGTTGGAAATTTGCAATGAAAGCTTATCTGGAGCACGATGATTTGTTCGAAGTGATAGAGAAAGACCCTCCCGCGATAGAAGACGAAGCTAAGGTGTGTTCTTGGAAGAATAAAGAGAGGAAAGCTCTATCTAGAATAATTTTGTTCGTGGAAAAAACAAATTATTCTCATATAAAAAATGCTAAGACCGCGGCTGAAGCATGGAATGCGTTGGAAAGAGCATTCGAAGACTCCGGCTTGACTAGGAGAGTGGGGCTACTAAGAATACTAGTCACTACCAACCTCAGTAACTGTAAGTCTGTGGACGAGTATTGTGACACGATTGTATCAACTCCATACAAATTAAACGAGATAGGATTTCCTGTAAGTGACGAATGGGCAGGAACACTACTTCTTGCTGGTTTACCTGAAAGTTATAAACCAATGATAATGGCCCTAGAAAATTCTGGCACAAAAATTACAGGTGATGCTATTAAAGTGAAGTTATTACAAGATGTGAAAATGGATGATTCAACCCTAACCAACGAAACAGCCTTGTTCACTTCAAAAAGTAAGTTCAAGAAGAAAACAGCCTCTATGAAGTGTTTTAGTTGTGGCAAGCCTGGCCATATTGCCAAACATTGTAGACAAAGGACTGATGGCAGGAATCATCAAAGTGTGTTTAGGCACAGCGATCACCCTAGTGAAAAGCCTTCTACTCCCCAAAGTAAGAAAGCTTTTTTGGCCTATAAGGACAAGGTTAAAGATGAAGATTGTTGGTTTCTGGACTCTTGTGCATCGACCCATATTACAAATGATACAAATAAACTTTCCGACACAACCCCAAATGAAACTAAAGTGACAGCTCCAGACAACACCTATTTAGTCGCAGATGTGATAGGGACCATTAATTTAGAATGTGTTGTTAATAACACTACTTCTAAAGTAGAAGTGAGTAATGTGTTGCATATTCCAAATTCAGCAGTAAATTTACTAGCAGTGAGTAAAATAGTGCAGAAAGGCCACATTGTAACATTTAATCAAACAGGAGGTTATGTTCATGACAGTGATGATATACTAGTCGCAAAAGCCCATGTTAAAAATGGGATATACTGTTTGGACACACCTCAAACAAAAGAAACCAGTTTTTATACACAATCTAAGGATTTTTTGTGGCATCGGCGACTTGGTCACTTAAACCGGAAAGGAATGAAGAAACTAAGCCAAATGTCAGATGGTATGGACCTTAACTTTCTAGCTGACGAACCTTGTGAACTGTGCATCATAGGTAAGCAGGCCAGACTTCCGTTCAAGAGAAGCAAAATGTATAGTCAATCAATTTTAGAGCTAGTGCATTCAGACTTGTGTGGTCCTATGGAAACAACTTCAATCGGTGGCAGTAAATACTTTCTTACATTTATTGACGATTACTCCCGGAAAATATTTGTATACTTTATACAAGATAAGTCTGAAGTTCATAGTGTATTCTTAAAATTCAAGGCAATGGTTGAGACACAATCAGGTCTAAAAATCAAGAAAATTCGCTCTGACAACGGGGGTGAATATGTAAATGAGAAAATGAAACAAACACTGAGCTCCGCTGGCATCGTCCATCAGCTAACTGTTAGCTACAGTCCTGTACAAAATGGGCTGGCAGAAAGGACAAACAGGACACTGGTTGAAAAGGCAAGGACAATGATCCTGGATGCGGGACTCCAAAAGTCCTATTGGGCCGAAGCTGTATCAACAGCAGCTTATCTCACAAAGTTATCGCCTGCGACCATTCTGAAAGACAAAACTCCTCATGAAGTATGGAGTGGGAGGAAACCTAATTTGTCACATCTAAGAATTTTTGGATGTGAAGCCATGGTACACATACCTAAAGCATTGCGGAAGAAATGGGATCCTAAGTCACAAAAATTAACATTCTTAGGGCATTGTGAAAACACCAAAGGGTACAGGCTTATTGACCCCAAAAGCAAGAAGATCACAATTAGTCGAGATGTGGTGTTTCTTGAGAGCAAAGTCAAGCACGAAGTTCCAGAAGTGAAACCAAGCCCATCTCCACAATTTTTTCCAAATGAAAGACCTCGGGAAGATGAAGTAATCAACAACGTACCAAATGATTATCTAAGCCTACAAAACGAAGACGATGGTGATGGAGAGATTTTTCAAGGTTTTTCTGACACAGAAAATGAAGACGAAAAACAAGTACATGAAGAACAGCAAAAATCTATTCTCAGACGTTCTTCAAGACAACCCAAACCTAAGATATGGCCTGATCATATAAGTTGTTATGTTAAGGAACAAAATGTTTTAGATGGCTCAATAAATGTTGATGAAGCCCTGGAGGGAATCAACCATGAAAAGTGGAAGGAAGCCATGTCTAAGGAACACGAATCATTAGTAAAAAATGATTCATTTGAAGTAGTTGATCTTCCGGAAAATGTTAAACCCCTTAACAGCAAGTCGGTACTTAAGGTAAAACCTAGCTATAAAACAAAACCTCCAACATATAAAGCCAGACTTGTAATCAAAGGATGCAGTCAAAGAAAAGGACACGATTACGATGAAACATTCTCGCCTGTAGTCAAATATACGTCTTTACGATACTTGACGTCACTGGCAGCAAGGGAAGATCTAGACATAGATCATTTGGATGTCACAACAGCATACCTGTATGGAGATTTACAAGAAGACATCTATGTGAAGCCACCTGAAGAACTGACCACCAAAGGCAAAGTGTGGAAGTTAAAAAAGTCAGTATATGGACTTAAGCAAAGCGGAAGAAATTGGAATAATAAAATTCATCAAGTCTTAACAGAACTAGGATTCACCAGATCAAATGCTGACCCATGTGTTTATTATCAACGAAATGGTAAATATATTTTGATTATTGCTATGTATGTCGATGATTTGCTGTTATTTTCAAACAACAAGATTTTGGAAGAAAAGGTGAAGCAAGCACTCAAAAAGAAATTCGAGATGAAAGACCTCGGTGCAGTAAGAACTGCCTTGGAATGGAAATCACCAGAGACCAAAAAGTAGGCAAGATTTGGATTTCACAAGAAGAATACACCAAGAAAATACTGACCCGGTTTAACATGTTTGAAGCGAAATCAGTGTCAACTCCGCTTGACCCTGGACTGGACTTTCAAGATGAAGACACGGCAGAAGTACAGGATCCGAGTATCCCGTATCAAGAAGCTATTGGTAGTCTGTTGTATTTATCACAAATTTCCAGGCCAGACATTTGCTTTGCTGTTAACTTACTTAGTAGGTACAATCAATCTTACAAAGGGGTTCACTGGTTATGTGTCAAGAGAATTTTCAGATATCTTAAAGGAACGATGGATTTTAAATTAGAATTCAGTAAATCGGGAAATAGAAATTTAATGGGCTTTAGTGACTCAAACTGGGGTAGCAAAATCAATAACAGGTACTCAGTAACTGGCTCTTGTTTCAAGTTACAAAATGGCCTCATTTCATGGTGCAGTAAAAGACAAAAAACAATTGCGTTGTCTACTTGTGAAGCAGAGTACATGGCCATGTCCTTCACGGTTCAGGAATCATTGTGGCTGCGAACTTTAATTTCTGAAATAGATCCTGAAAGAACTGTAAATCCTACTGATGTATTTTGTGACAACAGAGGAGCCATACATTTGGCAAAAAACTCTGTTACTAATCAGAGGTCAAAAATATTGACATTAAATACCATTTTTTAAGAGAGCATGTAAACTCAGGAGTAATTAATATCAAATATGTTCCTACTGAAAATATGTTAGCAGATGTCTTGAACAAAACCTCTCTCTATGGTTAAACATGAAAGCTGTGTAAAAGAGCTAGGAATAGTTAATTGATTTTTTTTGCATATCAATCATAAGATTAATGAACATTATTGTGTTTGTTGATTGCTAGAGGTATTCAATTATGGGCTGGTGTTAGAATAGTAATGTATTTTCATACCTCTATTGTGATGAAGGCCTACCTATCTCTATGTATAGCGTGCTTCTTTTGTTTAGCTGTTCATTAGCTCTCTCAGTCCCAAAATGGCCGTCTTGGCGTTATTAGTTTATTGTATGTTTCCATTTCTCAATAAGTAAACTAATAAAACTATCTCTAATATATTCGGCATTTATTTAATAATCATAACATTGTTGACTTGGCAGACTTAGTTAATAACGAGTACAAGATTTACATGCTCTTTCCATACAGTTCTATCTGTAATCAACATGACTAAACATTGTATTCGACCAGTCATAAAGACACGCAATTAGATTGTAGGAATCTTTGTACCATCATTTATTTTAAAAGACTATGTAAAAATGTATGTTTATCTAAAATGAAAAACAGGAAAATTCTGTCAATGTAGCCTAGAAGAAAATAGTTAAGTAGATGTTAATAAGCGTTAGTGGAAGAGGGGAAGTGTTATCATAAGATAAACAATAGACCCCCACATGGCAAACTATTCATTTTCTTTTCTCTTTTTCTATTTTCTATTAATAGACTGCTGGATTTGCAAAATAGTATTGAAAAGACAAATTGGCAATTTTGTTAAAATACATACCTTGATTTTAATTTAACTAAGATAATAAAAGTTATTTTTACAGTTATAGTTCAAATGTTTTAGAAATTTTTGAGAAATATTTAAAGAAATCTAACGAACTTACTTAAAAAGTCCCTAATTCTTTTATAAAAAACTAACATACTGAATTTTTTTCATTTTTATTGATTAAACATTAATGCCGGTTTATAAAAAAATAACTATAATATATCTAGGAGATTTGTAAAAAAAAAAAATCGCAATATATTATTTCAATATTCTAGACTTTTTTTAAGTATTTATTAGATAAAATCTACAAGGCTATATATTTCCAGTAGAAATAATTAATTTCCGTTGTGTATTTAAATATTTTCAAAAGTTTTCCAACTATGACTAATTAGTATTTAATTCCTTAGTCCAGTTTTAAAGGGCTATTATTATAGAGTAAATTGAATAATAAAAAATTTAATTGATAGAGATTAATTTATTCTTTGATTGGAAGAAAGCCATCCCACTGAGATTTCATTTCCACGTCTGAGGTTTGAAAATTTTTTGTTTCATAATTTATGATTTCTTTAAAAACTCCCGCCAAATTGGAATCCTTATAGAATTTAAAAAAACATACAATTATTATTATTACAAATTAAACATGTCAGTAATGCAAATGATATACCAATACATGAATATGTTACAAGCTCCGTTTATAGTTAACATGTTCTACAAACACGAACAGTTTCGTAAATCAGAGTCCAAAAGCTCGATTTTATGTAAGAGTCCAATTAAAATTTAAAATAAAATATCAAGTGATTTCTTGAGAAGCTGCTATTAGGACACCGTTTTTATGCCTAATATTTGTGACCTAGATTATTTAATATAGTGACAAATATATACTTTCTATTTACACATTTACACATTTACATTTGTGGTCATAGAAATAGCAAGCTACAGACAAAAATTGAAAATTAAGCTTTTTATAAATTACAAACACATTTTCATAATAGATATCATTTTATATTTTTAATGATTGTAATTTAATAATCATCAACGATCAAAGTCAGATAACATGAATTAACATATGAGTATGTGAAATCAGATCTACTAAACTTTATAGCTGTCATGTAAGTTTATGCTTATTAAAATATTACTTTAGCTTAATATTTCCTTTACAAAGCTATTGGCTATTTAAAAAGATGAGCCATGAAAATGCAACAATCAGGAGAACATCAAACCTCTACAGAGGTCAACAAGAAACCCCGGCTCTATGAGAAACCTGTAGTTCACTGTAACTGTAAACTCAGCTCACAGGATAGCTTGGTGAAACTTTTCACCCCACAAACTCATCCTTAATTAAAGAGTTTGAGGAGTAGGCTCTCCTTGCATGGAGCAAACAATGCTAAAGATGGAGTACAGTATAAACCTTTTGTGAAGATAGAAAGGATCATGGTATACAGATATACACATCACTAATATCTATTTTAAAATAGTTCATAGTTCAAAATAATGACTAAACAAATGGATCGAACTGAGAACCTTTGCCTTAGCGAGAAAATGATGTTCCGCTGAGCTATGTTGAACAGCAACCATCCAGTGCTCAGAGGAATTATTTAATCATAGTTTAATTATGTTCTCTGATTTAGTTCACACTATTAAATTTTAAAAAATGAAACTAAAAGCTAAATAATTAATCAACGGGAGAGACAAGTCACTTACAAATTTTATGTAAAAAAGGATTTTTTAAACAATAAATACAATATCACTTGGGTACATAAGCTTATATTTGTTTTATTTTTGTGAACAATACAAAACATATCGGGTGTTTATGGCCTTTTTTTAATTGACTTTGGTAGATTTAACAATCTTATATATGATTTTTTAGATAGATGCTTTTTTTTTAATATTCAAAATATCACATTTAATGGTAAACATACATTTACAAACTAATACGATGAATCGATATTACTTTTTTCTGTTGCGATTAAGACATAAAAATAATAACTCACCAACGAAACATGAACCTGCTTCGGTGGCCGCATGGTCTAAGGCATCAATCGCGAAATCCACTAGACTACAGATCACAAGCGGTATGGTGGTTTAAATCACACTTGGTTGTACTGGGATTGGTTATTTCCTAAATGTTTTCCGCCTTGACTAGAGATAATGACGGTACACTCAATCCAAACTTAACCTCCTTCGTCCCTAATTCACAAGCGTTACTGGTACATATAACATATGAGAATAGGTCGAGTAAACAGACACGGTTATAAAAAATAAAATGATCATTATTCAATCCACAAGTTGGTCAATATTTAAGTTTTTATGGCTCTGTTTTTTCACTGTATGCTGGTTAATCAAAATTATAAAACTTATAAATATTGATATTGTTCAACTTGTGTCGTTCTTAAGTGTGTGATAGTATAATAATGTGCAATAAAACAAACCAAAAGATTTTAAACTTATGTTTTAAAGATGCTGTTAACATTCATTCTACTTTTTAAACAATAGGGAATGATGCGTAAGTAATTTATGATATAATAAAAACAACACTATACACACAAGGGAATTGAAAATATAAAGGTACAATACAGATATTATAGTCATTTGAAATCTTTTAGAAAAACTCAATAAAATCACAGTCGAAACGTAAACATACAAATAACACAATGTTGTTCCATGATCGCGTACGATATGACGATATCTTATACTATTAATTTATTAGGAAATGAGCCGGTAGCAAGATTAGTGGAAGGTCAAGTTACGCTAGGTTGGAAAGTAGCCCTAACTTTATATTTACACATTATTTAGATTTAAAATATATATTATTTTATTTTAATATTTGACTTTCAGATGAGTGAGTTACAGGGTGTATCTGTTCTTGTTCTCATTCTTATTATGTTTTAATCCAGGTTTAATGGAGCCTTTTGTGAGTTTGCTGGATGTAAAATCGTTAGTGAATTTGCAGTGTGTTTAAGGTCGGAACAAACAAAATCAACATTTTTAAGATTTTATATGTTGTAAAAATCTGATTGAGGTCGATGAAGAGGAATAAGAAATAATCGGCTCTACTATATTCAAAAAACGCTTCGGTAGTGATATTCGACAGATTTTTCAATATTATTGTTCTCCGTCATTTGGTGGGGTTTGGTTTTTAATTATTCACTAAAGCAATGTTTTGTAATAGCTTTGAATTTGGTATCACGGGATTCAACGCATTTTTTGGGTGTATTGATAGTATACATTTTTGTTATTGTTGGGGTTTATATAGAGAAAAATACAGTTAAAAGATATGGTTCTTAGGTTGCGTCCCCGAAGAATACTATAATGATTTTTTTTGTGGTTTATTTCAAATATTCAATAACAGTTTAACTTAGCTATAAACGAATATAATGGAGAACTGTTTTATTTATTTTAGCCAAAAAACTTTTTTTTTCTATAGAATCTACAAAAATAATAGCCATAGATCCCATTTACTTTCACTCCCTTACAAGAAAAGTATTGGAATATCTCACCTTATTTTAATTTCTGATAGTCAACACATATCAAATCCATCTTCATTCTGAGGCTCTGTCTTGATAAGTTTAACAATTTCCTGCTTCACGAGAGAAATATCACAAGTCTCCATTTTGAGCACAGATCACAGACAACACATATAGATATTAAACGTGAACAGTAGTTCAGTCAAGGTTAAAAATTTGGCAGAACGTTTTCCTCTCAGGTTCTGCGACCTACAATTTATTTCAGTGCTAGCTAGAGCTATAGCTCCGTGTGGTGGATCCCCTAATTTGCCATTTATCATAATATTCAGTTTAATCATTTATATTATATTTTAACAATAATGAATATGTAGGTATATACATGTATTAGTAAGACTATAGTTCAAACTACAGATATTGTTATTAATATTTTTAATATTACTAATATTATTACTATTGTTATTATTACTATTATTACTGTAACCTTGTTACAACATGACATGGGAGAAGTTGTATCACTCACCAAGCCAGCCCCAATTGACTCGTTCCGACACATCTACAATAAACCCGAGATACAATCCTCCCCAAAATCCACATTCAACTGAACTAGAGTTCGTGGCTCACTGCTGGCAGTGTTGGGAGATCTCACCCCCCCTTATCCCCCTCCCTAACCCTTCTTCCTAGTGAACAAGAGACAAACGAACGGCGGTGAGTGGTAGCTGCGTGCACTGCCAGGCACGTTCTAAGACTTTATGAGGTGTATATGGGAATGTTACTGATGCTCGTATGCTCTCGAGAGTGTTCTCTAAACCCCATCCCCCCCCCCCCCAATGCCCTTTACTCCGCGCAATGAGAACACATGTATACCACAGGATATATAATGGTTGGAGTCCAGAGTAGGATCACACATTACACTCTGGACTTTCAAGGCTCAAAAAATGCTTGGATCAAAACATCTTTTCATTATAGTTCCTTCAAAATTTATAACAATGTTTTAAACCTGAACCTAAATGATACAAGATTTTTTTAAATATTATTGTGGTCTAAAATCAACTTCAGAATCTGAATAATTTAAGGTGTTATATCCACATAGATTGCACCTTATTTACTCACACCCTATAAGAAAATTAGGTTTCAATTTTACTAAATTCAAAGTTATTTATCCCTAACTCACAATTGTGAATAGAAAAATGGTAGTAAGACGCGGTGGTAAAATAAAGACAATCGTATTTTCCGTATGTGTTGTTCTACATTGGTCTGGAATATTAAGAACAACATTATATTTTATCATTCATAGTTCCAGCTATAAGTGCAGTACCATATCCTATTTTATTATTAAGATTAATACACCACTACATTTAGCCTAGTGGTCCTATGGTGCAAGCCATATTACTTATGAGTGATTGAAGGTCATATTAAAGTTGTGTGTAGATAGTGTGGTTTTTATTAATTTGTTTCCTCCTCTCTTCTACAAATTGTAATTAGATTTCTTCTAGATTATAAACTCTTCGTTCTCCGTCCTTTATTAAACATAAGTTTATAAAAAATATACCTATCTATTACATTTTTTTTTTTACTTCATCATGAAAATGTCAACATACTCATTGTTAAATTTGTTGAGAATATTTTATTTGTATTGTATTTCCTTCCACCTTCAAGATCAAAGAGAAAACCGTTATTCATAGGCAAATACAGTACAATTTTCAATATTACAAAGCTTCCTACTATATATGCAATACAAAGTTTTTCTACCTGAGTCCTCTTTATACAACTCTCAGTTTTACATTTACTTCCCCCTCCATGTGCTTCAGAATATCCTGCTACCTGAACCTTTTTAATACAATAATCAGTTTTTTGACATACTTACATCCTACATGTCCAAATAAATTTCCTCATTTAACAAGTTTATAAGAATTATCATTAACACTAATTTTAAGTTCTCCATATTCAAAACATTGACTTCCATTCACACCTAGGTTGGTAAAATTTTAGGATTTACATATACTAACCCCACCTAGTACAAAACAATGTACTCTTACAATAGCACTCTAAGTACAATTTTCAATTTTACAGTTCCTTACTCTTACTTGTACAATATTATGTCCTCCTACTAGAGCATTCTTAGTACAATTTTCAGTTTTACTTTTCAATCTTCCTCCATATATCATACAATATCCTCCTACCTTAGCATTCTTTGTACAATTTTCAGTTATACAATTCCTTCTTTGACCATGTATAAAACATAATCCTCCTACATGAGCATTCTTAGTACAATTATCAGTTTTACAATTACTTCCTCCACCGTGTACCATACAATGTCCTCCTACCTGAGCATAATTAGTACAATTTTCAGTTTTACATTTCCTTCCACCACCATGTGCTCTACAATATCCTCCTACCAGAGCATTATTAGTACAATCTTCAGTTTTACATTTCCTTCCTCCACCATGTGCTCTAAAATATCCTCCTAACTGAGCATTCTTAGTACAATTTTCAGATTTACATTTCCTTATTCCACCATGTTCTCTACAATATTCTCCTACCTGAACATTCTTAGTACATATTTCAGATTTACATTTCCTTCTTCCACCATGTCCTCACAATATCCTCCTACCTGAGCATTCTTGGTACAATTTTCAGTTTTACATTACCTTCCACCTCCATGTGTATAACAAACTCCACCTACTTGAGCATTCTTTGTACAATTTTCAGTTTTACATATACTTCTTCCACCATGTGCTTTACAATATCCTCCTAAATGAGCATTCTTGGTACAATTTTCAATTTTACATTTCCTTACTCCACCATGTGCTCTACAATATCCTCTTACCAGAGCATTATTAGTACAATCTTCAGTTTTACATTTCCTTCCTCCACCATGTGCTCTACAATATCCTCCTACCTGAACATTCTTAGTACAATTTTCAGTTTTACATTTCCTTACTCCACCATGTGCTCTACAATATCCTCCTACCTGAACGTTCTTAGTACAATTTTCAGTTTTACATTTACTTACACCACCATGTGCTTTACAATATCCTCCTACCTGAACATTCTTGGTACAATTTTCAGTTTTACATTTCCTTACTCCACCATGTGCTTTACAATATCCTCCTAAATGATCATTCTTGGTACAATTTTCAATTTTACATTTCCTTCCTCCACCATGTGCTCTACAATATCCTCCTACCCGACCATTCTTAGTACAATTTTCAGTTTTACATTTCCTTCCTCCACCATGTGCTCTACAATATCCTCCTACCTCAGCATTCTTGGTACATATTTCAGTTTTACATTTCCTTCTTCCACCATGTCCTCTACAATTTCCTCCTACCTGAGCATTCTTGGTACAATTTTCAGTTTTACATTTCCTTCCACCTCCATGTGTAAAACAAGTCCACCTACATGAGCATTCTTTGTACAATTTTCAGTTTTACATTTCCTTCCACCACCATGTGCCTTACAATGTCCTCCTACCTCAGCATTCTTGGTACAATTTTCAGTTTTACATTTCCTTCTCCCACAATGTGCTCTACAATGTCCTCCTGCCTGAGCATTCTTAGTACAATTTTCAGTTTTACATTTTCTTCCTCCTCCATGACCAATACAATTTTCTCCTACAAAAGCATATTTAGTACAATTTACTGTTTTACATTTCTTTCCTCCGCCGTGTGAAATACAATTTCCTCCTACCAGAGCAATCTTAGTACAATTTTCAGTTTTACATTTTCTTCCACCACCATGTGCAATACAATGTCCTCCTACACGAGCACTCTTCATACAATTTTCAATTTTACATTTCCTTCTTCCACCATGTCCTCTACAATATCCTCCTACCTGAGCATTCTTGGTACAATTTTCAGTTTTACATTTCCTTCCACCTCCATGTGTAAAACAAAGTCCACCTACATGAGCACTCTTTGTACAATTTTCAGTTTTACATTTCCGTCCTCCTCCATGTGCAAAACAATTCCCTCCTTTCAAAGCATACTTACTACAATTTTTAGTTTTACATTTCGTTGCTTTTCGATGTGCGAAATAAATTTTTGTTTTTAGAGCATACCTACTACAATTTTTATTTTTAGATATCCTTCCTTCTCCAAGTGGAATACAATGTATTCCTTTCTTAGTATGCTTGTCCAATTTACATTTGGTTTCGATTGCTTTAGTTGATAAACATAATCCTCTTAGTTTAGGATTCTTACATGATATATTGATTTCTACATTATCTTTAACTTTCTTACTTGTTAAGTGATTATCTGGGAAATATTGTATTTTATATACATTTTCACTAAATGCACCTTGATGTTCCTTAACATATTTTGTTTGATCGGAATTTAATAAAGACGTTTTATATTCTGTTGTAATATTTTTGTGGAATTTATAACCTAATCTTTTTAATGAAATGTTCCTGCATTCTTCTTTCTTGTGTAGAGCATTAAAAGATAAATCTTTATTCTCATTAACACATTCAATATTCAAATAAAAATCAGAGCCTGTTCGTGCAATTATGTTTGTCTGTAATATTTCACTAGAAAAAGTAAATTGATCTTGTTCCAGTTTAATCTGCAAGCAAATAATAATAATATGATTTAAATATTTATTTTTTTAAATAAAAATTAAAGTATAAAACCATGTATTAATATCCAAATGGATGTAATGTTTAAGTAATAATTACGCTAATAAGCTAGGAATTGGGAAGGTTGAATATAGAGGAAGTGAACACTTATTTATGTTGAGGGGGAATGCAAAACATTTAGGAAAAACTGTCCTGAGTTCACCTGTACGTTATTATAACCTCGATTTCCCGGTCCTCGTAGTTTTAGCCAAAACCGAAAATAGCGCGTTAACTAAATACGCATACAATGTGGGTCTTTAAATATTATAAATTAGTTGACAGATAAGACATGTTCGCAACCTTTAACTGTTTGACCTTTGGTCAATGGGCCATTTTGATTCCACAGACAATATCAAAACTGTCAATTAAGTACGGTCATTAATTACAAATTGTGTGTGTGTGTGAATTTTATCTTTTAATTAGAGGTATAATGACAATTTTACTAACTAAAAAATGATATATCACTAAATGATATTATGGTTTTCTTAAAATAGAGATATTTAATATAGAATATTATATAAACTATTTGTGATTTAAATAATGAAATAAAACAGAACAAAAAAAATGAATAGGTGTAATACCGGAAGTAGTTATACTATTATATGTTTTAACTTAAAAAAATATATCTTGAAGTAGACTAGACTACCGATGACGGGGATATCGAGTTTAGAATCTTGGTCGAGTGTATTGAAGGTGATTTTAAAAAAAATGGATCTACACGCCAATACATGTACTCTTCCTTTAAATATAACCTTCCTAATCCTAAGGCTATTAGTGTAATTAGTACATAAGAGTATAACCCGAACGAGTATTAGATGGAGTACTAGACTAAAAAGTTAAAATTATAGCTCAATACCTCAGATTTGTCCACCGGGTGAAGTGGTCTATTTTGGAGTCGATAGTTCCGAAAGAGGAATCATATAATATAATTTCATTCTTCACAATTTCATCAACAGAATTTGAGGTGATGGACTCGTCCTATGGATACAGCATAAATAAATATTTCTCATTAAAGATGAACAAAATTGGCCGTCTATATATTATATAAAGTGATTGCATCAGTAGGAAGTAACTATTACATTCAAGGTATGTTTGTATATATTACACGTTACTGAGATGTAAACCTATTATACAGTGTTAAGTAAAGTAGCTTGGTATTTGGGGCTCCTAATTGATTATAATTAACTCTATTAGGGAAAACATTTCATTTTAATCATAACTCTAATAAAGCATTATACGTGCAATAAAGAATGAAGACTAACATTTTCCAAGGTTTTAAGCGAATGAAATGTTACCACACTACCTATGATGATCAAAGCTATTTTATTGGTCGACGTGATCCTGTTGAGTGTACATACCAACCAAAAGATTTTAATTCCCTTATGTGTTTACCTCTGATAATATTATAAAGACTTTGTAAAGAAAATCCAAAAAACAATTCTCCTCGAGATAAGTATTATACCACGAATAGATATATCTGGAAGTTTGTAACTACCAGGGTAGGTCTGAACGTTAATAAACGGGAAGTTATAGATAATTTTTGGTGTCTCAAAAAATAGGGGGACGAATAGGATAAACGGAGAATTTCGTTAAAAAAAAAATACTTGTATATTTGGGATTTTGGGAAAATGCAAGTTTAAAAAGTATAACTTTGTAGAGAATAAAAATATTAATAAATGTATGTCTAGCTAAAATATGAAACAAGATAAAATGTATTTTAAAAAGCTGTAATTGTAGTCTAGAAGGAAATAATAGTGTGTCTGTTTATAAGCGTCAGTGGAACGGGGGAAGTGTTATCATAAGATAACCAAGAAACCCCAAATGGCCAAATATTTATTTTATTTTACCTCTTTCTATTTTGTACATTGGCCTCTAAATGTTTTAGTGATTAATAGTGCTTGGTTTTCAAGTTAAACGACTGCTTTATTAGCAAATTAAGTTTCATTGAACAAATTGACAATTTTGATAAAATACATACCTTGATTTTATTTTAACTAAGAAAATAAAACTTATTTTTAAATTTTTAAAACAAATGATTTAGTTATTTTTAGGAATATTTAAAGATTTCATAAATCTGATGAATTTAATTTAATATCCCCTAATTCTTCTTAAAAATGCTAAAACACGGACATTGTTTGGTTTTCAATTTTTACGGATTAAATATTAATGCCAGTATGTTAAAAATCAACTATAATGCATTTTTATATTTTCATTAAAAAAAGTTATTAAAAATATATTATTCCAATATCCTATATGTTTTTTTGAGCAATATATTAAATAAAATATAAGTTTTTCAGTACAATAAATATGTCCAGTATAAATAATTAAATTAAGTTGTATATTTAAATATTTTCAAAAAATTTCCATCTATTATCAATTATTATTTAATTACTTATTCACCCGCCTCGGTGGCGCAGTTTGCTAAAGCGCTAGTCGAGTTGAGCTCGACCACCGAGGACGGTGAAATCATGTTCTAATTTCGGTCGGGTGAACTGGGGGTGGTTTTTCCTAAATGGTTAGTCACTCTCCCTCCCTGCAATTGCGGTTTCACTTCCTCTAATTCAACCTTTCCAATTCCCAATCCATTAGCGTAATTAGTACTTAAACGTATAACCCGAACGGTTAGTAGGACGCTGTGCTAAATAATAATAAATAATTACTTAGAGCAGTTTAAAGGGCTATTTTTATGTAGATAATTTTAATATTAAGAATTTAATGTAGAGAGAGTAAATACCTTAATTTGTTCTTTGATTGGAAGAAAGCCATCCCACGGAGATTTCATTCCCACGTCTGAGGTTTGAAGAATTTTTGTATCATAATTTATGGTTTCTTTAAAAACTCCCACCAAACTGGAATCCTTATAGAATTACAAAACAACATACAATTATTATTATTATATTATTATTATAATTAAACATGTCAGTAATGCAAAGGATATACGAATACACAAATATGTTACAAGCTCCGTTTATAGTTAACATGTTCTACAAACACACACAAAGTTTCAGAGTCCAATTAAAATTTAAAATAAAATATCAAATGATTTCTTGAGAAGCTGCTATTAGGACACCGTTTTTATGCCTGATATTTTTCCTTTACAAAACCATTGGCTATTTAAAAAGATGAGCCATGAAAATGCAACAATCAGCAGAACATCAAACCCTCAACAGAGGTCAGCAAGGAACTCCGGCTCTATGAGAAGCCTGTAGTTCACGGTAACTGTAAACTCAGCTAACAGGATAGCTTGGTGAAACTTTTCACTCCATAACACAGAACATTTGTTTCTGAATATGTCACACAAACTAATTATATACATATTTTATGAATATTATTATATTTAAAGTTTTTTATTTTAATTAAATATTTACAGTTTTTATTTTATTTTGTCCTTTTTCGATATTTAGAATTGTTTTTTCACATCTCTTTCATTGTTTTAAAAATTAAAACGTTTGAAACATGGAAAGAATACCCATCATTTGTGGGTAAATACTAGACTGAAAATAAATTAATTACAATGAGAGAAATATGCATGCTAAGAAGTGAAGTAAAAAGTAGTTTAAGCATAAAGAATGTTGGTACTGAAGAAGTTAAACATGGAACCAAAAGTTTGAAAATTTATTTGTCTTACATTTTTATGAAAATATTATAAAATACTATTATTATTCAATGCATACGAAAAATGTTGTTTAGAAATAAAATGGTTTGTAACAACATTTTTCATTACATTTGCATAGACAACCAGATTTTCTACTCTTTATTGTAAAACACTTTCTATTACGTGGAAATTTTAATAGATTTACGTATTATTTCGGACCGCACCAAGAAAGTGTGTGTATAAAAACCAATAATTATTGGCAATATTACCTGCGTGATCGAATTTAATATATATTTGCATATCTCTAATATTTAATTTGCATGTTAATTCTGTATCTACTAATCAGGCTTAGTTGTTATTAAATACGCTTAGCATTTATAAAGATTTTTCCACCAACCAAATGACACCATTTTTCATTTTCTCATTTTATTCAATGCAATAAATATTTAGAAGAAAATATGTTTGGATATAAAACTTACTCAGTAAGGAAATATTGTAGCTAAATAAAATGTTACGCGAAATTCAATTTAATAAAAGAAATATGTACTTACGAAATGTGTGTCATTTTTGTTGGTTTATTTGTGTCATAGAGTTAAAAACATCAAATAGATATGTACAGTGTATACACTATGAAAGACCATGTTAAACTGAAGGTAGAAATCTTCTACCTACGAACAGAAACAGCAAATGCCACTTCCAAAAATAGTCCCCATAGACCACAATAGAAGTTTTAAATGGGAGATTAAAGATTAATATCTGTGAAAAATTGTGTTGACGTTATTGTTTGGTTATCGGAATCGTTGTCTTTATTGTGAAGTACATACTTGGAAGAGCCAGTGTAATAAAACATACAATAAACTATACAGAAGCGTAGTAGCATCTAAGTCGTTCAAGATCCAATACACTATAGAGGCACGTAGTAGGATTAGGGTTCGTTCAGACTGGAATAGAGAGTCTTTGGCATACTATAGGAAGAACGAAGGAGTAGCGTTCTAGTGTGCTATTTATTAAGATAAAACTAATCTAATTAACCCTTCATAACTTATATTTATCAATAAAATACTTATGACTCTACCTAATTTAACATAACTTTCTATGAATTGATAGATTAAAGTTTTAATAATTTTTATCATATAACAATTAAATGTTTATTAGAAAAAATTTAAAATGCCAATAAACATACTTCAATGCACAAGTTGCCAATTTTTTTTATATGTTTCCTTCTATTTCATTTTAATAAGTTAACAAAATTATAGATATTATTAATATTGGTAGTGTTCAATTTTTGGACTTTTTAAGTGTGTAATGGTAGTAAAAATGCTGGTAAATATAGATATATTGCAATGAAATAAAGCAAATAATTTTATAAGTTTCATTTTAAAGGTGCTTTTCACATTTATTCTGCTTCTTAAACAATAGTTAATGATGCGTTTATGGTGTAATAAAAAAAAACACATACACACAAGGGAATTGAAAATTCAAAGGTGCAATACAGCTATTATAGTCATTTGAAAATATTCTGTCACATCTTTTAAAAAAATTCAATAAAATCAAAGTCAAAACGCAAACATACTAATGAAACATGGTTGTTCCATGGTCACGTACGATATGACGTTATCTTATACTAGTAATTTATTAGGAAATGAGCCGGTAGCAAGATTAGTGGAAGTTCAAGTTACGCTAGTTTGGAAAGGAGCCTTAACTTTATATTTACAAACTATTAAACTTTAAAATATATAATATTTTATTTTATATTTGACATTCAGATGGTGATTTACAGGGTGTATCTGTCCACGTTCTAATTTTTATTATGTTTTAATTCAGGCCTAATGGAGCCTTTTGTGAGTTTGCTGGATTTAAAATCGTTACTGAATGTGCAGGAGTGTTTAAGGTCGGATCAGAAAAGATAAACATTTTAAAGATTCCATCTGTTGTAAAAGCATATTGTGGTTGATGTATAAGATTATCGAGCAATAATCGGCTTTACCATATTCAAGTAACGCTTTGGTAGGGATATTCGACAGATTTATCTATAATATTAATTGTTCCTTCATCATTTGGGTGAGATAGATTTTTAATTTTTCACTGAAGCAATGTTTCGTAATAGTTTTGAATTTAGTATCACGGAATTCACCGCATTTTTTTTAGCTGTATTTAAGCTTTACATTTTTGTGATTTTTGGGGTTTAAAGAGAGAAAAATACACCTAGAATGTATGGTTCTTAGGTTGTGTCTCCACAAAATATATTATGATTTGTTTATGGTTTATGTCAAATATTCAAGAACAGTTTAACTTGTGTGTAGGAAACTAAACTAAAAACGAATCTACTCTTTTATTTAATATAGGCAGAAAAAAAAATTGTATCTATAAAATCTACAAATATACCAGCCTTAGATTCCATTTAATTTCAATCCCCTATAGGCCTCACCTCAGTTTTTATTCCTGATTGTCCACACGTATCAAACTCATTTTCATTTTGAGGCTCTGTCTTGATATGTTCAACAATTTCCTGCTTCACGAGAGAAATATCACAAGTCTCCATTTTGAGCACAGATCACAGATAGCACAGATAAATAATAAACTGGAACATAATTCAGTAAACGTTAAAACGTTGGCAGAGTCTTTTCCTCTCAGGTGTTGTGACCTACAATTTATGTCAGTACTAATTGGTCAATAAACCGTAGGCAGTCATGGTGGATCAGTTTAATCATAATTTGCAATTTATCTTTATATTCAGTTTTATCATTATATTTGTTATTAAGACCTAAAAATATATTGATTGTGGGTATTTCATTTATAAACAATGATACATTTAAAACATGAAATACATTAAGTGGACTTATTTTATTTTAACAATAATGATTATGTAGGTTTATAATTGTATTAATAAGACTAATTCTAAAACAACATACATTATTATTATTATTATTATTATCACTATTTTTACAATTATTATTATTATTGATATTATTATTATTTATTCCAATAGCATTATTTGTATTATTTTATTTTTTATTTAAATATTATTATTATAATATTAATATTAATAATAATTAATAATATTAATAATACTGGGGTACGAATTAAAAGGTGGAAAGGAAACAATGATTTGGACCATGTTCTAGCAATATCAAAATTAGTAAATAAGAATAAAGTTGTTTCTTGAACAAATTATGAAAATATAGCAGATATTTCTGAGTTTGAACAAAATTAGATTATAGTCATATAGATTACCATAACAGATCGCATATAATACATTCTATTAAATGGTGAAAGCGACTTTGAAGCTCGACTATAGCGCCATAATGTTCATGACAATATCACTAGTACCACACCACCCACCTTTTAAATTAACAACGTTACATCGCTATTTCCACTACCAACATGTGAATAATTTGAGATAAATAACATATTTTAGCACCGTGGCTTACTATGCGTTCAGGTTATAGGTTTGTATACTAACTACGTTAATAGTTGTTAGGGATTAGTACACACAACTAAGATTCGAACCTCTACATCCCCGTCGTTGGTAGTCTAGTATAACACGAGAGTAGCGCGTTAGACCACGCAACCACCGGAACGGGTAACATTATATTAAATCATAGGACTAAGGTGTCAATAGATTAATATGGGTTGAATACACCGATGGTTAAAACTTTTAGAACTTTATTTATTAGAACATTAGTTAGTAATTATTATTATCTACAAATCGTTACTTACGGGTGAAATGCATTCTAAACTTAAAATTGCCAACATAATATCAAAACATAAGAGTAGTGATGGGCTCTATCGAATGAAATTTAACGAATAAATATATATTCTTAGATATCAACCTACTCGCTAGTTTAAAAATAATTTGAATAAAAATTCTTCAAATCCATTCGTGTTGGTTCTGATCAATAGTCAGAATTATTGCTTTGAATATCTCAACTGTCATATTTACACAGGGTTTTCATTTCTTCTAAGTCCCCTCTAAGAGAACAGTACCATCCATGTTCTTTGTCACTGATCAACAGTCACTCTTACGAATTCGAATGTATTATTAGTTAGCCTTGTAACCTTGTCACAACGAAACATGGGATGATTGTAACGCTCATCTTATGCTGTCCTTGTTGACTCGCATGGAATCGATTTCACAACACAAGACACTACCTTCAACATGCACTACAATCACTAAGCCGACGCTACATGCTCGCCGCGGGTGGGGCAGAGAGGCCTCCTCCCCCTCCCCCTTTTTCAGACGAAAGGACAAGTGAACATCGCTGCGCGCTTCTAACCAGAACCTCGTGGAACATTATGGATCATCATGGAACCTTCGACAGACTATGTTGTGCGTGAGGCTTATTGCTCCAGGACTCTGTGGATGCTTCTAGATAATTCCCCCCCCTATCCGTTCACTCTGAGAGCATATGATCACTTCAGGGTATAAAAGTGTTGTGGTGCGATGTGTTGGCAAGTATTATACTCAGGGCTTTTAGGAGGTAAGAGTCTTACTTCATAATTGGGCTCGTCGTAATTAATCAAAATTCTCTTTGGCTTAAAATCTTATTTATATTTTCAAAATTCAATGTTTCGGACTTCGTAGAAATTTGTAGATATTTATATTCTTTATTTATTTAACGAATAGTCATGACTGCGGGGTATTGGTAGTAGTCTTCACGACTATGGCAAATTAAGGTGCGGTAGAAGGGCACACGAGTAATTTTACAGTTTTTATAGCATTACATTTGTTTGGCCAAAATAAATCAAATATTTCTCCAGTAGCAATGTAAATCTTAGTTTTCTGCACATTCTAATATAAATATATCTTGAATATCTATTAAGGGTGTCCTGGAACGTTGTCAAAACATTTTCTTTTTATTTAAAATGTTTTGACAACATTCCAGGACATCCTTGACAGATATTTCAGATATGTTGATATTAGAATGTGCAGAAAACTAAATTCTATGTTGCTATTGGAGAAATATTTGATTTATTTTAGCCAACAAATTTATATTCTATAAAAACTGAAAAATACTTGCACTCCCTTCTGCCGCACCTTAAAGGGGGAACCCATCTGGTTCTCGTGTTAGTATTTCAAATCTCCGCTTCGTGGAATATTCGCACGCTAGTGCATTTTTGTCTTGGAGGCCATATATAATAGGAAGTTATGTTTATTTTCTTTTTGCATAAACTTAAAGGTTGATAAATGTAGGGCCGCAGACCATCTAAGAGAACCACGGGTGTTTTTAGTAATGTTTAATGTTTGTATACATGGGGTTGTTAGTTAGCCGGGATAATCCCCGCCTTTTTGATATGTTTATATGCCTAGGATTGTTAGTGGGTCTAGATAGTTTATTGTAACGTTTCATATATATATATTTGTGTTTATGGTTGTTAGGGAGATAATATATAGTTTATTATTATGTTTGGCAAATATTTGTTTGTGGGTTCTAAATAGTGGGCCCGCGGGCCACCTAGTTCATAAATCTCCCAATGGGGTCTAACTTATTACTTAATTGGGTGGAGTTATTATTGTTGGGCTTGGAAACTTTGTATTCACTTTGATGCTATTGATAGGCCTCTCGGCTGTGTTAGTTAACTATGGGGTCTTGACCCCCTTTGGGCTATGCTAGAGTTTAGGCCAGGCTTGTGCTATTATTTGAGAATTGGAGCGTTTAACGAGTGCAAGGAGACCAATTTATCAACTGATCGGGGTCACCCGTTAACAGTGCCATTTCTAGGGCCTTATTATAAGGCAGCTATTGCCTTGTTATGGTTGTATCGCCCTTCTGGCCGTGACATGTGTTTGCATGCTACTTCGCCCATCAGGCGCATACTGGCACTTGGTATTTGTAATCTTTAATGTTCCGCTCCCCCATTGAGCTGTATTATGTTTGAATGAATAAAAATTATAACTCTATTGTTTCTACCTCTGTCCATTATCTGATTGGGATGATGAGGGAGGCTGGTTACAGCCTTATAGAAAATATGCATGGCTCTTAAGGTTATTTCTACAGATCAAGCCTTAAAAAGAGAGAAGTTTTATACAATTAAATATAAGCAAAAAGGATATAAGATGATCTATCGAATGATTGATATATGATGAAGATTGGGTACCGGTATCGTAAGATGGTGTAGATCACTAGACCTAGTTAGGAAAGTTGTAGAAATTCTTCCCAGTGAGATATATATGCTAATGGAAGGATATGAACACACTATTTACGATTGACTGAAACATGACATTAACTATTAGAATAAAAAATTTGCCTAAAGAGGAGTATTCCAAATACCCTCTACAAGAATCAAAATTTTAAAAATAAAAATAAAAGAATGGGATGAGCACTATTAATAATAATTGCTAAAAGAATATAATTTTCAAAAATTCTTCAAATGAAGACCACAATATATTACATGACGTAGATTCTAGAAGCATCCAAATTTCTAACTTTAACTGGGTGGACTATATAAACTTCCTTAAAGTTTTTAATGACCTCCATCCCCCCCCCCCCCCTTTCTATCACTCTTACACAAATAAAGTTCCACCACTTGAGTGTAAAATAATGTTCGTATTTCTTTGGGTTAGCACCATGTCATAAACTTAGGACCTATGAAATCCACCCCACCCCCCTTCAACCAAATTAAATTCTCCCTACGCCAATGGCATCAAATCATGTTATCTGCAGATATCACTTCTTATAGATAGTATCAATACCTATAAATAACAACAATATAGTTAAAATTTTGCTGTCATTAGAAAAAATATGTTTGTATTTTTTAAAACGATTTTCCTATACGAATTAAGGTGTAGAAGAAGTCATGCTGTCCTAGGTTAATTCGTTTGCAAATCGTGTTTTGATGTAATTTTGGTGTTTACAAAGTACACATTAAATACATATGCCACATAAATAAGCAGATCACAAATTAAAAATCAATCACATATCTGTAAACACAAATGAAAATTAAAGAGTTAAAACATTAATAGCTCTTTTTTTTTGTAAAAAATTTAATTCATAGTAAAATTAATTTGAAAATATATTTTTGACACTCTAAGCAGCCAAAGATCCAATCTTACTCTTTAAATAACGACAATTTGTCGCCGTGCCACTGTCTAAGGATTGTTTTAGTTATGAACCCTATTTTTTATTATTCTTATTCTTACACCATCACCCCCTCCTTTACTACTGCACATACTTCCTTTCCCCATGAGGAGCTGACTCCCCGTATCCCAGGAGTAGGAACTTCAGATCCCGTTTCCTTCCATTCGCATTGTTGTATTCAAGATAGAAGAACTTGCAGGGGTAAGCAACGACCTATGTTTACAGGTAGCAGAAAAGACTGGAGGTAACATTGTCAACCATACAGGTTTTTTCGTGGTAGATGTATTTTAATCATGACTAGTTTAGGTAGAAAAGTATTTGTATCATTAAATATTTGAAATAAGTGAGATGTATCCAATTGATATGTTGTCTTGTTCTTTTTTATACGAAAATGAGTGATTAGGTATGGGAAGGCCATATGAATGAAGTTTGTGATACACTTGTCAGATATCACAAGTAAACACAGGTAGTACTTGAGATAGTAGAGGAAGCAAGACTTAGATGGTATGTGCATGTGGTGATGATGATTATGATGATGGAAAAACAGAGGATGACAAAGATAAATATGCAAATGAAGTATTTAGGAAATAGACCGGAAAAGAGGCTGAGAAAGAGAATGGAGGAACAGATAGCGGAAAATGTTCAAGCTAAAAAAGAAGAATGGTAGCAATTAAAGGAGAAAAATGATGGAAGGATGGAAGAAGATTAAGGCATTTTACTAAAAACTGACCCCGCCACCGGCTGGAAACAGTTGATGATTGTATACGAAAATATTATATTTCTTCGAATCTTCTATCGTTTTTGTTCTTGTCTAGTAACAATAAATAAACAAAGCTTATATTAAAATATAGATTTTTCCTGCACGGTATATTAACAAAATCACTAAAGAAAACTATCATGTAATTATGATAATGTATTTTGGGTTCTTATTGAGCATTTCCCTCGGAAACAGGAACTTGTAATCAGGTTATCAGAGGGGACATAAAATTATATTCAGTATCATTAGGATAAATATGCAATTAAAAACAAATCATGGTTTCTATGAGTAAAAGTTTGAAGCAAACAATTAGTATTTCTATCCAAACGAGAAATAAAGATAATTGCTTAAGTTTCGAAATATTCAATTAATAAAGGAGTACAAGGAAAGGAAACTGAACTAGTCTTGCCATCTGTTAGACAATCTTGATAACTTTCTAATACACTTTAGCTAATAGATAAAATACATCTGACATATTTAAATTATAATTTTAAAAATAAATTTTTTCCTATGGTTCTCGTGAGGTTTAAAAAATTAAAGGCTTTTATGAGTGAAAATTGTGTGTTGTGTGCCTTTTACTCTTCTCCCCTCTCCCTTATCACTCAAACATATAATTAGAGATTATATGGTAATTTTTAATATTATAGCATGAAAATACTTTTATACAATACCAACAATATTATTTTGATGTTAAAATTGATAACATTTTTCTGTTATTACTACTGTTATTTTATACAAATATTGATATTATCTATCAAAAGTTAATAATCTTAAAACCCATCCAAAAAACGCATTTAATTACGCCAGTTTGTAGGTATTAAAGACGCAGAATTTACAAAGTATAAGTCCGCATCCATGCGAGGGTAAGGTGGGAAAGAATATGTTAAAATAGCCCCAACAATACAGTCAACCCCAGTAGACTTGGGGTAAGGTTGTCGGCTCAGGGCCCGATGTTCATGTACTCAAACCCAGCTGGGGTTAAAGGGCTTTACTTGAGTGATAAAAATCTGTATCACAACTATCTTTAAAGGAGAAGTAAAGCCATCGGCTCATTGTAGATTGTAGCAAGTAAAAGAACCATTTAAGGAATTGGCAAAATATCTTTCCCTCTCGCTCATTGAAATTCTGTGTGCTGATATAAATTTGGTTCAGAAAGTGTACGTATAATATTCTTAATTCGACTTACCTATCATCATCATCATCATCATCATCATCATGATCAGGTAAATTAGTGTGTTAGTTGTGCTTTACTAAAATACTTGCGCAATTTATTTATGTTACACTCTTCCAAGCGTCGTAAGGCTGTACCATTTTGTTCTTTTTTTTTTATACCGTTTGTCTGGACTGCTGAAAAAATGACGCTACACCTGAGTTTAAGGAATAGTTGAGGCCATTATAACCAATCAAGACTGTATATAACATTAATGTATTTTATAATACAATAACAGCTATAAAATGGTTATAAAATGTAAAGAGAACCCATCTCATATTCTTCTACACAAATATATGTATCTAATAACACCTGGAATATTGAGCAACTTAAGATAGGTCAACTATAATCACCATACACTTGTTACTTGAGTACATAAATATATTTTTACATACCAATAAATTCAGCTTGGTCTCGATCGACACAACGTGGAATAGACTAATTTAATTACATTTCAGTCGAAGAAACCATTGATATAAAACTATAACTTCCCCAAAAATTAGGCAAACTACATTTTATTAAAACTTAAAAAAACATCGCCATCTACTTTAACTCAAAGTTTACATAAAATAAAATTAAGTGAAATAATTATTTAATCAGTGATTATAAAAGTGTAATATTGAGTAAGAAAATGATATTTTAAAGACGAGTAAAAAGTTATTTTTAAACGTGAGACTAGCACATGTAATGCTAATAAAATAAACTGAGTTACAAATGACCAGCCCTAGTTTTTATCTAGATTAAAGTATTCACTGACGGCCTCTGGAGTGTGTGACATACGCGGTCGCTTAGGGTGCCTGGTCGAGAGTGGTGCCCAACTTGAATAAAGTTTATTTTCACTCCCTAAGAAATTAATTTGATTATAAAAACAGGCTTTAAGACTATATAGCCCAAACTATGATTACCTCACTCAGCAACAAAGAGAACAATGAAGTCATTAGTACAAGAACTGTGGAAGCCCAGGTTGACACCTTATTGTGCCTCATTAAGTTGATTGATATAGAAAAACTTTTGAATCTAAGCTCCAGAATGTTGGACTCACGTACCTGGACAATCATTATTTAATAAACAAATACCAACTATCTTTCTACCCTCTACTGATCTCATAACATAGTTATCCTCATTGGTTGTCTCTTTCCCACCTCTTGTTTCTGCTTTTACTTACTATGATTAGTTGTGGAACTTACCACAAAAACACTTTTCTAAGAAAGACGTATTTTATTTTAATTGTAGAACTTAAGTGTTCAAAGTACTTATAAATATAAGTATATTTTTACCTAAACAATGTTATGGATAATTTAGGAATAAACCACTTGGTTTTCAATAAGTTTACTCATAAATAATTATATATTTTAATATTTAAGTTTATATTAGGCGACAAAGCAAAAAGTAAAATTACAACTTAGCATTTAGGAACAGTTGTGAATACCATATTTATAAAATACTTTATATGAAGACAAGAATAATGCTGAAATATTAAATTTACAATAAATTCAACATAATATATTATAGAATGGCTTAGTTTTCAAAACCAATACCCGTTTCTCTAAAAATATATGATAATATTAAAGATTAAAACTGGGGCAATAATACTAATACAACAACAACCACAACAAAAAAGATAGCAAAAAAAAAACCAATCTATTCTAATATAAACTTTTATTTTTGTATCAAATTTACAAAAGAAAAATGAAACATAGAGATGAGATGTTAAAAAAAAGGGTCAGAGAGAAAAAGATTATTGTATTATAATTGAAATCCATTTTCTACATAGTGTGGATATCTCCAAACATATAGAAAAAAAGATTAAATTAATTATTATAGAAATTCTAATTTTTAAAAAGCATATCAATCAATTTTCCATTCAAATCTACATTAACGATATCACGTATAGTAGAATGACTCAATAGATGGTTTTCCACAATGTGCTCTTGTCAAAGAATGCTTGGATAAAAACATGGTTTTCATTATATTTCGATCAATATCTATAACAATGTTTTCTAACCCGAACCTAACTGATACAACATTGTTTAAATATAATTGTGGTCTAAAATCAACTTCAGAATCTGAATAGCTTAGGGTGTTATGTCCACATAGATTGCACCTTATTTACTCACACGCTATAAGCAAATTAGGCTTCAATTTTACTAAATAAAATGTTATTCATCCCTAACTCACATTTTGGAATAGTAAAACGGTAGTAAGACGCATGTGTAAAATAAAGACAATCGTATTTTCCGAATGTGTTGTTCTACATTGGTTGGAATATTAAGAACATTATATTTTATCATTCATAGTTCCAGAATTAAGTGCATTTTATTATGAAGATTAATACAACACTACATTAGGTCTAGTGGTCCTATGGTGCAAGCCATATTACTTATGAGTGATTGAAGGTCATATTAAAGTTGTGTGTAGAAAGTGTGGTTTTTATTCATTTGTTTCCTCCTCTCCCCTACAAATTGTAAATAGATTTCTTCTAGATTATAAAATCTTCGTTCTCCTTCCTATAATAAACATAAGTTTATAATACAAATAAATATATATTACATTTTTTTTTTACTTATCATGAAAATGGCAACATATCATTGTTAAATTTGTTAAGAATTTTTTTTATGTTGTATTTTCTTCAACCTTCAAGATCAAAGAGAAAACCTTAATTCGTAGGCAAATACTGTACAATTTTCAATATTACAAAGCTTCCCCCTATATATCAATACAAAGTTTTTCTACCTGAGTCCTCTTTATACAACTCTCAGTTTTACATTTACTTCCCCCTCCATGTGCTTCAGAATATCCTGCTACCTGAACCTTTTTAATACAATAATCAGTTTTTTGACATACTTACATCCTACATCTCCAAAAAAATGTCCTCCTTATTCCGCAAGTTTATAAGAATTTTCATTAACACTATTTTAAAGTTCTCCATGTTCAAAACATTGACTTCAATTCACAACGAGATTAGTAAAATTTTAGAATTTACATATATTAACCCCACCTAGTACAAAACAAAGTCCTGCTACCATAGCACTCTTAAGTACAATTTTCAAATTTACAGTTCCATACTCTTCCTTGTACGATATTAAGTCCTCCCACCAGAGCATTCATAGTACAACTTTCAGTCTTACATTTCCTTCTTCCTCCATATACTATACAATATCCTAATTCCTGAGCACTCTTAGTACAATTTTCAGTATTATATTTCCTTCCTCATTTATGTGCAATACAATGTCCTCCTATCAGAGCATTCTTTTAAAATTTACAGTATTACATTTCCTTCCTCCACCATGTGCAGTACAATGTCCTCCTACAATACCAATCTTAGTACAATTATCAGATTTACAATACATTCTTCCTCCATGTGCACTACAATGTCCTCGCACATTAGCATTCTTAGTACAATTTTCAGTTTTACATCTAGTTCCTCCTCCATGTGAAATACAATTTCCTCCTACCAGAGCATTCTTAGTACAATTTTCAGTTTTACATTTCCTTCTTCCACCATGTGCTCTACAATATCCTCCTACCTGAGCATTCTTAGTACAATTTTCAGTTTTACATTTCCTGCCACCACCATGTGAAATACAATTTCCTCCTACCTGAGCCATCTTAATACAATTTTCAGTTTTACATTTCCTTCCTTCACCATGTGCTCTACAATATCCTCTTACCTGAGCATTCTTAGTACAATTTTCAGTTTTACATATCCTTCCTCCACCATGTGCAGTACAACGTCCTTTTACCTGGGAAATCTTGGTACAATTTTCAGTTTTACAATAATTCTTCCTCCATGTGCACTACAATGTCCTCGCACCTTAGCATTCTTAGTACAATTTTCAGTTTTACATTTCCTTCCTCCACCATGTGCAGTACAATGTCCTCCTACAATACCAATCTTGGTACAATTTTCAGTTTTACAATAAAATCTTCCTCCATGAGCACGACGTCCTGAAACCTTTGCATTCTTAGTACAATTCTTAGTTTTACATTTCCTACTTCCACCATATGCAATACAATTTCCTCCTACTTGAACATTCTTACTAAAATTTTTATTTTTAGATATCCTTCCTTCTCCAAGTGGAATACAATGTATTCCTTTCTTAGTATGCTTGTCCAATTTACATTTGGTGTCGGTTGCTTCAGTTGATACACATAATCCTCTTAGTTTAGGATTCTTACTTGATATATTGATTTCTACATTCTCTTTAACTTTCTTACCTGTTAAGTGATTATCTGAGAAATTTTGTATTTTATAAACATTATCATTAAATGGCACCTTGATATTCGTTTATAAATTTTGTTTGGTCGGAATTTAATAAAGACGTTTTATATTCTGTTGTAATGTTTTGTGAATTTAAACCTAATCTCTTTAATGAAAGGTTCCTGCACTCTGCTTTCTTGTGTAGAGCATTGAAAGATAAATCTTGATTCTCATTAACACATTCAATATTCAAATTAAAATCAGAGCTTGTTCGTGCAATTATGTTTGTCTGTAATATTTCACTAGAAAAAGTAAATTGATCTTGTTCCAGTTTAATCTGCAAGCAAATAAAAAAATATGATTTAAATATTAATTTTTTTTTAAATAAAATTAAAGTATAAAATCGCGTATTAATATCCAAATGGGCGATATGTTTAAGTACTAATTATGCTAATGCGCTAGGAATTGGTAGGGTTGAATTTAGAAGAAGTGAACACTTATTTGTGTCGAGGGGGAATACAATACATTTAGGAAAACTGTCCCTAGTTCACCCATACGAAATTATAACCTTGATTTCCCGGTCCTCGAAATTTTAGCCGAAACCGAAAATAGCGTGTTAATTAAATGCGCATACAATGTGGGTCTTTAAATATTTTAAACAATTTGACATATAAGACACGACCGCAACGTTGAACTGTTTGACCTTTGGTCAATGGGCCAATTTGATACTACAGCAAATATCAAAACGGTCAATTAAGTACGGTCATTTATTTCAAATTGTGTGTGTGTGTGAATTTTCTTTTAATTACAGATACGATGACAATTTTACTGACTAAAAAAATGATATATCACTAAATGATATTATGTTTTTTTAAAAAAAAGATATAAGAAATATTATATAAACTATTTTTGATTTAAATAATTTAATAAAATAGAACGAAAAAATGAATAGGTGTTATACCAGGTGTAGTTATACTATTATATGTTTTAACTTATAAAAATAATCTCGAAGTAGACTAGATTACCGATGAAGGGGATATAGAGTTTAGAATCTTGGTCGAGTGTATTTGAAGGTGATTTAAAAAAAAATTATCTCCACGCCAATACATGTACTCTTCCTTTAAATATAACCTTCCTAATCCTAAGGCTATTAGTGTAATTAGTACATAAGAGTATAACCCGAACGAGTATAAAGATGAGTACTAGACTAAAAAGTTAAAATTATAGCTCAATACCTCAGATTTGTCCACCGGGGTGAAGTGGTCTATTTTGGAGTCGATAGTTCGAAAGAGGAATCATATAATATAATTTCATTCTTCACAATTTCATCAACAGAATTTGAGGTGTGGACTCGTCCTATGGATACAGCATAAATAAATATTTCTCATTAAAGACAAACCAAAATTGGCCAATATATATATATATATATATATATAATATATAAAGTGATTGCATCAGTAGGAAGTAAATATTACATTCAAGGTATGTTTGTATATACAACAAGTTACTGAGATGTAAACCTATTATACAGGGTTAAGTAAAGTAGCTTGGTATTTGGAATTCCTAAACAATTAGAATTAACTCTATTAGGGAAAACATTTCATTTTAATCATAACTCTAATAAAACATTATACGTGCAATAAAGAACGAAGACTAAAATTTTCAAGGTTTTAAGCGAATGAAATGTTACCAATACTACCTATGATGATCCAAGCTATTTTATAGGTCGAGTGATCCTGTTGAGTGTACATCCCAACCACAAGATTTTAATTCGCTTATGGTTTTACCTGTGATAATATTATAAAGATCTTGCAGTGAAAATCCAGAAACCAATTCAACTCGAGATAAGAATTATACCCTGAATAGATATATCTGGAAGTTTGTTAACTACCAGGGTATGTCTGGACGTTAATAAACGGGAAGATATAGAGAATTTTTGGTGTCTAAAATAATGGGGGGGATAAATAGGATAAATGGAGAGTTTGATATAAAAATAATTTAAAATAATTGTATAATTGGGAGTTTGGGAAAATGCAAGTTTTAAAAGTATAACTTGGCAGAGGATAAAACAATTATGAAATGTATGATTAAATAAAATATGAAACAGGAAAATGTGTATTTTAAAAATCTGTCAATGTAGTATAGAAGAAAATAATAGAGTGAATGTTTATAAGGGGGGAAGTGTTATCATAAAATAACCAAGAGATCCCAAATGGTCAATTATTCATTTTATTTTCCCTCTTTCGATTCTGTATATTGGCCTTTAAGAGTTTTAGTGCTTAATAGTACTTGATTGCTTCAAATTAAACGAATGCTTTATTAGCAACTTAATTTTGAGAAAACAAATTGACAATTTTGAAAAATACATACCTTGATTTTATTTTAACTAAGAAAATAAAAGTTAGTTTTAATTTTTAAATCAAATGATTTAGATATTTTGGAGAAAAAAAAATATTTCAGAAATATGATGTATTTAATTTAATATACCCTAATTCTTCTTTGAAAAAGCTAACACACGGACATTGTTTGGTTTTCAATTTTGACGGATTAAATATTAATACCATTATGTTAATAAAAATATACTAAAAGTTTTCCAACTATTATAAATTATTATTTAATTACTTAGTCATCTACTTCAGTGGCGTAGATGCTAACGAGCTAGTCGTGTTGAGCTCGACCGCCGTGGATGGGGTGAACTGAGGATGGTTTTTCCTAAATGGTTTACCACTCTGCCTCCCGCAATTGCGGGTTCACATCCTCTAATTCAACATTCCAAATTCCCAATCCATTAGCGTAATTAGTACTTAAAACGTATAACCTGAACGGTTAGTAAGACGCTGTGCTAAATAATAATAATAATTATTATTACTTAGTCCAGTTCAAAGGGCTATTTTATGTAGATAGTTTTGATATTAAGAATTTAATGTATAGATAGTAAATACCTTAATTTGTTCTTTGATTGGAAGACAGCCATCCCAAGGAAATTTCATTTCCACGTCTGAGGTTTGAAAAATTTTTGTATCATAATTTATGGTTTCTTTAAAAACTCCCACAATATTGGATTCCTTATAGAATTAAAAAACCACATACAATTATTATTATTACAAATTAAACATGTCATTAATGCATAGGATATACCAATACATGAATATGTTACAAATTGTATATATATTTAACATGTTCTACAAACACGAACAAAGATTCATAAATCAGAGTCCAAATGCTCGAATTTATGTAAGAGTCCAATTAATATTTAAAATAAAATATCAAGTGAATCCTTGAGGAGATGCTATTAAAACAACATTTTTATGCCCGATATTTGTGATCTAGTTTTATTTAATACAGAGACAAATATGTACTTTCTATTTAAACATTTACATTCTGTTTATAGTAATAACAATCTACAGTCAAAACTTGAAAATTAAACTTTTTTTAAATTACACACTAATTTTTAAATAGATAGCATTTTATATTTGTAATTGGTGTAATTTAATAATCATCAACGATCAAAGTGACAAAGTCAGATAACATGAATTAACATATGAGTATGTGAAATCAGATCTACTAAACTTTATAGCTGTCATATGAGTTTTTGCTTATTAAAATATGACTGCAGGTTAATATTTCCTTTACAAAGCCATTGGCTATTTAAAAAGATGAGCCAGGAAAATGCAACAATCAGCAGAAAATTAAACCATCTACATAGGTCAACTTGGTGAAACTTTTCACTCCATACCATATAACATTTGTTTTTTCATATTTCAAATAAATTAAATATTTACATATTTTATGAATATTATTATATTTCAAGTTTTTTATTTTATTTAAAAATTCACAGTTTTTATTTTATTTTGTCCTTTTTTCATCCTTTAGAATTGGTTTTTCACATCTCTTTCATTGATGTAAAAATTAAAACGCTTGAAACATGGGAAGAATACCTATCATATGTGGGTAAGTACTAGACTGAAAATAAATGAATTACGATCAAAAAAATATGCATGCTAAAATAGTCACCAAACATTTGTAGAGACAACTAAATTTTCTACTCTTTATTGTAAAACACTTTCTATTACGTGGAAATTTTAATAGATTTACATATTATTTCGGACCGCACAAAAAAAGTGTGTGTTTGAAAACAAATAATTATTGGCAATATTACCTGCGTGATCGAATTTAATATATATTTGCATATCTCAAATATTACATAGGTCTATATTGGGACTTTAATTTGCATGTAATTTCTGTCTCGACTAATCAGGCTCAGTTGTTATTAAATACGCTTAGCATTTATAAAGATTTTGCCGCCAACCAACTGACACCATTTATCATTTTTTCATTTCATTCAATGAAAAATTATATCGAAGAAAATATTTTTGGATATAAAACTTACGCAGCAAGGAAATATTGTAGCCAACTTGAGTAGCTAAATAAAATGTTACGCGAAATTCAATTTATTAAAAGAAATAATATGTACTTACGAAATGTGTGTCATTTTTGCTGGTTTATTTGTGTCATAGAGTTTAAAACTTAAATAGATATGTACAGTGTATACACTATGAAAAACTTTGAAAACTGAAGGTAGAAATCTTCTACCTACGAACAGAAACACCAAATGCCACTTCCAAAAATAGTCCCCATAGACCACAATAGAAGTTATAAAATGGGAGGTTAAAGATTAATTAGTATCTGTAAAAAAATGGTGTTGAAGTCAGTGTTTTGTTATAGGAATCGTCTCTACTGTGAAGCAAGTTCTTAGAAAACCCAGTGTAATACAACATACAATAAACTATACAGAAGCGTAGTAGCGTCTAAGTCCATCCAATACAATACAAGTATGTAGTAGGATCTGAGACCGTTCATACTAGAATAGAGAACCTTTTGGAAAAAGATAAGAAGGACGAAGAAGTAGCGTTCGAGTGTGCTATTTATTAAGATGAAGCTAATTTAATTTACACTTCATAATTTATATTTATTAATCAAATACTTTGGCCTCTAATCCATCAATTCATGTATAGTTATGTTAAATTAGGTAAAGTTTTAATAATGTTTATTATACAACAATTAAATGTTTATAAGAAAAAATATAAAAACTCCAATAATCATACTTCAATACACAAGTTGCAAAAAAATTTTTTTATATATGTTTCCTTCTATTTCATTTTTATAAGTTTACCAATATTAATAATATCTATAATTTTGATTGTGTTCAATTTTTGAACTTTTAGGTGTTTAATGGTAGTAATATTATGAGAGTTAATATTGATATATTGCAATGAAAAAAAGTAAATAATTTTATAAGTTTCATTTTAAAGGTGCTGTTCACATTTATTCTGCTTTTTAAACAATAGGCAATTGTGCGTAAGTACATTATGGTGTAATAAAAATAACTATACATACAAGGAAATTACAAATTCAATATTTAAATACAGCTATTATAGTCTTTTGAAATTATTCTGTCACATCTTTTAAAAAAACTCAATAAAATTACAGGCATGGTCACGTACGAGATGACTTTATCTTATATTATTAATTTATTAGGAAATGAGCTGGTAGCAAGATTCGTGGAAGGTTAAGTTAAGATAGGTTGGAAAGTAGCCTTAACTTTATATTTTCACATTATTTAGCTTTAAAATATATATTATTTTATTTTAATATTTGACTTTCAGATGGTGGTTTACAGAGTGTATCTGTTAACGTTCTAATTATTATCATGTTTTAATTCAGGCCTAATGGAGCCTTTTGTGAGTTTGATGGATGTAAAATCGTTACTGAATGTGCAGTAGTGTTAAAGGTCGGAACAGAAAAGATAGACATTTTAAAGATTCCATCTGTTGTAAAAAGGATATTGTGGTTGATGTAGAAGATTATCGAGCAATAAATGGCTTAATATATTCAAGTAACGCTTCGGTAGTGATATTTGACAGATTTATCAATAATATTAATTGTTCCATCATCATTTGGGTGAGTTCAGTTTTAATTTTTCACTGAAGCAATGTTTCGTAATAGTTTTGAATTTAGTATCACGGAATTCACTGCATTTTTTTTACCTGTATTTAAGCTTTACATTTTTGTGATTTTTGGGGATTATAGAGAGAAAAATACACCTAGAATGTACGGTTCTTAGGTTGGGTCCCCACAAAAGACTATTATGATTTATGGTTTATGTCAAATATTCAAGAACAGTTAACTGGTGTGTAGGAAACTATAAACGAATCTAATCTTTTATATAATATAGGCAAAAATATTTTATCTATAAAATCTACAAATATACTAGCATTTTCTCCCATTTACTTTCACTCCCCTATAGGCCTCACCTCAGTTTTTATTCCTGATTGTCCACACGTATCAAACTCATTTTCATTTTGAGGCTCTGTCTTGATGAGTTCAACAATTTCCTGCTTCACGAGAGAAATATCACAAGTCTCCATTTTGAGCATAGATCACAGATAGCACAGATAAATAATAAACTGGAACATAATTCAGTAAACGTTAAAACGTTGGCAGAGTCTTTTCCTCTCAGGTGTTGTGACCTACAATTTATGTCAGTACTAATTGGTCAATAAACCGTAGGCAGTCATGGTGGATCAGTTTAATCATAATTTGCAATTTATCTTTATATTCAGTTTTATCATTTATATTTGTTATTAAGACCTAAAAATATATTGATTGTGGGTATTTCATTTATAAACAATGATACATTGAAAACATGAAATACATAAAGTCGACTTATTTTATTTTAACAATAATGAGTATGTAGGTTTATAATTATATTATTATGACTGTTGCTAAAACAACATATTTTATTATTATTATTATTATTACTATTATTATCACCATTTTTACAATTATTATTATTATTAATTCCATTAGCATTATGTTTTATTTTATTTTTTTATTTAAATTATTATTAGTATTATAATAATAAATAATAATAATAATACTGGGATACGAATTAAGAGGTGGAAAGGAAACGATGATTTGGACCATGTTCTAGCAATATCAAAATTAGTAAACAGGAATAAAGTTGTTTATTGAACAAATTATGAAAATATAGCAGATATTTCTGAGTTTGAACAAAGTTAGATTATAGTCATATATATTGCCATAACAGAACGACTATAATACATTCTATTAAATGGTGAAAGCGACTTTGAAGCTCGACTATAGCGCCATAATGTTCATGACAATATCACTGTACCACACCACCCACCTTTTTAATTAACAACGTTACATCGCTATTTCCACTACCAACATGTGAATAATTTTAGATAAATAACATATTTTAGCACCGTGGCTTACTATGCGTTCAGGTTATAGGTTTGTATACTAACTACGTTAATAGTTGTTAGGGATTAGTACACACAACTAAGATTCGAACCTCTACATCCCCGTCGTTGGCAGTCTAGTATAACACGAGAGTAGCGCGTTAGACAACGCAGCCACCGGAGCGGGTTACATTATATTAAATAAGAGGATTAAGGTGTCAATAGATTAATATGGGTTGAATACACCGATGGTTAAAACTTTTAGAACTTTATTTAGTAATTAGATTATTATCTACAAATCGTTACTTACGGGTGAAATGCCTTCTAAACTTAAAATTGCCAACATAATATCAAAATATAAGAGTAGTGATGGGCTCTATCGAATGAAATTTAACGAATTAATATAAATTCTTAGACTATCAACCTACTCGCTAGTTTAAAAATCATTTGAATAAAAGTTCTTCAAATCCATTCATGTTGGTTCTGATTAATAGTCAGAATTATTGATTTGAATATCTCCACTGTCATATTTACACAGGGTTTTCATTTCTTCAAGGTCCCCTCTAAGAGAACAGTACCATCCATGTTCTTTGTCACTGATCAACAGTCACCCTTACGAATTCTAATGTATTCTTAGTTAGCCTTATAGAAAATATTCAAGGCTCTTAGAGTTATTGCTACACATCAGGCCTTACAAAAAGAGAAGTTTTATACAATTAAATAGAAGCAAGAAGAATATAAGATGATCTATCGAATGATCGAAATATATGGAGATTGGGTACCAGTATCGTATGATGGTGTAGATCACTAGACCTACTTAGGAATGTTGTAGAAATTCTCCCCAGTGAGATCTATATGAAAATGCTAGGATATGAACACACCATTTACGATTGACTGACACGTGACATTAACTATCATCATCAAAAATTTGCCTAAGGAGAACTATTCCAAATAGCCTCTCCAAAAATAAAAATGGTTGAGAAATATTATAAATAACTGTTAAAGTTATTAATGCCACCCACCCCCCTTTCCACCCTCTTACACAAATAAAGTTCCACCACTTGAGTGTAAAATAATGCTCGTGTTTCTTTGGGTTAGAACCTTGTCATAAACTTAGGATCTATTAAATCCGCCCCCTCCCCCAACGAATAAAATTCTTCCTACGCACTTGGCATCAAATCATGTTATCTTCAGTTGTCACTTCTGATAGATAGTATCAATACCTATAAATACCAACAATATAGTTAAAATTTTACTATCAGTAGAAAAAATGTTTGCATTTTTCAAAACTATTTTCCTAAGAAAAATTAAGGTGTAGAAGAAGTCATGCTGTCCTAGGTTAATTCGTTTGAAAATCGTGTTTTGATGTAATTTTGGTGTTTACAAAGTACACATTAAATACATATGTCCCATAAATAAGCAGATCACAAATTAAAAATCAATCACATATCTGTAAACACAAATGAAAATTAAAGAGTTAAAACTTTAATAATTCTTTTTTTTTTTTTTGTAAAAATGTAATTTCGACTAAAATAAATGTGAAAATATATTTTTGACACTCTAAGCATCCAAAGATCCAATCTTACTCTTTAAATAACGACAATTTGTCGCCGTGCCACTGTCTAAGGATTGTTTTATTTATGAACCCTATATTTTATTATTCTTATTCTTACACCATCCCCCCTCCTTTACCCCTACACACACTTCCTTTCCCCATGAGGAGCTGACTCCCCGTATCCCAGGAGTAGGAACTCCTGATTCCGTTTCCTTCTATTCGCTTTGTTATATTCAAGATAGAAGAACTTGCAGGGATAAGCACGCCTTATGTTTACAGGTAGCAGAACTGACTGTGGGCAACATTGTCAACAATACAGGTTTGTTCGTAGTAGATATATTATAATAATGACTAGTTGGGTAGAAAAGTAATAGTATCATTAGATATTTGTAATTAGAAGGGAGTTTTATCCAATTAATATGTTGTCTTGGGTTTTTTATACAAAATGACAGATTGGGAATGGAATGAATTTTATGATACGCTTGTCTGCTGTCACAAGGAAAAACAGGTTAGGAATGAAGCAAAATTAGGGGTACATGTAGTACATGAGATAGTAGAGAAGCAAGACTGAGATGGTATGAACATGTAATGAGGATGTTGGAGTACATGAGATAGTAGAGGAGCAAGGCTAGATGGTATGGACAGTAAGAGGATGTGGAGTACATGAGATAGTAGAGGAAGCAAGCTGAGATGGTATGGACAGTAATGAGGATGTTGGAGTACATGAGATAGTAGAGGAAGCAAGACTGAGATGATATATACATGTAATAAGGATGTTGGAGTACATGAGATAGTAGAGGAAGCAAGACTGAGATGGTATGTGCATTTAAAGAGGATGTTGGAGTAAATGAGATAGTAGAGGAAGCAAGACTGAGATGGTATGTGCATGTAATGAAGATGTTGGAGTACTCGAGATAGTAGAGGAAGCAAAATTGCACACACGATACTAAGAAACAAAATAAACTCAGGGTTCTTGAAATTAAAAAATAATCACTCGTTTCCAGTTGTTGTAAATTAACTTAAGTTTGTACTGAGAAGGTTATTAATAATTAGAAGATTAGACATGATGTTAATAGATTTAATTGGCTATTAGAATAAGCACTTAGCCTAGCGCTGCCATCACATGGTAGAACGAACCGGAAACGGAAGTAATCAAAAGAGAGAGAAAATACTAACAAAACTCACTGCTTTCTGGCTGAATACATAACACTTATGACTTAATTTCATTCTTCACAATTTCATCAACAGAATTTGAGGTGTCGGACTCGTCCTACAGATACAGAACAAATAAATATTTCTCATTAAAAACAAACAAAATTGGCCGCATAATTACTATGTAAAGTGATTGAGTCAGTATGAAGAAAATATTACAATCAAGGGTGTGTGTGTGTGTGTGTGTGTATCATAGGTTTTTGAAAGGTAAACCTATCAGTATTATTCAGGGTTAATAAAGTAGCCTAGTACTTGGTATTTGGGACTCCTAAATAATTAGAAAACATTGCACCATAATCATGACCCTAATAAAATTTTGTACCCCCATAATGATGAAGACTACAAGTTTTCAAATGTTAAATCGCATAAAATGTTACCACCCTATGGTGATTGTATAGGTCGAAGTGATTTTGTTGACTTTACACCCCAAGGCCAAGTTTTGATTACAGCTGGGATTTTAGCTTTGGAAATATTTTAATCTTTGATATTAAAATACAGAAAAAACTTCAACTTGAGATAATTATTAAATCCTAAATAGATATAACTAGAAGTTTGTAAGGAACAGGGTAGGTATGTACCTGAAGAATCAGGAAGATATAGGGAATTTTTGGTGTCCAAAAATAAGACAAGAGAAATAGGAAATTTCACCAAAATAAACTATTAAAATACTTATATATGTGAGTTTGCCACAATGCAAATTTAAAAAGTGTACATTTTCAGAGTATAAGAACAGAACTGAGGAAATAAGCAAGCAGATAAACACATTTCTAATATTAACCTTCGTACGCATAAGTCTCTCCATGGAACATTGGGGTGCATTTATATAGCTTATCAGAAGCTTAAAATGCTATGAATGAACCTATTTATATGGCAATAAGAGATTAAGTCAATAGGAGATTTTTCTCATACACATTTAATATGCCATACTACTTGTGGTACAAAGTATTGTTGTCTTGGCAGACTTAGCATGTAAATCTTGTACTCCTTATTAACTTTTTCCATACAGTTCTATCTGTAAACCACATGATTAAACATTGTATTCATTTGGTGGGGTTTGGTTTTTAATTATTCACTAAAGCAATGTTATGTAATAGCTTTGAATTTGGTATCACGGGATTCACCGATTTTTTGGGTGTATTGATAGTATACATTTTTGTGATTTTTGGGGTTTATATAGAGAAAAATACAGCTAAAAGATATGGTTCTTAGGTTGCGCTCCCCACAAAATACTATTATGATTTTTTTTTTGTGGTTTATTTCAAATATTCAATAACAGTTTAACTTGTGAAAAAAAAACTTAACTATAAACGAATATAATGGAGAACTGTTTTATTTATTTTAGTCAAAAAACTCTTTATTTCTATAGAATCTACAAAAATGTTATCTAACCCTAACCTAACTGATACAAGATTTTTTTAAAATATTATTGTGGTCTAAAATCAACTTCAGAATCTGAATAATTTAAGAAGTTATATCCACATAGATTGCACCTTATTTACTCACACCCTATAAGAAAATTAGGTTTCAATTTTACTAAATTCAATCTTATTTATCCTTAACTCACATTTGTGAATAGAAAAACGGTAGTAAGACGCGGTGGTAAAATAAGACAATCGTATTTTCCGAATGTTTTGTTCTACATTGGTCTGGAATATTAAGAACATTATATTTTATCATTCATAGTTCCAGCTATAAGTGCAGTACCATATCCTATTTTATTATTAAGATTAATACAACATCACATTTGGCCTAGTGGTCCTATGGTGCAAGCCATATTACTTATGAGTGATTGAAGGTCATATTAAAGTTGTGTGTAGAAAGTGTGGTTTTTATTCATTTGTTTTCTCCTCTCCTCTAAAAATTGTAATTAGATTTCTTCTAGATTATAAACTCTTCGTTATCCGTCCTTTATTAAACATAAGTTTATAAAACAAATACCAATCTATTACAATTTTTTTACTTCTTCATGAAAATGGCAACATACTCAGTGTTATATTTCCTAAGAATTTTTTTTTTTGTGTTGTATTTTCTTCCACCTTCAAGATCAAAGAGAAAACCTTAATTAATAGGCAAATACAGTACAATTTTCAATATTACAAAGCTTCCCCCTATATAATCAATACAGTGTTTATCTACCCGAGTCCTCTTTATACAACTTTCAGTTTTACATTTACTTCCCCCTCCATGTGCTTCAGAATATCCTGCTTCCTAAACCTTTTTAATACAATAATCAGTTTTTTAACATACTTACATCCTACTTGTCCAAAAAAATTTCCTCCTTATTTAGCAAGTTTATAAGTATTTTCATTAACACTATTTTTAAGTTCTCCATGTTCAAAACATTGACTTCCATTCACACCTAAGTGGGTAAAATTTTAGGATTTACATAAACTAACCCCACCTAGTACAAAACAATGTACTCTTACAATAGCACTCTATGTACAATTTTCAATTTTACAGTTCCTTACTCTTCCTTGTACAATATTAAGTCCTCCTACCAGAGCATTCTTAGTACAATTTTCAGTTTTACATTTCCTTCTTCCTCCATGTAACATTCAATTTTCTCCTACCTGAGCACTCTTAGTACATTTCTCAGTATTATATTTCCTTCCTCATTCATGTGCAATACAATGTTCTCCTAACAGAGCAATCTTAGTACATTTTCAATTTAACAATTCATTCCTCCTCCAAGTATAATACAATGTCCTCCTATCAGAGCATTCTTAATACAATTTAGAGTTTTACAATTCCTTTCTCCTCCATGTGCTTTACAATATCCTCCTACATTAGCACTTTTAAATCCAATTTTAAATTTTAAATTTCCTTACTCCTCCATGTGCTTTACAAATTCCTCCTACCAGAGCAAACTTAATACAATTTTAAGTTTTACATTTCCTTCTTCCTCCATGTGCACTACAATGTCCTCGCAAATTAGCATTCTTAGTACAATTTTCAGTTTTACATTTACTTCCTCCTCCGTGTACTATACAATGTCCTCCTACTTTAGGACTTTTAGTACAATTTTTCAGTTTTACATTTCCTTCCTCCACCATGTGCTCTACAATATCCTCCTACCAGAGCATTATTAAAACAATTTTCAGTTTTACATTTCCTTCCTCCACCATGTGCAGTACAATGTCCTTTTACCTGGGAAATCTTAGTACAATTTTCAGTTTTACAATAGACTCTTCCCCCATGTGCACTACAAAGTCCTCGCAAATTAGCATTCTTAGTACAATTTTCAGTTTTACATTTACTTCCGCCTCCGTGTGATATACAATGTCCTCCTACTTTAGGACTCTTAGTACAATTTTCAGTTTTACATTTCCTTCCTCCACCATGTGCTCTACAATATCCTACTACCAGAGCATAATTAGTACAATTTTCAGTTTTACATTTCCTTCCTCCACCATGTGCTCTACAATATCCTCCTACCTGAGCACTCTTAGTACAATTTTCAGTTTTACATTTTCTTCTTCCACAATGTGCTCTACAATATCCTCCTACCTGAACATTCTTAATACAATTTTCAGTTTTACATTTGATTATTCCACCATGAGCTCTACAATGTCCTCCTACCTGAGCATTCTTAGTACAATTTTCAGTTTTACATTTCCTTCCTTCAAAATGTGCAAAACAAAATCCTCCTACATGAGCATTCTTAGTACAATTTTCAATTTTACATTTCCTTCCTCCACCATGTGCAGTACAATGTCCTTTTACCTGGGAAATCTTGGTACAATTTTCAGTTTTACAATAGATTCTTCCCCCATGTGCACTACAATGTCCTCGCACCTTAGCATTCTTAGTACAATTTTCAGTTTTACATTTTCTTCGTCCTCCATGACCTATACAATTTCTCCTACAAAAGCATACTTAGTACAGTTTACAGTTTTACATTTTCTTCCTCCTACGTGTGAAATACAATTTCCTCCTACTAGAGCATACTTAGTACAATTTTCAGTTTTACATTTACTTCCTCCTCCGTGTACCATACAATGTCCTCCTACCTGAGGCTCTTAGTACAATTTTCAGTTTTACATTTCCTTCCTCCACCATGTGCTCTACAATATCCTCCTACCAGAGCATTATTAGTACAATTTTCAGATTTACATTTCCTTGCTTTACCATGTGCAAAACAAAACCTCCTACATGAGCATTCTTAGTACAATTTTCAGATTTTACATTTCCTTCCTCCACCATGTGCATTACAATGTCCTTTTTCCTGGGAAATCTTAGTACAATTTTCAGTTTTACAATAGATTCTTCCCCATGTGCACTACAATGTCCTCGCACCTTAGCATTCTTAGTACAATTTTCAGTTTTACATTTTCTTCGTCCTCCATGACCTATACAATTTTCTCCTACAAAAGCATACTTAGTACAGTTTACAGTTTTACATTTCCTTTCTCCACCATGTGAAATACAATTTCCTCCTACTAGAGCATTCTTAGTACAATTTTCAGTTTTACATTTTCTTCCTCCACCATGTGCAGTACAATGTCCTCCAACATTAACAAACTTGGTACAATTTTCAGTTTTACAATACAATCTTCCTCCATGAGCACGACAATGTCCTGAAACCTGAGCATTTTTAGTACAATTTACAGCTTTACATTTTCTTCCTCCTCCATGTACATTACAATTTCCTCCTACCTGAGCAATCTTAGTACAATTTTCAATATTACATTTTCTTCCCCACCATGTGCTATACAATGTCCTCCTACCTGAGCACTCTTAGTACAATTTTCAGTATTACATTTTCTTCCTCCACCATGTGCTATACAATGTCCTCCTACGTGAGCTTTCTTAGTACAATTTTCAGTTCTACATTTTCTACCTCCTCCATGTATCATACAATTTCCTCCTAACTGAGCACTCTTAGTACAATTTTCAGTTTTACATTTCCTTCCTCCACCATGTGCAATACAATTCCCTCCTACCTGAGCATATTTATTACAATTTTTAGTTTTACATTTATTTGCCTCTCGATGTGCAATATAAATTCTTGTTTTTAGAGCATACCTACTACACTTTTTATTTTTAGATATCCTTCCTTCTCCAAGTGGAATACAATGTATTCCTTTCTTAGTATGCTTGTCCAATTTATATTTGGTGTCGGTTACTTCAGTTGATACACATAAACCTTTTAGTTTAGCATTCTTACTTGATATATTGATTTCTACATTATCTTTAACTTCTTTACTTGTTAAGTGATTATCTGAGAAATTTTGTATTTCATAAACATTATCACTAAACGCACCTTGATGTTCCTTAACATATTTTGTTTGATCGGAATTTAATAAAGACGTTTTATATTCTGTTGTAATATTTTTGTGACATTTAGAACCTAATCTTTTTAATGAAATGTTCCTGCACTCTGCTTTATTGTGTAGAGCATTAAAAGATAAATCTTGATTCTCATTAACACATTCAATATTATAATTAAAATCAGAGCTTGTTTGTGCAATTATGTTTGTCTGTAATATTTCACTAGAAAAAGTAAATTGATCTTGTTCCAGTTTAATCTGCAAGCAAATAATAATAATATTATTTAAATATAATTTTTTTTAAAATAAAAATAAGTATAAAACCACGTATTAATATCCAAATGGGCGATATATTTAAGTACTAATTACGCTTAAGTGCTAGGAATTTGGAATGTTGAATATAGAGGAATTGAACACTTATTTGTGTCAAGGGAGAGTGAAAAACTGTCCCTAGTTCACCCATACAAAATTATAACCCCGAATTCCCAATCCTTGTAATTTTAGCCGGAACCGAAAATAGCGTTAACTAAATACGAATACAATGAGGATCTTTAAATATTATAAATTAGTTGACATATAAGACATAGCCACAACCTAGAACTGATTGACCTTTGGTCAATGGGCCATATTGATACCACAGCAAATTTCAAAACGGTCAATTAAGTATGCTCATTAATTACAATTTGTGTGTTTGTGAATTTTATATTTTAATTACAGGAACAATGACAATTTTACTAACTTAAAAATGATATATCACTAAATGATATAATGGTTTTCTTAAAATAGAGATATTTAATAAGTAATATTATATAAACTATTTTTTATTTAAATAATTTAATAAAACAGAACAAAAAAAATGAATAGGTGTAATACCAGAAGTAGTTATACTATTATATGTTTTAACTTATAAAAACATATCTCGAAGTAGACTAGATTACCGATGAAGGGGATATCGAGTTTCGAATCTTGGTCGAGTGTATTGAAGGTGATTTTCAAAAAAAAATTGATCTCCACGCCAATACATGTACTCTTCCTTTAAATATAACCTTCCTAATCCTAAGGCTATTAGTGTAATTAGTACATAAGAGTATAACCCGAACGAGTATAAAGATGGAGTACTAGACTAAAAAGTTAAAATTATAGCTCAATACCTCAGATTTGTCCACCTGGGTGAAGTGGTCTATTTTGGAGTCGATAGTTGCGAAAGAGGAATCATATAATATAATTTCATTCTTCACAATTTCATCAACAGAATTTGAGGTGTCGGACTCGTCCTATGGATACAGCACGAATAAATATTTCTTATTAAAGACAAACCAAATTGGCCATATATATATATATATATAATATATAAAGTGATTGCATCAGTAGGAAGTAAATATTACATTCAAGGTATGTTTGTATATACAACAAGTTACTGAGATGTAAACCTATTATACAGGGTTAAGTAAAGTAGCTTGGTATTTGGAATTCCTAAACAATTAGAATTAACTCTATTAGGGAAAACATTCCATTTTAATCATAACTCTAATAAAACATTATACGTGCAATAAAGAACGAAGACTAAAATTTCCCAAGGTTTTAAGCGAATGAAATGTTACCATACTACCTATGATGATCCAAGCTATTTTATAGGTCGACGTGATCCTGTTGAGTGTACATCCCAACCGCAAGATTTTAATTCGCTTATGGTTTTACCTGTGATAATATTATAAAGATCTTGCAGTGAAAATCCAGAAACCAATTCAACTCGAGATAAGAATTATACCCTGAATAGATATATCTGGAAGTTTGTTAACTACAGGGTATATCTGGACGTTAATAAACGGGAAGATATAGAGAATTTTTGGTGTCTAAAATAATGGGGGGGATAAATAGGATAAATGGAGAGTTTGATATAAAAATAATTTAAAATAATTGTATAATTGGGAGTTTGGGAAAATGCAAGTTTAAAAAGTATAACTTGGCAGAGGATAAAACAATTATGAAATGTATGATTAAATAAAATATGAAACAGGAAAATGTGTATTTTAAAAATCTGTCAATGTAGTATAGAAGAAAATAATAGAGTGAATGTTTATAAGGGGGGAAGTGTATCATAAGATAACCAAGAGATCCCAAATGGTCAATTATTCATTTTATTTTCCCTCTTTCGATTCTGTATATTGGCCTTTAAGAGTTTTAGTGCTTAATAGTACTTGATTGCTTCAAATTAAACGAATGCTTTATTAGCAACTTAATTTTGAGAAAACAAATTGACAATTTTGAAAAATACATACCTTGATTTTATTTTAACTAAGAAAATAAAAGTTAGTTTTACATTTTTAAATCAAATGATTTAGTTATTTTTGAGAAATATAAAAATATTTCAGAAATCTGATGAATTTAATTGGATATACCCTAATTCTTCTTTGAAAAAGCTAACACACGGACATTGTTTGGTTTTCAATTTTGACGGATTAAATATTAATACCATTATGTTAATAAAAATTAACTAAAAGTTTTCCAACTATTATAAATTATTATTTAATTACTTAGTCACCCACTTCAGTGGCGTAGATGCTAACGAGCTAGTCGTGTTGAGCTCGACCGCCGTGGATGGGGTGAACTGAGGGTGGTTTTTCCTAAATGGTTTACCACTCTGCCTCCCGCAATTGCAGGTTCACTTCCTCTAATTCAACATTCCAAATTCCCAATCCATTAGCGTAATTAGTACTTAAAACGTATAACCTGAACGGTTAGTAAGACGCTGTGCTAAATAATAATAATAATAATTATTATTATTATTACTTAGTCCAGTTCAAAGGGCTATTTTATGTAGATAGTTTTGATATTAAGAATTTAATGTATAGATAGTAAATACCTTAATTTGTTCTTTGATTGGAAGACAGCCATCCCACGGAAATTTCATTTCCACGTCTGAGGTTTGAAAAATGTTTGTATCATAATTTATGGTTTCTTTAAAAACTCCCACAATATTAGAATCCTTATAGAATTAAAAAACAACATACAATTATTATTATTACAGATTAAACATGTCAGTAATGCAAAGGATATACCAATATATGAATATGTTACAAACTGTATATAAAGTTAACATGTTCTACAAACACGAACAAAGTTTCATAAATCAGAGTACAAATGCTCGATTTATGTAAAAGTACAATTAATATTTTAAATAAAATATCAAGTGAATTCTTGAGAAGCTGCTATTAGGACACCGTTTTTATGCCTGATATTTGTGACCTAGATTTATTTAATATAGTGACAAATATGTACATTCTTTTTACACATTTACATTTGTGGTCATAGAAATAGCAATCTACAGACTAAACTTGAAAATTAAACTTTTTTTAAATTATAAACTAATTTTTAAATAGATAGCATTTAATATTTGTAATTAGTGTAATTTAATAATCATCAACGATCAAAGTGACAGAGTCAGATAACATGAATTAACATATGAGTATGTGAAATCAGATATAATAACCTTTATAGTTGTCATAAGTTTATGCTCATTAAAATATTACTTCAGCTTAATATTTGCTTTACAAAGCCATTGGCTATTTAAAAAGATGAGCCAGGAAAATGCATCAATCAGCAGAACATCAAACCCTATACAGAGGTCAACTTGGTGAAACTTTTCACTCAATACCACAGAACATTTGTTTCTGCATATTTCACATAAATTAAATATTTACATATTTTAATAATATTATTATATTTCAAGTTTTTTATTTTATTTAAATATTCACAGTTTTTATTTTATTTTGTCCTTTTTTCATACTTTAGAATTGTTTTTTCACATCTCTTTCATTGTTTTAAAAATTAAAACGTTTGAAACATGGAAAGAATACCCATCATTTGTGGGTAAATACTAGACTGAAAATAGATTAATTACAATGAGAGAAATATGCATGCTAAGAAGTGAAGTAAAAAGTAGTTTAAGCATAAAGAATGTTGCATTGAAGAAGTAAAACAAGGCACCAGTTATTTGAAAAGTTATTTGTCTTACATTTTTATGAAAATATTATAAAATACTATTATTATTTAATGCATACGAAAAATGTTGTTTAGATGTATAATGGTTTGTAACAACATTGTTCATTACATTTGCATAGACAACTAGATTTTCTATTCTTTATTGTAAAACACTTTCTATTACGTGCAAATTTTAATAGATTTACGTTTTATTTCAGACCGCACAAAGAAAGTGTGTGTTTGAAAACAAATAATTATTGGCAATATTATCTGCATGATTGAATTTCATATATATTTGCATATCTCAAATATTACATAAGTCTATAGTGGGACTTTAATTTGCATGTAATTTCTGTCTCGACTAATCAGGCTCAGTTGTTATTAAATACGCTTAGCATTTATAAAGATTTTGCCGCCAACCAACTGACACCATTTATCATTTTTTCATTTCATTCAATGAAAAAATTATATCGAAGAAAATATGTTTGGATATAAAACTTACGCAGCAAGGAAATATTGTAGCCAACTTGAGTAGAAAATAAAATGTTACGCGAAATTCAATTTATTAAAAGAAATAATATGTACTTACGAAATGTGTGTCATTTTTGCTGGTTTATTTGTGTCATAGAGTTTAAAACTTCAAATAGATATGCACAGTGTATACACTATGAAAGACCATGAAATCTGAAGGTAGAAATATTCTACCTACGAACAGAAACAGCAAATGCCCCTTCCAAAATTAGTCTCTATAGACCACAGTAAAAGTTATAAAATGGGAGGTTAATGATTAATACCTGTAAAAAAATTGTGTTGAAGTCAGTGTTTTGTTATAGGAATCGTCTTTACTGTGAAGCAAGTTCTTAGAAAACCCAGTGTAATCCAACATACAATAAACTATACAGAAGCGTAGTAGCGTGTAAGTCCATTCAAAATCCTTTACAGTATAGAAGTACGTAGTAGGATCTGGGTTCGTTCAGACTATAATAGAGAGCCTTTTGGAAAAAGATAATAAGGACGAAGAAGTAGCGTTCTAGTGTGCTATATATTAAGATAAAGATAATCTAATTAACCCTTCATAATTTATATTTATTAATCAAATACTTAGGCCTCTACCTAATTTAACATAACTTTCCATCAATTGATGGATTAAAATTTTAATAATTTTTATTATATAGCAATTAAATGTTTATAAGAAAACATATAAAAACGCCAATAATCATACTTCAATACACAAGTTGCAAAAAAAAAATTATATATATATGTTTCCTTCTATTTCATTTTTATAAGTTAATCAAAATTATAGATATTATTAATATTGGTAGTGTTCAATTTTTGGACTTTTTAAGTGTGTAATGGTAGTAAAAATGATAGTTAGTATGGATATATTACAATGAAAAAAAGCAAATAATTTTATAAGTTTCATTTTAAAGGTGCTGTTCACATTTATTCTGCTTTTTAAACTATAGGCAATGATGCGTAAGTACTTTATGGTGTAGTAAAAAAAAACTATACACACAAGGAAATTACAAATTCAATATTTAAATACAGCTATTATAGTCATTTGAAATTATTCTGTCACATCTTTTAAAAAACTCAATAAAACCACAGTCGAAACGTAAAAATACTAATAACACATGGTTGTTCCATGATCCCGTACGATATGACGTTATCTGTTTATTTTCCGAATATTAATTGAGAAACAAATTTATTAAGAAATGAGCCGGTGTCAAGTTTAGTGGAAGGTTAAGTTAAGCTAGGTTGGAAAGTAGGCCTCACCTCAGTTTTTATTCCTGATTGTCCACACGTATCAAACTCATTTTCATTCTGAGGCTCTGTCTTGATAAGTTCAACAATTTCCTGCTTAACGAGAGAAATATCACAAGTCTCCATTTTGAACAAATATCACAGATTGCACAGATAAATAATAAACTGGAACATTAATTCAGTCAAAGTTAAAATGAAGCAGTGTGTTTTCCTCTCAGGTGCTGCGACCTACAATTTATGTCAGTACTAGTTGGTCAATAAACCGTAGGTAGTAATGGTGGATTCGTTTAATCTTAATTTGCCATTTATCTTTATTTTCAGTTTTATCATTTATTTTGTTACTAAGACCTAGAAATATATTGATTGTGGGTATTTCATTTATAAACAATGATACATTGAAAACATGAAATACATAAAGTCGACTTATTTTATTTTAACAATAATGAGTATGTAGGTTTATAATTGTATTAATAAGACTAATTCTAAAACAACATACATTATTATTATTATTATTATTGGGATAAGAGTTAAAAGGTGGAAAAGAAACAATGGTTTGGACCCTGTTTTCAAAATTAGTAAACAGAAATAAAGTTGTTTCTTGAACAAATAATGAAAATATAGCAGATATTTCTGAGTTTTTACAAAATTAGATTATAGTCATATATATTACCATAACTTATCGCATATAATACATTCTATTAAATGGTGAAAGCTACTTTGAAGCTCGACTATAGTGCCATAAAGTTCATGACAATATCACTAGTACCACACCACCCACCTCTTTAATTAACAACGTTACATCGCTATTTCCACTACCAACATGTTAATAATTATAGATAAATAACATATTTTAGCACCGTGGCTTACTATGCGTTCAGGTTATAAGTTTGTATACTAACTACGTTAATAGTTGTTAGGGATTAGCACACACAACTAAGATTCGAACCTCTACATCCCCGTCGTTGGCAGTCTAGTATAACATGAGAGTAGCGCGTTAGACCACGCAGCCACCGGAGCGGGTGACATTATATTAAATCATAGGACTAAGGTGTCAATAGATTAATATGGATTGAATACACCGATGGTTAAAACTTTTAGAACTTTATTTATTAGAACATTAGTTAGTAATTATTATCATCTACAAATCGTTACTTACGGGTGAAATGCCTTCTAAACTTAAAATTGCCAACATAATATCAAAATATAAGAGTAGTGATGGGCTCTATCGAATGAAATTTAACGAATAAATATAAATTCTTAGACTATCAACCTACTCGCTAGTTTAAAAATCATTTGAATAAAAGTTCTTCAAATCCATTCATGTTGGTTCTGATTAATAGTCAGAATTATTGATTTGAATATCTCCACTGTCATATTTACACAGGGTTTTCATTTCTTCAAGGTCCCCTCTAAGAGAACAGTACCATCCATGTTCTTTGTCACTGATCAACAGTCACCCTTACGAATTCTAATGTATTCTTAGTTAGCCTTATAGAAAATATTCAAGGCTCTTAGAGTTATTGCTACAGATCAGGCCTTATAAAAAGAGAAGTTTTATACAATTAAATAGAAGCAAGAAGAATAGAAAATTATCTATCGAATGATCGAAAATGAGAGATTAGGAATGGTAATTAATTTTATGATACGCTTGTCATATATCACGAAGAGAAACAGGATTAGGAATGAAAGCAAAAGTAGGGGTACAGGTAGTACATGAGATTGTAAAGGAAGCTAGACTGAGACGGTATGCTCATGTAATTATGATGGAAAAAGAGAGGATGACAAAGATAAATATGCAAATGAAGTATTTAGGAAATAGACCGGAAGAGAGGCTGAAAAAGAGGTGGGAGGAACAGATAGCGGAAAGTGTTAAAGCTAAAGAAGAAGAATGGTAGCAATTAAAGGAGGGAAAATGGTAGAAGGAGCCATTTTACTATAAACTAACCCGGTCACAGGCTGGAAACAGTTGATGATTATATATGAAAATGTAATGATATTTCTTCGTATCTTCTACTATTTTTGTTCTTGACTGGTAACAATAAATAAACAAAGCTTGCATTATAATATAATTTTTCCTACACTGTATATTACTTGAATTGCTAAAAAAACTACGAGGTAATATGATAATGTACCTTTGGTCCCTGTTGAGACTTTCCCTCGGAACATGTACTTGTAATCATGTTATCAGAGGGGACATACAATTACAGTCAGTATCATTAGAATAAATACGTAATTATGAACAAATCATGGTTTCTACGAGTAAGAGTATCAAGCAAACAATTAGTATTTGTATCAAAAAGGGGAAATAATGATAATTAGTCAAGTATCGACAGTTTTTACATAATTTGAATAGTACCTACTAGAAAAGAAGAAGAAAGTACAGAATCAACTCAGACTGAACTAGTGCTGCCATCTGTTAGACAATCTTGAGACCTTTCTAATAAACTTTAGATCACTGTTAAAAGAGGTCTTTGTCGTATTTAAATTATTATTTTTAAAATAATATGTTTCCTTGGGTTCTTGTGAGGTTTGAGAAATTAAACGGTTTTTATTCGTGAAAATTCTGTGTAATGTGACTTTCCTCCTTTGCCCCTTCGTATCAATCATATAATATATAATTAGAGGATATATATTAATATTTAATATTCTAGCATGAACATACTTTTATACAATACTAAAAATATTATTTTGAGGTCAAAATTGATAAAATTGTACTGTTATTATTCTTATTTTATATAATTATTGATAATATCTAATAAATGTGACCACTGCAGATTGCGTGAATTGACGTATGAATATATTTATGCATAGTGAGTGTGCCAGGCTGGTCGGTGGCTGTAGTTTGTTGTATACTTACCATTTATAGCTATATGTATTTTAGCACCACAATGTTTTAAAATCCTCTCTCCAAGCAAATGCCCTTGAATATTATCACAGTTTAAACATTTTAATCCTGTCTTATTAGATGAAGTATCTTTATTCTTCCTTATATTAATACCCATTCGAGAAAATTCATTTAATTACGCCAGTCTGTAGGTATGAGAGAGACAGAATTTACAAAGAATCAATCCGAATTTACGTGAGGGTATAGTGTAGTGATGGGTCGAACCAGCTCAATGACGCGAGCTAGCTCACATAAGCTCGCTCACTCAAAAGAGTCGTATCGTTCATAAGAGTCGTATCGTTCATAAGAGTCGTATCGTTCATAAGAGTCGTATCGTTCATAAGAGTCATATCGTTCACCACATGGCTGGCTCGCTCCCAATCCCTTTACCGCTTACCCAGCCATAATTTGATGAGCGAGCGTTAACTAGTTCTCACAATTCCCGTTCCAAGCGTGCAAGTCTGTCCCTTTCCTTTCAACTTATGAACGAATTAAGTTTTATGTGTAATTTATCCGAATCCTATTGTGTTCGATTCTTTAATTCTATTACTTACTCATATTACTTATAATAATTAACCTTAGTATATAAGCTAAATGGTTTTTAACCTTCCATCCACACAAATGCGAGTTCACTTCCTCTAAATTAAAACCTTCCCAACAACTAATCCATTAGCGTAATAATTAGTACTTCAGCGTTTAAATCGAACATGTAGTAAGACGCGGAGCATAATAAATAAATAAATAAATGGCTTCTGCTATGAAAATTGGACTGTATTTACTAGTTTGTAAGTCGTAAGCTAAAAACGTTGCAGTGACGTGATCATCACCCCCTTCTCGCCCAACGTAGGTCAGGGGGGTGATTTCAACCCTTACTCTGGAAAATAAATCGGTGCCAAAACCAATTTATTAACAGGAACTTTGTTAAGACCTAGTTGGGATTATAATTGTGTCTCTATAAAAGTCCACATGCATTGAGGGGGAGGGTGATAAGGGTTATAAGGGGGGAGAGGGGTATGTTCCCTTACATCTCCACCCCCTCTATCCCCTTCATCCACTCAGCAACCCCTAATAAAACATTGAGAGGGTTAAAGAATCTGTGCTCCGTGGTTACTAACCCGAAGATGAATTGAAATACAAGTAAAAACCTTTAAGAATTTGCGCAGTGAAAATCCAGAATTAAAAATTCTGCGTTTCTTCTTAGGCTAAGACCAAATAATGGCTGCTTCGGTTATCTCCAGCCATTGAGATAAAAACACAAAGTAACACTACGACCGCCCGTTTAGGCCTTTTTACCACTGGGCTCTGACCTCTGACATTAAGGACAAAGTTACAGTCACTATACAGTATCGTATTTAAGACTTAAGTGACTTTATATACCTAACATAAGATAATGTGTAAATTCAATGTGTCGATAGGAAATTTAAATCAGATATTGTTTGTAATACTCAGAGCGAAGAAGGTGCTTTAGGTTAAGAGGTACACAAGGTATTGTTAAAATAGATATAATTGTGCGTGGATAAAGTCTTTTGTTTGGTCAAAAAATTAAGATAGTTGAATTGTCTTGTGTTAGTTTATGTTAGGTTAGGTTAAGTTAGTTTAAGTTGATAAAGATCAAATAAATAGTATTTTAAATGTCAAGATTTATATTTGTATTTTTTTGACGGCTGAAAACTAGGTTTCATAACTTGGCAAATTCCAGCCGGCCTTGTAAAGGCTTGGTGTATGTTTCTTGCTAATTTCCTTTAATAAAGATATCAATGTTCCTCTTTCTGACCACAGTGTTTCCTCAAGTTCCCACAATGCATCACCACTTCCTGTTGGTATGTTTTCCCTGTGGTCTAAGATCTCACGCGAGCAACTTATGAGCTGGAATGTCAGTTTATTCCTCAATAACTCTCCTGATCTTACTTCACCGATAATGTAAGTACAGCTTGGTTTTATGTCATAGACTATTATAAGTACCAATGGTTTGATGACTGAGAGCTCTTGGCTGTTTCCACCATGGTGGGGTGTATAAGATAGTCATAGTGTAGTCAGTCAAGGTAAGGCTGCTACCTTGCTTTGTTCCACTATGGTTGAGGTAACAGTAAAGATTAGTCAATCTCGACTTTAATCCATTATTTCCACATGAAAAGTTTCCTTAAATTAACACATTTTCAACCCACTTCGGTGCCCGCATAGTCTAAGACGCCACTCAAACTAGTTTAGACAGCCGATGACTGGGAGATCGTGGTTCGATCCTAGTAGTGTGTATTGAGAGGATTTTTCCTAAATTGTTTCCCATTCTTTTACCACGCAAATTTGGTTACATTTCCTCTAAATTCAACCTTCCTCAACGTTAACCCATTATAGTATTTAGTAATAAGCATATAAGAGGAAAGGGTAAAAGTCGCGGTGCTAAAATAAACTGGGATTCAGATTATTTTAGAGAGTTTGTAAGTCGACTATTCACGTTGTTTTATGTTCTTTATTTTGTCTCTCTGTTTACAGATACTATCCAGTCGTTAATAGGATCACTGATTCTATCATCGCTCAAACAAAACACTAACACATTAGAGTAAAGCTGATAATTGTTTAAATTACTGAAAACTTCCATAACTAAGACTTTAACAAATGGTCCAATCAGGAATCCGAGATATGGAACAAGTTATGGAACCAAAGTTATTAGGAGGTTGTTTATAGATATACAGACACTGTGGTTGAACCTAGAACCTCCAGGTACAGGGTTTATTATCCATGTTCCAAAAGAGACGTTAAACGTCGTCAGTAATGTGTTTTGGTAATTTTGCTCCTCAGCAGACAATATTTAAACCCGGATACACAAAAACCTGTATAGAACTGACATATATCGTTGATTATTAACAAAGAACAAGAAAATAACTTTTTTTAACATTATTACAACAATAATTGATGTATTCATCAGAAACTAAACTCAAAGTTCTGAAAATACACACAAATATTCTCAACATTTCCTTACCACGTGATTTCTCATAGTTTTATATTTTAATTTTAAAACTGAATAAACTTATAAATTGTAAGAAACAAAGATTTGAATATATCCGTTTTGAACAAAACATCGAGTGTGTAAAATAGACGCAGTACAAGTGAACATTATTTTAAAATAATTCCATGCTATTAAAAATAGCTCAATTAACCATGAGAAATTTGAACATTTATTACTGAAAATATATTTTTATTACAAGGAACAACTTTTAGTTTTAAAGTGACGAATAAGGGAATTACAGAAACTAAGTTTATATGACCGGAAGACATTGTTGATTAAGGATAAACTTATTTTTAAGAGCACTTTTATCTTTGTACTCTAAACGAAGCAACTTAGTCTTATTTGAACGTAAAATCTTGCAACTTCACAAACAGTTTCATCATGAAGATTAGGTTTAAAGCCTACACTTTACTTGTATTGAATATTAACTATTTGTACTGTATTTTAGGACATAAAGTTTTAACAAGATTACAAATCGAAGAGCGGGCAAGTGAAGTGGACAACACAAGTGAAATGAAGTGTTATCCGTTTCTAATGGACGAAGAGTTTATTAAATGTGCAGAATCCAAGTTAGGGTCGAGTGGTCAGACAACTTCTTGTTGCTTGTATGAGTTCGTAGACAGAATAAACAAGAGTTTTGATGAGTTCATAGTAGACTATCTCCGAGCAGACAATGTCAGTATAACGTGCAATATCACTCAAGACAACTTGACAGCTCCTCTGCCTTCAACCGGACCAACAGTTGCGCCCATGAAGACTCGTCAGGAGAGGTCATGGTTTGTAACTCTACCTGTAGTCCAAGAGTATCTTCGTGGTGGGATAAATATCGGCAGTTCATTTTATAATGACTGTTTCATGGAGCTGAAGGCCGGTTTAAAACCATACCGGCTCGTGGCTGTAGTATTCATTATATTATTAATCTTGTTCGGAGTCGTGTTGAACGGCTCTGTTCTGATTGTTTACTGCAAGCAACGCTCTCTGTGGAAGCCGCTCAACTTGTACCTGGTTAGCACGTTACTAGCCGACACCTTGGTGTTGATAATCATACAGCCGATGTATCTAAAGTACATAGTTGTAGATGGATGGGCTCTGGGTGATTTGGCGTGTAAGATATTCCTTTCAAATATAGTTATGCTTTTTTTTGTTATTTTATATCTGACGACAGCGCTCAGTGTGGAAAGATATCACCTGATAGCCAATTGCTTGCAAAGTTTCACAGCAGACGCAGATAACACCAAAAGACGTGTGATAGCGGTGAACCTTTGTGTGTGGGTTTTCGCATTCTTGTTTTCTGTTCCGTGTTATATCAAAGCTCATGTCAGTGAAGATAATGTTTGTATTTATCTAGATAATACATCAGAGTTTAATTTGGCCGTGTACGTACGTATAGGAGTTCAAGTATTTTTCGGGTTTGTTTTACCATTTTCATTGATTTTTATATTCTACATCCTGACTTTTTTCAAAATCAGAAAGAGAATAGTTAGTACAGAATCTAGAAGCAACACTGACGAGATTAAATCAAGAGAAAAAACCGCAAAAGCTTTCCTTGTAATAATTGCAATCTATTTACTTTGTCAATTTCCTATGAATATTCTTATATTCAAGATAATAACTGACACCTATTTTACGCCCTGGCAGAAATTTTTTGATGCTGAAGTACTTTGGCTTGTGTGTTATTACATATTGTCGGTAAACTTCTGCAGTAATTCTGTTATCATTTTAATAATAAGCTCTGAAGTTCGTGCACATGTGTATAACCTTAAGCATACATTCATAAAAAAAACTAAGTAACAAAAATATTTGATTGATTCTCTAATTGAGTTCATTAATACGATCATATTTTGTGGAATAACTTTACTAAAATTAGATGTAGATATTATAGTGTAAATTAATGAAAGAATTCAGTCGGTAAGTCGTCGACATCTCGCCAGCTCTAAAGGAATGTAAAACTCTGAATATACAAAACAATAATATTACCGTTTGTTCTCTAAGGGTGTGAAACATGATCTCTTACCTTACATGACGAAAAAAAAATAGGGTTTTTAAAAACTAGGTGCGTAGGAAAATATTTGATACTAAAAAGGATAAGGCTACTGGGAATAGCAGGAGGTTACATAATGAGTTACTTACCTTGTACTCAACAAAATACATTTTATAGGATAATCAACTTGCATAGATTACGGTGGGCAGGACACGCAGTGCAAATGGGAGAATCTAGAACCGTGATCAGGGTAATGACTAGCAAACCAATGAGAAGAGACCATTGAGAAGACCTAGAACTAACTAAAGATAGGGATAGGGTGTAATGAGGTGGACTGGATAGAACTAGCTCAAGATAGGGATAGGGTGTAATGAAAGGGACTGGATAGAACTAGCTCAAGATAGGGATATGGTGTAATGAGGTGGACTGGATAGAACTAGCTCAAGATAGGGATAGGGTGTAATGAAAGGGACTGGATAGAACTAGCTCAAGATAGGGATATGGTGTAATGAGGTGGACAGGATAGTAGCCTCGTGTAGCATGGATGCATACGTTCAGTGGAAATGTAGAGCAATTATAACTCATGTTAAAGAAGTCTTGTTTAAACTAAACCAATCCGGTCTTCATTTATATTTTATTATGAGTGATTATGTGCCTTTCACCAATCCCGTACTTTCACCAATTCTACGTGAACCTTATTCCTAAAAGGTTTGACGACACATTTGATAACATTTGTAAGTTTTTCTTTTATAAAGTTGGTCATGGAGGTCCGTATGGAGTCTTCAAGAGACAGGGCCGTGCCAAAAACAACCGTATTCCTTTAGAAAACAACTCATAACATCAGAACAAACAATGTTTGAGACTTTGACAACATTTTCAATAAAATATTAAACAACTTTAGTGTTTGAATAAAAGTTTAAATACTTGAGTGGATAAATAACTTCAATTAATATCTCAAACTTGTTAAATAAAAAAGAATATATTCTAATTTCAGAAATAGAAAACTTTTTCCCACTGAGCATTGTATTAGTACACATATAAAGTAGTAAGTGGCCTTAATACCCTGTATCAGTATTGTTTCGAGAAAAGTCAATTTTTTAATCTATTAATGGAAACTGTGAAGGTATAGTCCATTAGAATTGTATGTGGGACAGTTAAAATATGTATTTATAGCATGTTTTATAAGTTTAATATAAATTAAGATAAAATATTAATTCATATGTTCTTAAGACCCTGAACTTGTAAATAATAAAACAGTTTATTTTATCTGCGTCAAAAATAAATTGCAGATGGATTAAAATATCGATTTTCTTTTTATATATAAATAATTTAACTCAATAAACGTCATACAAATGATGAAAAAAAATTGTTTTTTTTATTTAGGTATTTACCGTGCACTTTCTAAGCAGACTGATTATATCAGAAAACGACCTATAAACTAACTTAAAACTTTTACAGACACATACCGTGTGCTGGTTTAATCAGTCGGTTCAGAAAATTTCCCTCAAATGATGTATAGGTATATATATATATATATATATATATGTATATATATGTATATATATATATATATATATATATATATATATATATATATATATATACACTTGTAACAAAAGTTGTAAACGAGATTATTGGTAAAATTAATTCAAACAAGGGAAAATTTGTTTTTATGGAAGGTTGATAACACTTTTTAACTTTCGAAACCCCACGACATTTCCGGTTTTACACACCAAAGATATTTCATCCCCAATATTTTATAAACAAACATTTTCCTTGATTTGAAAAAGTCCAGTTTAAATTCCAATGACATATATTCAGCAATAGTGGATATTACCAAAATGGAGGAAACTAAACCGAGCACAATGTTTGATTTATTTTGGCACGACATAAGTACTCCCTAAATATAGAGAGTATGAGGAAGATAGAGAGTATGAGGGTGATAGAGAGTATGAGGGTGATAGAGAGTATGAGGGAGATAGAGAGTATGAGGGAGATAGAGAGTATGAGGGAGAGAGTATGAGGGAGATAGAGAGTATGAGGGTGGGGAACCAGTGGAAGCAATTAAACCTAACTTAATGCTAACCAACCAAACTCTTGTGACCATTGGTGTGATTCCCCTTTCGGTAAAATTACCCAAGGTACCAGCCGGGAATCGAGCCTGGTTCGCTGACAATATAATGTCCACACGGGCCTTAAACCCGTGTCACTGGCCCTCTCACCTTAATATTCCGCTCAACATGACCTGTGAGGTTCACCACGAGCGTTCTTATGGCCTGTGAGGTTCACCACAAGCGTTCTTATGGCCTAGACCACGGGGATCCCCCAACCTTCGCGCGGCACACCGGTTTGGAATATCTATACTAAGATTGCATAGGAAAGACAGATCGCGGTTTGAGTCCAGGTTGGGTCTACTGGAATTGGTTTTCCACTCTCTGTCCGCGCGAATGTGGGTACACTCCATATAAGTATAACCTTCCCAGAGGTTTCCCCTGATTGGTCAGTGAAACGCGAGGGCAGTATTAATATTGCGTCACATGAGTACGGACTGAGTATAGCTGTGAGTATCGACCCTCTCTCCACCCCTCTCCCCCCTGGACGTATCAGTGGCGTAATAGGGCTGAAAGCTGCCCGTCAGCCACAGCAGCACCACTCGCGGACGTTGTTGGTACTAGCCATATCCCCCTCCCCCACTCCCTCCATGTCGCTGACACATGTCAGAGTCATTTGTCGAGTCAGTGACCGCGTCAATTAGATCTGACATAGCCAACCGTTTGACGGAGCCAGCGAGGCCGCACAAGTGTGAGAGTGTGTAGTTCAGCCGAGTCACGCTTGGAGCGCTGCCACGTCGCTCTCAATATCTCCGTACAGATAGTTTGGTGGTGCGTACCTTCAATGGAGCCAATTTAAACAGAGCCACAGTTCAATAGATAGGGCTTTAGCTCTTATAAATTAAATTAGGTCCGGTGAAGATACGTCTTTCGCAGCTAGCTCTAAAGTAGCTCCATTGGTACCCGCACTCCACATCAAATCTTCCTGTTCCAAAATCTTAAATAAAAATGCATAACGTCAACAAGCGATAGAAACTTACCGACCATCTTCTGGTGAATATAGAGCCAACTTCTATGGATAAAGGATGTCACGTGGTCAGCGACAAACCACACCAGATAAGTCTAACTCCTGGTTCATTAATATCAATAAATAATAAATGCGTGGGAAATACCAAATCAATTGAACACACAATTCGACCAAATATTGTTGAACAATTAACTGATATTTAAAAAACAACTTGTGGAATAGACTAGACTGCCGATAAAATAAAATAGGGGTTCGAATCCTGGTCAGTTAAAATGGGATATTTTTCCTTATGGGTTTAATTATCGCCATCCATGCAAATGAGGTTACACTTCCTCTAAGTTCAACTTTCCCTATCCCTAACTCGTGTGTGTGTGTTTAAGCCGAAAGGGTAGTGAGATACAGTGCTAAAAAAAGGAACTATAAATAATAAAATCTTGAAACTCCTTAATTATTTGCTGGTTTATTTATTTTCAGATAAGAGACATTATAACAGCGGGCATTGCCCCTGTGTATTATACTATCCGCCTTACATGGCTGTACGACATCTAGTGTCACCTCCAGCTCACGGCGACAAAGTGTTCTAGCACACACTATTTCTACAGAGATGTCAGCGAGAAGATACCACTGTCAGCGAGAAGATACCAAGCAAGCACTGTCAGCGAGAAGATAACAAGCACTGTCAGCGAGAAGATAACAAGCACTGTCAGCGAGAAGATAACAAGCACTGTCGGCGAGAAGATAACAAGCACTGTCGGCGAGAAGATACCAAGCACTGTCAGCGAGAAGATAACAAGCACTGTCAGCGAGAAGATACCACTGTCAGCAAGAAGATACCAAGCACTGTCAGCGAGAAGATACACTGTCAGCAAGAAGATACCACAAGCACTGTCGCGAGAAGATAACAAGCACTGTCAGCGAGAAGATACAAGCATGTCGGCGAGAAGATAACAAGCATGTCAGCGAGAAGATACCTGTCAGCAAGAAGATACAAGCACTGTCAGCGAGAAGATAAAGCACTGTCGCGAGAAGATAAAAGCACTGTCGCGAGAAGATACAAGCATGTCAGCGAGAAGATAACAACACTGTCAGCGAGAAGATACCATGTCAGCAAGAAGATAAACAAGCTGTCGCGAGAAGAAAAGCACTGTCGGCGAGAAGATACAAGCATGTCCGAGAAGATAACAAGCATGTCAGCGAGAGATACAAGCATGTCAGCGAGAAATAACAAGCACTGTCACGAGAAGATACCTGTCAGCAAGAAGATACAACAAGCATGTCAGCGAGAAGATAACAAGCATGTCAGCGAGAAGTAAATGTCGCGAGAACAAGCATGTCAGCGAGAAATAACATGTCAGCGAGAAATACAAGCACGTCAGGAGAAGATAAAGCACTGTCAGCGAGAAATACCAAGCATGTCACGAGAGATAAAGCACTGTCAGCGAGAAGATAACAAGCATGTCGCGGAAGATAAAAGCATTCACAAGTACACAAGCATGTCAGCGAGAAGATAACAAGCACTGTCGGGAGAAATACCAAGCAAGTCACGAGAAGATACAAGCACTGTCAGCGAGAAGATAACAAGCACTGTCAGCGAGAAGATAACAAGCATGTCAGCGAGAAGATACCACTGTCAGCAAGAAGATAACAGCATGTCGCGAGAAGATAACAGCATGTCAGCGAGAAGATAACAAGCATGTCGGGAAGATACAAGCACTGTCGCGAGAAGATAACAACACTGTAGCGAGAAGATACCACTGTCAGCAAGAAGATACAAGCACTGTCACGAGAAGATACAACACTGTCGCGAGAAGATACAAGCAATGTCAGCGAGAAGATAACAAGCACTGTCACGAGAAGATAACAAGCATGTCGCGAGAAGATAACAGCACTGTCAGCGAGAAGATAACAACATGTCGCGAGAAGATAACAAGCACTGTCGGCGAGAAGATACAGCAATGTCAGCGAGAAGATAACAAGCACTGTCAGCGAGAATAACAAGCACTGTCGGAGAAGATAACAAGCACTGTCGCGAGAAGATAACAGCACTGTCGACGAAGTACAAGCACTGTCAGCGAGAGATAACAAGCACTTCGCGAGAAGATAACAAGCACTGTCGGCGAGAAGATAACAAGCACTGTCAGCGAGAAGATAACAAGCACTGTCAGCGAGAAGATAACAAGCACTGTCAGGAGAAGATACCAACGCATGTCAGCGAGAAGATAACAAGCACTGTCGCGAGAAATACAAGCACTGTCAGCGAGAAGATAACAAGCACTGTCAGCGAGAAGATAACAAGCACTGTCAGCGAGAAGATAACAAGCACTGTCAGCGAGAAGATACAAGCACTGTCAGCGAGAAGATAACAGCACTGTCAGCGAGAAATACAGCACTGTCAGCGAGAAGATAACAAGCACTGTCAGCGAGAAGATAACAAGCACTGTCAGCGAGAAGATAACAAGCATGTCGCGAGAAGATAACAAGCACTGTCAGCGAGAAGATAACAAGCACTGTCGCGAGAAGATAACAAGCATGTCACGAGAAGATAACAGCATGCCTAAGCGTCGGAGAAGATAACAAGCACTGTAGCGAGAATAAACACAAGCAGCATGTCGCGAGAAGTAACAAGCATTCGCGAGAAGATACAAGCATGTCACGAGAAGATAACAAGCATGTCAGCGAGAAGATACAAGCAAGTCAGCGAGAAGATAACAAGCATGTCAGCGAGAAGATAACAAGCATGTCAGCGAGAGAAAAACAAGCACTGTCAGCGAGAAATAAAAGCAATGTCAGCGAGAAACAAGCACTGTCAGCGAAAGATACAAGCATGTCAGCGAGAAGATAACAAGCACTGTCAGCGAGAAGATACAAGCATGTCAGCGAGAAATCAAGCACTGTCAGCGAGAAGATAACAAGCATGTCACAGAAGATAACAAGCATGTCAGCGAGAAACAGCACTGTCAGCGAGAAGATAACAAGCACTGTCAGCGAGAAGATAACAAGCAAGTCAGCGAAGATCAGAGCAGGAAATACCAAGCACTGTCACGAGAAGATAACAAGCACTGTCAGCGAGAAGATAACAAGCATGTCAGCGAGAAGATACAACACTGTCAGCGAGAAATAACAAGCACTGTCAGCGAGAAGATAACAAGCACTGTCAGCGAGAAGATACAAGCACTGTCAGCGAGAAGATACAAGCACTGTCGCGAGAAGATAACAAGCATGTCAGCGAGAAGATAACAAGCACTGTCAGCGAGAAATACAAATGCACGAGACACATGTCAGCGAGAAGATAACAAGCATGTCAGCGAGAAGATACAAGCACTGTCAGCGAGAAGATACAAGCACTGTCGCGAAGATACAAGCACTGTCAGCGAGAAGATAACAAGCACTGTCAGCGAGAAGATACAAGCACTGTCAGCGAGAGAAACAAGCATGTCAGCGAGAAGATACAAGCACTGTCACGAGAGATACAGCAATGCAGCGAGAAGATAACAAGCACTGTCAGCGAGAAGATAACAAGCACTGTCGCGAGAAACAAGCATGTCAGCGAGAAGATCAACATGACAAAGATACAAGCGACTAAGAATCACACTGCGCGGAAGATAACAACATGTCAGCGAGAGAAAAGACGAAGATAACAAGCACTGTCACGAGAAGATACAAGCATAGCGAAGTCAGCTGTCAGCGAGAAGATAACAAGCACTGTCAGCGAGAAAGATACAGCAACCTGTCAGCGAGAAATAACAAGCACTGTCAGCGAGAAGATAACAAGCACTGTCAGCGAAAATAACAAGCACTGTCGCGAGAAGATAACAAGCATGTCAGCGAGAAGATAACAAGCACTGTCACGAGAAGAAACAAGCATGTCAGCGAGAAGATACAAGCACTGTCACGAGAAATAACAAGCATGTCAGCGAGAAGATAACAAGCAAGTCAGCGGAGAGATACAAGCACTGTCCGGAAGATAACAAGCACTGTCGCGAGAGATACAAGCACTGTCAGCGAGAAGATAACAAGCATGTCAGCGAGAAGATAACAAGCATGTCAGCGAGAAGATAACAAGCATGTCAGCGAGAAGATAACAAGCATGTCAGCGAGAAGATAACAAGCACTGTCAGCGAGAAGATAACAAGCACTGTACGAGAAGATAACAAGCACTGTCACGAGAGATACAAGCACTGTCAGCGAGAAGATAACAAGCACTGTCAGCAGAAGATACAAGCACTGTAGCGAAGATAACAAGCAATGTCAGCGAGAAGATAACAACACTGTCAGCGAGAAGATACAAGCACTGTCAGCGAGAGATAACAAGCATGTCAGCGAGAAGAACACCTAGTCAGCGAGAAAGATAACAAGCACTGTCAGCGAGAAGATAACAAGCACTGTCAGCGAGAAGATAACAAGCACTGTCAGCGAGAAGATAACAAGCACTGTCAGCGAGAAGATAACAAGCACTGTCAGCGAGAAGATACCAAGCACTGTCAGCGAGAAGATAACAAGCACTGTCAGCGAGAAGATAACAAGCACTGTCAGCGAGAAGATAACAAGCACTGTCAGCGAGAAGATAACAAGCACTGTCAGCGAGAAGATACCAAGCACTGTCAACGAGAAGATAACAAGCACTGTCAGCGAGAAGATAACAAGCAATGTCAGCGAGAAAGATACCAAGCACTGTCAGCGAGAAGATAACAAGCACTGTCAGCGAGAAGATAACAAGCACTGTCAGCGAGAAGATAACAAGCACTGTCAGCGAGAAGATAACAAGCACTGTCAGCGAGAAGATACCAAGCACTGTCAGCGAGAAGATAACAAGCACTGTCAGCGAGAAGATAACAAGCACTGTCAGCGAGAAGATAACAAGCACTGTCAGCGAGAAGATAACAAGCACTGTCAGCGAGAAGATAACAAGCACTGTCAGCGAGAAGATAACAAGCACTGTCAGCGAGAAGATAACAAGCACTGTCAGCGAGAAGATACCAAGCACTGTCAACGAGAAGATAACAAGCACTGTCAGCGAGAAGATACCAAGCACTGTCAGCGAGAAGATAACAAGCAATGTCAAACCACACAGATTAAAAATACAACGTTTCGTGTCGTTTTCTGCTACTAAATTCTAGTTGCGATTATCCGGGCTTGTTACGGAAAGGCCGGATAACACGGTATCCTAGTATAAATAGTGTTCAATATGGGATAACATACTTTTTAAAAAAAATCGCAAAAACATTTAACTTTGTTTTAATATTATTATTATTATTATTATTATTAGCACCGCGTCTTACTACCCGTTCGGGTTATACGCACTTACGCTAATGTGTAATGGTAGGGTGATTGTGAGATGAAATGGAGGACCTACAGTTTAACGTGGAATCCGAACCACGGTGGAGGCCTGGCATTCCCCACATTCACATTTTCTGATCGCGATGTAAAATAGGAAGACAGTAATTGAAGGGGAACTGTAAAATATAACCTGAAATAAATTGTATTTAAAATCTTTACCATACAGTACTTTATTTTGGAAATGTAACAACAGCTACAAAACAAGAACAAGTGAAAATAGAGCGTCAAATGGGGTACGTTATGAATTCAGTGAATATTTTATAGCGGACATGTACAGGTTTGTTTATTTTTAAACTATTTGTTCACACCGAGAAACGGGCCGGATAGTTGCGACTCTATTGTACTTCTATATTCTGTATAAGCCTGTACTCCCTTTTTCCCTTCATTTACAACCACTCTTTGTCATTAATAAATTAATAAAGAGGAGAAAGAAAACTACGAGCTTGTTATCTGAAGGAAAAGAGGAAAGCTCACTGCTAGTTCTCAAATATCAAACAATGACTGTATTTGTTAGAGGAAACTTCTTATCTGAAGGTAAAGAGGAAAGCTCGCTGCTAGTTCTCAAATATCAAACAATGACTGTATTTGTTAGAGGAAACTTCTTATCTCGAGGTAAAGAGGAAAGCTGGCTGCTAGTTCTCAAATATCAAACAATGACTGTATTTGTTAGAGGAAACTTCTTATCTCAAGGTAAAGAGGAAAGCTCGCTGCTAGTTCTCAAATATCAAACAATGACTGTATTTGTTAGAGGAAACTTCTTATCTCAAGGTAAAGAGGAAAGCTCGCTGCTAGTTCTCAAATATCAAACAATGACTGTATTTGTTAGAGGAAACTTCTTATCTCAAGGTAAAGAGGAAAGCTCGCTGCTAGTTCTCAAATATCAAACAATGACTGTATTTGTTAGAGGAAACTTCTTACCTCAAGGTAAAGAGGAAAGCTCGCTGCTAGTTCTCAAATATCAAACAATGACTGTATTTGTTAGAGGAAACTTTTTATCTGAAGGTAACAGTTTATATTGCGAGCCTGACGCCCTAATCCTTGTGATCAACGACGTGAACACACTATAGGCTCAAATTATCCTAGAAACAGGGATTCCCCCGGACACTCCATCTAGGAATATATATCTGTTTCTCTCTCGCGAGTCTAAGAGCTTGTAGATCTAAAAAACAAGAGAAATAAATAAAAAAAGAAAAGGTTTGTTATTGCTTGTTCCGCTGGTGTTAAGTGGGAATCTCTTGTTACTGCCCGAGAGGGGAGGATCAAGGGTTGCTTAAGGTCCTTCTCTACTCCTGGAGTGTACACCTGGCATCAGGGATGGTCCTAGATGAAGCACAGGGGTTGAGGTCAGAGACCGTTTATGGAAACATCTGAGAGTTCACCCTCGTGTGTTTGCTTACTGGTGAGTCCCAGAGCTCTCTCCTGACCTCTGGTGTAGTCCAACACCACCACAGGTATCACCAGAGCTCTCTCCTGACCTCTGGTGTAGTCCAACACAACCACAGGTATCACCAGAGCTCTCTCCTGACCTCTGGTGTAGTCCAACACAACCACAGGTATCACCAGAGCTCTCTCCTGACCTCTGGTGTAGTCCAACACCACCACAGGTATCACCAGAGCTCTCTCCTGACCTCTGGTGTAGTCCAACACAACCACAGGTATCACCAGAGCTCTCTCCTGACCTCTGGTGTAGTCCAACACAACCACAGGTATCACCAGAGCTCTCTTCTGACCTCTGGTGTAGTCCAACACAACCACAGGTATCAACTGTGACGCTTCACTCTCAAAAGTCACTAAACTTAAAGTTTATATTATGTCAGGTAAGGTTAGGAGAGTGATTTCTCGTTGAACCAAACGTCCTGTGTAGTTTCCTACTAGTGGATAGCGCTTAGTGGGGGGAGGGGCGTACACAGAGCATGTCCTGGAACCTTGTATAGTCAGGACAGGATTTATTGACACTTCTATAACGCTTGTAAAAGATTCTATATCTATAGTCATGAATCCTTATCGCTATTCGGGACTCCCAGTGTTTTTACCCATCTCAACTAATCGCATTTAATTACATTAATATGCTAAGGATGAAAAGGTATAGTATAGATAAAGTGTTCCCACATTTGGGTTAAAGGGTAGCGGAAAACCATTAAGGGGAAAAAAAACCTCTGTACACCTGACTGACGCTGGAACACTTATCTCCCATCGTGGACAGTCCAGTCTATTGCGAGAGTGACGCCTTAGACCACGCGACCACCGAAACGGGTCTAGCTACATCAATTAAAATATCGCTACGAAGAGGGTGAATTTCGAATGTTCCAGAGCAGAAAGTGCTGTAAGAGTCACAACTGCTCTTAAAGAGCAGGAAAAGGGTTAGGGGAGAGTGCGTGAGGATGTGAGGACGCGAGGAGGAGTGTGGGAGTGTTGGAGTGGTCCACAAGTGGGCGCTGAGCCTCTCTAAGGAAGCAGGGAAGCAGGGAAGCACTCTTCAAGTTGAAGCGAGCGTGAATCATACACGCGAACGCTACAGACTATTCTAGTCTTGAAAACATGCTCTGCTACCATTTACTGAACCCCCTTCTTCGAATAGGAGAAATATTTACACGGATTTAATGTGAAGAGCCACCTCCTGAAACTCGTGGTGCCCGGTTACCGATACTTGCTCTCAGGCAGGGCCTTTGTTCTTATTAGTAGTTAGAATACTTCAAATACTTGGTGTGCGAGATGAAATAATATTACCTTACTACATAGAGTGCAATGTTCGTAGGAAGAACCTTATCTGAGAGCTATAACAGTTACTACACTCCAATGTTCATAGAAAGAACCTTATCTGAGAGCTAGAACAGTTACTACAGTCCAATGTTCATAGGAAGAACCTTATCTGACAGCTAGAACAGTTACTACAGTCCAGTGTTCACAGGAAGAACCTTATCTGAGAGATAGAACAGTTACTACAGTCCAATGTTCATAGGAAGAACCTTATCTGACAACTAGAACAGTTACTACAGTCCAATGTTCATAGGAAGAACCTTATCTGACAGCTAGAACAGTTACTACAGTCCAGTGTTCACAGGAAGAACCTTATCTGAGAGATAGAACAGTTACTACAGTCCAATGTTCATAGGAAGAACCTTATCTGAGAGATAGAACAGTTACTACAGTCCAATGTTCATAGGAAGAACCTTATCTGACAGCTATAACAGTTACTACAATCCAATGTTCATAGGAAGAACCTTATCTGACAATTGCCTCGGAACAAACAACCAAACAGACGAATCGTCAAATGGTTAAGCTATAACAAGACCTTGCAACGCTCAGTCAATATTAGAGTGAAATATTATCAATGTTGAACGAAGATTATATTGTTGAAAACCGGACTCTCCACCGATGTACGCTATGGAGGAGGAAAGTAGAGATTTACAGGGAAAATGCACCCACATTTGCACGCAGGTAAAGTGAGAGAAACCATTTAACACTATATCCAACCTACAGTATGACCCTCCATGATTAAAGTTCTGACCTCCCCTTCTGCCGAACGAGTCTGACGCATTAGTCCTCGTGATCTCAGGTGGGTCATGTGATTCCAAACAGAATGTGGTCACGTAGCCTGAGGCGTCGAATTCACAATATATTTGATTTGCAATGACGAGGAAATCTTTGTTTGAAATTCAGCTTGAAGTAATGTCCCACTCTCTCCGTCCACTAAAATGCGGGTGCATTTATTCTCTATTTACCTTCCTCATCCTTATAACATTCGTGTAAACCTACGAGTAGCTCGATATGAGATATATTATTTACAACTAAAACGTTTCTGAGCCTGTCGGGAGTTGAGCCCAGTACCTCCCCAGCCACGAGTGATGGACGTTGTATTGCGGGGTGTGTCCCTCCAGGGGCAGCAGACGTGATAGATGGTCCCAGTCCTGTCACAGACACATTCACAACAACCTGATTGCTGTCTTTGTTTCCAGCCTCGTGTCTGGGGGACAATGCCCCCCCCCCCCGCCCCCCTCAGAGGGTCGTACGCCACTGGGATCTACAGTCCTGTCCCGCGCGACAAGCAGGCGGGACCCGCTCTGGGAGATAAATTATCCGCGCACGGCCCTTTAACGAGCGTTATAGAACTCCCCTCGGTGAGGGACGTGCGGTCCACGGCGTCAGATTCGCATCACGTGTCGTGGCAGTTAAGGTGGGAAGGTAAGGCTGACAAGTCTAAGGAAATATCCTCCAAGACTTGTGTCTCTACCTATATATATCCTCCAAGACTTGTGTCTGAGATTGAAGACAAGAGTGCTGCAACTTTCCACGGGGGAAGGGGTCGCTCGAGTAAGGGACCTCCCACTACCAGATTGCACCAGCAGTAGGGGTGGAGGGGGAGGGTATATTTCCCCGGCGCAACCAAATTTTAATCAGTGGCGGAACGTTTAAATGAAGTGTTATGGGTCAATATGATGTACCCCTTTAATTATGCAATCCCACGCGCACGCACACATAACATATTATCTACTTTCTCATACATAGCAATTATTGTGATGGTGAAAGATGTTGAACTAAGGGTTATAAATACTTTCTTGCTCGTTATTTAATTTATACTTTTAAAACGGAAGTTATGTGCATCGAAATAATATACACTGTTACATAAACATTGTATGTTTTGTTCTGAGAATTTTCAATTCCCCCCTCCCCAAAACTCTATTTAAAAGTTATATTTGCCCATGACATGAAACATATTATTTTGAAGAGATCTGCCATTTAGCAATAATAAGTTATTTCCTATCTCAAAGAGTTGCTGAAAATTTACCAAAGTTTGAAATTCTGCTGATGTAAATTACCCTCAAAATAATGTAACACTAAACAATAACGAGATACGAATTCTAATCGAATTTTTAAAGCGCTTTTTGGGAAAATCACTTTTCTTTCTTTTTAGCAATTAAGTAAACTACCCCTAATGTTAGGGTTGGATATCTAATTGTAAAAATCCCTCGGGGGGACCAACTGAGAGCCCCAGATACCAAGTCTTAGACTGAATGGTTTAGTTTTTAGGTTCAGTAACAAACAGACATGAATCTTCGACAGTCATCAAAATCTCCAGTTATATTTTTTTTTGGTCACAACAAATCCTTACACTGCGTGAGAAAGTAAAACAACAGTATTTCCCACAATGCTGTGTGCTCTCCTGGGGCTACAACCAAGACTTCATTAATTATTTTTCAAACTTGATATTTTCTAGCTGGTCACAGATCCAGTGACCTCTCTATGGGCCAGATAAAGTAAGCATGGGATAGTAACTAGTAATAGTAGTATCAGTAGTAGCAGTAGTAGCAGTAGTAGCAGTAGCAGTAGCAGTAGTAGTAGTAGTAGTAGCAGTAGTTGTAGTAGTAGTAGTAGTTAGAGGCCCATCGACACAATGAGGTCATTAGGGCCTTGACATAATATTAATACAAAGTAAACTCTCCATAGGAGAGCATGTATGGACTCATAGTACAAATTGAGTGGAATATCTGCTAAGAAAAAACCACAGGTGTACCACTCGAATAAAAAAACAAAACAAACATATTAAAACAATATGTAGGCCTAAGTAGTAAATGGTACAGAGCTACGCACGGACTTTCTCGCTCTATTGTTTAAAAATGGAGATATTTACTCAAAACTCGTAAAATAAGTGAATCAAAATAATATACACTGGCAAACCCAAGAATAAATTGCACTATCCTCTTGTAAAACATTTTTCGAGTCACGGTTTTAAATTTTATAATTTTATTTTAAAAAAAATTAATGTCCTCAATTGTATGTTTGGACCGATAAAAAAATATCAATATTGGGTCCACAAGGGTCAACATTTTGTATTAAAATTTCAACTTCCGGTTAAAATTTTCGACATTTTATTAGATGTTGCAAATCTTCGTGTCATCGCATTGCTATTAAATTCCTCATTTATAAATTTTGACCAATAAAAAATGTAAATATTGACTATTGAGTCTAGAATGAAGGAGATAGATCATTGTTGTACAAACATTTATCCTAAGATTATTATTATTATTATTATTATTATTATTATTATTAGCACCACGTCTTACTACCCATTCGGGTTATACGCACTTACGCTAATGTGTAATGGTAGGGTGATTGTGAGATGAAATGAAGGACCTACAGTTTAACGTGGAATCCGAACCACGGTGGTCGCCTGGCATTCCACACATTCACAAGATGTCTTGTCAGAGGTGAAGGAAGGGTTTGGTAATCAGATAAATCTTTGCCGGGACCGAGGATTGAACCCCGGCCGCCAGCACAGAAGTATGACACCTTACCCCTAGACCACCAGGTCACCTACTTTATCCTAAGAGGTTTAAGGAAAAATAGCATACACTTTTTTAGATACTTACTCATATTTTATTACTCTATGGCATTGGAGAATTATTGCGTTAAAACTCAAGTAATATATCTTTACAACTAAAGCCCACAAGATTGTACTAATATATTTGCCAATATTTCAGAAACTGTTGGTTTTATAAAAATATATTCCATATAAAAGTTTTTTTATTTTTAGTAGTACTACAATTGGGTGATTATAAGTTATTTAGTATCTCAAATAGATTCGAAGATACGTAAATTTCAGTTTTTGTAAAGCATCCTAAAATTCATTTTCACGAGAAAATGAAAATAGTCAGTTTATAATCTTAATCAACGCCTAGATACGAATTTTAATCAAAATCGTTAGAGCCGATTTTGAAAGGGCAGGAGTCGCAAAAGTGAGTATATACGTGCCAGTTTTTTTGTGACAATGCGGTACACTTCAGTTACATGCCGAGGGAAAAGCACCTCACAGGTTTCCTCAATACTCACGCAGTCAAGGTCATAGCAAGTGACCACTCCCTTGCAAACATTTGGGAACCTGTCAAGTTCCACCTTAACCGGTATATGAGACGTGTTGCTCAACGGTATTTCTGAGATTGACATCACTCTTGTAGACTGAATGTCAGTCATTGATTGTATCATGATCGTGCCATCACGCAGTTTTCTGATTGATACGTCAGATTGTGCTGCACCATTTATCACTCTTTCGAGGATAAATGGGCTTACTCGCCTTAGAATTTCATTGTCCTCTACTCAAGACATTACCAGGAAACGGGGCAGCGTCACCACTTCCTGAGTTTCTACGATTACAGGATTGGACGGCCTTACCCATTTCCACCTCTTATCAATATTACGGCCCTGTGATGGTCGGGGCAGTAAGTTGCCAGGAAGGTTTGGCAGTAAGGTGTCAGCTGTGGCCATGCCTCATATTGGGGACAACCTGCACAGTACTCGGATCGTAGACCCAGAGTGATCCAAGTTGGTTCTACCACAAGAGACCCTGTTAACCCTCCTGACGGGGAGGCTGCCCCACACGACGCTAGACATGACAACCTTTATATGGGGCAGTGCCAGGAGAGAAGTCGTCACAGCAAGTGGGTGCAGGAAAGTGCCAATTTTACGTCCGGGCCCTCCTGAACACAACTGGTCTTTTCTCAAAGTAGGGTACCCGATTATTGTCATCCCTAAGGCCCTTCTAACAAGATATCACAACCAGCGCACTTTCATGAAGAAGCTCAATTGCAGAGGTATCCAATAATTGTCCGAGGAGAGTCAGGTTAGCACCCAAGGTCGTCAACGGAGAAGCCAAAGGCTTCCGTGCAGGACTGAGCGGCAGGGGAAAGGGTAAAAAGAAGTAAGGAAAGAAAGGGAAGGGAGAAAGAAGAATAGAATGCAGGCGATAAAAAAGGAGGCGAAAGGAAAGATATAGGATCGGTTTGTCCTGCACAGAAACCTCCCTTTTAGTCACCTCTTACGACAAGCAGGGGGTACTGCGGGACTATTCTTAAATTTTGACTGTCGCCCTGCGAGACGGGGTTAAGTCAGTATTGTCCAAATGGCAGCCCGTGGGCTAAATGGGGCCCTCACAGTATCTTGGAGAAAAAATTGGAAGGGAAAACCCCGATTTCAGTTGTGAGATAGATAATTATTAAAATACAAGTATTCATTTTAAAAGGTCACTATCTCATTTTATGTTTAAATGATTTGATTAATAGAAATATGTATACATAGTATATATTTAAAATATTATGTTGTTTTGTGAATGTTTGTGGGTGCATTCATAATACATTTTTGGGAGATTAATAATCTTTGTTTGTCAGTAAATTAGAAAGATTTTACCAACCCCAAAAACTGTATATAAATAATGTTCGGAAACTCATAGCCCAAGCAGCACATATGGCTTGTTTTTACCAAAACTAATACAAAATCCCTATTCACTTAAATCCGGAAAACTATGCTAATATCATTAAATTATGTTCAAAGTTCCGGCGTACAGCGCCGGGAGAGCAAAGCTGTTCAAGCATGCGTGTACAACAGGTTGCATAAGAATTAAGCGCGTGGAAAGCACTTTCTGTGATGTAGGACCGTTAATGTAGAGAAGTGTAGTGCCATGCGCTTAACTCATATGCAACTTGTTGTACACGCATGCTTGAACAGCTTTGCTCTCCCGGCGCTGTACGCCGGAACTTTGAACACATTTTAATGGTATTAGCATATTCTACCGGATGTAAGTGTTAAGGGATTTTGTATTACTTTTGGCTCAAACAAGATATACATACAGTTTGGGCTAAGAGTTTCCGAGCACCCTGTATAAATATTGAAAGTGATTGTAAACCAAGTGTTGATTATAAGCTCGTATTAAGTTGATGGGATTAATAAATATATATTTGGTCGACGTATAAAAATGTATAGTCAGATTTGAAAAAAAAAAAAAACGTTGGTGACTTCAACACTTCTTGAAGGTGACCTGGTGGTCTAGGGGTAAGGTGTCAGACTTCTATGCTGGCGGCCGGGGTTCAATCCTCGGTCCCGGCAAAGATTTATCTGATTACCAAACCCTTCCTTCACCTCTGACAAGACTTCTTGTGAATGTGGGGAATGCCAGGCCTCCACCGTGGTTCGGATTCCACGTTAAACTGTAGGTCCTTCATTTCATCTCACAATCACCCTACCATTACACATTAGCGTAAGTGCGTATAACCCGAACGGGTAGTAAGACGCGGTGCTAATAATAATAATAACACTTCTTGAATATCTGTCCTGAGCTTAGTGGACTTTAAGAGCTAGCATCGCCTGTCAATCAACTCTGTGGTACAGTCGGGTAGAAATAGTAACTTTACACCAACATTATTACATGTGGATCATTTCTGATTTAACATTAATAAAGAGAAAGAGTTAATAGAAGTTCCTAATACAGAACATTGGGGAAATATTAAATGATCAACTTTTTTTTAACCATTTTAGAATTGGCATCACAGATAAGCACTGTGCACAAACACTCATTGTTTTAATAGAGACATATTGATGTTATTAACAAGAAACCTTGTCACTTTGTTCCCCAGAAAAATGTCGAATAATCATTCAAATACGAATGCACTGCACACATTTCTGGTATTTTCTTTTCCCTTCCATAGTTGGAGCCGAGTTGGGCCTGCTATGAGGAACTATCTTGAACCAAACACAACCCTATCCCGCCATAGTTGGAGCTGAGTTGGGCCTGCTATGAGGAACTATCTTGAACCAAACACAACCCTATCCCGCCATAGTTGGAGCTGAGTTGGGCCTGCTATGAGGAACTATCTTGAACCAAACACAACCCTATCCCGCCATAGTTGGAGCTGAGTTGGGCCTGCTATGAGGAACTATCTTGAACCAAACACAACCCTATCCCGCCATAGTTGGAGCTGAGTTGGCTGCTATGAGGAACTATCTTGACCAAACACAACCCTATCCCGCCATAGTTGGAGCTGAGTTGGCCTGCTATGAGGAACTATCTTGAACCAAACACAACCCTATCCCGCCATAGTCTCGGAGAAGCTGTACAACTGTAGCAAGAGATACAACTAACTAACTTTGTCCCCAGCTGTGATCAGACACCCTTGCCCCCCACCCAGTGGAGCACCCAAGCCGGTCCCTTTGTCCAGGATGGTGGGGTGAGGGGAGGAAGTAGGTGCTAGGTTCATTGTTACAACACTGGCGGGGATTACAACCCGGATGATTGGAGCTGGAATATACGAGTGGATAGAGATTGTCCCCTCGCCATCTGCTGCCCACAGGATCTGCTGCGTGCTAACACTCGTTAGGGCCTGGATGGGTGGTAAGACTGGGGAAGGGAGGGGGAGGTACAGTTGGTTCCCCTTCACTCCTCTACACCTATACAGTGAGGTATTGATTGGCCCAGTGGTCCAGAGAGAAGGGTCAAGTGCTGTGGCCCTTTACCTGCTGTCCCTAGGGTCCAGGTACAACCCACTAGACAATGCTGTCCCTAGGGTCCAGGTACAACCCACTCTAGACAGTGATGTCCCTAGGGTCCAGGTACAACCCACTCTAGACAATGATGTCCCTAGGGTCCAGGTACAACCCACTCTAGACAATGATGTCCCTAGGGTCCAGGTACAACCCACTCTAGACAGTGATGTCCCTAGGGTCCAGGTACAACCCACTCTAGACAGTGATGTCCCTAGGATCCAGGTACAACCCACTCTAGACAGTGATGTCCCTAGGGTCCAGGTACAACCCACTCTAGACAATGATGTCCCTAGGGTCCAGGTACAACCCACTCTAGACAGTGATGTCCCTAGGGTCCAGGTACAACCCACTCTAGACAGTGATGTCCCTAGGGTCCAGGTACAACCCACTCTAGACAGTGATGTCCCTAGGGTCCAGGTACAACCCACTCTAGACAATGATGTCCCTAGGGTCCAGGTACAACCCACTCTAGACAGTGATGTCCCTAGGATCCAGGTACAACCCACTCTAGACAATGATGTCCCTAGGGTCCAGGTACAACCCACTCTAGACAGTGATGTCCCTAGGGTCCAGGTACAACCCACTCTAGACAGTGATGTCCCTAGGGTCCAGGTACAACCCACTCTAGACAGTGATGTCCCTAGGGTCCAGGTACAACCCACTCTAGACAATGATGTCCCTAGGGTCCAGGTACAACCCACTTTAGACAATGATGTCCCTAGGGTCCAGTTACAACCCACTAGACAGTAGGACGCTGTTAGAGTGTCATGGCTACGGTCAGGTAGACTATCCCTAGCGCCTCTATAGGGGATGATGACCTTGATAATCTCCCGTGGCTCAAGGGCTAGAGCAGCAAACAGATTCAGAGGACATCAGTTCGAATCCAGTGACGGTTGTTTGCAAGTTGGCTGTGTTGTTATTACTGTGACGATCTAAGACAGTTTCATTTCGTGAGTTTGGTCCGAACTACCGATATCACGGTGGTGGTCATATTACCAACCCCTCGCTCGGCGTGTCATCTGTATCTATATCTATATCGCGTGTCTTTTAGCGCCAGGGACACACAAAATAACCACAAAGTACATTAACGGAATGTTGGCGCTGCCAGCCTCCAATGGATGGATAAAGTTATTATTTACTGTAATGTTTTGTTTGTGGGGGATGATTCTCACTTTGTTTTATGAATTAGTATGTTACATATTTACAGCCCGGGGGATTCCATTAAATGTTTTGTTTGTGTGCGCTCGAGAGGGAAATTAATGAGGGGTTTTTTTTTTTTTGTTGTGTGTAAAAATTACAACTTTATGCAGGAAATTTTCTAAAAATTTAAAACAGAAAAAAAAAACTGTTTTGACGAATTATTTGGATAGAGTAAAGAAAAATGTATCGTATTAAAATTAAATAGAGAAAATAGCAGAAAAAGAGTTGAAGTTTATTGGGATGTGTTTTAACACGTTGATGTTAAATGGGGTAAGAACTTGTATCAACTCATTATCTTGAACTATATATATATATATATAGTCAGTTGTTTACTGTATTCAACGCGTACTAAGCCAAGGATTATTTCAAAACATAGATTACAATATAACTTAACCTAGTGTGATCCAGAGATTCTTAAAGGAAAGTTTTGTCATTAAGATAGGAATTTAGGGTATGCGAGAAAAAAAAACGTGTTCTTGCAGTTTTTATATGAAAAAAAATTGTAGGTCAAAATAAATCAAAGAATTCTCTAGTAGAAACCTAGAGTTTAATTACCTTCACACGTTGATATCAACAATTGTTGAATATATGTCATGAGCATAGTGGCATTAGATGAGAAACTTTTTAAATTGAGAGAAAAAGTTATCATTAAATTTCAGGACACCCTCAACAGATATTCAACAAATGTTGATATCAACATGTGAAGAAAATGAAACTCTTTGTTTCTACTGGAGAAATATTTGATTTATTTAGGAAAAAAGAAGTTCTCAAATAAAAACTGCAAAACACTGAAATTCTCTCTGGTCTGTGAATCTCCACCTTAAAGAAACCTTAAAGAAACCACATAGAAGGTTTCAGGAAAGTATTTCCTTGATACAAAAAAAAATGGGTGTGTGTACTTATGTACGCGCGTGAGAAGTTATACTTCTTTGGCATCATTTAAAAATAAAGAATAATTTAATAATATTTAGTATTAATTATGTTAAATAATATTTTAATTTATATCAATAAATAATACATACGGATAGTTAACCTCAATTATATTGGAGCACTTGAAAAAGTCTATAAGCACAATTTTTTTCACTAATATTTACGAATAGTAAATAATATTAATCAAAATATTCAATTTAAATCACTACTGAATATAATTTATTAGCACATATATAATTCGCACTTGTATGAAACTAAAACACGTGTTGTGAATGTAGAAACTAGAAACATGTGGATAAATATTATATATATGAAAACAGTGATCAGAGGCGACGAGCGTACCAACATGCGCGACTAACAGAGGTTCTATTTCTATTTTGTTGGTAGCTTTTTTTTTTCGAGACTTAATGAGCGGTTTAACTTCAACCTGTTACTTTTGTGTTACAGTGATGCGCGCGCATCTTAAAATATCACTCATTTTTTCATAAAGCGCCTAAAGAAGTATAACTTCAATAAAAAAATTCCTTGACTTAAAACAAATTTTAAAGTGCTATTAATGTTTACTACTCCATTTGTTACAAAGAACATTTATAATCACTTTCAAAACAATCAATCAATCGTAATACTGTATTAAAAACATACCAACTGCTCATTTAACTTCCCAATTAGCTGAGATTGCACAAACACTTGATGCAATAAGCTCTTCTCTTCAAACCAACCTTCCGGTAATATTTTTAGTCCAATTAAAAAATTTAATCGCATTATTTCTAGGTCATCTCTATAATTATTAATATTGTATTGAAAGCCCTTCAGAGCTTTCAGTCTATTATTCTGGGCGGCATCTTTATTGTCAGAGCATTGATTGATGCGATTTATTGTTTTGTCATCGTGTCTTACTACCCGCTCAACCTACATACATATTATTTCATTAATCTCAATTTCTAGGGTAATGACGGTCGAGTTCATATTAAGAGTGGCCATGTTGGTGAGTATAAAGCAATCCGGGGGAAACCACTCCTCAGTACAGTTCATATTAAGAGTAGCCATGTTGGTGAGTATAAAGCAATCCGGGGAAACCACTCCTCAGTACAGTTCATATTAAGAGTAGCCATGTTGGTGAGTATAAAGCAATCCGGGGGAAACCACTCCTCAGTACAGTTCATATTAAGAGTAGCCATGTTGGTGAGTATAAAGCAATCCGGGGAAACCACTCCTCAGTACAGTTCATATTAAGAGTAGCCATGTTGGTGAGTATAAAGCAATCCGGGGGAAACCACTCCTCAGTACAGTTCATATTAAGAGTAGCCATGTTGTTGAGTATAAAGCAATCCGGGGAAACCACTCCTCAGTACAGTTCATATTAAGAGTAGCCATGTTGGTGAGTATAAAGCAATCCGGGGAAACCACTCCTCAGTACAGTTCATATTAAGAGTAGCCATGTTGGTGAGTATAAAGCAATCCGGGGAAAACCACTCCTCAGTACAGTTCATATTAAGAGTAGCCATGTTGGTGAGTATAAAGCAATCCGGGGAAACCACTCCTCAGTACAGTTCATATTAAGAGTAGCCATGTTGGTGAGTATAAAGCAATCCGGGAAACCACTCCTCAGTACAGTTCATATTAAGAGTAGCCATGTTGGTGAGTATAAAGCAATCCGGGGGAAACCACTCCTCAGTACAGTTCATATTAAGAGTAGCCATGTTGTTGAGTATAAAGCAATCCGGGGGAAACCACTCCTCAGTACAGTTCATATTAAGAGTAGCCATGTTGGTGAGTATAAAGCAATCCGGGGGAAACCACTCCTCATACAGTTCATATTAAGAGTAGCGATGTTGGTGAGTATAAAAGCAATCCGGGGAAACCACTCCTCAGTAACAGTTCATATTAAGAGTAGCCATGTTGGTGAGTATAAAGCAATCCGGGGAAACCACTCCTCAGTACAGTTCATATAAGAGTAGCCATGTTGGTGAGTATAAAGCAATCCGGGGAAACCACTCCTCAGTACAGTTCATATTAAGAGTAGCCATGTTGGTGAGTATAAAGCAATCCGGGGAAACCACTCCTCAGTACAGTTCATATTAAGAGTAGCGATGTTGGTGAGTATAAAGCAATCCGGGGAAACCACTCCTCAGTACAGTTCATATTAAGAGTAGCCATGTTGGTGAGTATAAAGCAATCCGGGGAAACCACTCCTCAGTACAGTTCATATTAAGAGTAGCCATGTTGGTGAGTATAAAGCAATCCGGGGGAAACCACTCCTCATACAGTTCATATTAAGAGTAGCCATGTTGGTGAGTTATAATGCAATCCGGGGAAACCACTCCTCAGTACAGAAACACTTTCTAATCCCCTAAAGCACTTGTATTATTATTATTATTATACATCAATTAAGTAATCACTGTAATTTCATGTTTTGTAACTAATGTAATTTCTCTGGTTTTATTTGCCCTTGAGAAAGAATTTAGGGCAAAACATGAACCCCCATTTTAATTCTAAAACCTATAAACTGGGGCTCATGATATATCTATTAAATATGAAAATCTTTTGCTTTTATTGATTTGAATATTTATAATAATATATTAATTTTGTATATTTTGGTTACTTTAAATATAATAATACTAATAAAGAATATATTATAATATATAAAATACATTATACATATATATTATAGCATATGATATAATTTCTTTTAATATAAATTATTAATATTAATAGTATTAAATGTAAGTTAATAAAATGTAGTGATTCATCAAATTTTTATATTAATATAGTTTTAATATGTAATAGTATTAATAATAGTTAATCAAACTATCAAAATCGTAAAATAAAAAAGTTTAACTTGATAATTTGATTAAAATCAATGTTTCATGGCACTCCACTGGAAATAAAATAGAAGTTTTTTGAAAAACCATCTGTCTACATCTCGGTTTGGAGCCCAACCAAACCTTTTTACCAACCGGAATGAAACTAGGTATTTAGGGTTTTAAAAAGATTGCCTAGAAGAATTTTCGGAATTAAATATCAAACCCTAAAATTAGGGATAGTTTAGTCAAGGGTAAAAAAAAAAACTCAATTTCTCAAAATCGGCTGTGAATATTTTTATTAAAATTCGTATCAGTTTACTTTTTAATATCACAAACAAAATGGCGGGTCTCATGTTCCATGAAAGTGACGGAGAATGTTCCTTTTGATGACAACTCTGAGATAACAAGATAATTATCATAGCTAAGTTTCATTAAGACCGCTTATTGTTACAGAGGCTATTAACAGGACACTACTGCTTCGTCCCCACATGACGTCACATCCTGAGGTCAACCTCAGAGGGTAGGGTTCTATTCATAGACCTGATATCTGCATCCGAACCACACCTCGCACTATAGGGTCGGGAGTGGATTTATTGCCAGTTCGAGACGGGTGTTACAGTTTCACAGAGGTTCATGGAGGCTTTAGTATCTTGATTTGATCCTCGGATTATGTGTGGGGGGATATAACCCCCCTAGTCCCCCCCCCACACACATCTTGACCCCTCCTCCAAACACACGTCATCATTCATGCGAGTCTTCTCTCAAGGGTGCCATCTATCCCTGTCTGGGACTCGGACGAACAACGGACCATCTCCACTAAAAAAGGGACAAAGGGTGACTGGCGCCAAAATCATTTCAGTGAACTCCGAATTACTTGTGACACAACCCGATTACAATTAATGTAACTTTTGACCCCATTGGGATTTGAAGCGATCAAATATCTGAATGAGTTCGCTTCGACTCTCAACTGAACCTGTTTTTATTTTTTTAAGTTACAGTTTGACTCTAAAAGAGGGAAGGAGTTATCTAATATATTAGATTTAACCTAGAACAGCAACATTTATTACCGGGTGGCAGACCAAATCGTAGCTTAGCTAGTCCTAAATAATTAATTTCGGTTCGAGTTGGAGTCGAACTGGAAGACTCTGATTCCAAATATCCCTCCCACTTGCACTCTTAGTAACGTGGAACAATTCGTTTTTTAAAGTTACATGCAATCAAACACCATTTTAAGTAACGTGCAATCAAACACCATTTTAAGTTACGTGCAATCAAACACAATTTTAAGTTACGTGCAATAAAACACCATTTTAAGTTACATGCGATTAAACACCATTTTAAGTTACATGCAATCAAACACCATTTTAAGTTACATGCAATCAAACACCATTTTAAGTAGATCTGTTAATACAAAAAGGCGAGTGTGAGGTTTTTTTACTACTTAGTTCTGTATAGAGAAAGTATTATAATCATAACAATTTCCTTTATCTAGATATCAAAGTATCGTGACGTCATCAAACTTTGGTTGATTTCTATGATATTTTCTGATTGTTTAGTTATTAATACTACTTTTATTAATGTGTTAGTTAATTAAGCTACTTCTTTTAGGTTTAAAATATTTACTAACTATGAATCATTTTGTAACCTGGTCAAGTGTAAGACAAAGTGTTGCACGTTGACTTCAAGATAAATAGATAAATACAATTCAATAAATAAACTGCAATAACTCTGTCTTTGTTTGTGTCCGCACCTGGGACTACAGCCAAAACTGTTTGACGGATTGAATCCCAACTTTTATATTTAACTGTTATATTAGCACACCTATCGGAGGAACAGAGAAAAAATATTAAAGAACAAAAATAAATGTTTTTAAATATATGATCAACATTATTTAACCTAAATGGTTTCCCACTCTCCTTCTAAGCAAATGCGGGTATAATACTTCTAGAACGCTTCCTCCCTCCTCCCTATCTTGTTGAAGTAATCATCATATATACGTACAACCTGAACAGGTAGTTAGATGGGGCGAGGAAAGAATATTTCTCAGCCAAGTGAGACATTCTAGCAAATAACATTTTTTTATCAGCTTCAAATAAATCTTACAACGCGCACCTTACTTACTTTATTACTCCTTTATCTTAAAATAAAGACTTTACCAAACACTCGTAAGATTTGTGTAACCAAACAATATACACTGTTGCAGAAACATTGATGAAACAGGAGCATCTATGTCCACTAAAGAGCATAAGAATCAATTTCATTTTCAAAGAAGTTAATAAAATAATTTAAATATTAGCTTATAGCTCAAAAACTATTACATTTTTATAAATATATTTAAAAAAAAAGAGTTTTATATTTATTATTTCTACAACTTCGCAATGATACATTAGTTCGTATCTCAAATAGTTGCAGAAATACGATCAACATTGGAATTGTTTGCTTGTGTAAATTGCCTCTAAAGTCGTTTCCATGGAAAAATAAAAATATAAATTTTGTTTGTAATATTAGGCAAAATTTAATTAAAATCATTCAAGCAGAAATAGAGGGAAAAAAAATTCTTATTTTTGGCCTTCAGTAAACTACCCTTAATTTAAGGGTTATATATCTAATTCCAAAATCTTTTCAGGCGGTCATGAAACTTCAACATTTATCAAAATATTCAGTTCAATATTCTTTTTACAATACTTCTCTCTCAGAAAGATTGATAGAACGTAGAGATCTGTACTAAAAACACGTTAAACGTTTCCATTAAATGTAATATTTTTTGCCACTGATAAGACAGTGGACTGGTTAAATGACGACATAGTCCACGTCTGCCAGTGAGCTTCTACTAGCGCTGTCTGGCGGGAGTTTTGAGAAGTTCCGAGTTTCCTCCCAGACAATGATGGATGTTGCGATGGGGCTCTCTTCTCGCAATATAAGAAATGAAACAATAGTTACTTTCACGTTTTTGTGGTGTTTGGAGAAGAAAAATGTAAGAGGGTAGTGAAAAAAATATATTTTATGATGGAAGTTTCTCAATTAATACTTTTTACAAACTACAGAAAACTAGAACTGCCCCAACATCTCATAAAATAGTTAATCTTTTGGTATTTCCAGAAATAATACAAAGTCGGGGAGAGAATTTAAAAGTAGAAATATAGCTTGTAGTTCTCAAAGTTGGTTCGTAAATTACAAATTAATATTAACAAACTTTCGGTAGTTGCGTGGTCTAGAGTTAAGTTAGTTTGTAAGTCTATCTCCCTGTGACTGTTTTTGTCATGTTACCCGGATGTTACAACTTCTGGTTCTAGTGTAGTGTGGACCTTGTCCAGCACCTGGGACCTCCTGACTAGTGTAGTGTGGACCTGGGACCCCTAGTAGTCCCGAGACAACAGTTATCCACCAATGTATTATCTGTTGAGTGAATTATGTTGGTTGTATTCTTGTTGCGAGTGTTCTCGTACCAGCACGTCCTGTGTTCATGTAGAGAGTGTGAGAGAGAGAGAGAGCAGTAAGATGTCTCCACAGCAAGTTTCCCCAGAAGTCCTAAATGAAGCGCTTGTAAGCAAGTCGCGGCAATCTGTACTCTCCCCTGAGACTGAAGAACAAACACTGAGAAACAGTCGAGGAGGACTTGTAAACTACATCAGGAGGTTGTACAACTGTGTGGCTTTAATGTTCCAACTTCCCACTCCGGGACACTGGCAGGAGTACAGTCCTGTATAGTCATCATGGACACTGGCAGGAGTACAGTCCTGTATAGTCATCATGGACACTGGCAGGAGTACAGTCCTGTATAGTCATCATGGACACTGGCAGGAGTACAGTCCTGTATAGCCATCATGGACACTGGCAGGAGTACAGTCCTGTATAGTCATCATGGACACTGGCAGGAGTACAGTCCTGTATAGTCATCATGGACACTGGCAGGAGTACAGTCCTGTATAATCATCATAGACACTGGCAGGAGTACAGTCCTGTATAGTCATCATGGACACTGGCAGGAGTACAGTCCTGTATAATCATCATAGACACTGGCAGGAGTACAGTCCTGTATAATCATCATAGACACTGGCAGGAGTACAGTCCTGTATAATCATCATAGACACTGGCAGGAGTACAGTCCTGTATAGCCATCATGGACACTGGCAGGAGTACAGTCCTGTATAGCCATCATGGACACTGGCAGGTGTACAGTCCTGTATAGTCATCATGGACACTGGCAGGAGTACAGTCCTGTATAGCCATCATGGACACTGGCAGGAGTACAGTCCTGTATAGCCATCATGGACACTGGCAGGAGTACAGTCCTGTATAGCCATCATGGACACTGGCAGGAGTACAGTCCTGTATAGCCATCATGGACACTGGCAGGAGTACAGTCCTGTATAGTCATCATGGACACTGCAGGTGTACAGTCCTGTATAGTCATCATGGACACTGGCAGGAGTACAGTCCTGTATAGTCATCATGGACACTGGCAGGAGTACAGTCCTGTATAGCCATCATGGACACTGGCAGGAGTACAGTCCTGTATAGCCATCATGGACACTGGCAGGAGTACAGTCCTGTATAGTCATCATGGACACTGGCAGGAGTACAGTCCTGTATAGTCATCATGGACACTGGCAGGAGTACAGTCCTGTATAGCCATCATGGACACTGGCAGGAGTACAGTCCTGTATAGCCATCATGGACACTGGCAGGAGTACAGTCCTGTATAGTCATCATGGACACTGGCAGGAGTACAGTCCTGTATAGTCATCATGGACACTGGCAGGAGTACAGTCCTGTATAGCCATCATGGACACTGGCAGGAGTACAGTCCTGTATAGTCATCATGGACACTGGCAGGAGTACAGTCCTGTATAGCCATCATGGACACTGGCAGGAGTACAGTCCTGTATAGCCATCATGGACACTGGCAGGAGTACAGTCCTGTATAGTCATCATGGACACTGGCAGGAGTACAGTCCTGTATAGTCATCATGGACACTGGCAGGAGTACAGTCCTGTATAGTCATCATGGACACTGGCAGGAGTACAGTCCTGTATAGTCATCATGGACACTGGCAGGAGTACAGTCCTGTATAGTCATCATGGACACTGGCAGGAGTACAGTCCTGTATAGTCATCATGGACACTGGCAGGAGTACAGTCCTGTATAGCCATCATGGACACTGGCAGGAGTACAGTCCTGTATAGTCATCATGGACACTGGCAGGAGTACAGTCCTGTATAGCCATCATGGACACTGGCAGGAGTACAGTCCTGTATAGCCATCATGGACACTGGCAGGAGTACAGTCCTGTATAGTCATCATGGACACTGGCAGGAGTACAGTCCTGTATAGCCATCATGGACACTGGCAGGAGTACAGTCCTGTATAGTCATCATGGACACTGGCAGGAGTACAGTCCTGTATAGTCATCATGGACACTGGCAGGAGTACAGTCCTGTATAGCCATCATGGACACTGGCAGGAGTACAGTCCTGTATAGTCATCATGGACACTGGCAGGAGTACAGTCCTGTATAGTCATCATGGACACTGGCAGGAGTACAGTCCTGTATAGCCATCATGGACACTGGCAGGAGTACAGTCCTGTATAGTCATCATGGACACTGGCAGGAGTACAGTCCTGTATAGTCATCATGGACACTGGCAGGAGTACAGTCCTGTATAGTCATCATGGACACTGGCAGGAGTACAGTCCTGTATAGTCATCATGGACACTGGCAGGAGTACAGTCCTGTATAGTCATCATGGACACTGGCAGGAGTACAGTCATGTATAGTCATCATGGACACTGGCAGGAGTACAGTCATGTATAGCCATCATGGACACTGGCAGGAGTACAGTCCTGTATAGTCATCATGGACACTGGCAGGAGTACAGTCCTGTATAGTCATCATGGACACTGGCAGGAGTACAGTCCTGTATAGTCATCATGGACACTGGCAGGAGTACAGTCCTGTATAGTCATCATGGACACTGGCAGGAGTACAGTCCTGTATAGTCATCATGGACACTGGCAGGAGTACAGTCCTGTATAGTCATCATGGACACTGGCAGGAGTACAGTCATGTATAGTCATCATGGACACTGGCAGGAGTACAGTCATGTATAGCCATCGTGGACACTGGCAGGAGTACAGTCCTGTATAGTCATCATGGACACTGGCAGGAGTACAGTCCTGTATAGTCATCATGGACACTGGCAGGAGTACAGTCATGTATAGTCATCATGGACACTGGCAGGAGTACAGTCATGTATAGCCATCATGGACACTGGCAGGAGTACAGTCCTGTATAGTCATCATGGACACTGGCAGGAGTACAGTCCTGTATAGTCATCATGGACACTGGCAGGAGTACAGTCATGTATAGCCATCATGGACACTGGCAGGAGTACAGTCCTGTATAGTCATCATGGACACTGGCAGGAGTACAGTCCTGTATAGTCATCATGGACACTGGCAGGAGTACAGTCCTGTATAGTCATCATGGACACTGGCAGGAGTACAGTCATGTATAGTCATCATGGACACTGGCAGGAGTACAGTCCTGTATAGCCATCATGGACACTGGCAGGAGTACAGTCCTGTATAGCCATCATGGACACTAGACCAGTACATTTCCTTAAAGTCAGCTTAGAGATGAAAATATTCCAGTAGATATCCAACCGAAAACTTTTCCAACCAATTTTAAGGAAAAAAAATCAGAAAATTTTGTTTTAATAATATAAATAAAATCTTGCTTGAAAATTCCCGTAGAGAGTACACAATCTCGTGTATTTCTATCCCCCCCCCCCTCCCCAGTGTGGACTGTCCTGTATGGACATATATAAATTGCCACTTTGGGTAACTATTGTATTTTGTATCGTGGTAGGGGTGGGGGGTGGGGGTGAATCCGGGCTAAAACCTGGCAATATTTTACCGAACTAAAAAACATAAAAGAACTCGAAATGTCGTTGAGCCGATGGTACGACCCCCCTCCCATTGTTTCAGCGTCGTTAACCCCCCCCCCCTACCCTCTCGGTATAGCCCCCCCTCAACTATTCATTAACCCCTCCCCTCTACCACCCTCACAGTTCCCATTGTTGGAGATTATTCCTCATTACTCGATAATTGGCGTGGTCCCCATAGCACAGGGTGGAGCAGGCTAGCTCCGGACAGCGGCACAATCCTCTAGCCAATGGTCTGTTCCTGTGCTCCTGATGGTCGGAGGCACAATCCTCTAGCCAATGGTCTGTTCCTGTGCTCCTGATGGTCGGAGGCACAATCCTCTAGCCAATGCTCTGTTCCTGTGCTCCTGATGGTCGGAGGACAATACTCTAGCCAATGGTCTGTTCCTGTGCTCCTGATGGTCAGAAGTACAATCCTCTAGCCAATGGTCTGTTCTTGTGCTCCTGATGGTCAGAAGTACAATCCTCTAGCCAATGCTCTGTTCCTGTGCTCCTGTTCTACCACAAACACTAACAATATAGCACAATGTGAGCAGAGTTGACCCAAACAAGGTATGTTTATATTTTATAAACGCGTCTTTTTGTGAAAATTGATCTGTCGCATGTTAAGTGCTCGCCATCAGTGATATTTGTCCAAACAGTGACTGGGGCTCGAACCAGACTCCCTCTCCACTCCCGCCATTCTGACTGATACAACCCTCCAAACTACCCCCACCCCTCAGACTGACACAACCCTCCAAACTATCCCCCACATGATTGATGGCGCTGGATCAATATCTGTGCATGACGAATCGATTATCGGGTCCAATGCCCCCCTCCCCCTTTTCGTTCTAATCTCAAGGGGTGGGGGAGCTACAAAGATGTGGGGCAGTGGGCCAGACAAAAAAAACTGCGCACACGCTCGTCTTTTGTTCGCGTCCTCCGTTAGGAGCAGTGTCCATGGAGGATACGTGACATAAGAGGCCACTGTTCGAGTCCCGTTGAAGTCTATAACCGGTTTGTGTTGGCTAATAGCCCTGAGTGAACAGAAGATACGATCATATTACTACCCGCTAGCACTCGACACCTTAACTCAGTCGGGAGCTGTCTGTTTACTGAGCTAAGGGTCCGGGTTCGACTACCGGCATGGCCGAAAAACGTATCATTGGTGAAATGTGGGATTACCCTTTCACAGTGATGAATCAATTGCCGGGGGACCGGATGTTGTGCCTTCCCTATTCTTAAGTTAAATTATAAGGCCTAGCAGGCCGCTAGTGGAAAATATATGGCTTGAATAAAAAACTGACCCAGGTAAAGAAAAAACACACCATAATAACACCTCGCCGGGACTCGAACCCCGCAGTTTTTATCTTACAGGAACAGGTCCTGTTTAGAAACCATCTTCACATGTATATTTACATCGTCCTGAGACTTTATCTTGGTCAATGAATACATTCTCGATGTCCGAGGGCGAGAACCACGCAACAAACTCTACTAACCGTGTTCGAAACAAACCCTACTAACCGTGCTCGAAACAAACTCTACTAACTGTGCTCCATCCTGCCGAGGACTTTGTATGAAGTTAGTTATGCTCGCCTGGCCGTCCTGCAACCAGCAATACACGAATGCTTGGCGAGTTGCTTCCTCCAGCTTGTGGGCAGTTTCACAGGCGTTCACCAAGATCACTACTTACACATGGACGAGTGGTTAACGCGACTGCCTATGACAGGGAACCTACCCCAAATTATGGTCTGTGTCACATTACCATAGCTTTTTAACTAATTGACCGATTTTTACTAAACTTGGCGTTTCCACAATGACATATATATACATATATAATACCCTAATAGGCTAGGCATCATGAAGGTGGAATTTAGAGGAACTGTACGCGCATTTGCGTGGAAGTAGCGTGTAAAACCCATTAGTAAAAGGCCTCCTCAGAGCATCAAACCGGGATTTGAACCCCGATATCCTTGTAATTGCCATTCCAGTGCATCACAAACCATTCGACCATCGAATACATGATCTCCAATCTGAAAGTCACTGGTTTGATGCCCAGGGGGTTCTCCAGGTCTTACAAAGACCACAGAGATGTCATACAAGTGGTTACACGGTCTAAGGCTCCAGATTCTCCAAAAACTGGAGGTCCAACACCTCAGGTCAGTCGGTAGCGTATCTGTCTACTGAGCTAAGAGTCCCGGGTTCAATTCCCGGGATGGTATAGAATGTATCATTGATAAATTAACGGCCGGGGACTGGATGTTGTGCCTGCCCTAGTCTTAAGGCCTACAGCTGTCCATGTTCCGTGCCGGGAGATACTGAGCGTCAAATGTCTCCTGTTATTTTCACTCCTGGTCTCTGTCCTCCCAGGACGGAGGGTGGACGCTAATCCTCCACAGATGAGGGGGTAGCAGGGGGTGCGTCTGAATACCTCATTATGAAATAAATAGCGAAATGTCTCCCTCGGGAGAATCACGCGCATGCGTGGTAAGGGTAGTTAGTTTTAGTTCGGTTTGGACTGGGAGGGGGTGGTAAGGGGTGTTACGCCATCTGGCTCTATCTTTATTCTTTTTCAGAGGGGAGGGGGAGGTTAACCCAGTTTCCGGTGACACTTGGATTACAATCATTGCCTCGCTATTAATGACGGGGGGGGGGAGGGGGGGGATATTTTCTTTTCGCGGTTGGTACTCGTGACTCAAGACAAGAGAATGTAGTGTTGATAACGGGTTCTGGGTTCAAATCACGGCCAGGTGCATGAGGAATTGATTCTTGTCATCCTCCGGGAAATACCCTCAATAAATGCGGCTGCATTTGCTCTCCTTTCCTACCCTTTAATTGAAGTCGTTATTAATAAAACTTTTGATAAAAGTTAATAAAAACTGCGGGAATTTTTTTTTTTTAAGTTTCTGTGTCCTCCCAGGCTAGATATAGATGTGATAGAAGCACACGTGTCCTCCCAGGCTAGATGTAGATGTGATAGAAGCACACGTGTCCTCCCAGGCTAGATATAGATGTGATAGAAGCACACATGTCCTCCCAGGCTAGATATAGATGTGATAGAAGCACACATGTCCTCCCAGGCTAGATATAGATGTGATAGAAGCACACATGTCCTCCCAGGCTAGATATAGATGTGATAGAAGCACACATGTCCTCCCAGGCTAGATATAGATGTGATAGAAGCACACATGTCCTCCCAGGCTAGATATAGATGTGATAGAAGCACACATGTCCTCCCAGGCTAGATATAGATGTGATAGAAGCACACATGTCCTCCCAGGCTAGATGTAGATGTGATAGAAGCACACATGTCCTCCCAGTCTAGATATAGATGTGATAGAAGACGACAGTCGGGTGGGCTCGCTCAAAGAGCGGTCTTGTTTCCAAAAGCGCCGCCCCCGGTCCATTATGCAACCCGAGCCATCTCTCGCCAGACTCTCTCATGACAGGAGGGTGCTGTTATCTGTCACAGGTAATAACACACCGGCCTTTCTTTCCCCGAGACAAGACGAGACTTTGTGCTCGCTAATGACTGGTAGTCGGGTAACTGGGAGAATGACAGGAGTACCAACATGTACTGGGGGCTACATGGTCTCTGGAGTGTGTCAGTACCAACATACACTGGGGGCTACACGGTCTCTGGAGTGTGTCAGTACCAACATACACTGGGGGCTACATGGTCTCTGGAGTGTGTCAGTACCAACATACACTGGGGGCTACACGGTCTCTGGAGTGTGTCAGTACCAACATACACTGGGGGCTACACGGTCTCTGGAGTGTGTCAGTACCAACATACACTGGGGGCTACACGGTCTCTGGAGTGTGTCAGTACCAACATACACTGGGGGCTACACGGTCTCTGGAGTGTGTCAGTACCAACATACACTGGGGGCTACATGGTCTCTGGAGTGTGTCAGTACCAACATACACTGGGGGCTACACGGTCTCTGGAGTGTGTCAGTACCAACATACACTGGGGGCTACACGGTCTCTGGAGTGTGTCAGTACCAACATACACTGGGGGCTACACGGTCTCTGGAGTGTGTCAGTACCAACATACACTGGGGCTACACGGTCTCTGGAGTGTGTCAGTACCAACATACACTGGGGGCTACATGGTCTCTGGAGTGTGTCAGTACCAACATACACTGGGGGCTACATGGTCTCTGGAGTGTGTCAGTACCAACATTACACTGGGGGCTAACACTGGTCTCTGGAGTGTGTCAGTACCAACATACACTGGGGGCTACACGGTCTCTGGAGTGTGTCAGTACCAACATACACTGGGGGCTACACGGTCTCTGGAGTGTGTCAGTACCAACATACACTGGGGGCTACACGGTCTCTGGAGTGTGTCAGTACCAACATACACTGGGGGCTACATGGTCTCTGGAGTGTGTCAGTACCAACATTACACTGGGGCTACATGGTCTCTGGAGTGTGTCAGTACCAACATGTACTGGGGGCTACACGGTCTCTGGAGTGTGTCAGTACCAACATACACTGGGGGCTACATGGTCTCTGGAGTGTGTCAGTACCAACATACACTGGGGGCTACACGGTCTCTGGAGTGTGTCAGTACCAACATACACTGGGGGCTACATGGTCTCTGGAGTGTGTCAGTACCAACATACACTGGGGGCTACATGGTCTCTGGAGTGTGTCAGTACCAACATATCACTGGGGGCTACACTGGTCTCTGGAGTGTGTCAGTACCAACATACACTGGGGGCTACATGGTCTCTGGAGTGTGTCAGTACCAACATACACTGGGGGCTACATGGTCTCTGGAGTGTGTCAGTACCAACATACACTGGGGGCTACATGGTCTCTGGAGTGTGTCAGTACCAACATACACTGGGGGCTACACGGTCTCTGGAGTGTGTCAGTACCAACATAACTGGGGGCTACATGGTCTCTGGAGTGTGTCAGTACCAACATACACTGGGGGCTACATGGTCTCTGGAGTGTGTCAGTACCAACATGTACTGGGGGCTACATGGTCTCTGGAGTGTGTCAGTACCAACATACACTGGGGGCTACATGGTCTCTGGAGTGTGTCAGTACCAACATACACTGGGGGCTACATGGTCTCTGGAGTGTGTCAGTACCAACATGTACACTGGGGGCTACACGGTCTCTGGAGTGTGTCAGTAACCAACATCATGGGGGCTACATGGTCTCTGGAGTGTGTCAGTACCAACATTACTGGGGGCTACACGGTCTCTGGAGTGTGTCAGTACCAACATACACTGGGGGCTACACGGTCTCTGGAGTGTGTCAGTACCAAACATTACATGGGGGCTACATGGTCTCTGGAGTGTGTCCAGTACCAACATGTACTGGGGGCTACACGGTCTCTGGAGTGTGTCAGTACCAACATACACTGGGGGCTACATGGTCTCTGGAGTGTGTCAGTACCAACATGTACTGGGGGCTACACGGTCTCTGGAGTGTGTCAGTTACCAACATACACTGGGGGCTACAGTTCGGGTGCTACTAGGGGTACAGGTTTTGGGAGTTGTCAGTACCAACATGTACTGGGGGCTACACGGTCTCTGGAGTGTGTCAGTACCAACATACACTGGGGGCTACATGGTCTCTGGAGTGTGTCAGTACCAACATTACTGGGGCTACACGGTCTCTGGAGTGTGTCAGTACCAACATACACTGGGGGCTACATGGTCTCTGGAGTGTGTCAGTACCAACATACACTGGGGGCTACACGGTCTCTGGAGTGTGTCAGTACCAACATACACTGGGGGCTACAGGTCTCTGGAGTGTGTCAGTACCAACATACATGGGGGCTACATGGTCTCTGGAGTGTGTCAGTACCAACATTACACTGGGGCTACATGGTCTCTGGAGTGTGTCAGTACCAACATACACTGGGGGCTACATGGTCTCTGGAGTGTGTCAGTACCAACATACACTGGGGCTACACGGTCTCTGGAGTGTGTCAGTACCAACATACACTGGGGGCTACATGGTCTCTGGAGTGTGTCAGTACCAACATTAACTGGGGGCTACATGGTCTCTGGAGTGTGTCAGTACCAACATACACTGGGGGCTACACTGGTCTCTGGAGTGTGTCAGTACCAACATACACTGGGGCTACACGGTCTCTGGAGTGTGTCAGTACCAACATACACTGGGGCTACATGGTCTCTGGAGTGTGTCAGTACCAACATGTACTGGGGCTACTAGGTCTCTGGAGTGTGTCAGTACCAACATACACTGGGGGCTACATGGTCTCTGGAGTGTGTCAGTACCAACCAACATGGGGCTACAGGTCTCTGGAGTGTGTCAGTACCAACATACACTGGGGGCTACATGGTCTCTGGAGTGTGTGTCCCAACATAGGTAGTTGAGTTGTCATACAACATACACTGGGGGCTACATGGTCTCTGAGTGTGTCGTACCAAATACATGGGGTCAGTTTGGAGGTGCAGTACCAACATACACTGGGGGCTACACGGTCTCTGGAGTGTGTCAGTACCAACATACACTGGGGCATACACGGTCTCTGGAGTGTGTTCTTAGTACCACCATACACTGGGGAGCATACACGGTCTCTGGAGTGTGTCAGTACCAACATACACTGGGGGCTACATGGTCTCTGGGGTGTCAGTACCAACATACACTGGGCTACAGCTCTGAGTGTGCAGTACCACATACACTGGGGGCTACACGGTCTCTGGAGTGTGTCAGTACCAACATGTACTGGGGGCTACATGGTCTCTGGAGTGTGTCAGTACCAACATACACTGGGGAGTACACGGTCTCTGGAGTGTGTCAGTACCAACATACACTGGGGGCTACACGGTCTCTGGAGTGTGTCAGTACCAACATACACTGGGGGCTACACGGTCTCTGGAGTGTGTCAGTACCAACATACACTGGGAGATACACGGTCTCTGGAGTGTGTCAGTACCAACATACACTGGGGGCTACACGGTCTCTGGAGTGTGTCAGTACCAACATACACTGGGGGCTACACGGTCTCTGGAGTCAGTCTCAAATAGATGGTGACGAAAGATGTTAGGTTTCAAATCCAAACAGGGTGTATTACTTGTTTTTAACCCTCATACTAATGCGGGTACAATTTTTAATTAGCCACCTAGGACTACTCCTCAAAAAAGCCCTTTAGTTTAACCTGGTTCGTAATACGCACTTAACTCGCACTAATGGGCACACGGAATAAACATGCGATGCTCGTTGGTCGTGCTGTGGCTGGGTGCGGAGAATCAGACGTGCTGTTCTAGGTTAAGAGAGTTTCTGTGAACCTGTACCAGGATGTAGAGAGGTGCGGAGAATCAGACGTGCTGTTCTAGGTTAAGAGAGTTTCTGTGAACCTGTACCAGGATGTAGAGAGGTGCGGAGAATCAGACGTGCTGTTCTAGGTTAAGAGAGTTTCTGTGAACCTGTACCAGGATGTAGAGAGGTGCGGAGAATCAGACGTGCTGTTCTAGGTTAAGAGAGTTTCTGTGAACCTGTACCAGGATGTAGAGAGGTGTGGAGGGGGGGTCCCTCACTTCCGGTTCCGTCTGGAGACAAATTATTTACCGCCAGTTCGGTCCCACGACGGTTTAGTCTCGTTACACCAAGAATAAACCGAGAAAGGAGGAGTGTTGCGTGTGGCGGCGCCTCAGGGGCAGAGAGGCGCTGGAGGGGTTGTATGGCTCCCTGGGGGGCTTTCAGGCCGTCTGAGCCTTCATTTCATCACTTAAGGCGCTAAAATAGTCGTTCATAAATCCCTAAGCGCAGGAACGCAAGTGGGCCCATAACGTTCACTGGATGGAGCTAGTCCGGCAGTAGGAGAACAAGTAGGGGAGGAGTAAAATATAAATGTCAACACAATTTATATTCTGTATATTGAAAGACGATACCTGTACAAGGGTATCGAGCCGAGGACCTCTGGATCTGCAGCCAGTAACTCTAACACAGAGGGAAATAAACGATTACAAGAGTCCAGGGAATATAATCAAAACCTACATTAACTTATTTTATTATTAATAAACTTCTTGAAAGAACTCACCTTGTGGGTACACGCACCACAGTTATGGAAACATTTCAGACAATATACAACAATGAGCATGTTGATATTGTCAGTACTCTCGTGTCAACTGTCAATCAACTGCGATCATTTCTGTTCTGCGATAGCTCAGTGTTTTATCGACTGGACCAACTCATCTCCCGGAACTACAGATCTAGTAGTCTGGTCTAGTAGTCTGGTCTAGTAGTCTGGTCTAGTAGTTATTAGCAGCACACAAGGTCAGAGGTCAAATCTCCTTCGTTTCGACACTGAAACTCTCAACTGTCTTCACTCCTTTGAATCATGTTGAAGGAACAAGATAATTTATGAACATATTATAAATATTCCACTAACTAACACCTTCAGTACGCAGGACCGGGATTCGAACCCCGATATTTCAGTCATAAAGCGGTCCATTCTATCACGGGACCACTCGACCTCCAGAGTGGGTTGGTGGATTATAAACATCGGTCGGACTCGGCCTCCAAGAGCCGGTTGTCGAACTCCGTACCAGAACAGAGCAGTTCCATCCTCCCCCCTCCCTTTTCAACCCTCGCACCAACCCTCACTTCCTTTTACTCAAGGCACTTCAATTTACAAAATGGATCCTTCTAAGGACTGGTTCTAAAATATAAACTCACAAACAGTAGATTGTTCAACCCTCCTTCGGCTTTTTTGAAAGACTCGTAGTGACTAATCCGGGGGGAAAATGGGGAAGGGGGGGGGATTTTATGGCTTTTATGTTCTCTGTGATGGAACATTATTTCTCAAGTTCTGCTCCTTGTTGAGACAACGCAACCCGCCACGCAGTCGTGAGTTTGTTGTTAAGTTTGAAAACTTTTATTCATTAAACGTTTTTTCGACTTTCTAGCATATTCCTTTCTATTTTATTATTCATAGTATAGTTTTCTATTTGTGTATCCCCCCCTCCTCCCTCCCACAGAATCCTCCAGATGACCTTGAAAACTGAAACCTTGCACTTATAATATAGATCACGGCATAGAACCTAACGAAGCTTGATTTTCAATTTTTCCAATATCTTTTTTTTCTATTATTCTTCTATTTAATAAAAACTTAATTAATTTAGTTCACTCCTACTTTATCCACTCTTACATAATAACTGAGAGAATGGTTGCAAACAAAGCATAACCTTTCATCTTGTGCTTATCGATAACTGAAGGTTAGGTCTTGTTAGGTTTGGTAATATTACAATCAATCTGTCGGAGACGGGCCTAAAGACTAGTAATAATATAGTTCATTACCTGCAGCAAAGACAATAGTTTCTGTCCTATAGTACAATAGTATATACATTTTCATGGGGTCTTCAAAAATCATTGAAATTTATTTTTATATTCTTTGGTGGACAGACAAGTTAATATTTTCTCAATGTTTCTGTAACAGTTTATAATATTTAGTTTCACAGATCTTAATAATTTTTTTAGTAAATGTCACTATTTTAATATAAAATTGAAATAAACTCTGTGTGGTGGACCATATCATTTATTTAAATTTTATTTCTAGTTTAACTGACCAACATTTGAACCTTAAGTTCCTCGTCATCGAGAGTAACGCCTTATACCATGCAGCCACCGAAGTGGGTTTTAAACCAGTCAACACAATTAGTCCACAGATACACACAAAGCTGAGTTTAAGTGCGAAAGGTGGTCTACCTATTACCCAACACAAGTGGACAACAGTTCGACTCCAGTCAGAGATCTGTTGGATCCAATTTACGTTTAACCTATCGCAACAACGACAACTAGATCCCCGTTGTTCCCTCTTGACACCCACACAATATCTGATCTCCCAGGTAGTTCTATATTCAGTCTATGACTCCCTCGGGGCCATTACCCCAAACCTTTGTTTCTTCTCCCTGAATTGTGTCCTTGTTATGTCTTCCAAGGACCCGACAACAACAAACATTCCATTGATCCTTCATGCCTTCCTTAAGAGTTCTCTCTGAATAGCACGACACACACTCACACTCACTCACACACACACACACACACACACACTCACACACACACACACACACACACACAGGTCTGCAGAAGTTTGAAACGAACATTCTCAAAATCCACTGCCCAGTAATGTCGTGGGAAGGTAATGTTTCTAAGGAGGTCCATTGGTCCGTTTTACAGTACCTTCACCCCACCCCTCTTCACCCCCCTTGGTGCTTTCAACTAACTTTACATTAAATATTTTGAGAAGGTAAAATGGATGCTGAGGAACAAGGAGGTGTTGAGGAGGATAGGAGAGGAAAGGAGTCTGATAAGAAGATGATAAAGAAGAGAAAAACTTCTTGGTTGGGCCGCAAACTACGCGGGAATTGTTTAGCGAAGAGGGGGAGGAGAAATGGAGGGAAAAAGAGGTGAACTGGAGGTGGTTTTTCCTAAATGGTTTTATCTCCCTACGCGCAAATGTGGGTATACTTCCTCTAAACTTAACCTTCCAAATACCTAAAACCATTAGCGTAATTATTACATAAGCGTATAACCCGAACGGGTAGTAAGACGCCAGAACAAAATGTGTTATTTCAAAATATGACTCACGAAAAATTGGAGGGTAAAGGACTAAAAAAACCCCAAAGGAATAAAAACTTTACATTTTAGTTTGATTTTTATTACTTAAAAAATATCACAGACAGGTGAAATTACCTCATCTTTAAGAACATTCCGTGAGAGTTGAGGATTGTTTTAGTGGTTTGGAAGCTAGAACTGACATTACCATAAGAAATACAGCAGAGTGAGGGTCACAACAGAACATTCTGAGATAGTTGAGGATTGTTTTAGTGGTTTGGAAGCTAGAACTGACATTTCCATAAGAAATACAGCAGAGTGAGGGTCACAACAAAACATTCTGAGACAGTTGAGGATTGTTTTAGTGGTTTGGAAGCTAGAACTGACATTTCCATAAGAAATACAGCAGAGTGAGGGTCACAACAAAACATTCTGAGACAGTTGAGGATTGTTTTAGTGGTTTGGAAGCTAGAACTGACATTTCCATAAGAAATACAGCAGAGTGAGGGTCACAACAGAACATTCTGAGACAGATGAGGATTGTTTTAGTGGTTTGGAAGCTAGAACTGACATTACCATCAGAAATACAGCAGTGTGAGAATATTAATTCACTTTAAGTAGGCGACACCCTTAAGCTACTTCCACTTACCTCCCCCCTACCTTTATTCCCCCACCGTCTTAACTAGTTGGCTTTCTATAAGCAGTAAAGTTCCTGTTTCGTGCGCACGAGCGCTAGTGTGGTGTAAAGGTAGCTCATTGTAAACACCTCGGGAGCTCCCAGAAGGACGAATGAATCGTTTCCATGCATGGCTACTTGTTTTGAGCGAGGCAGGAAAGTTTGTTTACATTCCACCCTCAACATCCTCAGGGCACGACAATTTACCCCTCAAAAAATATTCTCCATCACGTTCGGGGGGCTCCGTAGAAGAACGCACCAAGCGCCGAGCTACCAAGGATCAAGCTGCCGCTCTGTAACGTGGTGATATAGACCTAATCGACATGTAGTTTGGTTGGTTTTTTTTGCGCGATACCGCGTCTTTCTCCTCGGCGTCGCTTGGACTCTTGAAGAGACGCCGCCGCAAAAAGAATAAGAAAGGAATAGTTGAGACGCCCTTCAAGGCCCTACGTGGGTAAAACCAACAGTTGAGTGCAATTGAAGGGACTTGAAACATTCTTACCTTCCCCCTTTTTTTCATCAGCTTTATTTCAGGGAACAAAAATATACTGAAAGCTACCATTTTAATCCGTGAATCCTTTCTGGTTCGTTCTTTTATTTTATTACTCTTACAATATCTCTAGGTGAGAGGAATTATTGTGATCGTAAGAATAAATTAAGTTTGAGATTTTTATGGACGTCGACTTTTAATGCCCCTCTAAACCAAAAAAGAGTTGGTTTTGAAACACCACATGTCGGTATGTGTGTGTGTATGTGTGTGTGTGTGTGTGTGTGTGTGTGTGACTAACTGTTTTATCAATCCATCTACTTCCTAAACTTAAGGGTAGTTTACCTGAGGGTGAAAAGAAAACCAATAGATTTTTAAATAGGCTCAACAATTTTGATTAAAATTCGTATCTATTAACAGTTCAACTTTACAAACAAAATGGCGTATTTCATTTTACTGGGAAAATAACTTAGGAAATAAGTAAATATTAAATTACAAGTATCACTGATTACCCGATGCTTTGGTCCAAATGGTCCGAAGAAGGGCAGAGTGACCCCCTCCCCCCAACATATATTACTGTCAGCTCTGATATCCATAGAACAGATATTACTGTCAGCCCCGATAGCCATAGAACATATATTACTGTCAGCTCTGATAGCCATAGAACATATATTACTGTCAGCCCCGATATCCATAGAACAGATATTACTGTCAGCTCTTATAGCCATAGAACATATATTACTGTCAGCCCCGATATCCATAGAACAGATATTACTGTCAGCTCTTATAGCCATAGAACATATATTACTGTCAGCTCTGATAGCCATAGAACAGATATTACTGTCAGCCCCGATAGCCATAGAACATATATTACTGTCAGCCCCGATATCCATAGAACAGATATTACTGTCAGCTCTTATAGCCATAGAACATATATTACTGTCAGCCCCGATATCCATAGAACAGATATTACTGTCAGCTATTATAGCCATAGAACATATATTACTGTCAGCCCCGATATCCATAGAACAGATATTACTGTCAGCTCTTATAGCCATAGAACATATATTACTGTCAGCTCTGATAGCCATAGAACATATATTACTGTCAGCCCCGATATCCAGAGAACAGATATTACTGTCAGCTCTTATAGCCATAGAACATATATTACTGTCAGCCCCGATATCCATAGAACAGATATTACTGTCAGCTCTTATAGCCATAGAACATATATTACTGTCAGCTCTGATAGCCATAGAACAGATATTACTGTCAGCCCCGATAGCCATAGAACATATATTACTGTCAGCCCCGATATCCATAGAACAGATATTACTGTCAGCTCTTATAGCCATAGAACATATATTACTGTCAGCCCCGATATCCATAGAACAGATATTACTGTCAGCTCTTATAGCCATAGAAAATATATTACTGTCAGCTCTGATAGCCATAGAACAGATATTACTGTCAGCTCTTATAGCCATAGAACATATATTACTGTCAGCCCCGATATCCATAGAACAGATATTACTGTCAGCTCTTATAGCCATAGAACATATATTACTGTCAGCTCTGATAGCCATAGAACAGATATTACTGTCAGCCCCGATAGCCATAGAACATATATTACTGTCAGCCCCGATATCCATAGAACAGATATTACTGTCAGCTCTTATAGCCATAGAACATATATTACTGTCAGCCCCGATATCCATAGAACAGATATTACTGTCAGCTCTTATAGCCATAGAACATATATTACTGTCAGCCCCGATATCCATAGAACAGATATTACTGTCAGCTCTTATAGCCATAGAACATATATTACTGTCAGCCCCGATATCCATAGAACAGATATTACTGTCAGCCCCGATATCCATAGAACAGATATTACTGTCAGCTCTTATAGCCATAGAACATATATTACTGTCAGCTCTGATAGCCATAGAACATATATTACTGTCAGCTCTGATAGCCATAGAACATATATTACTGTCAGCCCCGATAGCCATAGAACATATATTACTGTCAGCCCCGATAGCCATAGAACATATATTACTGTCAGCTCTGATAGCCATAGAACATATATTACTGTCAGCTCTGATAGCCATAGAACATATATTACTGTCAGCCCCGATATCCATAGAACAGATATTACTGTCAGCCCTGATAGCCATAGAACAGATATTACTGTCAGCCCTGATAGCCATAGAACAGAAGCTCCTATAGCACAAGACTCTTAATGTTTTCTAATTCATTACAACGAGTTTGATTGGCCAGTTTTTTCAGTCACGTGGGTTCAACAAAGCCATGCAAATTAAAATAAACCTCCGAATCTAGCTCAGGGTTTGACATATTAACTGTGTCAACATTCTTGTAGGCTCTTCAGCCAGCAAAGATGAGTGTAAAACCTGTACTTGTGGTCGCATGGTTCAAAGCGTCACCCTCGTGAGATATCGTATTGCTAATAATGTAAATCTCGGGGTTTGTGAACTGAGGATGGTTTTTCATCAATTGTTTCTCCTCTACCTAAACACTGAAATAAATGTGTTTGTTTTAAACAGAGAGTCCGTCTCTCTCTCTCCAGTCCTTTTTGAAAACTTTGATCTCAACTACCGACCAGTCTTTCAATGATGGGGAGTTTATTCACTACTAGAATGAGCTACGTGGTCAAACAATTATTTATTTTAAATTTTCAAATAACAAAACAACTTATAATTAAACTACCATTAAATGTTCTCACCTCCTAAAAACAAGTGTACAGTTTTATTTGGGAGGCCAAACATCCCGTAGATATCAATTTTGAACAAGGTCCGTCAAACCGTTTCTATCTGTGCCCAGGGATAGATAAAGAGAATTGTAAAAATCCATATTTTTGAGTTTCGGGGGTAAACAAAACTTCAAGATCCATCATAATCTCTAGGTTGAACATTTTTCATCATCACAATAGTTTCTCTTTAGATGAGAAATGAAAAAATATAACAATTTTTTTTACCCTAACACGCTTAGTATTCATTTTGAGCCATCAAACACAAATTTCTGTTTAACACGCTCTTGAAATGCCTCTATAACATTCTTTGTTCCGTCATTTCAATTAACCCTCCGTTAACTGAAAAGGGGTTATCCCCGCTCTTATAAGTGTTTCTATCCATACAAACAGTGAGACAGAGAGAGACAGATATACCCTCCCTTTCAATAATTAATTCGCATTCCTTTATTACCGACCCTCTTTTGTTCTCGCTACTCCTCGGTATGAAAAGAAGGACTGCAACAGAGGATCTGTCACAGTCCTGTGACAATGAACACGCAAAACTTTCAGGGACTTACAATTTCAAAATAAAGAAACAAATAAATAACAAAAAAAAACTAACAATCGAATGGAAACACAGCAAAGCACTCTGAAATCTCCCCTCCTCTGGGACTTGTCTGTCACTGCTGAGAGAGATGAGCGTTTGTTTTACTTCCTCTATGCAGCGGCAGTTCCGTGGTCGTGACACGCAGAGCGCCACCGTCGCTTTTTGATGGCATCAATTAGTACCGAATCGCGCCGCAACCACGCCACAAGAATACGCATCACTCTTGTCGTTAATAAATAATGCTTTGTGGATGGGGGAGGGGATTTGTCGAGCCAGGGGAGGGGGGGGAAAGGTGGCAAAGGAGCCGTGACCAACACACCCCTTTGTCAAGGGTCGTTATGTGGGATCGCCCATGATATTTCAACCCCTCTAAAACTAAAGAAAAGGGGGAGAGGGGGTTCCCACCGCTATACCCGGTGGTTCTATTTATCACACCTGCATCAGCGCTTTTTAGAGCAAGTGGATGGTGTTGGAACTTAATATAACTATTTCCTATCGACAAGTAGCGATGTTTATTCATACACACCTCCATTACCTACCGTAACTAGGGCCAGATATATTTACAGTCCACTAATCATATAAATACATACAGAACAGTGGCTGGATATATTTTCAAGTACTCATACGTCAAGTCATGTTATCTGTGACTGACACAAAACTACCAAGTTATCGTTAAAACGACTTTTCTTTCATAAATATAGCCACATGATATTTATTTTAATGTTTTATTCGAACAAGAATTGGTTTAGTAAAATTAATCAGGTGTCCTTGAAACAGTTTCCATGATTTTTCTTAAGATATTAATTTCAGCCTCTGTCAATTAATGGATATAATTAATGTAAGCTAATGAATTTAAAAGCTCAATTTAATACACAACTAATTATATAAAAGTAGCCATCTAAATATATTGTAAATTATTGCACACTATTAGGTAAAAATGTTTTATGAACCACATTTATGTTTAATATTTGGAATTTAAAAGGTTGAAAAGCTTGCAAACGTTTGTTTCTAAAAACTCACTTAAAATTTCAGGATATTTAAGGTGGGGGAAGCAGGGAAAGTGAGATAAGGTCAGAGTTGTATCAGCTTTATAGAAAAACATTTTGTTGGTCAAATTAATAACATATTTCTCCAGTACAAACAAAATAGTATAATTTTTTTCACGCGGTGATATCAACAGTTGTTGAATATCTGTTGATAGTGTTCTGGAATTTAAAGACAACTTTTTATCTTCACTTAAAAGGTTTGTCATCTAATACTGCTATGCTTATGACAGATATTCAACAATTGTTGATATCATCGGGTGAAGGAAATTAAACTATAGGTTTCTATTGGAGGAATATTTGATTTAACTTGACCAACAAAATGTTTTGCTTTAAAAATTGTAAAAACGCTCAACTTTTCTCGCTTCCCCTCTAAAGGACCAATGATTCTATTCGAGTGACGTCATAGAAGGCAAGATGGGAAGGTGGAGGGGACCAGGAAGACGAGGCTTGAAACTGACGGATGGCCTCAAACAAGGAGAGGAGATGAAGTATCAGGGTACACAGAAGCTACTGGCGGACTCGATATGGACAAATAAATGGATCTGTCGAAAGACAGAACACCTTATGATAAGAAATAAGTTTAACAATCCACTTTAAAATTAAAATAAACGAGTAAATCCCTAATATTTTTGTTGAAGACCGCATTACATTGACCCGATCACTGAAAAGGGAACAGGGGGAAGGGGGGGGTGTTTATGATTGAATTCAGAGAGAATACATTACAAAATGATTCCAGTGTCTTTTTTTTTTTACTAGAAAGCGCATTTGATTTTTCACCCCTTTCTAGTATTTCCGAGTCCTCCGTGGAACTTGTCTCAGCTCTACAATACCAAGGGGCGCCCCCCAACCACACAGAGTAGCCCTCGTTCTAACCACTCCACCAACAGCGACTTTTGGGTCAGAGCCAACACTTGCCTCAGTCCTCCCCTCTGCTAAATGGATCAAGATGGAAAAAAAATAACGTTTCTTCTTTCTCTCTCATTTCTTTGGTTCTTTTGGGGACTTGCGTTAGTTTTGGGGGAAAAGAGTTTCACTCCCTCACCATTCACCCTTAATCTCACCCCCTCCTCCCCCGTTTTAACCCCATCAACCTCCCCGCATCTTTACCTTGACTTTTAGAGGGTGTAAGAAAGTCTGTATAGCTTAGGTTCCCAGAGACTTTCCCCTTTCCCTGTTTCCGGTTCAGTGGAGCTCTGGGTGCTACTATTATTATTATTATTACTACACTTAGCACCAAGGTTATTAGCAGCTTAGACTCTCGAGGGGTAAGGTCAGGGGAACACCCGTCAATCGGGTGAGAGAATTATGTGCGAGAGTATTCACCACCATCCGGTTGAATGGTCGGAGTCAAATGCGCCCAACACAGGAAACAACGTGACAATATACTCTCGTACTTTGGTGGTAGTAGTAGCAGTAGTAGCAGTAGTATACCCCACTGAGCATCAATGACCAGCTCTAGATGATTGTATGAAAGAAATATGGACCCAGTTCAATGGGATTTATATCAATGTCTAGTCTAGACCATAGATCTGGGTCAAACACACTACCCACCAAACAACAACTCTCTTTGTAGCGTATAGCTTGATATAGGCCTAAGTCTATCTGTCTGTCTGTCAGGTTAAGAGCCAGACACTCTAGCCGCGGAACACATCATTGTAATCGTCTTACATAACAAGTGGTCCTCGCCGTAATTTCTGCTACACTGTATATCAGCTCTGAGTGAACTGTAAGCTACAGCTGTTATTCTATTGTTTTCCCTTTATTATAAGACAAGTTTGGCAACGCCGGCTCATCCATGTTGCCAATAACTTCTTATCTTCAGACTTAAAGTGGAATAAGAGGGTACGCGAGAGAAAACCCGCGCTTTTTTCTGTTTTGGTTGCTAAATCTTTTTTGGACAAATAAATCAAATTTTGCTCTAGTAGAAACAAAAGTTTAAATTTCCTTCACCCATTGTTATCAACAGTTGTTGAATATCTGTGAAGGGTATTCTGGAATATAACGACAACTTTTTCTCTTCATTTATAAAGTTTGTCATCTAATGCCGCCATGCTCTTGACAGATATTGATATCACTGTGTGAAGGAAATTAAACTCTTATGTTTGTACCGGAGAAATATTAATTTCTTTTGACCAAACACTGGCCTTTTCTCTCGTCCCCTGCGACCCCACCTTAACTGAAAACTAGGAGATTTGGCAACAGCTAACGGAGAAGGAACTAAGATAAAACTGCTCTCAGTCAGACCTGAAGTAAGAACTTCTGGTTTATCGAACAGCAAAACATGGATTAATACTAGACACACGCCATTACTACTCTTGTAGCAGCCGTATTTAAATCCAACCGAGTTTAGTTTTGACATATTTATCTCGTATCACAATGGCGGTATTGGATATAGATCCAATCGGCGATTTAATAGATGAACGATTGCATCAAATCAGTACTTTTGAAATGTGTGCTTTCAAATTCATTCATGCGCGTTATTTGAACACTTCTCTTTATAAATGAATGTTTTCAGGGGTGAGTAAAATACGCACTCTCCCATATTTAGAGCAGAACACGTCCAGTTCCATACATCTCGGTCAAGGCATACAGTCAACTCTCGATTATACGACCCCGGGAATAGCGTCCCTCTCGAAGTAACGACCCTTTTTGGGGAACCGCGAAAAAATGTGGGGAAAAAAGGTTGAAAAATGTAAGGAAATCGGCTGTAAAATGTGTTTGTTGCATTTATTTAGGTCGCTGCGTTGCAATTATCTTTGTGAGCACTGTATTACTAGTAACTAGGGTGGATCAGGTATAAAAATAGACACCACCTCATCAATGCCAGCCAATAGCACTTGACTGTCCACCCCCTCCCACAAGCAAGACAATGTTTCCCCACGCGCGACTGCCGCTACATCACGCGCCAGGCTTGCTTTTGCCGTTGTTATTTCGATTCTAGATTTGGTTACTATTTTGGTTTGATTTTGTGAACAATTTTTGATTACCCACGCTATTTGTTGTCTAAAAAATGCAATTTTTTCGTATGAAGGTCAGGGGTGGAACAAAATTTGTTAAAATTCCAATAACGACCCTTTTCCAGGGAACCGTGAAAGGTCGTAGAATCGAGAGTTGACTGTATTAAAAAACATAACGTTCTATTATTTCATATGTAAAATACCTCTCTTTACTTTCTCTCGACTTATCGGAGTGTGATACTAAAAAAAAATTTAGCTAGAAATTTTGATAAATGTCGACATTTCATGGCCCCATTAAAACACAACTCGTGATGACGTCAGTCTCTCTGTATTTTGGATTAGAGTGGATACTGTTTTACCGATTGGACCTAAAAAAATGTTATCTAAGGCTTACATAAGCTTCCCCAGAGGTATTTTTGGAATTAGATATTTAGCCCTTAGCCTAAGAGAAATTTACTTAAAGTCAAAAAGAGAAGCAAAAAGCAATGTTCTCAAAATTAACCTTTACAATTTTTATAATACTTTGTATCTAGGAACTGTTTAACTTTACAAACAAAATGGCGACTCATTTTTCCATGAAAATGACTTTGAGAGCCTGACGTTACATAAGAAGAAGTTTCAAACTTTTATTTTATATCCCCGCAACAATCCGCGATAAGAAAGATAATTTAGTATCAACAAAAGTATGTAGTGTACTGTACATGTTTATATCGTATGTAGTGTACATGTTTATATCGTATGTGATGTACATTTTATATCGTATGTGGTGTACATGTTTATATCGTATGTGGTGTACATGTTTATATCGTATGTGGTGTACATGTTTATATCGATTTAGACCGAGCTCTGACGCTGCTGGCAAAGAAGATCTTGGTTACTATCTGAACGGAACTCCAACAAATCACATTCCTCGGCAGACAACTTGATCCTGTCCACCGCCGAGGCCGTAATGCCCGGCCGTGTGAATATCCTGGTTTTATTTTTCATGTTATTCCTAATCACCCCGCGAGCTGTATCGGAGGAAGCTCTGATTGGGGTAACCGGATACCGGCCCAGGAACGGGGGAACGAGTTCTACTGTTAGACCTGCTCTCAGGTTCCCGCCATTATACTCTTCTCTGACTTCTCTGATTCATATTGTGTGGAGGATCGTGGCGGGAGGTTGGAGAGAAGACCTCATGTGTGGCAACATGCTCGTTATCACGTCAATATCTCACTGATGTTCATGTTCATGTTAATGTTAATGTTACCTTGTTGTTCTGAAAGTATTCCCGGCCCGTTTCGTCAGTTACTGCTCTGGGAGTTAAGCCTCTGTCTCGTACGGTCTGCAAACATGCGCGCGACGTGTGTCGGTACATGACAATACAAACACATACTCACACACTCACATTCGAGCAAATGTTTCCGCCCCCACCTCCCCCCCCCCCCCCGCTGATAAATGATGCGTGGCAGTGGTGGATGTCCGATGATATGAAATACAACACAACATCCACCCGCTAACATCCGTTAACCAGTGAGGTGGGGGGAGTTCCTAAACCACTGGCTATAATTGGTTAATCGATGTTTGGAACAAACAAACAAACGAACAAATATACACACGGTTCAGCAGCCCGGGGTCCGCGACCATGAACAGGCCCGGGGATGGTCCACGGACTTGTGTTGACAACAGTCTTCAAAACAACCCTCTCTCTCTTTTATCTTAAAATAGAAACATCCAATAAACACTTGTAAGATTGTGAAACTATATAATATACATTAGTGCAGACACACTCCGCCATGAGATAATACACACTGTTACATAAACATCGGAAAAACAGTATTATATATGTATACTAAAGAGTTTCCCATTTCCAAGACATTCTCACACGTATTAATATTAATATTTATATTTGATTAAAACTCAAACCGTTGGTTTTATAAAATTATATTTTAAATAAAAAAATGTTTAATTTTAATAGTAGGCTACTACAAACTAACAATGCTAATTCTGAAAATTGAAAAATGACACCTGGACACGGGAATCGAATCCAGGAGCTTTGGCTTAGTACGCCAATGCTCTAACCACTGAGCTATCCAGGAATCGTTCCCTGCCTAGGGTCATTCTTCACTCGTAGTTTATGGCAGAGTCTGTGATGGACGTTCGGAAATCGTCGGTTTTGTTCACGAGCTATCAGACTCGGTAGTTGGCTCATCGCTGCCACTTGTACAGTGGTTAGAGCATTGGCATACCGAGCCAAAGGTCCCGGGTTCGATTCCCGTGTCCAGGTGTCATTTATCAATTTAAACAATCTGATATCTAGATGGAGTAATTCTCACTAAAAAGCACAAATAATATCTTTGACTATTTGATTCTTAACAATGTCATTATTATTAGCACCGCGTCTTACTACCCGTTCGGGTTATACGCACTTACGCTAATGTGTAATGGTAGGGTGATTGTGAGATGAAATGAAGGACCTACAGTTTAACGTGGAATCCGAACCACGGTGGAGGCCTGGCATTCCCCACATTCACAAGATGTCTTGTCAGAGGTGGAGGAAGGGTTTGGAAATCAGATAAATTTGTGCTGGGACCGAGGACTTAACAATGTTAAGTTATCTCGTATTTCAAAAGTTCCTCTCTAAGTAAAAGTACCCTTAAAGTCCTTTTCACGATAAAATAAGAATTGCCATTTTTTGTCCATGAATTTAAACTGTTACTAGATAAAAAATTTAATCAAAATCGTTAGAATGGATTAGTACAAAACTGAGTATATCCCTTCTTGCTCTTCAGTTAAATACCCCTAATTTCAGAGTTGGACATTAGTTCCAAAACTCCTCCTCGGGGGGGGGGGGGGGACAGACAAACAGACAGATGGTTTGGTGAAAAATTCCCCAAAAAACTGATTATCCGGAGTTTCAACTATCCGGATTGTATCCGGGCGGCTGGACGCGTTTCTTGTGCTGATCAAATTTCATTACACATAACAGGATATAGCTATTTTTTTATTTGGGCTCTTTGACGTGCATTTCAGTCAATATACGACTTACAAACTAACTTTACACTAGGACAAATAGAACAACCAGTAATTTATACATCACCATAATTTAAACAATTTTACATTTTTCAGTCGTGCCGGGAATCGAACCCGGTAACCTTATCTCAGTATACAGACACGTTACCAATTGAGTTAAGGTGTCAGTCCACATACATGTAGCGAGTGAAATATTAATTATAATACTATTTTTATTAATAAGGTTTTATAATCTGTTTACTTAAATACAAGAACGTATCGATATTTAGTATGGTACAGCACAATTTGCATAGGAAGGGTCTTTTAGAAAATACAAACAGAACTTATTACTCAACATTTTAATATATTAATATTGTTATCTTAAATTCTTCTTAAGTCCACAGCAGGTTTGTTGAGATTGCTCTCAATATATAGCCGGGTATGGACTTGGTCCTACAGCTGGCTAGTGCCGCCTGCACCATCTGGTAGAATACCATGTACTAGGAGTGTTGAGAAAGTGTGATGGTTCCCTGTTGCCTCCCACGCTGAATTTCTAGGAGTGAGAGCGAAAGGACCTTCTAGTTTTCCTCGGACCGACGGCTTTAATTCCCATCCGAAGGAAGTCGTGCTACGGATTTTTCGTCAATCAACTGGGTTCGAACCAACGAACCTCGGGCCCTGAGGCGAGAACTTTACCTTAAAACCGCCGAGGCTAGCTGTTATTTAACAGGTGTTGATAATATCTATCAGACGTGACAGCTTCAGATAACATGACTTGGCGTATGAACATGTTAAAGCAGATCTAGTAACATCTCTAGCCGTCATATAAGGCCCTTTCTATTAAAACTGTCGCAGTTCATGAAGAGCTTGATACCGGATGTAATCAGGTTGAAACGTTATCTTGCAGACACTAGGTGTTGAACGTGACTGTACCAGGTTAAACTTTGTACAGGCCCGTGCTGTTTTTTTGTTTTTTTTAAATCACGTTTAATCCCTCGAACTGTTTCAACCTCCAAAACCTACCCCTCCTCCATGGCCGACACTATTACAATAATAGGTTGCTTGGGACAGCATCTGGGACGGCTAGTCTCTGCCCCCCTGACCCCCGCCCCCTCTGAAGGAGTGGAGGGGGTGACTACCAGCTCCCAGATAACCTCCTTCAACTTTCTGCTACCCTGTCCCTTGAATTTCAAAGTCACAATTACGTGCAGTCTCCTATTCTGCTCACGTAGCGCCACCGTTTGGATTGTAGCATGCCCCGGGAGTAAAGGGTGAGGGAGCACCCCCCCCCCCCCCCCCGTTACACCAATATTACCCCACGGCTACACCAGGAATGACGTGGAATATCAGACAGAGATGAGGTAATGAAGGGGGATTAGGATGTCGCAGAGTCACATTCAAGAATGTCGAGCGAAGCTCTTGTTTATTTCTAATTTATATTCCGGAGCGGTTCGTCAGGGGGAGGAATTCAAAACACGAAGATACCGAACACACTTTGGAGCTGATCAACAACTGAAAACTAGAACAGTTGAAAATAATGGTGTTCATCTTTATTGATATTAAGTTGGGAATTTAGGGTAAGAAAATTAAGGGCAGTGCTTTTGCAGGGGTTTTCTTTATTGCAAAACAGTTTTTTTGGCCGAAATAATATAATTCTACAGTATATAAACATAAAGTATAATTTTCTTCACACGGTGATATCAACAATTGTTGAATATCTGTCATGATCAAAGCGGCATTAGATGACAAACTTTTTAAATGAAGAGAAAAAGTTGTCTTTAAATTCCAGGACGCCCTCGACAGATATTCAACAATTGTTGATATCACCGCGTGGAGAAAATTAAAATATACGTTTCCATTAAAGTAATATTTGGTTCATCTTGACCAAAAAGATTGACAATTTATCACGTCTCCTACATCCCACTGTAACATACAAGGACGTGTTACTATCATGATTATTAAATAATGGTAATTCCACAAGAGACAATAAAGAGGCTTCACGCGTCCTATCCACTTCAACGTTCCACCTAACCTAACCTAACCTAACCTAACCTACCCTACATTGTATGTTCTGGTACTCATTACACCACCGTCGACTGCTTAGGTAAGCTAAGCGCTGCCACTAAGCAGGCTAGCACGTTTGTATTCAAAATTATCTTTCCACTTATAACTTATTTATTTTTTGATAAACTTTTTAAAAGCATCTTTTAATATTAAATGATAAATTGTAATTATTAATTAAATTTGAAATCATATTTCTAAGCTCACATTACTAAATGTTTGTTACAACTTACTTTGTGTTGAGGCCATTAGATGGTATTAGTATTTTTCTAATTATATTATTTCTAGTTAAATGCCGCCATATTAATATGGAATTGGATGCCACCATATTTGGGGTTGAAAATGATGTCTTATGTAATTGTGATCCTGATGTACCAGGCGTGGAAATTATCTAATCCTGTATAAATGTCTTCTCACACTCCCTTGGAATAAATATGTTCGTTCAAAACAAAAATCAAAAGTAGCGTGAAGAAACTATAGATGATGGCGAACCCTTTGATGGGAAAAATACTGAAACCTGCCCTTAAGGCATCAGTCTCGTCATATACTGGACCGCTGTTGACGGGGAGAACGGGGTTTGAATCACGGCTGAGTATACTTAGGGTGAGTTTAAGAAAAAACATGTTTTCCAAATTTCCCCCTTACACAGACAAATGTGGGTGCACATGATAAAATTTGGAGAGGTAGACCCTGAGGAGAGAAACAAGGCAGCAGTAAGAAGAGGTAGACCCTGAGGAGAGAAACAAGGCAGCAGTAAGAAGAGGTAGACCCTGAGGAGAGAAACAAGACAGCAGTAAGAAGAGGTAGACCCTGAGGAGAGAAACAAGACAGCAGTAAGAAGAGGTAGACCCTGAGGAGAGAAACAAGACGGCAGTAAGAAGAGGTAGACCCTGAGGAAACAAGACAACAGTAAGAAGAGGTAGACCCTGAGGAGAGAAACAAGACAACAGTAAGAAGAGGTAGACCCTGAGGAGAGAAACAAGACAGCAGTAAGAAGAGGTAGACCCTGAGGAAACAAGACAGTAGTAAGAAGAGGTAGACCCTGAGGAAACAAGACAGCAGTAAGAAGAGGTAGACCCTGAGGAGAGAAACAAGACAGCAGTAAGAAGAGGTAGACCCTGAGGAGAGAAACAAGACAACAGTAAGAAGAGGTAGACCCTGAGGAGAGAAACAAGACAACAGTAAGAAGAGGTAGACCCTGAGGAGAGAAACAAGACAGCAGTAAGAAGAGGTAGACCCTGAGGAGAGAAACAAGACAGCAGTAAGAAGAGGTAGACCCTGAGGAGAGAAACAAGACAACAGTAAGAAGAGGTAGACCCTGAGGAGAGAAACAAGACAGCAGTAAGAAGAGGTAGACCCTGAGGAGAGAAACAAGACAGCAGTAAGAAGAGGTAGACCCTGAGGAGAGAAACAAGACAGCAGTAAGAAGAGGTAGACCCTGAGGAAACAAGACAGTAGTAAGAAGAGGTAGACCCTGAGGAAACAAGACAGCAGTAAGAAGAGGTAGACCCTGAGGAGAGAAACAAGACAGCAGTAAGAAGAGGTAGACCCTGAGGAAACAAGACAACAGTAAGAAGAGGTAGACCCTGAGGAGAGAAACAAGACAGTAGTAAGAAGAGGTAGACCCTGAGGAAACAAGACAACAGTAAGAAGAGGTAGACCCTGAGGAGAGAAACAAGACAGTAGTAAGAAGAGGTAGACCCTGAGGAAACAAGACAACAGTAAGAAGAGGTAGACCCTGAGGAGAGAAACAAGACAGCAGTAAGAAGAGGTAGACCCTGAGGAGAGAAACAAGACGGCAGTAAGAAGAGGTAGACCCTGAGGAAACAAGACAACAGTAAGAAGAGGTAGACCCTGAGGAGAGAAACAAGACAGCAGTAAGAAGAGGTAGACCCTGAGGAGAGAAACAAGACAGCAGTAAGAAGAGGGAGACCCTGAGGAGAGAAACAAGACAGCAGTAAGAAGAGGTAGACCCTGAGGAGAGAAACAAGACAGCAGTAAGAAGAGGTAGACCCTGAGGAGAGAAACAAGACAGCAGTAAGAAGAGGTAGACCCTGAGGAGAGAACAAGACAGTAGTAAGAAGAGGTAGACCCTGAGGAGAGAAACAAGACAGCAGTAAGAAGAGGTAGACCCTGAGGAAACAAGACAGCAGTAAGAAGAGGTAGACCCTGAGGAGAGAAACAAGACAGCAGTAAGAAGAGGTAGACCCTGAGGAGAGAAACAAGACAGCAGTAAGAAGAGGTAGACCCTAGAGGAGAGAAAAAGACAGCAGTAAGAAGAGGTAGACCCTGAGGAGAGAAACAAGACAGCAGTAAGAAGAGGTAGACCCTGATGAGATAACAAGACACTGAGGACCGAATCAAGTCCCTGTTGCGGACCTGACCTTGATACGCAGCTGCACTACGTAGGTACCCGCCTCCAAGAGCCCTTGTTCTCCTACAGAAAACAGTACCGATCCAGGCTCGCTGATAGGGAGGACTGAACGAGGTCCTTCAGTAACAAAACACTTCCGGTGTGAACCCAAACAAGGCGGACAGCTGCCTCCCAAACTCGCAACAAGCAGCGGCTTTTAGAAATAATAATACAAATTACTCGTCTCAATCCGCGGTGCTCTCATCCACCGGTACAAATCATGATCAAGAGGGGGGGGATGAGGGGTAGATGATATTGAGAGCCCGTCTCACCCCCAGATAACACCTAACTTAGGTGGGTAGTACTCCTAGATCTAGAACCCGAGCTATATACAGGTTAATATGGTATTTCTAGGATTGTCATAACAACAGCAATAACAGGGCTCGATTACAGCGCTGTTATATCAATGTTCACCACTTACAAATGTTTTGGCGTTTTGGGTTAGAACTTCCCCTCAAGGCTGCTACCACTGGTTTGGTTCATAAGTGCTCTCTTTGTTATTTGTTTTAGGGACTTACTGAGATCCCATGACCCTTCTCTCAAATGATTGACATCCGAAACTTTTCAAACTGTATTTACTCTCACGTCAGTTACTCGGGAGAAATGTCGCATAAGAGACTTGAAGTGTAATTCACATGCCGAGCACCTTAAGTGTCAAGTAAGTGGCGTGGTACTCTACCTGAGTGTATATAAAACACTCCAATGGGTTCTAGTCTGCGAAACTTAAGGGGGAAGTGAACTTTAGAAGTCTTTATAGCAAAGCCTTTTCTGGATTCCAAAATAGAGAAAATATTTATCCGGTAGATAAGTTCAGTCTATATTTCTACACACGCTGAAATAAACATTTGTTGAACATCCGTCATGTGATTAAGTGGACTTTTAACAGGACTTATGAGGAGGAAAAGTCTCAGTAAAATGGCGGTGCTCATGACAGATAATAGATAACTGTTTATTACCAAATGTAGATAATTAAACTAAACATATCTACCGGAGAGATATATTCTATTTAGTTTGGACAGACAAAGTGATGTTTTCATATGAAAACTTTAGAAATGCGAATTTTAGTTTGGTTTCCCCTGCACCTGCACCGATGAACATGAGGTAAAAGGCGTCCGCTTCATAGTGTGTGGTCATTTTTAGTGGTCAAGAGATCATAATCTAGATGTTGGCCGATTTTTTAACTTTTTCTTTCAACAACTTTGTAATTAAAGTCTTTATCCAAAAGAGTGTTTAAAGTAAGTGCGACCAAATTCACGCGAAGAGAGGAGAGAGTGGGAGAGAGGTAATAAATGCTCTCCCCCTCTGCCCATAATACAACCGGCCGAGATTATAACCTCTACCAGCAAGTTTATTATATCATCGTGAGATTGGTGCCTTAAAAGTCATCTTGTTCTCTTGTCCTAATCAACTTGCTCTCTTGTCCTAGTCTCAACTCGCTCTCTTGTCCTAGTCTCAACTCGCTCTCTTGCCCTAGTATTAACTTGCTCTCTTGTCCTAGTAGTTAACTTGCTCTCTTGTCCTAGTTAACGTGTTCTCTTGTCCTAGTTAACTTGCTCTCTTGTCCTAGCTAACTTGCTCTCTCGTCCTAGTTAACTTGCTCTTTTGTCCTAGTTAACTTGCTCTTGTCCTAGCTAATTTGCTCTCTGTCTAGTTAATTAGCTCTCTTGTCCTAGTTAACTAGCTATCTTGTCCTAGTTAAACATTAGTAGCTCTGTGTTAAAATCTTCTTCAGACTGACGTGAACTACAAACAAATTGCTCCTTCGATAGGTCATATTTGTTATCTTGCATTTTATAATACTATAAGTTAATGTTTTTTATCTAAAAAGTTAAAAAATGAACAAAATCAGTTTTGATAGAACTCAAGAGATTTCTGTAGATATAAAGTCTGGGTTTGTTTTAAATTGTGACTCACTTTTTAAATACTTATTAAATTTTAAACTTTAGAGCACATCCTTTGTGTAAAAGCTTTCTTACAAAACAAAATGAAAAGAATCGGTCATGTAGAACTTTGAAAAGTGGTGTCGAAAGAAATCACGTCACGTTTTAAATATATGTTTGTGTACTGGATGGGTGATTACAGAACAAATCCCACCCCTTCACTTTATCTGAGCTGCAACCCGTCAAACCCGCGCCTTCACCTCGTGATTCATATCTCACCGCGATTGGCACTCTGGGATGTTTCACGGACGGAAGGAGACCGTCTCTTACATAACCCTCAACTCTCCTGGCAGTGTTGCCCCGCCCCTATTCCCCCACACCTCTCCCGAGTACGAGGGGAGGGGAGCGTCTTGCGACCCGTACACACGGACCAACTATTACCGTGTGAACCGACAAACTGGCTTCTTGTTTCTCGTCACCGCGTCTCACTGCCCTTTTTGGGTTACACACTAGGGTGATGTGTTAGGGACGAGGAAGTTTGATTTAGAGGAATTGTACCCAAATTTATGTGTAGAGAAAAGGGGTAAGCCGTTTACAAGGGTGTCACCAGAATTATATAAACCATATTTAATTACTTTTTCACTACCAAGATTTAAAATATATCCCCTTTACTGAGATTTTCATCCAGAATTTCATTAATTCTTATTTCTAAGATCTTCTCATTTCTGAACTATGCTCACTGGAGAGCATGGGTAAATTTAAAATAACTCCGAGCCAATTTATTTAAAAAAAAAGTACCATTCTTACCTGCACAGTTAAACTGGGCTTACAAAAAAAAAAAGCACGACTTTTTAATGACTGGCAGACATTTTCATATCTGAAAATCAATTATCCAAAGTGTACCCAACTGGGAATCCAACACCAGTCTTCTAGTCATAGACAGTCCTATTTATCTCAAGAATGACTCCTTAAATCATTCTACCAAAGAAGCGAGCTAGCCACAGTAACTCAGCTTACGCGGTTAATTTCATTCCGTAGGTTTCCACGCAGGTTAATTAACCGTGTAAGTTGAGTGGGAGCTTAAATAAGATGTAATCTTGTACGGACCTTTATTTTCGTTTGTAAGGATAATTATTAAAGATTTTTTTATAATAAGTACTACTCAGTTTCAATAACAAGACACAACTTACGCTCAAGGTAGAAACAAACAAAATGGCGATGATACTATCAGTGGTGTGTCAGATTGCTCGGATTCACATAATATATTATAATTAAAGCGTCACTAGATAGATGTCGTTGCTAGTCACAAGTATAAGTAACACAACCACGTATCTACGAGTCCGTGTAAGTCAGGGACTCACTGTATTTACACAACCACGTATCTACGAGTCCGTGTAAGTCAGGGACTCACTGTATTTACACAACCACGTATCTACGAGTCCGTGTAAGTCAGGGACTCACTGTATTTACACAACCACGTATCTACGAGTCCGTGTAAGTCAGGGACTCACTGTATTTACACAACCACGTATCTACGAGTCCGTGTAAGTCAGGGACTCACTGTATTTACACAACCACGTATCTACGAGTCCGTGTAAGTCAGGGACTCACTGTATTTACACAACATGTAAGTATCGTGGGATATTGAGCGTGATTTGGTAATACCCCGGTTTGAGTTGTCACGTGTCAGCGTTGTAAGAACAGACGCATGCGCAGAAGAGATAAAAGTTGTCACTTTACCAGGTTGAACAGAGATTGTCTCGTGTGTAAAACAAAAGTAGAACTAAATATTATACTTATACTTATTATACTTATTATTACTTATTATTATTATACTTCAACACAAGATTTGAAGGGAAGGGTTTTAATTAAAGGTGCTTTAAACATATATATCATCATCATCATCATATTAAACAGACACTGGTTGGGTCTGTTTGGAACAAAAGCCCATCCACCACCTCCTTTCTTCCTCTTCTCTTTCCTCCACACTCCTCCTTACTCCCTTCAACCGTCTGTCTCTTGGTCTGCCTCTCATCCTGCCACCTCATTATTCAACATCCTTCTGGACTTCCTTTACCTCTCCATTCTCCTCACATGGTCATATCACCTTATTCGTGGCTTCTCTATCCTATCCTGGTTCTTCCTCTACTATTCCTCTTCCTCCTCCTGTCATATTGTGTCACTATCGTAGTTCCGTCTCTTGCACTTGTCTGTTATATCTCTGCTCTCACACTTCTATCTTCCCTCCTCTTTCATTTATTTATCTCCTGTTTCTTTCATAATGCAATAAAATGTCCGTTTGTTTTAAAATACACATTTATTTATATATTTTAAACATGACCCGATTCTTTTCGACATTTCCACTGAAGAGAGAACTTTTAACCTAACGATAACAATTTGAATAGCTGGATTCAGTTTTTCTTTTCTCCCCAAAGTGAATATTTTCCGTCTCTACCGCCCGGCGAACATCGCCGTTAGTGACCCAGGTCACGACAGTTGACTTCAGTTTCCCGCTTCACTGCCTTCTACTAACCAATCACAATCACGGGGCTCCTTCAGACCACCCTCTAACCCACCTCCTACTAGTGTGCTGAGTCGGAGGAACCCCCCCTCCCCCCCCCTCTGGGACTCCAGATCACACCCTCACGATCTTCCCGGCTCAGATTCTGGGGATTGTGGCGGCGCCATTTTCAAACTCTTGTCTCGTCCTAGAGCGTCCAATGCACCTGGGACCTCCTGAGTCTTGTGTACATCTCGAATAGAGCTATGTATTATATACTTTTATATTTTACAAAATGATAATAAGATTAATGTTTACCCAAGTCTCTGTCCTCGATGAACGAACACCGTCTCTGCTACTGTAATAAGTTGTTTCAGCAAGCCGGACTCTTTGCGCCATTCATGCGACTCCTCTAATGCCCCCATTGTATGTGAACCTACAATTCTAAACAAGTTACTAAGGTCACGGAGTTGAATGGGGCATCAAGAGAGCCGCGGTGCATTGTGGGGGACACAGCAAACTCTCTTCTTACCGCCCGACGGACTTGTGGGTAGTTTTAGTTTGGTTCAAGACTCTCCAAGTGACTTTAGAATAATAGCGGTCCTTCCCTGATGGTCGAGTGGTCAGGGAGACCGACCAGGGACCTCAGAACTGTTCCAGAACGTCCACATTATTGGAGCAATATGTGGTCTTAATGTGATGAGAAGTTAGTAAAGATACGCGTGGTTAGGAGTTCACTACAAGTATTTTCTCACGTTCCAAAAAAGCAAAGCGAGCTCCAAGTAGATACATTTTAGAAGTTGAAGGATCCACATCCATTCAGAAGGATTTCTTTTTTCCATCCTCACCCCAGGCGAATACATCACCTTAGAACTATCCTTTCTTATCCAGTTCCCTTTGACAGTCTAACACTGTGGCCTACCCGCCTCGGTGGTCAAACGGTACAAGGCATCAGTCTCGCAACGTACTGTATTGGAGTTCCGATGACGGCAGATGAGGGTTCGAGTCCCGGTCGGGTGCACTGAGGGTGGTTTTCCCACTCTCCTTCCACACAAAGACGGGTGCACTTCCTCTAACTCTTCTTCGTCCCTTAGCGTAACAATGTGTGCATCCCGGTTGCACGGTAAATACTGGGCAAAAAAAGTGGCACAACAACGAGAGTTAAGGTCGGTGTTTTATCAGATATTGTTTCGGCAAAATAAATAAATATTGCTTCAGTAGAAATAACAATAATAAATAATAATAATAATAATAATAATAATAATGGCGTGTCTGCTACATCCCTTGTAGCTCAGTAGGGAGAGAGTAGCCATACTAACGTACTAATCGTACTGCCCTCCCTTGTAGCTCAGTAGGGAGAGAGTAGCCAGTACTAACGTACTAATCGTACTGCCCTCCCTTGTAGCTCAGTAGGGAGAGAGTAGCCAGTACTAACGTACTAATCGTACTGCCCTCCCTTGTCCCGATGAGACGAGAGGTTGGCGGTGAACGTGACGAGGTGGAGTCAATGAAGAACTTAACCTAAATAGAGCCAAATCAACCAAACCTTGGTGAGAGTTGAGATGATTCCTCTTTAGAGAAATATTCTCGCCTGCACCGACCGGGAATCGAGCCCGGTGACCTATAGGTCAGCAGTCAGAGACATGGGGCTGGCTTACACATGGTGATATCAACAGTTGTTGATTATATTCCTTGGACTTTTTAAATTAAAGAGAAAAAGTTCTGTTTAAAGTCCCCTGAGCTGTTGTCGACAATTGTTTGGATCACCGAGTGGAAATTAAAGTGAACGCATCTACTGAAGCAATTCATATTAATATCATGAAGAGTCTGTCTGTCTGTCTGTCAGGAGCGACGTTTGATGTCCATCGTAAGCAGAGAGCTGATATGTAAGCATTAGTAGCCCCCTGGACACAAATATGCCAATCGTTACCCGGGTAAACTAACACCGGGTAATTCTGATAGTCTTACATTTTAAATTTAGGATGAAATAAATTGTTTTCTATTAAAATTGCATAAAAAACATTGACTTTTCTTCTCGTCCCCTTAAAACCCCCACCCCCTTAAAAGAGCTATTCCAAATAATCGAGCTAACCATCAGGAGAATGTATTCTTATCCTGATGGGGATCATATACTGCCATTTCGAGAAAAGGATATTTAAACTCCGCCAGCCCCCCTTTTTTTCACATTGAAGGTTTTAGGGCACGACCCCCCCCCCCCCCTTTCCCCTCTTCTTGAGATCAAATCGCGGCGGGGGCTACTTTGTTTACAGAAAGTTGAAGAAGGAGGGGGGGGGATTTATTTCGTCATCATACGCGTGCCCTTCCCTTTAAATGTCACTTGTGGGAATCCCCGGACACGGCTCGATGGAGGTGAAGGGAACTCCCGTTGATCCTGGCTCAGAAGGACTCACGGAGGAACTGAGGGGAAGAAGGATGTGACAACGTCTAACAGTGGTGTGGACACACGGACTAAACGTCAAGATAAACAATATTCAAATTAATACATTCCTGGCATACCTTGGTTATTACCTTGTGGTTCAATCATTCTATAACAGACAATGTAGACATTTCTCTCTGGCAGTGACGTCAGTTTCAGGCAATATACTTATTACTCCTAGACCACGCAAGTCTTGCCTATATGTCTGCTACGTAAGGACATGCACCTCACAATGAATGGACTTAAATTACTTCACAAAATCTTCCTCGAATATAAAAATAATAATTCACGTCACCAAAGAAAATGTGTTTCAGATACCATAACATGTTGGTCCTGTTTGATGTACACTAACAATACTGGTCTGAGAATGTGAACCTGCGCCCAGCCGCCATCTTGTTATGTTCATCTCTGACCACTCGCCAGTGACGCTCTCTATATCTCCTCTTTGTTTCGAAGCAACAGATTCGAAATGTACATTCGAAACGAAGTCAACTTATCATAACCCCCCACCTGCCACCACCTGGGATATCTCCCCCCCCCCCTCTAGAGAGAGGTAGGAGAGGGGGGGTGGTAAGGCAAACACTCAACAATGGAAATATTATTCTTCACGGTTTACCAACTCCCGCGGTTGTGTTCTAACTTCTTGTATTTAAATGGAGTTTCTTAACCCCCCGGTGATCCCCCGCACGACAGTCGGAAGGGGAGTCCCCGCCCATTGGGTGGTATTTACATAAGTAATATGAAGTCTCGTAAAAACCAGTCCATAAAGTTTTACTCCGGGAGAAGAAATGAAGCAAATAATAATCGATACCAGAGGAAAGAGGAGAAACTTTGGCAGAGAGGAAGGAGGAGAAACTTTGGCAAAGAGGAGGGAGGAGAAACTTTGGCAGAGAGGAAGGAAGAGAAACTTTGGCAGAGGAGGAGGGGAAAACTTTGGCAGAGAGGAGGAGGAGAAACTTTGGCAGAGAGGAAGGAGGAGAAACTTTGGCAGAGAGGAGGGAGGAGAAACTTTGGCAGAGAGGAAGGAAGAGAAACTTTGGCAGAGAGGAGGGAGGAGAAACTTTGGCAGAGAGGAAGGAGGAGAAACTTTGGCAGGAGGAAGGAGTGGAAACTTTGGCAGAGAAGGAGGAGAAATCTTTGGCAGAGACGGGGGAGAAACTTGACAGAGAGGAAGGAGGAGAAACTTTGGCAGAGGAAGGAGGAGAAACTTTGGCAAAGAGGAGGAGAAGAAACTTGGCAGAGAGAAGAGGAGAAAACTTTGGCAGAGGAGGAGGAGAAACTTGGCAGAGAGGAAGGAGGAGAAACTTTGACAGAGAGAGGGAGAAGACACTTTGGCAGAGAGGGAGGAGAAACTTTGACAGAGAGGAAGGAGGAGAAACTTTGGCAGAGAGGAGGGAGAAGAAACTTTGGCAGAGAGGAAGGAGGAGAAACTTTGGCAGAGAGGAGGAGGAGAAACTTTGGCAGAGAGGAAGGAGGAGAAACTTTGGCAGAGAGGAGGAGAAGAAACTTTGGCAGAGAGGAAGGAGGAAACTTTGACAGGAGGAAGAGAAATGTTGTGCTCAACGACAAAATGGTAGAAGAGTTGACTCTTTGATTGTTATTCAGCGAGGGAGTGAAGATAGTACTAACATTTGCGGGTAGAGGGTGTCATGTGGTCAGCACAACAAACGCTCAAACCACCAATCTCAGTTTTCTAGACCGGAGCTGCTACTTCTTTATTCAAGTATCTCCTCATGTGTCCGTTACAGAACCACTGCTTGGGATCGAGCCCGGATCCTTTGGATGTGTATCCAAGAACTGTAGTCACTATACCACAGATCGGTGAAATGGTTTCATCTGTTAGCGTGGATAGAGACAGACAGACAGACAGACAAGCGGCAACTTGAAATAACTTACTAGGTTTCAGCGAGGAATGAAACGTCGGCCTTTATCAACAATCTCCAGTTGGATCTTTAGAAAATCACAATACTTCTCTCTCCGAGAGTCCACTTGTCTCCAGCCCCACAGCGCATGCGTACTGATATAATACGGTCTGTACCCACTTCCCAGACTGGATGTTCTAAGGCGTCAGTCTCGCAATAAATCTAAATGCCGATGTTTAGGGTTACAATCCTTGTTCGGGTGAACCGAGGCTGGTTTTCTACGCTTCCTTCCACGAAAATGTGGGTACACTTATTCTACAATCCATCTTACTCATCTTTGACACAATAGTGTAATTAGTCCATATGTGTACAAACCGAGCGGGTATAAGACAGGTGATGAAATTTAAAAAAGGCACGCCCAAACGTTGGGGATCCCTCCAGTGTGTGCCAACTGTTAAATTTAAGCAGACGCTAATAAAATATAACTACCCCACAGTTCCGTGAAAACTGCCCCATTTAACTTCTCTGTGTTTTCTTCATTTTGAGAAAAGTCTTCCGTAAATCCTGGTACACACGAGCAAACATTGTACAAGATCTGCCTCACGGAGCCCATTCATCGTCTGCTAGGAAACCTGACACGTCTGCTAGGAAACCTGACACGTCTGCTAGGAAACAAGACACGTCTGCTAGGAAACAAGACACGTCTGCTAGGAAACCTGACACGTCTGCTAGGAAACCTGACACGTCTGCTAGGAAACAAGACACGTCTGCTAGGAAACAAGACACGTCTGCTAGGAAACCTGACACGTCTGCTAGGAAACAAGACACGTCTGCTAGGAAACAAGACACGTCTGCTAGGAAACCTGACACGTCTGCTAGGAAACAAGACACGTCTGCTAGGAAACAAGACACGTCTGCTAGGAAACCTGACACGTCTGCTAGGAAACCTGACACGTCTGCTAGGAAACTGACACGTCTGCTAGGAAACCTGACACGTCTGCTAGGAAACAAGACACGTCTGCTAGGAAACAAGACACGTCTGCTAGGAAACAAGACACGTCTGCTAGGAAACAAGACACGTCTGCTAGGAAACCTGACACGTCTGCTAGGAAACCTGACAACGTCTGCTAGGAAACAATGACTGTATTTGTTAAAGGAAGGCTAGTTAAATATTTCGTTAGAGCTGAACGTCTGGGCGGCAATTTCTCTCTTACGTAGGCGGTCGTTTTAATACTAACCACTATTTAAGAAATATTCTAAGCTATGTTTTAACAATGAATCAAGAAGCCATTGCATTGTGTAAATATGGTAGACAATCGTATGTGCAAACTCTGGTCTGTGTGCAATCAATGTCAACCAGATCTTGTTCCATTTACTGTTCCTTGTACTAGACATTGTGCCGTGTGTACCGGGTTTAAGGCAATAAACAAGTTATATTTTTGTTCCTCCTATTGTATATTTAATTTTTTCTTTTCACTGCCGAAACCGTTGTATTTCCCCCCCCCCCCCCCCATACTAGAATGTTACTCCATATTCCTCGTCACTTCATGTTCCGTGTTTTACTGCCTCCCTCCTAGTTACGTCTTTCTTCCTCTCGGCACCTGCCCTCTCTCCTCATTCATTATACCTCCCCTCCCTCTCCTCATTCATTATACCACCCCTCCCCACCAGTCAAAGCTAGTCGGCGTATTCACAATAGCGATGTGATAATAAGGAAGATAGGATATAGAGGAAATGTGCCAGCATTCAACCCAATACACCCAGTCAGGATTAGAGCTTTGATCTTCACGGTCAGAGGAAGAAACCGTTCAATACGAGACTTACGCCTTTGTACACAATGTGGGTTGTGCGATATTCTTCTCTTGATGAGCACGTAGCGCCCTTTCCTACGGGGGAATGAGGGGAACCTAGGCTTGGTGTGAGGTACACCAGCCTCTGAGGTGAACCTAGGCTTGGTGTGAGGTACACCAGCCTCTGAGGGGAACCTAGGCTTGGTGTGAGGTACATCAGCCTCTGAGGTGAACCTAGGCTTGGTGTGAGGTACATCAGCCTCTGAGGGGAACCTAGGCTTGGTGTGAGGTACACCAGCCTCTGAGGTGAACCTAGGCTTGGTGTGAGGTACACCAGCCTCTGAGGGGAACCTAGGCTTGGTGTGAGGTACACCAGCCTCTGAGGTGAACCTAGGCTTGGTGTGAGGTACACCAGCCTCTGAGGGGAACCTAGGCTTGGTGTGAGGTACATCAGCCTCTGAGGTGAACCTAGGCTTGGTGTGAGGTACATCAGCCTCTGAGGGGAACCTAGGCTTGGTGTGAGGTACACCAGCCTCTGAGGTGAACCTAGGCTTGGTGTGAGGTACACCAGCCTCTGAGGTGAACCTAGGCTTGGTGTGAGGTACACCAGCCTCTGAGGGGAACCTAGGCTTGGTGTGAGGTACATCAGCCTCTGAGGGGAACCTAGGCTTGGTGTGAGGTACACCAGCCTCTGAGGGGAACCTAGGCTTGGTGTGAGGTACATCAGCCTCTGAGGGAACCTAGGCTTGGTGTGAGGTACATCAGCCTCTGAGGGGAACCTAGGCTTGGTGTGAGGTACACCAGCCTCTGAGGTGAACCTAGGCTTGGTGTGAGGTACACCAGCCTCTGAGGGGAACCTAGGCTTGGTGTGAGGTACACCAGCCTCTGAGGTGAACCTAGGCTTGGTGTGAGGTACATCAGCCTCTGAGGGGAACCTAGGCTTGGTGTGAGGTACACCAGCCTCTGAGGTGAACCTAGGCTTGGTGTGAGGTACACCAGCCTCTGAGGGGAACCTAGGCTTGGTGTGAGGTACATCAGCCTCTGAGGGGAACCTAGGCTTGGTGTGAGGTACATCAGCCTCTGAGGGGAACCTAGGCTTGGTGTGAGGTACATCAGCCTCTGAGGGGAACCTAGGCTTGGTGTGAGGTACACAGCCTCTGAGGTGAACCTAGGCTTGGTGTGAGGTACACCAGCCTCTGAGGGGAACCTAGGCTTGGTGTGAGGTACACCAGCCTCTGAGGGGAACCTAGGCTTGGTGTGAGGTACACCAGCCTCTGAGGGGAAGTTCTGGTTCTATTCCGGACTTGGTGGGAAAAAACATTTCAGGAGTGAGACCTGTTTCCGCGTGGCCTTGGGTCCCATATTGATGAATTAACGTTCGGGGGTCTGAATGCTGTGTCTCTTCTAGAACTAAAAATATTTATATAACCGGTAAACTAGACCCGCTTCAGTGGCCGAATTGTCTAAGGCGTCACTCTTTTATTCGACGGGGAGGTTGGGACTCGAATCCCGGCTGGGTCTACTGGTTGTGGTTTCCCACCCTCCTTCCACGCAAGTTTTGGTAGACTACCTCTATAAAATGCTTCCTTTCTCCTCCGTACCCCTTTAGAGACATATATACTATAACTGAACGGTCTGTCTTCCCTTGGAACTATCCTCAGTCCACCACTGAGAGTGGTTTGTGGAGATGTTTGCTGTCTACACATCTGTGAACCCCCCCCCCCCCCCCCCCCCACCGCAGCCATGTTTTGAGGTTAGCGCGTCGCTCCATACGTCACGTCTGAGTGGTTATCAACAAGACGCCCTCACGTCGGGACGCCCTGACTAAAAGGTTGTAGAGACGCCAAGCGTCGCGTCACCTTCAGCTGATTAACCTAGTTAAGAAGATAAGAAACGTTCCGTTGAACACGAGACGCCAGTCTCAAGCTACTAAGTTAGGTGTGTTCTAACGAGCACGACTTACAAACTAGCGGAATACTAGACTAGACCCAAAGCGATGTCCCTTTATTGACAAACCACCAGTTATAGTTTTTCTTTCATTCCGGGAATTTAACTCGGGACCCTCGGACCGGCACCCAAGTAGGCTGGCTACGTAACTAAGGTGAATAGGGTTCGATTCCCGGTGATATGTCAGCCCGTGTAAAGGTGCAGTGTCCACAGTTGTGCGAGGAACTACTATCTGACGCGCTTCGGTGGCTGCATGGTCTAAGGAGCTACTCTCGCAATAGACTATACTGCAGGTGATGGGTAGATTGAGGTTCGAATCTCGGCCAGGTGTACTAAGGGTGGTTTTCTACGCACATTCCCCGAAAATGCGGGTACTCTTCCTATAAATACGATCATCGCCATCCCTAAGGAGCAGTATCGTAATTAGTACGCTATTATCTGTCCCTCCAAAGCGCGTCTTGAACCCGGTAGGACTGAGACAGCCTGTAAGAGGCTTGATGCTGCCAGCCTGACGTCCTTGTATGGCGAGTTGTCTACACCGCCAATGTGCAGGCGCTACCGTGTTCCTACAGGGGAAGATACTTACCTTAGCTCGCGTATACCACCATCCCCTTCATCCTCTTTGTAAACATGTGACGGGAAAGTAATGTCCTCCATATGATATATGGATGCATAAGAATTGAGAAAAATACGAAAATGTACTCGCACTCAATTTAAATTATTTGTACACGGTAATCGAACCTGGGGAGTTGAACTCGTCGTGCCAATGATCTTCCAGGAGTAGGTCCGTCACTAATATATTAAGGCAGAGTCTGGGATGGATGTGTGGACATCGTATCGCAAGCTATCAGACTTCTGCGAATCAGGAGAGTCAATATACGATACAAGATCTTGGTGGTAGAGCATTGGCGTGCTATGTCGGAGGTCCCTTGTTCAGTTCTCGTGCCATCTTTCCACTAATTTAAATTAATTGAAGAGTGGCTCCCTCCATACGGACAGTGCCATGTGGCTCACAACCAGCTCTTAGAGACTCACGCCTTACCCTTTAATTACGAAACCATATTTATAGTATTAAAAGCTTAGCCTTATTGTTTGGATGAGTATCATCATCATCACCGCGTCTTACTACCCGTTCGGGTTATACGCACTAACGCTAATGTGTAATGGTAGGGTGATTGTGAGATGAAATGAAGGACCTACAGTTTAACGTGGGATCCGAACCACGGTGGAGGCCTGGCATTCCACACATTCACAAGATGTCTTGTCAGAGGTGAAGGAAGGGTTTGGTAATCAGATAAATCTGTGCCAGGACCAAGGACTGAACCCCGGACCCCATAATATAAGTTCGACACCTTACCCCTAGACCACCAGGTCACCCGATGGATGAGTACAGAAAGGTTTAGTTCCGAGGAAATGTACTCACATATTCTTAGAAGAATAATGGCAAGACATTTAGAGAAAACCTCCAAACTATACCTGGCAAGGACTCGAACCCATACTTGCTCTTCACCGACAAACACACCAGATAAGAATAACGTTAACTATGATGCAAGCTCCTAATCAACAAATAGGTCGATATTTGCGCACTCCCATGAGCCACCACGATTAAAAAGGTAATTATATCACGAGCGATTAAATATTTTTATTGCATTTCACCTTCAATAACGTGTCATATTTTGTGGAGCCTTTTTTCAAAGGTTTTATCAGTTTTTGTTTATTAATCTGGGTCAACGGTTGATCCACCATAAACAATATGTATATCATAAATAATTACTATGCATACAAATCTAATTAGTTGGTGTATTTAATAACACGCGTGACTTGATTGGAAATGGCAGACACCGGCAAAAAGAAGTTATCTCCAATTAGTCAGAAAAAAACAGATGATAAATATTTTCGTTCGAATCTCATCGAGTGTTCACACAGGACAATAGGACACACAGAACACACAGAACACACAGAACACACAGAACGTTACACACACCCTGCTCTGTTACTACACACCTTGATGCAAGTCCAGAGCTCAGCTTTATTTTCGAGACTAGGGGGCTAGAATGAATCTTGAGAGGGCGACAATCTATTCCAAGGGGGTAAATGCCCCCCCCCCCCCCCTCCTTATCCTCGGTCCGGCTGTCCGCCAGCACACCTAACTTTCACGTCGGCTCCACGATTCGCACAAGATACAAGCTTACAGTGATCAACTCCCAGCTGCTAATGACCCGGTTGTAATCCCAGAAGAAGAAGAAAGGAAAGGAAAAGGGGATATAGTAAAAAAACGCACGTGTAATCCTCAAATTAAAGATTAAAACAAAAAACAAAAAACCTTTTTACGCCGTTTTAGGTCCACATCTCTGAACTGTGGGTGGGAGGATGCGCGCGCAGCTCTGCCCGGGCTGGAGGGGCGGGAGGGGGGATCCAGCCAGATCGAAGCGACGCGGCGGTCTCTCCTTCAGTCGGTCTCAGGAGTTCACCGGAGGAGCAGCGAACTCAGGAGCCGTGCAAGGGTGGGCTATCCCTCGCGGAAAAGGGACATACATGGAATGCTGGTGCATAACGGACCGCCCCTCCTCGTCGGAAATATTCGCGTACTGAATGATTGCTCGGTGTGAAACCAAGATATGTGGTTTAACGACTCGATCCATCTCCCACTTAACCTAACGGCCTCCCCCGTTGACATGTTTTAAAGACGTGCGTTCCAGGTCACGTGTGCGAGTGTGAGTGTGAGTGTGAGACGTGTTTCTCACTCTAAACGTATCACGGGACACGTCAAACCTCGGCGTCAGCTTGTGTGGTTCGCAGTTAATCGATACCTCGTGAAGGCGCCTTAACACCCCTACCCCCCGCCCGCCACGTGTCGGGATAACCCCCCACGTCTCTCGTCGTGGGATCATACGCCACGACGACCAACAACACTCCGGGCGATGCTGTCCGACGACCGTGACTCCACGACCACCAGGACGACGAGAAGAAAGATGTAATTAGCTCTGGTTTCACTTACGAGGAACTTGTGTCGGTTTTCTTCAAGCTGTGGTGTTAACGGAGTCTCGTGATCGTGTGGGGTTGTTTGGAAGCGTGTGCGCGGCTAGTACCTAGAGACGAGACTCACGCGATGTTAGTATCTGTCTACATAGTTTGAGCCTCAACACAGCGGTGTGTGTGTGTTGTGCGCAAACAAGTGTTGAGACACAGAGCTGAGCCCTGACAGTTGTGTTCGTGTTGTGTTCGCGTTGTGTCACCCTGTAGCGAGGATGAAGGTCAGACACGTGGACAGGTACACCCTGTATCCAGCGCGCCGGGACTGAAACTGCCACGAAGAGATGGACCCTTGTTGCTCGGAGAGGAGGAAGAGTCTGCGTGCGCGCAGCTAGTACCTGTACTCCTGACCACGCGAGATGACGTCACGTGGAGTTGGGCTGTACTTGTTTTGCTGGCGGCGGGCGCCCTGACCGTGGCAGGTGAGTGCAAGACTTACAAGCTGACTTAACCTAGGACAGCACTCCTCTATACGGAGCCCCGAGGAACTGCCACAGAAGTGACGGGAGGCGTAGTCTGACTGCGGGCGCATGTGGCCTCGGGTATGGTCCAGAGCGGCAAGGCATTAATACACAAACCCCCCATGGGGACTATTTGGGGCTGTGTACCCTTGCCCCCAATTTCCAATCATAATAAACACTGGGGGGGGGGGGGGGGCTCTGAAGTCATTCTAAATGAGGAGCGAAGTTGACTCAAAGCTTGGAACATGCCAAGTGAAGTAGAAGTTGAAGTCAAAGAGAAGGTTCTAGCTATTGTCACATAACGCTCTATTACAATTTTACTGTTTATGACCCCTCGGAGAGAGGAGTATTGTGATCGTCAGAATAATAAAACTAGATATTTTGTCTGTCGTCGTCTGTCTCGTCCGTCTGTCTGGAGCCGGAACCATTTTACCGTCAGGATAAAACTTTTTATTAAGGTTTCCCTAAAGAGTTTTTGGAATATATAAATACCCTTAAAATTAAGGCTGTTTACTGAAGGCAAGAAAGATTAAAAAAAAATATTTTCTCGAAATATGGTAAACATTACAAACAAAATGGAAACTCTAATTCCCTCGTGAAAATGACTCAGAGGCTACTTACTGTAAATAAACACGTGTTTCCTGCTTTGACAGTCTTCCGCAACTATCCGACAACTTATCGTTGTCAAGTTGTCAAGTTGTAAAGTGTATTATTATTATTATTATTAGCACCACATCTTACTGCCCGTTCGGGTTATACGCACTTATGCTAATGTGTAATGGTAGGGTGATTGTGAGATGAAATGAAGGACCTACAGTTTAACGTGGAATCCGAACCACGGTGGCGACCTGGCATTCCACACATTCACAAGATGTCTTGCAGAGGTGAAGGAAGGGTTTGGCAATCAGATAAATCTGTGCCGGGACCGAGGATGAACCCCGGCCGCCAGCATAGAAGTCCGACACCTTACCCCTAGACCGCCAGGTCACCGTAAAGTTGTAAAGTTGTAAACTTGTTGTACTAATAACAAACATCATTTATTTCAAGTGTTTAACGTGCATTTTTTTGAACCGACTCATTATATCAGCTCATGACTTAACTCTACAATAAACACAACATCCAGCCCCATGTAGTTAATACATCACTATGAAAGGGTAAACAACCAATGATATATTTGTTCGCCCATACCAGGAATCAAACTCAAGACCCTTTGCTCATATTCAAAATTACAATATTGTATTTATATGTTTTCTATAAAACCAATAGTTCCAGCTCTTTGACAATTTATTGAAATGGTTTGTTTTATCTTTGGTAGACATGTTTCTATAACATAGTCTCACAAACTTACGAGTGTTTAATTAATGTTTTTATATTTAAATTAAATATAAAGTCTGGACGGAGGACCGTATCGTTTATTTAAATGGTCCATTAGTTGCGTCAGGTAAAGATAATGTTTGGAACAACAAACAAAGCCCACAATATTATCTAGTGCTGGCATGTCAGAGTTTATCTCTGCTCTCATTTGAATAACTGGTCAGCAGATATCACAAATATACTCATCACATAGCACGGTTTTGTTCGTACTTTGAAATATTTACCAGATGTGATGTTAGTAATCATAATATTAATAATAATAATAATATTTATTTAGTCAAGTTAAGGCGTTAGTCTTATCTTCCCCTTAACCAGCGTTGAATACAAAATACAATATTACATTTATTAAAATAAAAATAAATGCGTTGTTTTTTTAGCGCTGCGTCGTACTACCCCTTCGGGTTCTATGTTTAAGTACTAACTACGATAATAGATTAGGAATTTGAAAGGTTTAATTTAGAGCAAGTGAGCCCACAATTGCGTGGAGAGAGAGTGGAAAACATTTATGAAAAACCACCCCCAGTTCACCCGAGTGAGATTCGAGCCTCGATCTATCCATCCTCAGCAGTATAGCTCAACATGATACCAGCGCGTTAACCAACTACGCCACCGAGGCGGGTCATTACATTTTAATAAAGGCATATTCAAATAAGCATGAAACTATTCGCGCACTCGAAGGAGAATCTAGAATCTAGATGATAGATGACGAGTAGAGTTATCTAGAGTGTTCCAAGCCTGTGACAATGAAATAACGAGCCTATGTATGGGAATAGACATCTGTAGAGTGGATTCTGATCTAACAGCTCGGCTGTGTTTATCTTCAGGAATAGGAACCGTGAGGAGAGGTATTGAGGCTGAGATGTTGGTAATATTTTGTGAAGCAATACTAATAAGCGTAGCCTTCACCTTTCATTATTCTTAAACAACCCAGTTTATTAAAATACTTAGAAATATGGTCATGTTGTTTTAAGTTAAATATGTATCCAACACGTGTTTTGTAGTAGTTCTGCTAGATCAATAGTTCCCAACGTGTGGTTCGCGAAAATACCTGAATATTAGCAGAAAAAGCTGCGTACGCCGTAAGACAAAAACAATCTGACGAAAGTTATGAAATTAACCCAACGATATGGCGAGAGACTGTTTTCTTATATATTTGACCTTGAGAAGATGATTTCAATTTCAAACATAAAATAGTTTTTTTTATAATTATTAATAAATTAATAAATAAATTAAATGTGTTAATTTATATTTTAACTTTTGCTTTTTGAATGTAAAAATACATGCAGTCTTTATTTACCTTCATATCACTTTTTTTTAACCCCTTTACTAGTCCATTTATTTTCGGAAATGGGCTGCGCAAGCGAAGTAAGGTTAGGTTAGGAACCGCACTGATAGATTATTGTGGGTTTCAAACTGGAAGTGAAATAAAATGGCGGATATTTGGTCTGATACTACTCCTGGATTTCATCAGTATAGGTTACCAGCCTTCATTTTCCAAATATTTAAAAAATCTGAAAATCACTCATTTGTAAACTACCCTTTAAAGAATGTTTACCCCGAAACCAAGTTGACATTGTTTTTTGTCGGATGAAATACTTACTAAGTATTAATTTTAAACAAAATCCTTGAAGCAAATTTTAAAAAAACCTCATCAGTAAACTATCCTTAATTTGAGAGTTAGGGTTTGGATTTGATAAAATTGTCCCGAGGTCTATCATCTAAATATGAAGTTTGAACAAAATCTATCAATCCGTTTTGGATCCGTGGCCAGGGACAGACAGACAGACAGACTGACATGAGGACTGACTAAAATGATACAATTACTTTTTTGGGTTCGGGCTCACATAAAACTTCAAGTTTCGTCATAATCTCTAGATTGATTTATTCACGATTACAATACTTTCTATTAATATGAGAAAGTAGAAACACTATTAAGAGGCCTACATTCAAGAATATACCACAACATTCACTATTAAGAGGCCTACATTCAAGAATATACCACAACATTCACTATTAAGAGGCCTACATTCAAGAATATACCACAACATTCACTATTGAAGAGAATGTAATGTAAGTACACTTGACTATCTCAGGAAATAGCGTCTCGTAGCAATGAAGGATTATAATAGACTTATCATCGAGTTAGACAATACTCTCTACCTTACTGCTAGTGGCCGAGTTAGACAATACTCTCTACCTTACTGCTAGTGGCCGAGTTAGACAATACTCTCTACCTTACTGCTAGTGGCAGAGTTAGACAATACTCTCTACCTTACTGCTAGTGGCCGAGTTAGACAATACTCTCTACCTTACTGCTAGTGGCCGAGTTAGACAATACTCTCTACCTTACTGCTAGTGGCCGAGTTAGACAATACTCTCTACCTTACTGCTAGTGGCCGAGTTAGACAATACTCTCTACCTTACTGCTAGTGGCCGAGTTAGACAATACTCTCTACCTTACTGCTAGTGGCCGAGTTAGACAATACTCTCTACCTTACTGCTAGTGGCCGAGTTAGACAATACTATCTACCTTACTGCTAGTGGCCGAGTTAGACAATACTCTCTACCTTACTGCTAGTGGCCGAGTTAGACAATACTCTCTACCTTACTGCTAGTGGCCGAGTTGGACATTACTCTCTACCCTTACTGCTAGTGGCCGAGTTAGACATTACTCTCTACCTTACTGCTAGTGGCCGAGTTGGACAATACTCTCTACCTTACTGCAAGTGGCCGAGTTGGACAATACTCTCTACCTTACTGCAAGTGGCCGAGTTGGACAATACTCTCTACCTTACTGCAATTGGCCGAGTTGGACAATACTCTCTACCTTACTGCTAGTGGCCGAGTTAGACATTACTCTCTACCTTACTGCTAGTGGCCGAGTTGGACAATACTCTCTACCTTACTGCTAGTGGCCGAGTTGGACAATACTCTCTACCTTACTGCAAGTGGCCGAGTTGGACAATACTCTCTACCTTACTGCTAGTGGCCGAGTTAGACAATACTCTCTACCTTACTGCTAGTGGCAGAGTTAGACAATACTCTCTACCTTACTGCTAGTGGCCGAGTTAGACAATACATTGCACCTGAGAGATGAACCCAGGGCCCTCTAGACATATACCTGGTCCCCCGGACCACTCAGTCTCTAGGGAAAGTGTATAGATTAGCTTGATGGAGACGATTCAATGTATCGCGGGTCGTATAGTCCCAGTTACGCAGGGGCTATCATTTCTACTTGCAACAATAGCGTGCAGAGGTCCCCGGATAACCTTTTCACACACGCCACTGGTTCAGCCAATGCAGCGTAACAATACAATACAATACAATACTGTAGTATACTAGAGCGCACTGTGTGAATACCTATATTATGATTTTCATAAAAAACGAGCTATTCGACAGCTAGAAGAGCTAATGCCTAGATCTAATTTCATGTATTCGTACGTCAAGCCATGTGACCTGCAGCTGTAACTTTTTATAACGCCACGTCCTACTACCTGTTCAGTTTATACGACAGTGTGTTAAGGATGAAAAGGTTGAATTTAGAGGAAGTGTACCCGCTTTTGCGTGGAGAGAGAGAGTGTAAAACCACCTTCAGTCCACTCGGTTGGTATTATAGCCCCAATCTACCCGTCATCAGCAATTCAATATATTGCGAGGGTGAAGCCTTACACTATGCGACCACCGAATCAGGTTTTACAGATAATATTAATAGATATAAAATAACAATAATAATTTATATTATTTAAATTTGATAAAAAAAAGGCACCTGGATACAGGAGCCGAACCCGGGACCTTTAGTTGGTTACACCAATGCTCTAATCACTGAGCTATCCATGCCCAGGGTCATTCTCCACTAGGACAAAGTCTGTGATGGACATGTGGAAATCTTCAGCTACGTAAGAGTGATGAGCTAACGCAGCCAACTTTGACTTGAAAAATCAAATATCAAATCTAATAGCTTGGATATTTAATCCATAATAATAATAATAATAATAAATTAGTCAATGTTACCAATGTTTGCCATTAAGAAACTATGTTTGTATTTTGTAGAACAGGCTTCCTCTACAAACCATGGTATGGATATGAAATGTTTGTACAGAGTTTGTAAATACCACGTTACACAGATAATACTTCACACATTTAATAATGAGGAATTAATTTTTATAAATGTTTATATACATTAGGATTTTGAAAAAAAAAAACTGTCGTTATTGGGAAAAACGAAAAAACCATCCTTCACCGAGGAAAACTGAGAAAGTTTTGAATTAAAAAAAAAGAAGTAAAAAATGTTGTTTGGAAAAATCGCGGAAATTCTTATCAAAAGTGTTAAACGCCCTCCTGACTTCGAGTGGAACTCTTTTAGCCTTTCAGGTCAGTTCTTACGAACCTGATTATACCTGATTCTACCTGACAGTTCACCACCGGAAGTGTAGACACCCCGCGCCCCCTCGTAGAATAAATCAACTTTGTGAGCAACTGAAAGTTTTGTCGGTCAAATAACTCACCAGACGACATGTCTCGGGGTTTGAACGGGGACCGGAAGAAGAGAGGAAAGGGAGAGATGAATAATTACCTATCGATTTGTAATTAGAGACTTACAAGCAAACTAGAAGGTTTGTTGACTGACTTGGGGACTTGTTTGTCCTTGTCTCCGTGAGTGCCGCCAAATTACAAGGATAAGACGAGCTACCCGCTCTAAAACTACAAATACAAGTACAAACTAATCTAATGTGTTTATAATTCGCCTCATCAGGGGAACAAACCAATAGACTTGAGGTTTATTAAATTATGCTAATTAATACGAGGAGGGTGAGTATCCAAGAACAGGGTCGCTTTAAGAGAATGTGAGTCCCGGGACAAAATATCTCGAGGTCCCCCATTTGACCGGCAGTTTTTCTGTTTTGGCATTAAACCGTTTTGACCCGTACTCGGTACTAATATCCGGTATTTACCAGATTCTCGTGTTTTATGTAATATTGATCGACCCATTAAATGACTGTACTTTATTAAATGCAAGCAATCCAATTAAGTTAACAAAAGTAAATTCCTCTTTGTACCATTGCGCTGTTAGTTTTCCGTGTACTGACAGCGGTAGTACAATGGTGGTGTATTCTACTGTACTGCAGCCCATTACTTGAATAACGTGAATCCTAAATTAAATAAAGTTAAGGTTTTCAGGAATCTAAAATAGAATCCTATCACTAAGCGAATACTTATTGCTGTTAATTATCTTTACACTATTTGTGCGAAATTTAAAATAATAGCTGTAATTTAATTTAATGATTTATGGGAGGAAATTTAGCCCCCTAGAATGTGAGGGCCGGGGCAATTGCCCCCTCCCCCCCCCCATCTGGCCAGGAAGGAGCATATAAAACAAAGGAGTGCACTCTAGCAGAGACCACCAAGTTCAGGACGAGTCCAATGCCCTAGACGGCACGGCCTCCCCTAGAGACGATCATTATCTATAAATGTCACTTTCAATGATCTTGGAATAGTTTTTATTTAAATTGTTCTCTCGCCAGGACTAGGACAAGAGAATAAGTTGGCCCGGGTACGACTCGTTGAGAACTATTTCATCTCTATTTGCGACCGAGACTAGTAAGTACTATCTGGTAGTCGCGCCGATGGCCATGCGGACAAAGGCGTCTGTCTATGCCAAATGACAATAATGTTGGGTGGTTTGAATCTTCAGCCGGGTGGACTGAATAATTTTTTAACGCCACCTACACGCAGACGTGGGTACATTTCCTTTCATTTTTCTACCTTCCTCATCCCTGCCTCCATTAATGTAAATATGTGGATAACCCGCGGGGGGGTAAGAGGCGGTTAACGAATACAAAAAGTTTTAACCTCGCAAAGTTTTGTGGAAGATTATCTCAATGGACGGGAAATGGCCGCCATATTCTTGTAAGACCTCGTGTTCTTTATTATTCCAGGTCCTAATCCTACTGCGAGACCAGGGAGAGGAGGTTGAGGGGAGGGGAAATAATTAGCAGTGCAATCCCCCCCCCCCTTTCTTTATGTCTGTGATTAGAACAGAGAGAGAGAGAGCTTGGTTGTTAGCACTGGGCTGGCGGTTAGAGCGACAGACTCTACTCACGGCAGATAAGAGATGTAACAAAGGACCACGTGATCTTGGGAGAGTGTAACCACGGTGCGAACTTTTCATCTTCTCTTTCCAGGCAAATGCTAGGCTACGCTCACATTCACCCTCCTCTCCCTAGCGGATAGCCTGGACTATGAAAACATCAACAGAAACAATTTATTCACGAGACGGTCGGCCGAGCCTTTCATTTGACCGAATTAAAAACAAAACCAATCGTTTGTTCCTTTCCGCCTTTCTGGCGATCGAATATCTCCGTCATTTATCTCATCTCTCTTCCATTATAGATTGTGTTTATTTGGAAATATCGCCCTGTTCCCCTTTCCCACGAACCCCTAGGGGGTTATTTCGAAAATATCTCTCTAATACGGGAAACGAAACAACAACAAAAATATTTCAATTTGAAAACATATTACTCGCTCGTGTGAAATACTTGGATCAGCGAGAGGAGAGGGAGGGGGTAGTATGGGGCGCGGGTAAAGACAATAAATACACGGCATGTATATTTGAAACTAAAGTACCCGGAAACTGCCCGCGCTATTTCTCTTCGCGGTCGAACACTACAAACACTGACCGACCGATGACGTCACACGCGTATGAACCCAAACCACTAACATTGTTAACAGCGCATAGTAAGAAGCTATAAAAGCTACTTTCAAGTATTCATACGTCGAGCCATGTGATCTGCAGCTGTCACTTTGATAGATATAAACAATAGCTATAAAATAGCAGATATTGATTGAAAGGTACCCTTTTGAAAATAGCTCGGATTAGTGTGAGGATGTTTGCAGTTATTGGAACTATTTTTATTATGATACATAGACGTAGGTGACCTGGTGGTCTAGGGGTAAGGTGTCGGACTTCTGTGCTGGCGGCCGGGGTTCAATCCTCGGTCCTAGCACAGATTTATCTGATTACCAAACCCTTCCTTCACCTCTGACAAGACATCTTGTGAATGTGTGGAATGCCAGGTCGCCACCGTGGTTCGGATTCCACGTTAAACTGTAGGTCCTTCATTTTATTTCATAATCACCCTACCGTTACACATTAGCGTAAGTGCGTATAACCCGAACGGGTAGTAAGACGCGGTGCTAATAATAATAATAATAATAATGATACATAGACTGAGACTCCTGTAGTTAGGTTCTAAGACTCCAATACGTTCCAGAGTTATTTAACACGTCACACTGGACTTGGGACCGACAGTTTTACTTCTCCTCCGAAGGAAGTTGTGCTACAGTTTTTTTTATTACACAAAGAGCTGGGTTTGAACCCAAGAACATCGGGCCCAGAGGGGAGCGCTCTACCCCAGGACCACCGGGGTTTACTCTATAACTTATGATGTTAACAGTGTTTGGTTTATTTTGGTCAGTTTGACAGGAGCTGTCAGTCCCTGGGTCACGTGACCAGGGACCTCCCACAGCCAGGAGCTGCTGTGAAGTTCGCGTGCGATCAAATCCCGCCATTCCCCATCTCCAGGAACACTGGCTATAAATAGTGCCGGGGGATCCCTCCCCTCTGACGTCATACCCCTCTCCGATAACAGATGAGCGAAGCTTTTAATTGAACTCGTAGTCGTGAAGTAGACTATGATTTTAATATTATCTGGGAGCTGTTTTTACAAATTTTGATCGAGAGGAACCTTTCAGTTACTTGGCCGTTAGCCTCTCAGAGGGTACTCATGTATTAATATATAATTGGTTGTGGTCTAGATCTAGCCTCTGAGAGGGTACTAATGTATGAATGTATAACTGGTTGTGGTATCTAGATAGCATATTTTAATATCATTACAGCCATTTTATAGATATAAAAATATTAACCTAATATCTCAAATCAAGGGTAGTTTACTAATGATTGATTATTGAAAATCATTTATTTTTCGGAAAGTTCTTTAAAGATTTGGTTCAGAATGGTTCCCTGGGAGTGTTTTACATGACAAATAACAATTTAATCTAGTTTGCTATATTATATAATATTACTGAACAATTTGTCAGTCTGTCTGTCTGTCTGTCTGTCATGAACATTGCACGACATTTACCCCACGTGGAGGTTTTAAATTTTTAAAAATTAGTGACCCTCTCTCCATGAACGTGTGCACCTTGTAAATAGAATTTTAAATGTTTAATCAGATTTTTTTTTATTAGTTAAAAACTGAGTCGGAAGCAGAGCGATCTAAAAACCTTTCTCTCACGAAACGCGGGGTCCTTTAGAGAGTTTTAAGTTAAATTCATTTTATATCAGTTGACTGATCATTCGGGCGTATGCTGACCCACCTGGGATGGTTGGTACGACTTGTTGATGGCCACCGCTATATGAAGCGGAGTTACCGCCATCTCTATAAACACGGCTTTTTAAGCCTCTATTTGTCTGCGATGACCCGTCACAAAATCGGTCGTCTGTTAACCGGAACCTTTGTGAAACCATGCGCCCGGTTAATGCGATATTTATCCACCGGATTAATCAGCCAAGAGAACATTGACATGGAGGATCAATGACTCTTGAATGCAAACCTTGGCCGATGTCAAAGTGTTTATTTGGCGTCCATCTTTGTACACTCCGGTTTTCATACAAAGAGTCTTTAAAAAAATATAGACATGTGTTATTGCTGTCAACATTGATGATAGTTATTTTGTATTGTCTTGATAATAACTAACAAAGCGACAGCGGCAATCACATGACGTGACGTATGAATACTCTAGAACATTCTGCACTTGACAGAGCGTAGTTATTTCTAACCGCTTTGCCCAAAAAACCCCGAGGGAGGAACAATTTTAGAGGTAATCGACCCGCATTTGCGCGGAGAAACTACTTTAGAAAAAACCGCCTTCAGTAGAGCCTACCGGGATTCGAACTCCGATCTCCCTGTTATCATCAGGTTAATATATCACGGGACTGAAGCCTTGTAAACGAAATGTCCAAATTGGTTTCTTGTCCAATGGACACATTTAGAACAGTAATGGTGGTCACGCGGGCTATACGTCAGCCTCTTATAATCTGACTGGGCGCTTAAAGGGAGGTTGGGGCGTGTATTCCAGCCAATTTTTCCCCACTGTCCCTCCATACTAATTCCTGACGGGTAGTAAGACGAAGGGCGGCAATTGACAGCGATATCAGAGAGACAGGGTTCACACCCCGGGACGGTGATAGTCGGCCCTTATATCCACTCAGTCACGAGGTGATAGATGGCAGCACAAGTGTATCTCCTCTCAAAAGACTGATAGCGACGTTTCCGGCGTCAGGTTCTCCGCCTGACGAAGAATTCTTGATGAGAAGGTGCCTTTCTCCTAGAAGGGCTCCGATAGAAGGGACAATTGCGACATAAATAAGGCAGGGACGGGGTCGTAGGGGGGGGGGACCCTGTAAATCTCACCCGCATCGCGGGCCATCCCTCTCGCTTGTCACCCCCCACCCCCTCCCGCCCTTCTCACCCCCCGAATCTCTAAATTGGAGGGATGATCTCGTCTCTGGAATTGATTTCATTCAGAGCTGGTTGTCTCTTGTACGACGCTGTGGTACATCCCGTTCCCGACAGATGGCAGGGTTTCTCGCCCTCGTCCACCAGGTGTGGCCAAACCATGGCCCTGAGGACACATCTGGCCCGGGAAAGAATCCTGGGGAAATGTTGGGGACTTGCGTGGGATAAACAAAGATAAAATAATTGTACCAGCATTTGTTTGGTCAGATTGTGGCTAGTTCAACCACAATGTGGGGAAACAATCGCCAACAATACAACCATTGTCATGTCGTGTCGTGCTACCAGACTAAGCAGAGCTTGTTCAAACTGGACCTGTGATATGTTCGCTATCTCTGTCCCCATTTGACCAACCATAATGCACTGCTCTACATACCTCACCTGGTCAAAAGTCCCCGCCCCCTCTCCACCGAACAATAAGCACCATTACCCTAATAAACATAATTATATAGTAACATCACTGGAATGAACTATCGAGCTAACTGATGAACTTGTAGCTCGAGGGAATAATTTGACTGCTAGCTATTCTTGACAGAATATTCCTGCCCATCTCAGAATAGTTAGTTATTCCTGTCTGGTTCTATCGCAGACTAATGTGCTCAGCTTGTAAAGAGGAGCTGCTGTTATATTTTAATCCGTGCGTAATTAACCGACAGGAGCGAAGGGACTATTATAATGGGAGGAGCTAATGAGCACTTTAAATAGATGGAGTCTACACTTAATTGGTAATTATATGTTGGGTGGTAGTACAGTAAAGTTAAATTACACTTTTTAAATTGTCTAAATTAAAGCAGAGAGTCGTTGAAAAGTGGGAGTTTAATAATTTACAAGGATAACTTGAACTTTTGATAGTGATTTGTGATTTATTTTGGTTGGAAAATATTATAAGTGCATATCTATTGTTTTAATAAAGCTATGTCCACAAGTATTTATTCAATAAAAACGATCTTATTGGAAAACCTGAAAGCAATTTCATTTAAGGTCCAGATTTTTGCAGTTTTTATGACCAAAATAAACCAACTATTTCTCCAGTAGATAAGATCTGCTCAATTCCCTCCACTTGGTGATATCAACAGTTGTTGATTATCTGTCGCAAGCTTAGTGGACTTTTAACTGGACTTTTTACTCTTCGTGTAATACCACAATTCTCACTAGTAATGACAAATATTCAACAACTGTTTAAAATAAACTTATCTTCTGAAGATATACTTCATTTATTTTATAATTTTTTTAAATTGTAAAAATATGACTTTTAGCTTGCATTCCCTCCACCCCTCTAAAAATTAAGGACGTACTCTTCGTCTACCCTGAAAAGTAGAAAGCTTGCCTTTTAATGTTCCACTATGGTGTATTATTATTATTATTATTATTATTAGCACCGCGTCTTACTACCCGTTCGGGTTATACGCACTTACGCTAATGTGTAATGGTAGGGTGATTGTGAGATGAAATGAAGGACCTACAGTTTAACGTGGATCCGAACCACGGTGGAGGCCTGGCATTCCACACATTCACAAGATGTCTTGTCAGAGGTGAAGGAAGGGTTTGGTATTCAGATAAATCTGTGCCGGGACCGAGGATTGAACCCCGGCCGCCAGCATAGAAGTCTGACACCTTACCCCCCTAGACCGCCAGGTCACCTACCACTATGGTGTAGCTTATAAGATAGGGTCATAGTGTATTCAGTCACGGTAAGCCTGCTACCTCTCAGGGTAAATTGAGGCTAACCAAAGATTTTGATATTATTCACACAATCTTTTACTTTCTTGTAGAGAAAGTATTGCTATTACGAACATTTTTAAACTATCACACGCGATATCTCCATATCCACACGCGATATCTCCATATTCACACGCGATATCTCCATATTCACACGCGATATCTCCATATGGTCACCCCTCAAGGAAATATCGTCAATTTAAGTCTGGCCCTAAGATTAAAGAGAATTTACTGATCAATGATTTTTCAAAATCTTTCAAAAAAACTGTTTTTTTTTTCAAAGTGTGTATCTGGCGAGTGTTATAAATGTTAAATAAAATTTAACAACCAACTTCGGTGGCTATGTGGTCTAAGGCGCTACTCTCGAAGTAGACTAGACTACCTTTGATGGGAAGACCATGGTTCTAATCTCGGTCGGGCGTACTGAGTGTGGTGTTTTTAAATTGGTTTTCCACTCTCCCTCCAAGAAAATGTGTATATACTATATATAAATAGAGCCTCCCTAATCCCTAAAACCATTATCGTATAGTATAACCTGAACGGGTAGCAAGAAGCGGGTGTTAAAAAAATGACAGAATGTTTGTTTTCCAAAATTAAAATATTGAAGTGTTTTTTACGTACAACCAATTTTAGAATCTTTTGCTCCAAACTATTTGAAAAAAGTACCATTTATTAGAGTTTAATGTATTTAGATGTGACATAGTCGCAACATGAAAAGAAAAGGCGTGGTTTGACTCACCAACTCTGTCTCCATTTGGCTATTCCACGAGGCTCCACACAACACACACACAATTCGCGGGCCGGTTTGTTTTCAACTGAGCCGAGTAACCATGACCGAGGTTACGCCTCCAGGCCTGCCCCACCCCATGAGAAAACAAGAGACGATCGACGTGCGCAGAGCCGTGCGCACCGGCAACAGTGCAGTGATATCAACGGTCATAGGGCGGCGCGCGATTTGAAATTACGCCCGGAATATGGGAGGTTGTTCCAGAACAGTGCACTCCCTTCCCCCCTTTCCCCGTCCTGCTTCCCGCGCTGTGAGATCACGTGACTCTACCTATGTGTATATAATGGCAGAACTCTATAGCCATGGTACGCATTTCTCCACATTCTAAGTGAGGCACTTAGTGTGTGTTTAGGTTTAGGTTATTTTACTTCAAAATTCTGTTTGGCCTGGATTTGTTCAAAATTACTGTTTGGGCGATATTTATTTATGATTTAACTTTATTTTATATTGAGGTTGCTGGCCTTTTTTTTGTAGAGATCATGGCGGGGCGACCTGGACTCAAAGAAATTACTATTCAGCCTAGCGTATCTCATCCGCTTCACGGATTGTTTTGAAACCATTATCGCCGCCATGTTTGGTATTCAGGGTATTTTGCTAAATTGTTTGGTATAATCATGTTGGCTGATTACGTTACTAATCATTGTTGGGGAGTTAGAACTCCTATTAGTCTAAGTTTAGTTAGTTAGTCAACTCTGGGGTCGCGAGCCCGCGCAATTAGTTTGTTTGTGGCTAAGTCACTGAATACTGAAAGCCCCCAAAGTATAATGGATATTGGCTCTGTTTGGTGGAGCTTTGAATAGCTGCATGGGGCAACTTCTTTGTAGGCACCTTGCCTTACACGTCTGTTATTGGAAGTCGCTAATGGCGAGTAGTTTATATCTTATGATTATCGTTAGTACTGGGGTTATTGTTTGGATCTTCAATTATTACCATTATTACGCTACGGATTTGTACGAAGGTCAATTTCAATGTATCGTAATGCTCCGGGTCCCTTTGGCGGCCATCTTTGTACTCGGGGTTGTAACAACTTACATTGTAACAACACTCACCAACTCGGACAGACAACTGGGACAGCGATGTAACGACTTACATGGTAACAACACTCGCCAACTGGGACAGCCAACTGAGTCAACACGCGGCACTAGCTTGACCGGCGACCTACGCTCTCGCCAAATACATCGGACTGACTGAAGGCGTGTCCGCGCCTGCCGGCAACGAGGCTCGACCACGTGTTCGGCCAGCAGAGAAGATGGATAGAAGAGTTCCGTTTCCGCCTTCGCCGAGCTTCGAGAAGGTGCTAGGTGTTCGATATGAGTCTCGAACCTCTCCTCCCCCCTTGTTTGTAATGTTCTCCAACCTTCCTTTCCTTCGATCCGCCCCCCTTCTCTGAGAATTATATTTCGTATAAATACTAGCGGTACCGGGATCTCAGGGCACATACTACCCCACCGGCTCGAGGATAAGAGGTGAGGGCAGCGACTGGGTTTCGGGGGATATTACTTTCCTACCAAAATTACTATTTCGGCGTCATGGGGGGAACTCTTTGTAAATTACTATTTGGACTTTGTTATTAACTTATGTTTATTTGAATATTGACTATGCTACGCGCTTATCGCTGCTGGGAGTTAGACCGTCGCTTTCGCCACCACTTATATTCAGGGTCTGGGCCCTATTCAAATGTACTTCATACATTTGCCAATATTAGCTTTTAGCCTGAGATTGTCAGGTCCTGGGTTCGAAACCCGGCTTATGTTGTTTTCGAGTATAGCTGTTTCTGGACTCATCTTTGTTTGCCAAGTTAAACGCCTAGGGTTGTTAAGTTATTATTACCTTGTGGCCTTGTTTGATTGCTATGACGTCACGTTTGCTACGGGCGTCTGTAAGAAAGATATATATTTATACTAGGGTGGATAACTTAAACGCTAGAGTAACCAGTTTAGGAACTAATCAATTTAACGAAGTAACCAAAGACCATGTCACTGAGATCCCGGACCGTTACCTTTGATGGATTTAATGTAACGTGATTTGTTTTGAGGAGGTAACGTTTATGTTTACCTTTGATGTAAGTGATTTCCGCGATGGACGGAAAAGCGCGCTTCACGCGGTGTTGATTGTTTGCTCCGCTTGTTATTGTTCTTTTTTGACTAAATAAAATTGTTATGTTCATTCAGGTAACTCTTTACCTAATTTACTGCCTCTCTCACCTTATAGATATTAAGGGGGGGTTGCAGGGTAATGCCCCTAATCACTTGTTTGTGTATAACTATATTATGGCCTTATTGTGCTGATGTCTGCGCCTAACGCTGGGCTAGTCCCACTCTTTCTCATTGAGTATTGTTATTGTTGGAAATAAATAAACTCTCTTGTGACCAACCTGACTTTTATTTGGTATATAAATAAAGGGGGGGTTACATAGAGTACCATTTATTTAGAATATCATGTATTTAGAGTACCATATATTTAGAGTATATTTGTTTGTTTGTGTAAGGTCTCGAACAAGGTCGGCTTTAGGAGAGAAATATACCGCCACGCGAGGCCCGTGTCTGTGTGGATAAGTTTGTCCACCCCTGTTTAACACGCCACCAGTTCTTGGAGAAACGTACACCAGGGAGGTAAAGGGTCAAAGATTCCAAATGGTCGTAAAAAGGATCTGGGAGATAGGGGCGGGGGGAAGGAAGCAATCGACGAAGAGGATAAAAAAGTTATAAATTTTGTTTGCGAAAAAAAAAGCCCATTGCGAGTTTGAAAGGGAAAACAGTGATGTTGGGTCTGTGTCAGGGCCGGCAATTTATTAGGTCAATCTTGGTGAGGTTCGGGTCAGGGGGTTAGGGGGGGGGGGCTTTGTCCCCCAAGTTTGGAATAAAGTGGGTATTCTGGCGGACCCCACACAGATGTTAGAGGTGATAAGTTTTAGTTTGTTTTTTACAAATGTTTAATCTAGCCCTAGAATAAAAGGATACTTTATATCGATAAAATAAATTTTGAAAATCCAAAATTTTTCGGAAATCATGATTTTGCTCAAAGTCGCTATCTGAGGAATGTTTTACATGATACATAGCACCATATTTTCGTTTTTTGGGTCAACAGCTATTTTAGGGTAGTTTACCACTGACTGATTTTTGAAAATTTTGTCACAATTTACAAAAAATTCTGATAAAGTGTGTAGGTCTGTGTTGTAGCATTCAGTTGATGATTACCTCCCTCCACCCAAGCTAATGCCTTTATAAGACCTAGATAGCTCCCCCACGCATTTAAATACTCTGATGGTGGTAAGGATATGGAAGGGAGAATTTGAGAAGAAAGGTATCCACATATGTGGGATGGAAAGAGGGAAAACTTCACCTTCAATGCAATTGTTCGGGATCGCAACCCCGACCTGCCAGTTACTAGCAAACAATACTAGACGATCCAGACGTCTTTGCCCGCACTACCACCTGTGTGAACACTTGGAGGGTCATTCTACAAGACTTGGTTCGAGTCCCGGTGGGAACTCTTGACATTATAAAGCCTTCACGTGTTCCAAGAGAACTATTGCTGACTCTAGAGCCCCGGGTTCGACATCCAAAATATGTCAAGTATTTACTGTGGGATTACTGAGCGGGGCTCTGGTCGCCGTGTCGCTAACAACCCCTCTGTTAAAACAACCTCGTCACAAAACGTGTCCTTCCAGAACAGGGATGTGGAGGGGAGGGGCTATTTCAACTTACAGGACCTGCCGTGTCCTGGTTCATATATCAAGTTGATAGATGGTCCCTGGATCTGTCACACACACGTGCCGGCCGGGTTACATAAATACAGGGGAAAACTGCCTACAGGTGGGAGTCGTGTTTCTACTTGTAGCAACAATCTGATTGTGTCTCCCTCGTGACCGAGTGGTTAGCAAGGCTGTCTGGAGGAAACAGAGGACCTTGGTTCTATCCCAGGAGAGTGTTATCTGGAGATAACAGAGGAGCTTGGTTCTATCCAAGGAGTGTGTTATTATCTGGAGATAACAGAGGATCTTGGTTCTATCCCAGGAGAGTGTTATCTGGAGATAACAGAGGAGCTTGGTTCTGTCCCAGGAGTGTGTTATTATCTGGAGATAACAGAGGAGCTTGGTTCTATCCCAGGAGAGTGTTATCTGGAGATAACAGAGGATCTTGGTTCTATCCCAGGAGAGTGTTATCTGGAGATAACAGAGGATCTTGGTTCTATCCCAGGAGAGTGTTATCTGGAGATAACAGAGGAGCTTGGTTCTATCCCAGGAGAGTGTTATCTGGAGATAACAGAGGAGCTTGGTTCTGTCCCAGGAGTGTGTTATTATCTGGAGATAACAGAGGACCTTGGTTCTATCCCAGGAGAGTGTTATCTGGAGATAATAGAGGAGCTTGGTTCTATCCCGGAGAGTGTTATCTGGAGATAACAGAGGAGCTTGGTTCTGTCCCAGGAGAGTGTTATTATCTGGAGATAGCAGAGGAGCTTGGTTCTATCCCAGGAGAGTGTTATCTGGAGATAACAGAGGAGCTTGGTTCTATCCCAGGAGAGTGTTATCTGGAGATAACAGAGGAGCTTGGTTCTATCCCAGGAGTGTGTTATCTGGAGATAACAAAGGACCTTGGTTCTGTCCCAGGAGAGTGTTATTATCTGGAGATAGCAGAGGAGCTTGGTTCTATCCCAGGAGAGTGTTATTATCTGGAGATAGCAGAGGAGCTTGGTTCTATCCCAGGAGAGTGTTATTATCTGGAGATAACAAAGGACCTTGGTTCTGTCCCAGGAGAGTGTTATTATCTGGAGATAGCAGAGGAGCTTGGTTCTATCCCAGGAGAGTGTTATTATCTGGAGATAACAAAGGACCTTGGTTCTGTCCCAGGAGTGTGTGATAACAGAGGAGCTTGGTTCTATCCCAGGAGAGTGTTATCTGGAGATAACAGAGGACCTTGGTTCTGTCCCAGGAGAGTGTTTGGTAAAGTGACCTACCAGTCAACAGTTGGACAATCCCGCAACCCAATCGGCACCCTCAGCTTAGATCCTCCCAGACATAATAAGGACACACATCTCAGAGCCAGGACCTAGGATCCTTCATCAGATCCTCCCAGCGAGCTCTAACACGGGCTCTAATGAAGTTGTAGACGTTGACAAAAGACGGTCGATCTGTCCTCGGATCGCTCAGTGGAGGGGGGGGGGGGTTTAATTGCTAACAAGGGTTTTCCATTCCCTGTCTATTATATCAGGAGAGGCATTCGAACCACACGACCAACATACTCTTCTTTTTTTAAATACACGGGTCTGATCAGAAGTGATCGAGCGGTGAGATTCCAGGAGGAATTACGTCTCATGTAGTCCACATTCATGTCTGTCTGTCAGTCTGTTGTGCTGGATGTCTGTCTGTCTGTCTGTCAGTCTGTTGTGCTGGATGTCTGTCTGTCTGTCTGTCAGTCTGTTGTGCTGGATGTCTGTCTGTCTGTCTTCTGTTGTGCTGGATGTCTGTCTATCTGTCTTCTGTTGTGCTGGATGTCTATCTGTCTTCTGTTGTGCTGGATGTCTATCTGTCTTCTGTTGTGCTGGATGTCTGTCTTTCTGTCTGTCTTCTGTTGTGCTGGATGTCTGTCTGTCTTCTGTTGTGCTGGATGTCTGTCTTTCTTCTGTTGTGCTGGATGTCTGTCTGTCTGTCTTCTGTTGTGCTGGATGTCTGTCTATCTGTCTTCTGTTGTGCTGGATGTATGTCTTTCTGTTGTGCTGGATGTATGTCTGTCTTCTGTTGTGCTGGATGTATGTCTGTCTTCTGTTGTGCTGGATGTCTGTCTTTCTTCTGTTGTGCTGGATGTCTGTCTGTCTGTCTTCTGTTGTGCTGGATGTCTGTCTGTCTGTCTGTCTTCTGTTGTGCTGGATGTCTATCTGTCTTCTGTTGTGCTGGATGTCTGTCTGTCTTCTGTTGTGCTGGATGTCTGTATGTCTTCTGTTGTGCTGGATGTCTGTCTGTCTTCTGTTGTGCTGGATGTCTGTCTGTCTTCTGTTGTGCTGGATGTCTGTCTGTCTTCTGTTGTGCTGGATGTCTATCTGTCTTCTGTTGTGCTGAATGTCTGTCTGTCTGTCTTTCTGTTGTTCTGGATGTAACTAAAGCCACATTTTAAATGTTCTAACTATTTTTCCAAAACTGGGACTAAGTAAGGTATCTTAGCAAAGAAAATTAAAGTTTGTAACAATCGTTTCCTGTATTTTAATTCCTGGCCGTTTAAATATTGATAGCTTAGTGCAAACATTAATTGATTAAACTATTATTTCGCTGTTGTTTCATTGATGTCTCAGTAGGTGAGTTGTCAGTCCTGCTCACTAGCTCCTCAGTGCTCTGTAGGTGAGTTGTCAGCCCTGCTCACTAGCTCCTCAGTGCTCTGTAGGTGAGTTGTCAGCCCTGCTCACTAGCTCCTCAGTGCTCTGTAGGTGAGTTGTCAGCCCTGCTCACTAGCTCCTCAGTGCTCTGTAGGTGAGTTGTCAACCCTGCTCACTAGCTCCTCAGTGCTCTGTAGGTGAGTTGTCAGTCTTGCTCACTAGCTCCTCAGTGCTCTGTAGGTGAGTTGTCAGTCCTGCTCACTAGCTCCTCAGTGCTCTGTAGGTGAGTTGTCAGTCCTGCTCACTAGCTCCTCAGTGCTCTGTAGGTGAGTTGTCAGCCCTGCTCACTAGCTCCTCAGTGTTCTGTAGGTGAGTTGTCAGTCCTGCTCACTAGCTCCTCAGTGCTCTGTAGGCGAGTTGTCAGTCTTGCTCACTAGCTCCTCAGTGCTCTGTAGGTGAGTTGTCAGTCTTGCTCACTAGCTCCTCAGTGCTCTGTAGGTGAGTTGTCAGTCCTGCTCACTAGCTCCTCAGTGCTCTGTAGGTGAGTTGTCAGCCCTGCTCACTAGCTCCTCAGTGCTCTGTAGGTGAGTTGTCAGTCCTGCTCACTAGCTCCTCAGTGCTCTGTAGGTGAGTTGTCAGCCCTGCTCACTAGCTCCTCAGTGCTCTGTAGGTGAGTTGTCAGCCCTGCTCACTATCTCCTCAGTGCTCTGTAGGTGAGTTGTCAGCCCTGCTCACTAGCTCCTCAGTGCTCTGTAGGTGAGTTGTCAGCCCTGCTCACTAGCTCCTCAGTGCTCTGTAGGTGAGTTGTCAGCCCTGCTCACTAGCTCCTCAGTGCTCTGTAGGTGAGTTGTCAGTCCTGCTCACTAGCTCCTCAGTGCTCTGTAGGTGAGTTGTCAGCCCTGCTCACTAGCTCCTCAGTGCTCTGTAGGTGAGTTGTCAGTCCTGCTCACTAGCTCCTCAGTGCTCTGTAGGTGAGTTGTCAGCCCTGCTCACTAGCTCCTCAGTGCTCTGTAGGTGAGTTGTCAGCCCTGCTCACTATCTCCTCAGTGCTCTGTAGGTGAGTTGTCAGTCCTGCTCACAAGAGTTGTCAAAGAACGACTAGTGTGTTTGTTTTGATTTCCAAGAAATGTCAATTAATAAAAGTCCCCCCCCTCGGTAATTATGTCCCTGATATGGCAGAGAAGGAACTAGTTGACGGGAGGATGTGTGTGAGAGAGAGAGAGAGCAGCCCTCTCGGGGCAAGACGGGCCCAAGTCGCGTCTACACAAATACATACACAGGGATATCGACTTACAAAATGACTTAACCTAGGATAGCGACATTAGTTGCAATATCCTGGTTGCGGGATCAATACTAAGGACTTTAGGCTCTACATTAAAACTCCAATAGACAGTCTATTATAGTTGTCTTGGTACTCCAATGCTCTAACCACTGTGCTAACCAGGTGTTGTACAGTTGTCATTGTAAAGTTGGCAATATGAAGCTCTCCAGAGTCTAAGATGGCTGCGTTATCTGATAGCTCGTGATAACTTTCATGTAGCTGACGACTTCCACACGTCCATTACAGACTCTGTCTCAAATGACAATTCTTGGATATCTAAGTGGTTAGAGTAGTGGTGTACTAAGCCCAAGGTTCTGGGTTCGAATCCCATGTCCAGGTGTCATTTTTACTATTTAAGAGTATCCATGAGATCTAGTTTAAGTTTAATTTAGCTATAAAATTCTGTCAAGAACTATTAATAAAAAAATATTATTAAAATATTATTCATCCAAACCAGCGGGCAGGCGGACTAAATGTTGGACGCATCTAGACTAGTTCTACTGTGAAGGATAGGTCATGGTTCGAATCCAGGGCTGGTTTACTTAGTGGCCCCCTTCCCCCCCTTTTTAAAATGGTTTACCATTATTTATCTCCACGCAAATGAGGTTGAATTTCCATTAAACTCGACCCTATTCATCCAATACCATTAGAGTAATTTATTACAATATGTATAGTAAGAGAGGCTTGGTGGGGGAGAGCATTATTAATATTAATGTTATTATTTCCGTTACAGCGGGATCTGGCTAAATCTTTCAACTTCGTGGTGGTCCGGGGTTCAATCCTCGGTCCCGGTACAGATTTATCTGATTACCAAACCCTTCCTTCACCTCTGACCAGATATCTTGTGAATGTGGGGAATGCCAGGCCTCCACCGTGGTTCGGATTCCGCGTTAAACTGTAGGTCCTCCATTTCATCTCACAATCACCCTACCATTACACATTAGCGTAAGTGCGTACAACCCGAATGGGTAGTAAGACGCGGTGCTAATATTAATAACTTCATTAAACATAGATTAAAACTACTCCTGTACACGAGATTCGAACCCGGGACCTCTTTCCGAAATCCAGGAAAAGCTCCACGGTTCGTTTCCCGCGTTCAGGAGTCTTTTTTTTAAACTCGAGTCTATATTTCAGTGTTTGTTTATCATCATATAAACATTCCGATTGTTTATAAAACGAGCGCAACCAAGCGTTGATATAAGTTGTTTACGAGTTGTATCAACAGCGTGGCTCGGGATGAGGAGGTTCACTTATAAAGAAAGGCACCAGCGTTTCCTCAGAATCCTCCGCGTGCCCGGGTCTAATAATGCGACTTGAGTCGTTTCTTCCCCGAGCACCAACTTAACCTGAACCAGCAACAGAAATGACATCTTCACACCATGCAGACAAGTATACGCCCTTCCCTTATCTACCCCTGTCCGCCCTGACATACTACCCCCACCACGCCACGGTCTTAGCTCGCAAGGTGCTGTCCTCGAGATGTGGGCAGGAACATCAAATAAATTAGAGATCAACATTCTACGATTGGTTTCGAATCTTTAAAATTTGTCGGTAAAATGTTCTGTCTTAGGGCCTACCAAGTAGGGGAAGGGGCAGGGTTGTGGGTTGAGAGGGGGAATCTAAAGGGAGGAGGAATTGTTAATTAGCTCGTGATATTAATTGATTATAGGTAATTAGTTACACATGTCCCTCAAAGACTCTGCCTTAATATATTAGCCAGGAATGACCTTAACACGAGAAAACACTGGATAGCTCAGTGGTTAGAGCATTTACAACTAGTTTAAATAAATGTATTGATATGTGTGTTCGTTACTGTATCGATATGTGTGTTAGTTACTGTATAACATATCAGGTCCACATCAGGACCGATGTTAGTGATACATTCAACCACCAAGCGCTGTAGTCTGCACGTGAGTGTCACTTGTTTGACAATGTTTCTGGTGTCGGCGTCCTCAAACGTAAACTATAAAACTTGGGATATCTTAGAGAAATACATTTATATTTGTCAAACAATACTGTTCTAAAAAAAATTGACAGAAAATATCAAACAAAAATCTTCCTAAAAAAATTGGAAAAATATTGTAGAAAAAAAAAATTTGGAAAAAAATCCTCGAAAAAAAATTGGAAACATTTTTTTGGAAAAAATGGAAGAATTTTCTTGGGAAAATAGGGAAAATTTCCTTGAAAGAAATTGAAAATTTTCTCAAATAAAATTGGGAAAATTTCCTTGAAATTTCCCATCTAACATTTCTATTGGATCGTTGAAGCTCCAGGGTTCGAGTCCAGGTTGTGTTCAGAGGTTGTGGTAACACGAGTAGGGTCGTGCGCACCTGGGACCTCCTATTTGACCCGTCTTCTCTTGCTCCTGTCCACGGCCGAGGTCCTCTCTCTCTGAGAACTATCTAGTGAGGTTAGTTATCGATCTGGGGGACGGTTGTCGTGCCCACCTCTCTGATTGCGCGATAAATAAATCAGACTGGGCTGTCTACCTCCCAGGGGCAGAGCGACCACAGTTCTTGGGGAAGCTCGAGACATCCTTAATTCAATCAGTCCCGTTTACCGCCGAGCGGTCAGCACTCCTGACTAAAGGAGGAATTCAATCCCGAAACTATCTTCCCATGGTAATATCAACCGTTCAAAGCACTGTTCATAGTCTTGTTCATAGTCTTGTTCATAGCCCTGTTCATAGTCCACCCCACATTAGAATCAGGAGGTCCCAGGTCCCCACTACAATAGAATCAGGAGGTCCCAGGTGCCAGACAAGGCCCCCACTACACTGGAATCAGGAGGTCATGTCCATTACACTGGGAATCAGGATGGTCAGGTCCCCCCATTACACTGAAATCAGAGGTCCCAGGGCACCACACACAGAATCAGGGGTCTCAGGCCCATAACTAATCAGGTCTTCAGGTCCCCTACTAAAGATATAATTGAGTCCCAGCCCCATACCACTAGGAATCAGGAAGTGTTAGGTCCAATACGCTGAATCAGATGTCCCAGGTCCCCACTTCACTAGAATCAGGAGGTCCCAGGTCCCCACTACACTGGAATCAGGCCTCAGGTCCCCATACACATAATCAGGAGGTCCCAGGTCCCCACTACACTGGAATCAGGAGGTCCCAGGTCCCCACTTCACTAGAATCAGGAGGTCCTAGGTCCCCATTACACTAGAATCAGGAGGTCCCAGGTCCCCACTTCACTAGAATCAGGAGGTCCCAGGTCCCCACTTCACTAGAATCAGGAGGTCCCAGGTCCCCACTACACTAGAATCAGGAGGTCTAGGTCCCACTCACTAGAACAGAGGTCCCAGTCCCACTACACTGGATCAGGAGGTCCCAGGTCCCCACTTCACTAGAATCAGGAGGTCCCAGGCTCCCCACTACACTGAATCAGGAGGTCCAGGTCCCCACTACACTGGATCAGGAGGTCCCAGGTCCCCACTACACTGAATCAGGAGGTCCCAGGTCCCCACTACACTAGAATCAGGAGGTCTTAGGTCCCCACTACACTGGATCAGGAGGTCCCAGGTCCCCACTACACTGGGATCAGGAGGTCCCAGTCCCCACTACACTGGAATCAGGAGGTCCCAGGTCCCCACTACACTAGAATCAGGAGGTCCCAGGTCCCCACTACACTGGGATCAGGAGGTCCCATGTCCCCACTACACTGGAATCAGGAGGTCCCATGTCCCCACTACACTAGAATCAGGAGGTCCCATGTCCCCACTACACTGGAATCAGGAGGTCCCATGTCCCCACTACACTAGAATAAGCAGCTCCCCTGCCTTAACACCAAAGGACTCAGAGCTTACAGAGCTTACAACTTACTCTGCCAGTTGTTCAGAAAGGAATGAAACTAACAGACAGTTGAATGCGCTCAGCTCGTGGAATCTCCCGAGCTTGTTAAGATGGCGGATAAATACCGCTGTGGAACGGTCCTCGCTATTTCCGAACAAAGGAACTGGAAATAATTAGACTCCATTATTGTCTGCTTGGAGAGTCGTTAATCCCGTCCGCTTTGTTTCAATAACATGTTCACTCTTCAATAGTCTCCATCCGCGCAGTGGCTAGAGGCAATCTTATCTGGCCAGCAGCAGTCTCTTTCATGTGCTCATACGTCAAATCATGTCATCCACAGCTGTCACGAGGAGATACAGGATTAGGAGCGAGGTTATCTGAGAAAGAGTTGGAGTACATGAGATAGTAGAGGAAGCAAGACTGAGATGGTATGGACATGTGATGAGGATGTTGGAGTACATGAGATAGTAGACAGCAGACTCATGGTGCCAACGTAATCATGTTGTGTAGAAGGAGATACAGAGATAGCAGACGAGGTTATTGAGAATGTGGAGTAAAGAGATAGTAGAGGAAGCAAGACAGAGATAGTATGGACATGTGAATGAGGTTGGAGAAGGAGATAATACCAATGAGAATGTTGGAGATATAATATGTAGGGAAATATATTGCAAGTGATTCCAAGAAAAAGAGTGGAGGAGAAAAATGTAAAGAATTAAAGGAGGAAGAATATTGGGAAGGATGGAGGAAGGATGAGGAAGGATGGAGGAAGGATGGAGGAAGGATGGAGGAAGGATGGAGGCATTCTACTAAACTGACTCAGACACAGGCTGGAAACCGTTCAAGATGATGATGTATGAGGTAACGTCCTGTATCTTAGGCCAACAGACTGTACACCCTCCCAGAGAGGATATTGTGATGAGTGTAACTATTCCACGTCCCCCCCTTCTTATGATTGGTTGTCCAAGGTCTGTCTTGTGTCCACTTCTCGGGGCGGGGCCCTCCGTTCTGTTCACCTCCCGAGAGTTGATCTTTCACACGATTGTCTGCATTGTCTCGAGCAGACATCGGTATTGTTCACGCACCCATGATGCACCGCGATGTACCCAGAGAGTGGTATTCCTCCGCCATGATCATGACCGATATTCAACAACTGTTGATATGATCAAACTAACGGAGCTACAGTAAATGTACAGTATCTACTGTAGAAACATTTCAATTATTAAATAAAAAGTGTTTTTTTTTATAAAATTTATAAAAAAAGTTACTCAAGTCACGTTACCTTCCATCCAAATAAAATACTTAAAATAAATGTTAATATTTTAATAATATCCCATCGCGCACATCGAGTTTTAACCCAATAATTAACAATTGTAAATGTTAATTTGTTCGAACCAATGAGCTAGGGAGGTGAGTGGTTATATAAAATTGCACCGTCATTAGAGGTAAAAAAAACACAAACATAGCTCCTAAGTAGACAAGAATCATCGGTACACTAGATCATAGCTGACGCCCCAAACCGCACGGCCCAACATATATCCGAGTGTTGTACCGACTCGGGATGTTCTAATCTACTCTACATCAGCAGTAGAACTTGCTAACGACCCCATTTTCAGAAAAAGGACGAAATATTTCCTCCAAGGAGTAACAAAGAAAATTAACATCTTCTTCTTTACGTAATTGTTTGAAAAGTTGTAATAAAAACGAGCGGATATACTTAACCTCTTTTTTTTATAGGTCTCTTTTCTTTCGGGGCGTACACCCTACCCCAACCCTTAATTCAGGGGGCGAAGACCTTTTTATTAGTCTTCCAAAGAGGAAACCGGAGAAAGTGAGCTACTAATTTCTCTATCCTCTGATGGATGAACAGTTATTAATATATAGAAGGACTTGGTGCAGTAACGAGCTATGACACAAAACAATATCTGTTCTTGGTTAACAATAGCTTTGTGAACAGTAGACACCGCTCCCTCCATCCACAAAACTGCCCGTCACACCATGCCAAGAATTGAATCGTGGTTTTAGTTACTACAGTCTCAAGAATACTTATTTGTGATTTTTAAATGTTGAAATATATATATATATATATATCACACACACACACACACACACGTCGTCCAATTTAGGCTCAAAGAATATTCCTACTAAGATTCGTTAGAATTGGGTGTAACTCGGTAGTCTTCAGGTAACGTGCTCGCCTCAAGACCCGATTTTATTGTGTTCAAACCCAGCCAGGGTCATTTGATTTTTCTGAGCGATTAAAATCCGTGGCACAACTTCCATCGGATGGGGAAGTAAAGCTGTTGGTCCCAAAGAACCCAGGAAGGTATGGGAGAATATCTTTCCTCGCAAAATTGGTAGGCCTCTTTCGCTGTTGGTCATAGAAATTCTCGTGTGCTGATATAATCATCCGGATGAGAAAGTGCATGTTAGATAGGGAGAGCGACAAAGATGGACGAAGCACAAAACAGGACTGTCACTCCTGTCAGTCAATTAATAGTTTCTATCTTTTAGAAATCTCTAGAAACACGCTCAGTTGTTCTATAAGAGGACATTTAGGAAGTATATAAATACAGTCTAGTGGATGTGACATAGCACGCTGTTGCCTAAAGGCAGGGTATATATATAATATATAATATACAGTGTATCAAGAATTCCAGTCCTCTCTGACGAGTGTGAGGACAGAGAGATGTCATTTGTCAATGTCTTACTTTCACCAGGAGTAATATTACTTCCCTGACTCGGTAATCATATTATTATTATTACTACTACACATGGATTAGCACCATATTACGACGCACATTACTATACTAAGCTACACACAAGTGGTCACATAGACCAAAACGTCAGACTCGCATCATACTTGGTGAAGGAGAGATCATCACCGAACAGGGGAATAAAGTCGGGTTCAAATCCTGGCAGGATGCACTGAAAAGGGGAATGTTTATCTCATGCTATCTTTATCTTTAGTTTCTTCCCTCTAAATTCACCCTTCACCTCCCTAACCCTTTAGATTAATTGTTATAAAGGCTGCTGAGCGTTCTAGTTCTATGGCTTATTAGCTCCGAGTCTTGAAGCTGCTTACTCAGCAACTAGGATGCTAATTGCTTACATAACTAGTGTCGGATCAACGATCTAGAACACGGCTGAGGACGCCCCCACATATAAGCCATCGAGGGCTGAATTTGCACCCACGTCATTTAACATTTTGATAGAATTATCAATCCAATTACTCATTAGAAGAACTGGGGTAGAGATTGTTTGAACCTGTAGTTAGATGTGTGTTAGTGTGATAGTTCCAGGAGTCTGTAGCTAGATGTGTGTTAGTGTGATAGTTCCAGGAGTCTGTAGCTAGATGTGTGTTAGTGTGATAGTTCCAGGAGTCTGTAGCTAGATGTGTGTTAGTGTGATAGTTCCAGGAGTCTGTAGTTAGATGTGTGTTAGTGTGATAGTTCCAGGAGTCTGTAGTTAGATGTGTATTAGTGTGATAGTTCCAGGATCCTGTAGTTAGATGTGTGTTAGTGTGATAGTTTCAGGAGTCTTAGCTAGATGTGTGTTAGTGTGATAGTTCCAAGATCCTGTAGCTAGATGTGTTTTAGTGTGATAGTTCCAGGAGTCTGTAGCTAGATGTGTGTTAGTGTGATAGTTCCAGGAGTCTGTAGCTAGATGTGTGTTAGTGTGATAGTTCCAGGAGTCTGTAGTTAGATGTGTGTTAGTGTGATAGTTCCAGGAGTCTGTAGTTAGATGTGTATTAGTGTGATAGTTCCAGGATCCTGTAGTTAGATGTGTGTTAGTGTGATAGTTTCAGGAGTCTGTAGCTAGATGTGTGTTAGTGTGATAGTTCCAAGATCCTGTAGCTAGATGTGTTTTAGTGTGATAGTTCCAGAGTCTGTAGCTAGATGTGTGTTAGTGTGATAGTTCCAGGAGTCTGTAGCTAGATGTGTGTTAGTGTGATAGTTCCAGGAGTCTGTAGTTAGATGTGTGTTAGTGTGATAGTTACAGGAGCCTAGGGGCTCGATACCAAGTTGAACTAAACTACTTATTCTAATGTTTGTGAAACTTAGCGACTCACACGGACCAAGCTTGTGTTTGACGGCAGGCTGTATTAACTGAGAGGTTCTGTGTTAGGAACCTTAACCTGGTTCTTTTGTCAGTAGGTTCAGGTTGCTAAGCTACCAGTAGCCTCAATGAATCGTCTGTTTTACAAACATATCTTTCAACACTAACCTTTTTAATCCGGAAAATTACATTTTAAATTCAATTAATACAAATAGAGTATAATTTATATCCCTATACTAATTTTAAACCCTAATTTAAAAAAATGCTCCATTTAAATATTTTTTAATTCAAACATTTTTGATCCACTCGGGTGGCAGCATGGTCTAAGGCATTGCTCTCACAATAGACTTGACTGCCGATGATGGAGAGATAGGGGTTCGAATACTGGTTGGGTATTCCAAGAGAGTTTTTCCCTGAATATTTTCCCACACTTTCTTCATATAAACGCGGATACACTTCCTCTAAAATTCAACCTTTCTCATCCTTAACACATGTGAAAGCCTTAACATGTATTTTAGTTACAGAATCTGTTGTAAAGAGTTTTTACAAGTTTTAAATATATAAACCGCCGCATAGTTTGTTTTATTCTCCCAGGTCAACGCTGCCACTGGTACCGCCTGCATTCTATGCTCTGCACTACCCGCATATCTTAGGTGTGTTGTAAGGTTGTCTATCTCACTGCTAGCAGGCGCGACAGCTAGCGTTATTTGAATCACTGTTGTTTCCACAAGCGGTTAGCACCTTGGACCATGCATTCAACTTCACTCTGTGTCAACATACTCAACAGGGGTCCAACTAGTATTAGTACCCCAAAGGGGGTCAGGGCAGCAGTGAAGGTAGGGACTTCGCACTGTACCGAACTTGACCATGGAAGAGACCGGAAGTAAACAAAATAAATTAAAACACCAGAATTTAAATCACGACCTGTCACACTGGATCCATTTAGTTTTCACACTCTCTCTCCACGCTGACTCCAGTGAGGTTCCTTGAAATACCCCTATATTATCCTGTCACCTTAGACGGGTTTGCCTAACCTCCGTTGTTGTCACTAGGTTAAGACAACGATCACGTATCAATATTTTGATATTTCAGTTTTCAGATTAAAGTGGTCCCCTGTCCAAAACCACCCCCTCTCCCCCCTTGGGTCTACTGAGAGCCCTAGTACCCGGCAATTAGCAGTGTTTCAATATTTCACCACCAGGGGCGGGATTGACGCACATCACGTGTTCAACGATTGTTAGTGGTTAACAGGAGAGCGCCTGCCCCCCCCCCTTCCCTTCTTACCACCCAGAGCACCCTGTGCGTGGTGTACAGTCGTGTCCAGAATAAGATGGGGACAGGATGAGGGGTGCATTGCCATGATTCAAAACAAACGTAGATCACCTCTAAAATACTTCCTCATTAGAGTAATTATTATAAACCTGAACAGGTATATCCCATCTAGTGTAGGAGTTATGGCAGATACTGACAGCTAGAAGTTACCTACCCCCTCTCCAGCTAACAGTTACCTACCCCCTCTCCAGTTAACAGTTACCTAACCCCTCTCCAGCCAGCAGTTACCTACCCCCACACTTCCCTACCCTCTCCAGCCAGCAGTTACCTACCCCCTCTTCAGCTAACAGTTACCTACCCCCTCTCCAGCTAACAGTTACTTGCCCCTCTCCAACAGCAGTTACACCCTTCCAGCTACATTACTACCCCCTCTCCAGCTAGCAGTTACCTACCCCCTCTCCAGCTAGCAGTTACCTACCCCCCTCTCCAGCTAACAGTTACTTACCCCCTCTTCAGCTAGCAGTTACCTACCCCCCTCTCCAGCTAACAGTTACTTGCCCCCTCTCCAGCTAGCAGTTACCTACCCCCTCTCCAGCTAACAGTTACTTACCCCCTCTCCAGCTAACAGTTACTTGCCCCCTCTCCAGCTAGCAGTTACTTACCCCCTCTCCAGCTAACAGTTACTTACCCCCTCTCCAGCTAACAGTTACTTGCCCCCTCTCCAGCTAGCAGTTACTTACCCCCTCTCCAGCTAGCAGTTACTTACCCCCTCTCCTGCCGTAGATGAGCTATATAGTAGGACAAGGTGATAAAAATATCAGGGAAAATATTCACAACTCAGTTATCACGCACTTGATTTTTGTTTAACCAAAGTCTTTTGTTTATTGATAAACCTGTCTATAAAAGTCAGTATAATATACTGTCGCTACCCCCTGATCCTAGCCCGTCAGGATGGGTTTGTTGAGATGGGTAGACAAAGGATTATTATTATATTATTTATTATTAGCACCGCGTCTTACTACCCATTCGGGTTATACGCACTTACGCTAATGTGTAATGGTAGGCTGATTGTGAGATGAAATGAAGGACCTACAGTTTAACGTGGAATCCGAACCACGGTGGAGACCTGACATTCCCCACATTCACAAGATGTCTTGTCAGAGGTGAAGGAAGGGTTTGGTAATCAGATAAATCTTTGCCGGGACCGAGGATTGAACCCCGGCCGCCAGCACAGAAGTCTGACACCTTACCCCTAGACCACCAGGTCACCTACTAGACAAGGAAAATAATAATTGGGGGGCTCGTTTAATCCGGTTCATTGAAATAGATTAATTCAGCTAATAATGTATAATGTGATGTAGGATTTAGAACTAATTGAAAGATTTTAGATAAAGGTCTTCGTCCTATCAACTTTCCTGCTGAGCAGTTCCACGCCCTGACCTATCTTAGGTGTTGTAGTTGTAACTGATATCGAACCCATGACCACCCAGCGCTGCACGTATGTTATCTAGCTAGAACTTTCAAGATGGGTCAGGGTATTCCCCTCCGTACTGAGCAGGGATTCAGCTGCAGGATAGTCTCCTCACACGTTGCTGTAACTTGGTTGCGAGTATTTAGAGCACTTAGAAACAGCCCCTTAACAACTGGCGGTGTTCCTCTTCTAAGATGTGCTCAAAACGTGCTGTTTCATACCAAAAAAGGAGGGCTGTTTCCTCTAAGTTACGGGTTCTACCAATGCTCTATGTTATGCAAATTGCCAAAACAATCTGTTTTTTCAAAACATGACCTGGTATGAATACGTGAGTGTTGATTCAGATGAGTTTAAAGTGTTAGTTCATAGGAATATAAGGTGTTCATAAGGTTTCCTCGAGGAGTTTTTGGAATTAGCTATCCAACCCTAAAATTAAGGGTTATTTACTTAAGGATAAAAAAGAGAACAAATCACATTTATCAAAATCCATTCAAAACTATTTCAATTACATTTTTATATCCAAGCACTGTTTAACACTACAATCAAAATAGCACTTTTCCTTTCCCCATGAAAATTACTTTGAGGGTACCTTACACGAGTGTAAGCTTACAATTTTGATATCTCCTCAACTATTTGTGGTACTAAATAACTTGTCATTGTAGAGCTGTAATACTATTACATATAAAACTCTTGTTTGGAATATATTTGTATAAAATCAGTAGTTTCTGAGCTATAACCCAACACATATGTGAAATGTAAAAATGTGAGATGGGTTGTTATGCTCTTTAGTGGATGGTTTCTGCACCAATATTTATTATTTCGTTTCACAACTCTTACGAGATTTTTCTTAGAAGATGTCATTATTTTAAGATAAGAGAGAGAGAATAAAGTATTTCGGGAGCACAGTCTCATAAGCCCATCGTAATATTTCGATATCGGACCGTAGGATCGTACATTTGGCAACACTGTCACGGATTGACATCCGATCACTTGCCTCATCTTGCAGCGTCCGGCCCGCCGTCACGCGGCCGCTCTTGGAAACACAAAAAACAATCACGTCCTCGTAGATTGCTCTTCATCCGACCGTTTTTATAATACCACACCCCCCTAAAAAAATTATTGTATATCGACGTAACCAAGTAGAGAGAGAGAGAGAGGGAGGGGTAGAGATTTACAAATTTCAATCGACTCCCCCCCCCTCCTTGTTACCACAATCAACCCTCCTCCACTTGAAACTCCTGGCTCTACACAAACAAGCGATACGGTAAATAGCTGGATATTGTCGATGTAACGCGTACACGCACACACGCATAGACTCTGGCTGGAGTCAACCGAGCCAATAACCACATTCCTGTTATTTCATCCCCAGATTGCCGAGTTCCGTCACTACCCCCCTCCCTCGAATAACAACCCCTCATATCCCTGTGTGTACAGGCAGGGGAGGAACTAGAATATACCTGCTACAAGGAGGGATAAGGTTGGGACACATCTACTGGTATAATAAACAGAAGAATGAGGGCCTGCGTGGGAGAGAGCCAAGAGCCGCTGCAGACGTTTAGAAAGCACGGATTATTTACCGAGTGGTTGAAGTTTAGTATATATATATACACACCAACCTAAATACAGCCCTATAAAACAATCCCACATTCTATTAAAATTTTTATCGAGACGCTGTTAAAACATGAGCTTATTTAATAGAACAAAGCGGACTTCTGTGCTGGCGGCCGGGGTTCAATCCTCGGTCCCGGCACTGATTTATCTGATTACCAAACCCTTCCTTCACCTCTGACAAGATATCTTGTGAATGTGTGGAATGCCAAGTCACCACCGTGGTTCGGATTCCACGTTAAACTGTAGGTCCTCCATTTCATCTCACAATCATCCTACCATTACACATTAGCGTAAGTGCGTATAAACCGAACGGGTAGTAAGACGCGGTGCTAATAATAATAATAATAATAATAATAAATAATAATGATAGAACAAAGCTAGATATAACTTTTCTCTTTTCTCTCACAAACTACAAATGTTCGCATTAAGCGTTTTTTTTTTGTTTAGAACTTTAAACTCTCGAAATTTAAATTTTTTTGACTGCCCAAAAACCTGTTAATAATTTTCCCCTGCTTTTAAAAAAAAAAAGGTGTCAAGAAATATCAAACAGTTTCTTAAACAATGCGGGATTTAGCCCTAACATAATATAACTTAATCTACTTACGGTACATTCTAATAAATTTCAATTTTTAATTAAATCTTACCCACCTCGGTGGCCAGATGGTCAAAGATGTTACTCCCGCAAGAAACTAGATAGCTGAAGATGGGGAGGTCAAGTTTAGATCCCAATCGGGTGTAATTAAGATGTTTTCTCATAAATGGTTTTCTAATCTTCCTCCACGAAAATACGGGTATAGTTTCTCTAAATTCAATCTTCCTAATACCTAGTACATTATTTGACTAGTACATGGTACATAGCTATAGTTGTACTGTAGTAAGACTTTTTTTTTTAATATTTAGATTTATCTAGAATTACATACTTCACATCTAATCACGCCTTTCCCTTAGAAGGTAGGCAAGAAACCGTGCATTAGCTCAATAAACAACATCTCCGTGCTTGATCCATCCTCACTAACTTCCTCCACACTTCCCTATCCTTGTTTACTCCCTTCAACTCCATACACAGACTCATACATGCTCTTTTATTTTACAACTATTAATTTTCTTTTTTCACACATTCATCTACAACATTAACCACGTCTTGCATAGCTAACCCTTCCTTTTGATCCACACACTCTACCTTCATATATTGCTTCATCATCCTCTCAACATTCCCAAATCAGAGTAAGACCCTTCTTTCACACTGCCCCATTGGAATCCCTTTTAAACATATTAAAATCCCAAGGTAGCACCTATAACTAGATGTTCAGGTCTTACTGCTAAATGTTCTCTAGATATACTGTCTATTGTTTGTTCTCGCCGAACCTATTTGAGGAATATCTCAGAGTTGTGTTGGTATTTGATGACCTGGTTTAATGTGGATGATAGTACAGTAGTTCGGATTCATCTGAGAGGTAATATCCTAGAATGAGGCTGTGTTCGTAGACTTTGCTTGAAAAGTACAATTTAATGTCGAGTGTAGACTACTACTACTACTACTAATATTACTACTACTACTACCACCACCACCTTTTCTATCTATCCTCACGTATTCATCAGTTTTACTAGGACTAGGATTTGTAAAATATTGGATTCCCCCCACTCCGATTAATTTAATCAATACTGTTCGATCTTGCAATTATTTTGTTGTTTTGTTTATTTAGGAATTGAAAACATTTGTTCCCTATCAGACGAGTCTGTGGAGTGAATCCGGCCTTTAGATTAGGAGGGATAAAACATTCTAGAGATTCTTTCAATAATCAAGGACTCGAGGATTCAAGGACTCGAGGATTCAAGGGCTCCGAGGATTCAAGGGCTCGAGGATTCAAGGGCTCGAGGATTCAAGGGCTCGAGGATTTTACCCCAACATCTCTATCGTATGCACGTACAGTACCTTAGGAAAAGTTATCGACTTTTATTCCTTTTCGTGTGCAACGTATTTTGTTGGGTCTGTTTCAGGTTAAGTGTTTGTTTAGCGGAGCTATTTTCCTTCTCAGCCCTCAGAGGAATATATATTTGCTCGCGACGGTACATGTTGTCTGGTTTCCCTCCCCCTCCCCCCTAAGTTTCTTACCCCCCTCTTACCTCCCGTCATCCGCGCACGGAATTCTAATTACGCAAATTGAGTACAATTATTGTTCGTCTTGGTTGTGGGCGACACAAGGGGGATAGTGAGTGTATCTGAGTGGTCAGGGACACCGACTCTACAGGTCCTGGTCCAATCACAGGGGGGGATAGTTAGCACGGGAGTCTCCTTCATGACGAGAATAAACAAATAAATGTACGGCATAATCTTACGGCCTATTACAGTTAAGAACAACCATTTTCCAAAATGTCTGCCAATAGACTACCCTTAATATTAGGGGTGTAGCCCCGGGAACACACACACACTCCATGTAACACACACACTCTATAGTTCAGGGGCAGATAAAACGTCCATCGTAATATCGAGGTGGAAAATATTCACGGTTACAATAATCTCTCCATATGAACCAACTGGTTGATGGGGATTTGTTTCTATGTTTGACGTCACTCGGACAGATGAATGTCCTTGTCCCTGATTCTGATTCTGGTGGTAGCTGCGGATACCATGACTTGACGTATGAATGTATTCAAATGTTTTAGTTACTACCAAAACCATACTCTTTCTTTACCTTATCTAACAGAGAGAAAAGTTACCTTCACGTATTCATACGTCAAGTCATGGGATCTACAGCCGTCAATTTCTATAGATATTATCAATATATTGTAAAATAACCACCAAGAAAACTCCATGACGTCAGTATGTTGTCGAAGATAGTGCCAACTTCCACGGATAGAGAGTGTAATGTGGTCAGCACAAAGAAACCTCTCTCAGTTTTCTAGACCGGAGCCGCTACCTGTCTATTCAATTATCTCCTCATTTGTGCTCGCGAGGTTGAATCTGACCCCGTTGGGTTCGAACCAGGGACCTGTGTATCAGTATCCAGGACAAATGACAAACATGTTTGTCTTGACTGTATCTCATTATATCCCCGAGGTATGAACCTGGACCTGTGGTCCACCAGACACCCTGCGCTACCACCTCCCACCCACTCCGGAACCAACACAGCTACCGTCCTCTGGAAGGCGCAGGTGGACACTCCCTGGCTTCTTAATGACCTTGATGACCTTGAGCGATATGGTCGGGGTTTTTGAAATGTTCACGACGATGAATCTTTTAATTCCAAAATAAACCAATTATTGGTCCAGTTTATTCTGCTACACTTGGTGATACCGACAGTTGATAATATTAACTACCATTGTTTGGAGAGTTCTAATGTCCAGTTTATTCTGCTACACTTGGTGATACCGACAGTTGATAATATTAACTACCATTGTTTGGAGAGTTCTAATGTCCAGTTTATTCTGCTACACTTGGTGATACCGACAGTTGATAATATTAACTACCATTGTTTGGAGAGTTCTAATGTCCAGTTTATTCTGCTACACTTGGTGATACCGACAGTTGATAATATTAACTACCATTGTTTGGAGAGTTCTAATGTCCAGTTTATTCTGCTACACTTGGTGATACCGACAGTTGATAATATTAACTACCATTGTTTGAAGAGTTCTAATGTCCAGTTAATAGTTCAAGTATGAATTAACTATTTTATGATGTTTTTTTAATATCTCAAAATAAATATAAAGCTGAAATGTTTAACTGACTTGGAAATTTCTAGATTTTGGTCAGGAGCGAGGTGGTCTTTGAACATTTTTATTTATTCAGTGTTTACAGCCCGGTATCTTACAATCTTTAAATCCGGCCGTTTTTTCCACAACTTTTACTTAATTTACACGAACACGAGCTTTTTCAAATTAAGAGAAACAGTCCTGTTTAAAGTCCACCATACTCCTGACCAGGCGAGGACATGAAAATATGAACAGAGCCTCGTAATGAAAGCACACGTTCAGAGAGTAGAGAGGGTAGTGGTTATAACCACACGTTCAGAGAGTAGAGGGGTAGTGGTTGTAACCACACGTTCAGAGAGTAGAGGGGTAGTGGTTATAACCACACGTTCAGAGAGTAGAGGGGTAGTGGTTATAACCACACGTTCAGAGAGTAGAGGGGGTAGTGGTTATAACCACACTTTCAGAGAGTAGAGGGGGTAGTGGTTATAACCACACGTTCAGAGAGTAGTGCTGAGAGACGAACCAGGAAGATGAGGGTGAATGCAAGCTCACACCATTTGCCACCACGTACCGGGTTTGAATCCCGGACCACAGCCATGATTATCTGCCACTTGGACAGAATTACAACAGCATTTCAGATGAATCCAACAACTTTTCTTAAATCAAGAGTGGGGGGCCGGGGGGGGGAGAAATTTGAATTGAAACTTTGTAAATTCCTAAAAGTGAAATTGAAATGTTCACGAAAGAACAGAAGTAAAGAAAGGGGAGATGTTATCCAATTCTAATCCCCTCCCCCCTCCCCTAATAGGTCTCCCCCCTCTCCTCAGAGTGACATCTGTCGGCTCAAACGAGCAAAAAGAATCTTACACATTCCAGAAGCAATTTCTCCTTGAAACGTAAATTATGGTACCCTCCCCTCCCCCTTTGCAATCCACCTGCACCCCATCTCGTCACAGCTCTGGGGGGAGGGAGGTCACGTGACAGCGTCTGTCGCCCCTGCCGTGGCCGAGAGCACCGAGCGCTGAAAAACAGTGGACATTTGTGTTGACATCTTGAGAAAACTAGTACCCACTTCGGTGGATACATGGTCTAAGGCGATACTTTCTCAATAGACCAAACTACCGATGACGGGATATCACGGTTCGAATCTCGGTCGGGTGTACCGAGGGTGGTGTTCCCTAAATTATTTTTCACTCTCTCTCTCTAGGCAAATATCAGTACACTTCTTCTAAATATAACCTTGATCATCCCCAAAACCATTATCTTAATTAAAATATAAGCGTATAGCCCGAACGGGTAGTAAGACGCGGTACTAATTTATTTATATATATATATATAAATTAGTACAAAACCCCTGAACACTTACATCCGGTAGAATATGCTAATAGCATTAAATTGTGTTCAAAGTTCCGACGTACAGCGCCGGGAGAGCAAAGCTGTTCAAGCATGCGTGTACAACAGGTTGCATAGGAGTCAGGCACCCGTCACTACACACCTCGACATCTTGTAGCAGAACATACCCAATTAATAGTAAACAACACACCAGTCCATCTAGAAATGAGAATACGTTCTGAGGGTCAACATTAACGGTCCTACGTCACAGAAGGTGATTGCCATTATTACATGTGCAGTACTGCGCGCCTAACTGCTATGCAACCTGTTGTACACGCATGCTTGAACAGCTTTGCTCTCCCGGCGCTGTACGTCGGAACTTTGAACACAATTTAATGCTATTAGCATAGTTTTACGGATGTAAGTGTTAAGGGGTTTATACTAATTTTGGTTCAAACAAACTATGTGCAGTTTGGGGTACAAGTTTCCGAGCACCCTGTATATATATACTGTTGTACATTGATAACATCTAATTAACATAATATTAAAATATAAATAAAAAAATAAATTGATGAAATGCGGCTACCTATTTTACTAATAGTATTTTTATTTTTTATTTTAAAAATATATTTGTAGTTAAAGTTTTTTTTACTGTTCTTTCCTTTTATTTGTTGAATTGAAGGGGACTAGTTTATGTTATCATTTTATGTGTCCATGAGTCAAATTAGGAGTGCTTTACTCGCTTCGGTGGTCGTGCGGACTGGAATGTCGGTGATAAGTAGATCAGGTTTTAATTCCAGTCGAGTATAGCAAAAAGGATTTCCTCTTAATAGTGCCAGACTCTTCCTCCACGCCAATGCGGGTACATTTCCTATAAAATTATATCTTACAAATGTGTTTTAAGAAGTGGAGAAAAATTTATAAAAAAAAAGTAGTTAAAATACTGTTCATATGACGAGTAACATAAATATTTAAAATAAACTTGTTTTGAAATAGTAACAAGCTTACCAGTTCATATTCTGGAGAGGTAGTGTCCACCTCCCTAAACTGCAAGTTCACTGGTGATGTGGTAAACACTGAGAGCACGGGGTAGAAGATTATGTAATTATTTTAATATTTCCTACTTTTTTCCTAATGTTTGATTAAATATCAAATTTCAAAAATATGTAAGAGACCTTTTTTTTACGTTGTTTTAATTTTACTTGTTCCGTCTCTTAATTTGATCGGACAATGGGACAATGGGACAATGGGACAATGGGAAACATGAATTCACGAGCAAGACTGGACAGAAGAGAAAGGAAATGAAGGTCTACTGTCGAGAGATGCCAGACAAGGAGATGCTGTTAGGTTGAGTGTCTGAGGTTTCCTTGTCTGTGCCTACAACAGACATTATTTGGTTGAGTTAGTTCAAATTTGATATTTGGCTGTTACAGGGTCGTACTTAGAGGAGAGATCGGAGGTTTGATTCTTGACTGACTGATTTTTGGAAAATGAGAATTGACCAATTGGGCGCCTAGTGTGTTTTTCTACGACACGCGATAGAGCGACAAAGACAGAGAGTCTCTCTTGTCATTGGCCGCTTGAATGCATGAAACAGGGCTCCACCCCCCCCCCCCTACCCCCCTTGCGGCTGTTACGTTACCCACGGGCTTGGCTGCCTCTTGAATTAATCAAATCTTTCTTTTTCTCTCGTCTTCACTTTTATGTAGCCCCCTCCCCCCAACCCACCCCCACCCCGTACCACGCCTCTTTGCAATTCTCAGACGTAGTCCCCCCCCTCTTCCCCCGGATAGATGATGCACTTCCACGAGAGGGGTTGGCTCAGAGGGGTGAAAGTATTCTCTGTTGAAGGTGAGGTCGGGTGAGTTCCCCAGACAGCTGGTGAGTTACCGGCCTGGTAATACTCCTCCCTGTATAGCGGGACAGTCTGATAGCTAGGGGCAGTAACGGACCAGTTTAACCAACATACTTCACACGACTGCCAATAGTTGATGAGTATTTAGGTTTATTACCAATTCTGTTGGTGACCATGTGGGCTGGTGATATATTGATTTGGTGATCTTCCAGATTGGTGATTATCTGGATTGGTGATATACATCCGACACACAAATACACTAAAATACACCAATCTCTTATTGTAATTTTAATATTTGTTGTATTTACTGCTTTCAATGTAGCCTCGACCTATATTGGAGTGTCTCCACTCCGCGCATGCGCAAGAGTCCTCTTGGTCCCGTGAGCTGTAAAGTTCAGCTCCAAATGTCGACGCTAAGTTCACCAGGTGAGGGCAACTCACCCCGGGGCACGGTGAGGCCCCAAACAACTCACAACTGTCATCTGGACCGGTCAAATATTGCCTCTTGGGGGTCAATCAGTGGAAAAACTGGATCACTTTACATTCTGAATCACAAGGTCCCAATAATATTCTCTCTCTCTCTCTCTCTGTGTGGTGGCACAGTGCTAGAATGGGCTATCAGAGACAGTCTTTGTATTACTGCTGAGGAGTAGATCACACTACATAAGTGAATAGGAAGAGGAGAGTGGGGCTATCGGATAGTTGAACTGTCTCACGTTATTAAACACTACGAGGGAAATGATTGACACCATAACTCTGCATCAGCGACTAAAACTATCTAACTGAAGGTACCAGGATGAGGATGACAGTTACCAAACAGCACCGGTAGACGTACGGACAGAAGGCGTCAGTCACGTTTTGTCGGATTATCTGGGGAAAAGAGGTAGAAAAGCTAGCGTCCGTTCTGAGTGTATTGAGGTGTTCTTTTCTTCCTAAATTTTGTCGCCACTTTAGTTTCTCACAAACGTGGTGCACTTTATTTAAATTATACCTTTCTCCTGCATAGTCCATTAATGTAAATATGCGAGTATCCAGGATGGGTGGTAAGATGGGAAGCGTGGGAAGAGAAGACTATAAATCACTAACAGATGCTTGGAGACAGATCCCTCTCTTCCCCCCATTGAAACTCGAACCCCGCCCCTTCAATTCAGAGTACCTACTGTTAGATGTTCAGGTAACATATTGATGCGGTCCTGTCAGCGGCGCCCGCCCACCCTCTCCTGTCATTGAATCTGATTCAGACAGGGTTCTGTTCCGTCTGTAGCAGCCGCCATGTTTAATTCAGAGACAGCGCTCCTCACGGCGACGGGACATACCGCGCGAATTATAAATGTGGAGCGCTCGCAGCGGCCGCTCTAGGAAATAGGACGTTCTAAATGTCGGTTGATGTATCAGTGAGAGGACTACACACACCCGCTCTATAATGCAGAGGTCGCTTTGCATGTCGATAGAGTCGTCATGACGTGGTAACGGGGCCACAAATAGACCCTTATGGTAATATCAAAGCAGCTTACAAGGGAAAACAGAAAAGTCGATTCAGGAAAGTTTGTTTTCGAGCTTCGTTTAAATATTCCATATCCTTCTATTCCTGTGACTATTTTAAGTATGTACGAGATATTAAATCCTGTGCACACAACCCATGCCCTTAATCACGTGATGATATGTCATTCAATGGTAATATGGAATACTTTGTCCAATTAAAGCGATTTCAACAATTTCATCATTTTGATTTTGTGATTATTTTTTAAATATAAGATAAGGACAGCATTTATCTTAGAGTTTTTTCAGAAAGTGATACTAAAGATGGATGAATATACGTTTAAATAATGGTGACAGTTTTCTTTCCTATTATATTGATTATTTCGGTTCAATTCTAACATTGACGGTCATTTGTTTGTCTGCCTGTGATTGCTTCTACGTGGCTGTCTGTACCTTCAGTCCGTAAGATTGGATTGTAGGGACGCGAGAAAAGGCTGTGTGTTTGCAGTTCTTGTATTAAAACATTTTTTTTCGTCGAAAAAATCAAATATTACTCCAGTAGAAACATAGTTTAATTTTCCTCGCTTTGTGATATCAACAGTTGTTGAATATCTGTCGAGGGTGTCCTGGAATTTAATGACAACTTTTTATCCTCATTTAAAAAGTTTTATCATTACTGCTGTATGATCATGACAGATATTCAACAACTGTTGATATCACCGAGTGGATAAAATTATATTCTATATTTCTATTGGACCATTATTTTATTTGTTTTTTTCAAAAGAAATTGTTTGCTATAAAAAACCGCAAAAAACACTGACTTTTTTCTCGCAAACCTTTCCTTTCAACTTTAAGAAAGTTCAAATTGACCCAACCTCCACGGATACATACTCCATAGACAGAGCAATCAGAACCATTGAACCATTAATAGTAAACCAGTTGTTTAAAAAAATAATTAGGCAGGCCTATGTCTAAATACAAAATTGTACCAAAATCTTTAGAGAGAGTTTTGAGAAAATCTATTATTTCTCGTATTGCTCTTAATTTTAGAGTTATTTATCTAATTCCAAAATATCCTCAAGGGGACCTTATGAAAACCCCGGATAACAAGTTTTAACCCAATAGGTAAAATAGTTCCGGCTCTAGGCCGAGGTACAGACAGACAGACAGACGAGACAGACGGGATCGTGATAACCACTTATTAGATTTCAGGTCGTCATGAAAAGTCCACGTCCAATTCAATCTCGAATTATATATTTTTGACGATCACAATATTTTCTCTCTCTATGAGGAATTGCGTTAAAGTAAGATTCAACACCCCAAGAACATGAATAATGTTTAGTATATAATAGTTGCAAAACACCTCGCTAACTGAAATTAAGAAAAATATTGTCAGAAAGTTTTTTTAAAATTAATTTGCCTTCACAAAAAGTGTAAATCTGTAAAAAATATAAAATACAGATTTCCAAAAAATGTCGAATATTTTGTTTGACATGTTAACTTTTGAAGGGTTATAAATTCTCCCTTAGCTATTTTCATATCTCGCCACCTCAAGAAGTTGTCTTGACAAATAACCAACAGCGAGTCTCGTATTCCTACACCCTTACTCATGTTCCTGCCAACCACATTATTTTGTTTGTTTAAATCTCATAAGAATCTAAGTTCGAGCAGAGAAAGCAGAGAATTGGCAAACGTCCCCCGACAGGTTACATAACGTTAACAAATCCCCTCGTGTGTTAGAATCTGTCTTTTGTAAATCCATAAAAAAACACCATCTCGCCATTCTTCTTCATTTAACAGTAAGTGAGAATCGTCAAAAGGAAAAGAAAAACCACACGCCAACTAAAAATAACCTCCATAACCTCCAAATTTACTGCTCGCAACATGGCCGGTGTAGTTACAACTAACGGCCGCACGCTCCACCTAGCGCTGCTGACACTCCATTCCAAAGAGATCGTTACTTACGAGAGTGGCGTTGTTTCCACGGCCCATATGATTGTGATGGGAGTGCTACAACGAGTCTACTAATAAGTTGAGAGGAGTATACTAGATACCACAAGCGGTGAGAAGAACATAAATAAAGTACCCCCTTTCCTTATTGTGGGGAACTAATTCATAGAAACGGCCAGGAGTTTGTGGTTTGTGGAATTTCACCTTGGGAAACCAAATAAATTATTATTATTATTAGCACCGCGTCTTACTACCCGTTCGGGTTATACACACGCTAATGTGTAATGGTAGGGTGATAGTGAGATGAAATGGAGGACCTACAGTTTAACGTGGGATCCGAACCACGGTGGAGGCCTGGCATTCCACACATTCACAAGATGTCTTGTCAGAGGTGTAGGAAGGGTTTGGGTATCAGATAAATCTGTGCAGGGGCCGAGGATTGAACCCCAGATTCCTAACACAAAAGTCCGACACCTTACCAAATAAATGATAATGGAGATATTTAGTTGATTTCATGGTTGTGTTTGTTCCATATTGTCTTGGTTGTCTTATGGTAGGTATGGTTGAATAAATGGTTTAGAGGAAAGTGAGTAGAACAAAGAGATTTGAGTACGTACAACTTAGTTTTTAGATCTAGCGACAATATTCCGCCGCCAGGAAAACAATAGACTATTACTTACCGTCCATGTTTCGGTCGAAACGCACAACCGGGCTTATATTAATAATTTATAATAAACAAACCTCGATGGTTTTGCTGAGCGACCGCCGTCTGTTGGTGAAGATAGGGCCAACTTCTACCTCTAGAGAGAGTCAAGAAGTAATCACAAGAACTTCAGTTTTCTAGATCGTAGCCGCTACTTCTTCATTCAAGTGTCTCTTCATTTGTCCTGACGAGGCTAAGTTGACCCAGTACTTGGGATCGAACCAGAAGACCTCTGTATCTGTAGCCAGGAACAGTTTGGGTGTTTATTTTTTTTATATAAGTGGCGTCTGTAGTTTAATTAAAAATACTTTATAAACAAGAGTTTCTAAAAGGCTGCATTCTCTTCACGAATTAAGATGGTGAACCATCTTGTCGGTTGTATTCATGCGCATATGTTTTGTTTTTTAAAATTTCTTTTCTAAACTAATATTGTATATGGTTCTCTCTTTCTTTCTTTAATTTATAAAAACACAAACGTTTATTTTGGTTGACAGTTAAAGTATTATTAGAATTATTTATTAGCACTTTCGATTTATAATTTAGTACAACTAACACAATAATAATTATTTACCAATAGGTTAACGATAATGTCGTTCAACCAATGTTTTCAATAAAGAACCTTCTTATAGTTGTCACACATCTACACTCCATCCGTGGACCGCAGTCGCCCCCCCCCCGCCCCCCTTCCGGTCTCGAGCTCTCAGGATATCTCGCGGGAGGTGTTTGGTTGCAGGCGAGCTTGTTGTGTGGGTTCGGAAGAATATGTAGGTTTACGAATGTTGGTTCATTAGTAGATACTAAAAGATGATACAAAATGTGATGTTGGACGGAAGATAAAGAAATAAAGAGACTGGACACTCATTGAAGAACTGGCTCAACTCGTGGAAAACTGGAACGATGAAGATTGCTGTCGACTCACTATTAGTAGACTAATGCAAGTACATTACTTTGGCTGCGCGCGCACAGCTTGCACCGTGTAAACAAACAAGCAAGCTACAAACAAAGTATACTTGCTGGTGAAAAAGTTGGTCACCTTCCAACTTTACTAATGCAAGTAGACAATTCAAAAAGGCGGAAACTATAAGATTTGTTGTACGGGAGACAATTATTTGTGGAATGTTATGAAAAGAATGAGTTTTTGTGCAATTTTAACCACCGAATTTATAAAGATAAGAATGCGAGGGATAATGCACTAGAGATATCGTAAAGTGATATCAGGTGTACATATTCTCAAAAAGTTTACAAAATAAAATGTTAGGCATACGTAAATATTGCAAATATGCCTTGTGAGAGATATTATTTAATATCGGTAAACAAATTGTTACACCCCACGATTGGGCACCATTTGTTACGCCCCTCGTTGTGCTGCTATTTGTTACGTCACTATTAGCTGGCCCCGTGTTTGGACGCCAATTTCTTTGTTCTTATAGCTGGTTCACGTTGGGCCACCAATTGCTACCTTGCGTCATATTTTTTATTATAAATGCCCCACATGTTCGATTGTCCCACGGCTTGTTTCATCATTTGTTACATTTAAAATAGGTATTATCACTCTCATAAATTGGGCCTCACTTTTTATTATAAAAATAACTAACGTCAGATAGAGTTTGATATTGGATTATTCAATGATAATTATTTATACTTGTATAGAAAAACGACCATGTTGCACATAATCTAGACGAGCGCCTAACACATATCCATCCGAGACAATGACTGGCATCACAGTAAGCTCTGAGATTACACCCCCCGTGATATACCTCAGTCCAATTTGAACTTAAAATGTTTAGTTCGTAAAACACGTATAGAAGCATACAGAATGGTCCGAGAAACCGGACACTGCCTCAAATTGAACATTACAATGTTCTGGGTTATTCCAGAGCGGAAGTTAAGTTTTAACAAGACTTTTACATTGCAATTTTGACTCAACTTTACGTCACACAGTGAAGTTAGTTACAGTAGCTGATACCTCCTAACTTCAGGACGTGAAAAAACCCAGAAATAACTAGTAATTTCCTAGTTATAATCTGGTAACTATGATAATGAATCATTTAGAAGAAGACGTGCTTTAAGCGCCAAGTAATAAATATAAAATTCAATAAAAATTTTAGTATATACTATATATATTATATATATATTAATATATATATTAAAGAGGAGAATGTTGTCAATGCTTTCAAATATTCTTTAGGGTCAGATCAGAGATATTACAAAATGTTATCAATAATTTAATCAAACCATTATTTCCTACCAATCAACGTGGCATGTGTAAAAAAAAATTATATACAATCACAAAATATAATACAAAATTGTAGTACCGTTATTAGTTCCGGCAACATAATATTCGCGTTATCGGCAAGTAAGGTAAGAATGCCGGCGGTTTTCACGCGAATTCACCGGCTTCCTATCCAATCTCAGTATTTGACACTGAACCAATCTTTATAAGTTTTAATTAACTTTGTTCAACCCATACACTTCAAACACTTTGTAGTAATGCTTTGGAAACTTGAGTAGATACATAACATAATATACTGTATCATAGCAAACCAGATAGTTTATATTTAAAACAATATACAAATTAATTCATTATTATTTTTAAATAATATTTTAGAACTAGCTATCATTTAACAATATATTTTATTATTAATACACCAACATTTAAAACAGGGTTGAAAACCTATGTTAGACCTATTTAAAAATGCCCAACCGAGTTTGGTTGTTTTGGAATTATTGACCTTATTGAGTTTAAGTTTATTTACCATGTATGTTAAGTTAGTTAACAAATCAATAAAAAATAATAATTATTTTGGATCAATGGAAATATATTTTAATGTATTAAGGAATTAATAAATAAGAGACATACTAATCACTAACTTTTTATGTTGTCTATACAAAACAATTTTTTTATATAGGTCAACTAATTATGATAAATCACATTTACTGAAAATTTTCAATTTATTTGGCCGCCCATATTATTTAAATTAACCCTTTCGAACTCCTAACACATAAGTGTAATTATATATGCGTGTAAATAACCCTAACGAGAAATGAGATGCAGTGATAAAAAAAAATTGCTCCAACAGAGAGACCCGTTAGCACCGCTTCATTTTCAGTTATTTATTTAGAAACGATATTAATAAAAGTAAAAATGCGTGTCAACACAACTGGCATGTTAGTAATCTATGACAAGTAAACTTGCATTAGTCCATTAACACCGTGTCAACGGGCCTTTACTGCGCGTGCCCTTACAGAACTCGATCTCAGGGCCCTCAGCCCAACAGATGCCCTCTATGTACACTACTCATGACCCGAAGATGTCGTCTGATACGGTACGGCGTCGGGCAGCGTGACCACCTGCAAGATAGATGGAATTGTGGCAGGCCACATTATAGCCCCTTTTCTGGCCCACTAGTTCAATATTGTTATGAATTGTCAGCACTCTCCTGTAACCTTTCTAGTACGTTACTTCACACGTACTAAGCCAGTTATTTTTAGCCCGTGCATCCACTCGATTTATGTAAACCAAAACAAACATTCAAACGCTACTCAGAGGTTATGACAGAACAAAAAAAAACTAAATTTAAGTCGACAAGCATGATTCACTTTTGACTCTGATAAATTACTCCGGGAATGCTCATCTGTTATAAATAATGTACGAAATATAATAATAAAGCAAAGTAATTTTAGTGATAGTTCATAATATTATGTAATGGGTTTAAAACAACACTTACTCTATTATTCTTACGTTACGTCCAGCCTCAGTCTCTGGAATTGTGCCCAAAGGTCGCTCTCCGACAGCCAATCGTAATCTCTGATCACCTCCTCACGTTTTTGGGGCATTACAAAATTAGAGTGAAATATAAGTAATTTTACTTTCTATGGTATTTTTTTTTATCTCACAGGAGGGTTTATCACGTGACTGTGAAAGTGTGGTTGATGTTTTCGGTGTCATATTGAGTATTTTTCCTGCTTGATAGTATTGTCCTTTGAGATGATGTCCCAGAGTATTTCGAGTTGGAGACTGATTCCAATCAGAAATCCTCTCCGAAAGGAAGTTTGTCTCTCCTTTTCTGTCGACAGTTATTTCCACTGTCTTGCTTGGTTTCCCTGGTATGGAATACCTCCTTGGTTCGAGTCCCTCCCTGGTTCAATGAATGGTTGACCCCCAATTAAAATGCTGAAATGCCGTTCATGTGCAGGAACAACGTCTATTATATTTGAATCGACACTCGATAAACGACGTTGCTAGAAATTAGATCAAGAACCGTAATCCGTGTATTCATCCACACGTTCGCAGAAAATAGAAAGCAGAATCTGCCTTATTGGCGCAACAATTCACGCAACCATAATGCATTGCAACGCTAGCTTTAAACAGTTGACTATCAACATATTTTATTTTCTAATGGATGTATGTTTACAATTTATAAGCGCTGTGTCGTGGTTCAATCCAATACATCGACACACGCTTTACACAAACTGATTATTATATATCTCCTCACAACGGACAACAAAGCTGTCTGCTCACTTCTAGCTCTACAGCGCATGCGCACTGATTTGAGATGGTTGGTTCTGAGATTTGATTGGTTCTCCTCTGCCGAACATCTCGGGCAGAACGAATGAAATATATAGGAGTATAACTTTAGTGAAACAGCTCGAGCGCAGATAAGGAAGAAATCTTGTGATTGGCTTAGAGCTCGTCACGTGACCACGTTTCTGTTCCGCTGTTGTTTTTTCAGCGGGAGTGTGAATCCACAGTTATAATCAAGTCAGGTGAACCAACAGCTCACCTAGTCTTGTGTGACCTTGGCAGAGGTCAGGAAGGGTAAAGGTTTTCACCCTGGATGACATGTTTACACGCTAACGTGATTATTTTCCCTCTCTCGCCCCGTACGAAGGCAGGGTTGAGGGAAGGGGAGGGGGGTCACGTTGTAACCATGGAGATGATAAACACTCGCTGGTTTTGCGTCAATCTCGTTCGACGGGAAATGAACTCTTCTTCTTCTTTTCTAAAGTGAAATTGGATCAACTTGTTTATATCTCTCGCTGACCTTTACGGCAAGATGGTGGACAGGAAGTGCGGCGTTAAGGGTCCCGGCTACTACTCTCCTTTATGAGAGCTTTAAAAATGTAGTCGTGAACTCTTAACTTTCCTGTACATTCACAAAATGTCACCTTTTTTTTATCAGGGCTAAACGATGAAAGGTGAATCACGTGTCAACCTTTTGTGTTCAGAAAGTGTTTCTTGAGCTTAGGACGGAGTTGGAATTAAAAGGGCAACCTTTGAACGGATAATGACTCCTAATTTTAAAACTGAAGGGCTTGGGGTGAAAACGTGCTATGCCACAACAACGATAACAGATGTAGAGTACAATTTTAGCAATAAGGTACTTTTGGAAAATACAAACATAGACTTATGTTTTTACTATTGATAGCCTTTTACTATATTACTACTATTATTATAATTTATAAGAGTTCCCGGTCTAGAAAACTGAGACTAACAGCTGAAGGGTTTGTTCTGACCGCATGACATCCTCTATATGCAGTAGTTGACACTATCTTCGCCAAAAGGTGGCAGCCACTCAGTTTTTCTGTATAAACACGTGGAAGAGCATCTAGTAAGGTTATTTCTATGAACATTGGACAGTAGTAACTGTTCTAGCTAATATTTGTGATTTGGTAGGCTAATTTTCTCTCTAAACTGTCGATACCTTGGATATATATCACTAGCCACCACTGGACTCGTCTCCTCTAGCTTCTCCAACAAGTACAGCCTCTTCAAACCCTTGCAACATGTCACGAGCCGCCACTGTATCCACATGTCTCCTCCACATGTTTCATACGGTAACTAGTCAGACTTCCAGTTCATGTGGTCCTACAGCGTTGCCAGATGTTCAAGTTGGCCTCCAGTGTTGACAGATGTTACACACAAGGCTTATTTCACAACTTGTAGTTGGAAGTTATCGACATTTTCTATAAACTGTTTACATTCTACGTAAGAGCCTATTCGCCGACAAGTTACAAGTTATAAGGTTCGAAAAGCGCTTTCTGACACACATTTAGTAGAAGATCTATTTTTAAAATGTGTACTTAAAAGAGTGGACAAAATTAGGGATGTGTAAAGCTTCCAAAACAAACTTGGCTTTGAAAACTAAATCATCTCTTAATCCACTCTGAAAATATTCCGGCTTCTACAATTACGAAACTTCTCGAACTAAATATTGGAATCTTAAATATACTCAACTAACACCATTCTGAACTGTTGTGTACACATCGTTAACCTTGCCAGGCAGTTAGCTTTCCGTGCTTGGTTCCACTATGGTGTAGCTTATAAGTTAGGGTCATAGTGTAATCAGTCAAGGTAAGACTTCTACTTTGCTTAGTTCCACTATGGTTAGTTTATAAGATAGTCATAGTGTAATCAGTCAAGGTAAGACTGCTACTTTGCTTAGTTCCACTATGGTGTAGCTTATAAGATAGTCATAGTGTAATCAGTCAAGGTAAGACTTCTACTTTGCTTAGTTCCACTATGGTGTAACTTGTAAGATAGGGTCATAGTGTAATCAGTCAAGGTAAGACTGCTACCTTGCTTAGTTCCACTATGGTGTAACTTGTAAGATAGGGTCATAGTGTAATCAGTCAAGGTAAGACTGCTACCTTGCTTTGTTCCACTATGGTGTAGTTTATAAGATAAGTCCACGATAAGCTTACAGTATGTATTAAAAGTCAGCTCTACCTGGGTATAGCTACATACCAGTAGATTACATTGAGCAAAGGATCAGTAAGACACGTGTTTAAAGCTGTAAGTAGGGCGAGAGTAGGACGAAGTGTTCTTCAGGACGAGGTGGAGTTCAACCATATAGACGTGTTCAAGGACTGTTTGCTAGAAGGACTGACTTGGTTTATAACTTTCCTAGTATTTTACATCACATGATGTACTTTAGTCTGTAATAAATTCATCAACGCTCCTAACCGACAACTCCCATCCTTTGATGGACTATCCTGACGTATCGTCGTATGGATAATGAGTTGTGGGGGGGGGGGGTGAGACAGTCATTATTACTAAAAATACACATTGTTACGTCTTTTACCCCCTAAAATCTGAAACACTGCTATAGACTGTTGGTGCTCTAGGCTAAGTTAACATATAAGTCGTAGCGCTGGTGTAACCCCCGTGTTAGAAGGAAAATAAAACCACGCACATGCGTAAAAAAAAGATCCAGAGAGAAAATAGAATAAAGTGCGTAATCATGTTTTTCTTTGGGATTGAAACGAAAGAGAGAGGGCGCGCATGGTGGAACTCTTTGGAACTACGAGGGAAGAATGGGCAATGCGTCGCCAACATTCCTCCCTTGGAGATAATAAAACACGTGGGGGGGAGGAGAACAAACACCCCCTCTTACCCCTTCAAGATTTCAAAACTGAGTTTATCTTTGTTATTTCTAGCGAATGTAACCAAACAAATAAGAACGAGCTGTAGGACTCAACCACCCCCTTCCCAACTCTCCTCCTTTTCATGCTCCAAATTATTCCGGTCCAGCGGAGCACCCCGGTTGATTGAGGGTGATCCCCTCGCGGTGGAGGTTATAGAAGGCTGCGCCCCGTTTCAAACATTCCACCCCCACCCCCTTCCCTCGGGGATGAAGATTTTCCTCAAGGCTGTCTTAGATCTTCTCTAACCTGTGATAGCTCAGTGGTACAGGGAGCCAACTACTAGGCTTCAGACTCGCAGCGGTGACCAAGAGGTCTACGGTGCTATACTCGCTTGGTCATCATCAATATACAGTCCAACTTCCATAGGAAGAACCTTATCTGACAGCTAGAACAGTAACACGTGATCATTGATGGCCACAAACAATTTATATTTTAGTGTTTTCTAAAATACCCTTCTTATGGAAATTGGACTGTAACTAGCCCCAGGCCGTGTTTACTGGGACCTTTCTGTACGCTATTGCGGGTGCATTTCCTCCCAAGTTGCCTCCTTATCCTTTACCCCTTACATTAAGTCTTTAGTAGTTAATTATAACGCTCCGTGTCTTACTACCCATACGGCCTTATTTACACAAATGGGGAGAACAAAGACTAGAGGTACAATTAAAAGAGATTGCACCCGAATTTGCGTAGAGAAACAGTTTTGAAAAGAAATAACGCCTTTATATACCCGACCAGAACTCGAACCTTGGTATCTCAATTCACGGTGAAAATAAACGCTAAGACGAGACTGACGTACTTGTCCACGTGGCCACGAGTGCTACTGATAAGTTCTAAGTTAAACGTAACCATTAAATACAATTAATTTAGACAATTTTTCCTGCAAAATAAAATATATGACTGCCGTTATATGCTTATACAGAGCAGCCACCGTATGTTGGCGAAGATAGTGCCGACTTATGTGGATATAGGGTGTCGTGTGGTTAGCACAGCAAAAACTGGACATTACTCTCAGTTCTCTAGACTGGAGCGGCTACTTATTTATCCCAATAGCTCCTTATTTGACCCCGTTCCAGACCAATAGCTTGGGATCGAACCCTGGACAGGAAGTAGCCACGAGACCACAGAGGGGGTAGTAATAATAGTAATACTAAAAACCCTCCGTCTTTATTTAGGCAAAGTTATTGCCAGCGGGACCTTTTCCAACCCCTTAGCAAGCATACGTCAGTACGCGCGTGCTATTGGTATTATGATCATAGCTCTCCATATAACAGGACATTTGTGGATACAGATTAGAACACACCACACATTCACATGTCGTCTCTTAAGGATGGTTTCTGCTAAAGATGTATTTAAAACTCCTTTCCGCTTGTTTGGTGGCGCGAGTTTCGAATGTTGTACCCCCCACCCCCTTCTCTAAAAAGGTAAAGCACTTTCAAGCGAACCCTCTTAGAGCGCTTATAAGGAGCTGTTCTCTCATCCCGCGCGAGTAGAGACGGCCTCAACTCCAGTCTCTGATGGTTTATTTTCGGTCGGTTGTTTAACAACTCAAACTGAGATACGCGCGACAAAGTAGATCCTGATCCACAGGCCGGTAATCAAGTCGTATCGGTTTAACCGTGATGCTTTGCGTCCTAAGTTTGATACAAGAAGTCTTGTGGTTGTTTTCTGTCCTTTCCTCTTTATTATTGATATTACAAAAGGTGGTTGTATGGTTATAGGTGAAGGGTGAAAGGGAGTATAAGCTAATACAGAATAGAGCTGTTCCAGAAAAAAATCACAGACCATTGTACTTATTTTTTAGCACCACGTCTTACTACCCGTTCGAGTTTTACGCTTATGTACTAATTACACCAATGGGTTAAGTATTAATGAGGTCAAATTTATAGCCGCATTTGCGGAGAGAGAGAGAGAGTGGAAAACCGTTTAGGGAAAACCACCCTCAATGCACCAGACCAGGATCGACCTCTGATCTCCGTCCTCACGCGAGAGTAGCGCCTTAGACGACACAGCCACCGAAGTGGTTCATTGTAATATTAAGCGGTTGATACTTTCTCGCTGGCTGAGGCGGAAGCCCCTCCCCCCCTCATATTTTCACAATTTTTTCCAAGGTTCGAAATTCCAATTTAAAATGAAGGTTCGGCCCAACTTTAAGGAAATTTATAAATGTTGGAGATAGTCGAATTATGTCACCAGCTCTCCTCGGAGATAAGGCCATTGGTCTTAGATCTTAATGCCCGTGGACTCTGCCGACGAACTAAGGAGAAGCTTTACTTTAAAACGCGCGATGAAAGTCAAACACGGCATAAAAATTCGTTTCTTAACCCCCCCCCCCCCCCGCACCTCTTTACCCAATTCCCATCACAAAAAACCCCTTTTCTCGTTCATATATTACCTTCAAAAGGGCGCGGGGAGGTACCTTATTTTCTCTTCTTGGGGCTAAATTCACTTAATTCTCCCGCGAGGCGGGCAAATTTCCCGCCTCACCCCCACTCACTGGTAGATGGCAGCACGGTCGCCGTGTCAAGGTATTTGCATGAGGAGGTCAGCTCGTGGTGGATAGCCTTGCTCATGTTTTGCTTGTGACAAATCGACATTTCCAATTTCGGAAACTATAAGAATAGTCTGTTCATTAATTAACTCAAATCGAAAAACATTTGAATCTTTCGAATCAATCCGAACTGTATATTACACACACACACACACTTCGTACAGTAAAAATAGTATTTGTTTGGGCGAAGTTAAGGCCAGAGTCTTTTCCTACTCCTAACTCGTATTCATTATATGTGCTATTAATATTATAATTAGTTAGAAACTAGTTTATAATGTGTGTATTTCATATATATATAGTATAGCCCAGTATCAATTTCATTTTTAATTATAGGTGACAAATGAATTATATGAGTTGTGAAAAGACGATTTCGTACAATAAATTGTGTCTTATGTACCGGGTTTTAAAGTTTCGGTCTCCATACTGTTAAAAATAGTTTAATGACTGCATGTGAGTCATTAAATGTCATGGATCAGGAATATAATTGCAAAAATGTCGTGATAAGACAGCTATAGTTATATAAGCTTTCACTCTATCATTGAGTGGTAAAAAGTTTGTTTTTTTCCTCTCCCCCCAGGCTAGGTCTAATGGAAACAAAGACCAGAAGAATACACTCCCTCACTGTATATTATTTCCGCAGTTCTTTTGTCGCATAAATTGGCTCGCAGTGAGGCCAAGCTTCGCGGGGTGGAACTAACTGTCAGATGCGTCTGAAGTGCGCGTGGATTGATGTGTATTATCCGTGGGATTGTGCCAGAGAGAGAGAGAGAGGAAGGAAGGGATGTTTAAACTTAGCCCCTGTTAGCTGTATGTCATATCGTATCGCAAGCTGTAGTTCACATCTGTTCCGTACGTCAAGTGGCGCTCGCCCGGAACTGCCAACTGCCGATAGACATATGTCCCTAGATTTAATTTTAAAACGCCGGATTTTATATTCAATATAACCATTTTTAATATCCGTGTCTTCAATAAAACATATAAATATTTATTTTTAATTTTAAAAATTGGTATCAGAGGAGGGATTGATATTAGTTGAAAGCTTTTTATTTTGTCTAACTGCTCGTTCGAGGTATTATCGTGTGAACTAATCAACTAATATAATATGGATGATAAAGGTTGAATTTAGAGTAAGTGTATCCACATTTGTATGGTGGGAGAGTTTAAAATCATATAATAAATAGCACCTAACAGGGATTTGATCCCCAGACTCTTTTTCATCAGCGGTCCAGTCTATTGCGAGACGATTCGAACACCGAAACGGGTGGAAACCTTCAGTAATTTTTTTTCTAAATAAAACCCCAAGTTAATCTATCTAGGAGCCTTAGATCAAATCCCGGCTCAGAACACAATCTCATATAATTTCAATTTTTTTTTAAATCGTGATTATAACCGTTTCACAACCCACATCGTTGCGAAAATAGTCTAAGTCGTCACTCTAGCTGGACTGGTGATGACGGAAATCAGGGTTAGAATCCCAATCAGATGTATTAAGGGAGTTTTTTTCACCCTAAAATGGGTTTCAACTCTCCCTTCACAGAAATACAGATAACCTTCCTCTAATTTCAACCTTCCTCGTTCTTAAAACAATGGTGCGGTTAGTACATAATGCGTTTAGCATGGACGGGTAGTAAGAAGATAATTTTAAAAAGCCTCAAGTTTCCCCTCCATTTTCCAAGCTAATGCTGGTGCACTTGTTTCAGATTGTGTTACTATACTAGTCTATCTATAAATCATACTGTTGGTACTCAGTGTGTTAAAAGCTGTAATTCCCCCGGTGTAGAATGATCTAAGTTGGCAGTCATGGGGCCCGCTCTTCTTCTGCTCGGCAATTACACTAGAGAAGCGAACCGAGCGCTCACTCAGCGAATTATGACATGGCGCATAAAAATAAACAAGAGCGTAGCGGCGAGCGAAGCGAGATGCACGGGACTTCCCCGCCCCTCGCTATCCCGCAAGGGGGAGAGGAGAGGGTGGTTATATTCCGAGAGAGTGACTGGACTATTACGGATGTTCAAATATGAGTTATTTATTGCTCTGTTTGGTTTTAATAACGAACGGTCGTTCAGGTTTTATAAAAAAAGAATATACGGACTCGTTCATATACCACCTTTTTTTTCTTTTCTACGAATCAAATACGTTTGAGAATTGATTTAATGAATTGTAGATATTTTTTTTTGCCCATAAAATACATTGGAGGGGAAACCTAATCTGACATTATGGAACCATGATTTACTGAAATTGTCTTTCCTTAGATTATGTTTAGAAAATGTTTTTGAAATAACACTATAGGAATAAAATGAAGTCTGCCCGTCTGTTTGAAGCAAATAAAAGCCTCTTCCGGGGTAACCACGCAATCTTTTTGGCGGTAACATTGGGCAATGCTGGATAATTCTGCTAGTAATTTAATATAGTTAAAAAAAGCTGCCCCATTTTAATGGACTTAGCTTTAGCTTAGTTCCATAAATATGTTCAAAATTTTTTTAAAACATTGTTAAACTATTGATCCCGTAAATACGTTTAGCTAAATTTTCTAAACACCGGCTCTGTTATATATGTTCTGAGCAGGGCCCGGACTTGATAGCAAACAACCATACACAAATACTGCAAATTTACAAAACAATCAGCTAAGAATATAAATAAAAACTCGAAATTAATGCACACGACTAAATCAAACATGTCCTTTGTGAATGTAAACCTCAGTGAAAAGTCCTTTAACAACTAAACTCTCGTATTCTGGTGAATATAATATTGATTGACAAATATCTGCTCCAGAAGTAATAGCTACCCCTCCCAACGCAACCCTCTACAGTCTCACCAGGGATGTGTATTTTACAACTAAACTCTCGTATTCTGGTGAATATAATCTTGATTGACAAATATCTGCTCCAGAAGTAATAGCTACCCCTCCCAACGCAACCCTCTACAGTCTCACCAGGGATGTGTATTTTACAACTAAACTCTCGTATTCTGGTGAATATAATCTTGATTGACAAATATCTGCTCCAGAAGTAATAGCTACCCCTCCCAACGCAACCCTCTACAGTCTCACCAGGGATGTGTATTTAACAACTAAACTCTTGTATTCTGGTGAATATAATATTGATTGACAAATATCTGCTCCAGAAGTAATAGCTACCCCTCCCAACGCAACCCTCTACAGTCTCACCAGGGATGTGTATTTTACAACTAAACTCTCGTATTCTGGTGAATATAATCTTGATTGACAAATATCTGCTCCAGAAGTAATAGCTACCCCTCCCAACGCAACCCTCTACAGTCTCACCAGGGATGTGTATTTTACAACTAAACTCTCGTATTCTGGTGAATATAATCTTGATTGACAAATATCTGCTCCAGATATTATATGTCATAAAAATGTGGGTCTTGACCATGAACTTTGTAAAATTTGAAGAGAAGCTTTTTTAGAAAATATATAAATATCCTGGTCAAATTGGGCAATGTCCGTGACATATTCAAGAACGTTTGATATGATCGTTTGTTGAAAGTTAAACTAAACTAATTTATTTGGCCAATATTTTATTTATTTTGGACACAAACGACTTTCGCTCTAAGAACTAACTGTAGCTCTTGTTTTCTTCCATCAAATGTTAGTTGGACTTTGAGAAAGGGGGTGGGGTGGGGGTAATGTTTGTCGTTTAAGATCGTAAGGAGCCGGAGATGGCCGAAGCTGACGTCAACTCCTTACCAATTTGTCAACTCCACTACCAGCCAGCCAACTTGTCGAACTTCGGGAGACGTAGGTCGTCCCTAGCGGAGTCAGACAACCACGAAATAGAGTTCCGTGCAGAGAAGGGGGTGACGTTTCAGGGGTGGAGCAAGTGTCCTCCTTTCTAACAACCCCTAGTGACGTTTCAGGGGTGGAGCAAGTGTCCTCCTTTCTAACAACCCCTAGTGACGTTTCAAGGGTGGAGCAAGTGTCCTCCTTTCTAACAACCCCTAGTGACGTTTCAGGGGTGGAACAAGTCTCCTCCTTTCTAACAACCCCTAGTGACGTTTCAAGGGTGGAGCAAGTGTCCTCCTTTCTAACAACCCCTAGTGACGTTTCAAGGGTGGAGCAAGTGTCCTCCTTTCTAACAACCCCTAGTGACGTTTCAGGGGTGGAACAAGTCTCCTCCTTTCTAACAACCCCTAGTGACGTTTCAAGGGTGGAGCAAGTGTCCTCCTTTCTAACAACCCCTAGTGACGTTTCAAGGGTGGAGCAAGTGTCCTTTCTAACAACCCCTAGTGACGTTTCAGGGGTGGAGCAAGTGTCCTCCTTTCTAACAACCCCTAGTGACGTTTCAGGGGTGGAGCAAGTGTCCTCCTTTCTAACAACCCCTAGGGATGTTTCAGGGTGGAACAAGTGTCCTTTCTAACAACCCCTAGTGACGTTTTTCCACCACATTTTCTAAAGTCAGCTTCACGAGGACAAATGAGGAGATACTTGGAGGACAAATAAGGAGATACTTGGAGGACAAATGAGGAGATACTTGGAGGACAAAGTATCAGCTCCGATCTAGAAAACTGAGACTAATGGCTGGGTTGTGCGTTGTGCTGACCACATGACACCCTTTGTCCACCAAAGCTGGTACTATCTTCGCCAACATCCAATAAAATGAAGCTTAGTTTATTGTATCTATATTATGAAAGATTATTTTCATGATTTTTAAAATTTTATTTGAGGTATTTAACGTGCATTTTCTGAACCGACTGATTGTACCAAAACATGAAAATTTCTATGAGCGAGAGCGAAATAGCCTACCAATTTTAGCGGAAAAGTTATTCTCATTTTCACGCCACAACTAACGGCTTTACTTCCCCTCCGAAGGAAGTTGTGCTACGGATTTGTATCACCCAAGAAAAATCCGTTGACCTCGGCTGGATTTGAACCAACGAGTATCAGGGCGAGAACCTTACCCCAATACCACTGTATCAACATATTTAGAATCCAGTCAACAGTCACTCCTTGATATCAACATCACATTTCTTTGTATAAATGAAACACTCCCCATATATACATTTTTAACAAAATCATTTAAATTTCGAAATATTTCTTATTTTCATAAATATATATATAGTGAGTAAAATTACTCTTAATTTGAAGTCTAGAATTAATTTGAAAAGCTATGTATGGAATGCAACATTTCTATTTGCGATAAAACAAATTTGTAAGCGAATTCTACTGTTTTCAAACAAATAACATGAATCTAAGCTTCTTTTCTTAATAAACACAATTTGTTTGTAATTTGGCAAATACCACGTCATGCAATATAATTTTCGACGCGATATCACTGGTGATACCAGGGCTGTTTATACAAATAGTACCCGTTTTCAGGATATTTAAGCTTTTTTTATCTGAGGTTAGCATTAAAAATCACAATTTCTACTTTTACACATTACGATACTTACATTTCTATAGATCTTTGTTCTTTTTTGTTTATAACCTTTCAAAGATTTCATGCTAGGTCCAAGCAAGGACATTAATATATATGAACCTTGCTTCAAGCAGCCATGTTTGACAAAATTATATCTTCTTGATTTGTATTCCCTCCTTATTTGATAGTAGTTTAGTATTATATGACGTCATGTTTCGATGTTGTAAATGTTTGGTCCAAGCCTAAGTTGATAATCGATTATTTCGATATTGCTATTAGTAAGACTCGAAAGTACGATGATATTGATATATCGAGTTTAATATTACGAAGCGTGAAATGTTTTATGCGTATTTATATTTGATTTTTCTCCGAATATATTAGTAAATAGTTAAATACATAAAATTAACGAAAAATTTAGATAGTTTTATCCAAGTTTTTTTAACAAATACTAATTCAACTTTTATTTACATAAATAATAACATCACTTTCAGCTTATATCATCGCTTTTTGAGAAAATTGTAGCATCGGATGGTTTACGAAAGACACTAAACAACAAAAATAGACGAGACTTACCCCGTTTTCTTGCTGACTGGGGCTGCGTGGAAGAACGACACAAAACCGTCGGACGCACCTTCGCGGTACCGGGAAAATAGAACACTGGCAGAGTAAAATGTGACGCGAGTTCAACGAATACCTCGAGCTGGTTTGACATGCGCAGTGAAGATATCCCCTTCGATAATGTTCCCGAACGGCCACGGACCTTCCCGGAGCTGTGTGGCATGCGCTATCTATGTATTCCTTGATGTTCTAGAATGTGACCTCCCCTTAATTTTCCCATCCCTTCCTCTTCTGTGCTTTATAGTATATATACTGGCGTCTGTGCCAACAGAATTTACAATTGGGCCTAAGTCGTAACTGAGATAGGATAAGCTCCAGCTTTCTTCAACTTAAAATGTAAGGTCAAAATTCATTCTCGGAAAATTTAACTTCTTTTTTTTAAATTGTAATAATGTTCCAAAATTTATTTTCGGCCTATTTTTCTAAGATTCAAAATACTTTAGAAATAAATCAGACGGTTAGAAAATTACTTTATTGTTCTTTAGATGTCGCTTCGTTGCTAGGTGATGTCGTCTTATCGCCAGTTGAGTTACAATTAATCGATTGTATTGATAAGTAGGTTTAATGGGTACCGTTTCAATTAACAGCTATATATGAATAATATTCACGTGAACTATTTGATATTTGAATTTAGATGCCAGTTTTGATGGGCAACTATTTAATATTTAAATTTAGATGCCACGTTGATGGGCAGATATTTAATATTAAATTTAGATGCCATTTTGATGGACAGATATTTAATGTTTGAAGTTAGATGCTTTTTTTTGTGGGCAGATATTTAATATCTAAATTTAGATGCCACGTTGATGGGCAGGTATTAAATTAAGATGCCATTTTGATGGACAGACATATAATGTTTGAAGTTAGATGCCTTTTTTATGGGCAGATATTTAATATTTAAATTTAGATGCCACGTTTGATAGGCAGAAATTTAATATTTGAATTTAGATTTATGGTGGTTGTTTTGCAACATGCTAGTTCTCAGGGACGATTATGTAAGAATTGAATACAGAATATCTTGTTATTTTTTGTAAATAAGAAAGGCGCCCAATCAAATGGACTTGGAATTAACTACGTTTAACTAAAAAAAATTGTTGTAATGCCGTCTGGCTATGTTCATAACAATTTGATGAGTCTAATTTATATTTATACCTTTTATCAATATCTTATGTTAACGTTAAATTAAACTGATATATGTTTCACCTCAGACTCCTTAACTTTGGCTACAATTCGTTGTGGTATAATAACTTAATTTATATTTTTTATATACATCTTCACTACCACAATGTTAACGTTCAATAGAACTGATAAATATCTAATTGTGCGATTGCAAATAAATATAAACTTATCATGACTTATACAAATATTTACTATATATGCCTCTCCATACCCTAGGTATTAGATCTAATATATTTCTATTAATTTATTGTGAACTGATAGGTTGCAGTATCTCGCTGCTTTCTAGAGGTAGACGGCCCCTTTTGAATAACCCAGCAACAGGTTTGAGTTGCGAGCTTCGGTATTGGAATGTTTTGTGTAAAACATTCAACGCCTTGAACTCCATGGCACTCACTTCTGTTGTTGTCCCTTTTTTTTATATTACTATTTGTATTATTTGAGCATCCTCCCCTTGAGGATGGTTCAAAATTAACACCACTTTTCCCCTAAAAATTACCTCACCTCCTGCATGTCTCTAGTTATGAGGCATGAAGAGAGACATACAGACATACAGACAGGGGGACAAATGAACAAGTCTTAAGAAGAGTGGGTGTGAAGATCAGGGGGACAGACAGGGGGACAAATGAACAAGTCCTAAGAAGAGTGGGTGAGAAGATCAGGTGGACAGACAGGGGACAAATGAACAAGTCCTAAGAAGAGTGGTGAGAAGATCAGATGGACAGACAGGGGGACAAATGAACAAGTCCTAAGAAGAGTGGGTGAGAAGATCAGGTGGACAGACAGGGGGACAAATGAACAAGTCCTAAGAAGAGTGGGTGAGAAGATCAGGTGGACAGACAGGGGGACAAATGAACAAGTCCTAAGAAGAGTGGGTGAGAAGATCAGGTGGACAGACAGGGGGACAAATGAACAAGTCCTAAGAAGAGTGGGTGAGAAGATCAGGTGGACAGACAGGGGACAAATGAACAAGTCCTAAGAAGAGTGGGTGAGAAGATCAGGTGGACAGACAGGGGGACAAATGAACAAGTCCTAAGAAGAGTGGTGAGAAGATCAGGTGGACAGACAGGGGGACAAATGAACAAGTCCTAAGAAGAGTGGGTGAGAAGATCAGGTGGACAGACAGGGGGACAAATGAACAAGTCCTAAGAAGAGTGGGTGAGAAGATCAGGTGGACAGACAGGGGGACAAATGAACAAGTCCTAAGAAGAGTGGGTGAGAAGATCAGGTGGACAGACAGGGGACAAATGAACAAGTCCTAAGAAGAGTGGGTGAGAAGATCAGGGGGACAGACAGGGGGACAAATGAACAAGTCTTAAGAAGAGTGGTGAGAAGATCAGGTGGACAGACAGGGAGACAAATGAACAAGTCCCAAGAAGAGAGGTGAGAAGATCAGGTGGACAGACAGGGAGACAAATGAACAAGTCCTAGGAAGAGTGGTGAGAAGATCAGGTGGACAGACAGGGGACAAATGAACAAGTCCTAAGAAGAGTGGGTGAGAAGGTCAGGTGGACAGACAGGGAGACAAATGAACAAGTCCTAGGAAGAGTGGTGAGAAGATCAGGTGGACAGACAGGGGACAAATGAACAAGTCCTAAGAAGAGTAATGAGAAGATCAGGTGTACAGACAGGGGGACAAATGAACAAGTCCTAAGAAGAGTGGGTGAGAAGATCAGGTGGACAGACAGGGGACAAATGAACAAGTCCTAGGAAGAGAGGTGAGAAGAGAACCATTTTGGATGAGATTCTTTGGTACAAAACAAACTGGATCAGAAACATCCTTAGGAGGAACCGTCTTCTGTATGACGTCATAGAAGGAAAGGTTGAGGAAAAGAGGAGCTTAGGAAGAAGGAGGCAGAGGACAGGGACATTGGTGGTCTAAGTTCACTGACAAAAGGAAAGGACCTGTCGTGAGACAGAACACGTGATAATAAAGAAGATTAAAGAAACAACCCCTTTGTATAACACGTCGTTGAATCTCTCTCAGTTACAACGTTGATAACTCACTCTCATTGAGAGTTGGAATTATCCCGTATTAGAGATTCTTGTAACGAATTTCAAACATTTGCTCTAAGGATATTCTAACTCCTGAGATGTCCAGATTTCAACAAAAAAATAAAAAATAGTTCTCTAATTCCGTATTACTGCGCCTCCCAGTTTGCACAACTGGAATGTGTGAGATTTAACACGCTAAATCTCAGCATTGGTGGGATTTCTGAATAGGGGGTGTGGGGGGGGGGGTTACAACCCTTAGCACACCACGTCGGGAGCCGAAGCAACAGTTACGGTGGAGAGGGTGGATAGATCAATACCGAGGACAGACAGACAGACAGACGAGCCTAGCGTGTTTACATTACATGGATCACTACTTGAGTACCGGTAGCTTCAAGCTAGTCCTCATGAGAGCCAGAGGTCGAGGAGCACAAAGTCCGGGTTCAAATCCAAGCGTGATGACACATCACTCGTTCCCTATTATATTTCTCAACGTTCTCATATAGAGAAAGTAGTGTAATCTTGAACATGCATACCTCAAGATTACCTTGGGAGTTGATGCTCTATATACACTATGCCTACCTTGATGGGTAAATCTTACCTTGACTGATTACACTATGGTGCTATCTTATAAACTACACCATAGTGGAACTAAACAAGGTGTAGCTGCTACCGCCCAGTGCAAACGAGGTGTACACAATATTCTATTGTTTGTACTAATATTGGCGTTTTGGCTCTGAATTGAGATTTCCCGACCAGCGATTATATAAATAGAGTAATAACTCGCCGATAATCCTCGCCTCGCGCACACACAATCACGGACCTCGTCCGACATTCTCCGGCAAAATAATAATAATAGTAAAAAAACTGCGAAATAAAGCGTTTTCCATATCAATGTATTCAATGAACAATTTGAATTTCAATTCCACGCCGGGGAGAGATAGCCCACTGGTAGTTGTTTTTTTAGAGGGAAGGGGGCAATCTATACAACTTATTTTTTATATAAGCAACGACTGTATAAAATTGGACGCCTAGCGTCGAAAGTAAAAGTTCGAGAGTTCAATCCGACAGCCTCTAGGCCCAGGCCGCGGTTTTCGTGTTTTTTTTTGTTCCGTTTCCAAGAATCACGGAGAACAGGAAATTGGGTCACATCTTGCCGACCAGAAAATCCATACTTGAATAACAGATCCAATATTGGAAAGACGCTCCCCTTGGCGGGGGGTGGGAGGGGGTGGAAGGTGGAAAAGTCAAGTCTAACTGTGGGTTCACACGTCGGGCGGGAAACAAGAACAGAGCATAAACCGAAATCACGTAACGAGCCCCGAACCGAACCACAGGATATCAACGCGAGCCGCTCTGACCACTCAACACGGGTCGAAATAGTTACAGCCTGGTCTACTCTGCACCACAATAAACTACATGCTTTATTGGATTTTCACATTTGAATGCACTGTTCATCTTGATTGTGAACCAGGCCTAGTTACAGTATCCAACCCTGTGCTCTGTTATGTTCATCTTGATTGTGAACCAGGCCTAGTTACAGTATCCAACCCTGTGTTCTGTTATGTTCATCTTGATTGTGAACCAGGCCTAGTTACAGTATCCAACCTTGTGTTCTGTTATGTTCATCTTGATTGTGAACCAGGCCTAGTTACAGTATCCAACCCTGTGTTCTGTTATGTTCATATTGTTTGTGAACCAGGCCTAGTTACAGTATCCAACCTTGTGCTCTGTTATGTTCATCTTGATTGTGAATCAGGCCTAGTTACAGTATCCAACCTTGTGTTCTGTTATGTTCATCTTTATTGTGAACCAGGCCTAGTTACAGTATCCAACCTTGTGCTCTGTTATGTTCATCTTGATTGTGAACCAGGCCTAGTTACAGTATCCAACCTTGTGCTCTGTTATGTTCATCTTGATTGTGAACCAGGCCTAGTTACAGTATCCAACCTTGTTCTGATATGTTCATCTTTATTGTGAACCAGGCCTATTTACAGTATCCAACCTGTGTCTGTTATGTTCATCTTGATTGTGAACCAGGCCTAGTTACAGTATCCAACCTTGTACTCTGTTATGTTCATATTGTTTGTGAACCAGGCCTCACACAAACTCGGAGAGACGTAATCCCTGAGCTAGAGTCTTATGAATCATCTATATCTGAAGGAAAGGTAGATAAGATATAGATCTAGATCAGCGATGACGGAGAGGTGGGCAGGGGGAATTAATTAAGGGCTCCAATTTATCTTCGTCGCAGAGACCGGCAGTTGCGTGGAGAGGGGGATTAATAACTGTGGATATGACTGTCAGAACTGACTATCCAGCATGAGGTGACAGGATTAGGAGGGTGAATAGCCAGGTACTGGAACAATCTACATAAAACTGACGACAGGCTGTCAAGTTACTTCGAACTGGACAGAAATCAATGAAAACAAACAAAAATACGCCAGTTTACTACCCAGCCGGGAATCGAACCCCGGATTTTCAAACATGTTGTTTACATCCAACGAGTACTGGTCAGGAGGGTTAACAGTTCGTCCACAATTTCTCCGGGTAGCAATCATGAAAACAAATATTTGTATATGTATCATTTAATGACGAACTGTTTTTGTTTAGTCCCTACGACACTGGCGCACCTAGTGGCAAGTGTGTGCAGCAAACTAGTGTCCTATAAATTTATCCACGGTCGAATACATTATTAACTCAGCTTAGAAAACGTAAATATTATGGTTTAAGTTAATTCTAAAGCTAAAATGTTATTGTCCAAGTTATATGTAAAGATATAAATATGTGTTCAATGATTTCAAATCATTGTACGTCATGAGTTGGAAGTTAAGGGGGTCAAGCTGCTATTTCAAATCATTGTACGTCATGAGTTGAAGTTAAGGGGTCAAGCCTGCTATTAACATTGTCTTACTACTCCAAGATATAAGCTTAAGTACAATATGCTAATGTTTTTAGAGCTTAAAAAGGTTAATATTAAAAAAATGTAGCTGAAATTTATCGGGGGGGAAACTATTTAAAACCTCAGTAAACCTGAACTAGATTCGAACTCTATCTCCCCTTCATTCGCAGTCTAGTTACTGAAGAGTGACGCCTTGAACACGCGCCACCGAAGCGGGTCCAGCTGTTTAAGGTGAAGTAATGAGGACATTTAAGAGGAAAAGTCCTGTTCAAAGTCCACTGAGCTCATGACAGATATTCAACAAATGTTGAGGGAGGAAAAGTATTTATTTATTTTTATCAAAAATTTCTATAAAATAAGAAGCTTAACTTTACTTTCCTTCCATCGCAATCTAAGATTATAAATTATTCACCGACCTAAGTGACTGCCAGCAGGTACACATCACACGACCAGGTCAACAGCTCCACAAGATAAGGTTACATCACACGACCAGGTCAACAGGTCCACAAGATAAGGTTACATCACACGACCAGGTCAACAGTCCACAAGAAAGGTTACATCACACGACCAGGTCAACAGGTCCACAAGATAAGGTTACATCACACGAACCAGTCAACAGGTCCACAAGATAATGTTACATCACACGACCAGTCGACAGTCCACATAAATAATGTTACATCACACGACCAGTCGACAGGTCCACAAGATAATGTTACATCACACGACCAGGTCAACAGGTCCACAAGATAATGTTACATCACACGACCAGGTCGACAGGTCCACAAGATAATGTTACATCACACGACCAGTCGACAGGTCACAAGATAATGTTACATCACACGACCAGGTCAACAGGTCCACAATAATGTTACATCACACGACCAGGTCAACAGGTCCACAGATAATGTTACATCACACGCTCTCTACTGTGACCAGCCTAGCAAGTTGAACAGATGAGGGCTCACAACAAACAAGTGTTAATAACAACACACACGTCCACGTGTGCACGTCAACACGTTCACACATATCATACATAGCCTCACAGTTCGTAACAAAACACGTCACGGTGCAAGGTCAACCACTGCGATTCTAGAAGTGTAGGGTTAGAAACCCTGCGAAGAAAGGGGTGGGGAATATAATTACTAGCCTGTTCTGGTATTCGCTCATTTCTTAGAAGTGTCTTATCAAACAACTAGAAGAGTTGTTAGATATATTTAATGTGTCCATACGTAAAGCCATGTGACCTACAGCTGTCACTTTTAAAATTTAAAATAAAATGTAGTTGACACTGAACCCATTTAAAATATAATGTCGTTGACGCTGAACCTATTTAAAATAAAAATGTAGTTGAACATAATTAAAATAAAATGTAGTTGTAACTGAACCTATTTAAAATATAATGTCGTTGCACTGAACCTGTTTAAAAATAAAATGTAATTGTACCTGAACCTATTTAAAATAAATGTCGTTGACGCTGAACCTATTTAAAATATAATGTCGTTCACGTTGAAACTATTTAAAATAAAATGTCGTTACGCTGAACCTATTTAAAATATAATGTCGTTCACGTTGAAACTATTTAAAATAAAATGTAATTGTAGCTGAACCCATTTAAAATAAAATGTAGTTGACGCTGAACCTATTTAAAATAAAATGTTGTTGACGCTGAACCTATTTAAAATATGTCGTTGACGCTGAACCTATTTAAAATATAATGTCGTTGACGCTGAACCTATTTAAAATAAAATGTAATTGTAGCTAAACCCATTTAAACTAAAATGTAATTGTAGCTGAACCCATTTAAAATATATGTAGTTGACGCTGAACTTATTTAAAATATAATGTAGTTGACACTGAACCCATTTAAAATATAATGTAATTGTACCTGAATCCATTTAAAATAAAATGTCGTTAACGCTGAACCTATTTAAAATATAATGTCGTTGACGTTGAACCTATTTAAAATAAAATGTAATTGTAGCTGAACCCATTTAAAATAAAATGTAGTTGTAGCTGAACCCATTTAAAATAAAATGTCATTGACGCTGAACCTATTTAAAATATAATGGCATTGACGCTGAACCTATTTAAAATATAATATCATGGACGCTGAACCTATTTAAAATATAATGTCGTTGTAGCTGAACCTATTTAAAATAAAATGTAGTTGTAGCTGAACCCATTTAAAATAAAATGTCGTTGACGCTGAACATATTTAAAATAAAATGTCGTTGTAGCTGAACCTATTTAAAATAAAATGTAATTGTAGCTGAACCCATTTAAAATAAAATGTCGTTGACGCTGAACATATTTAAAATAAAGTGTAGTTGTAGCTTGTAGCATCGGATGTTTTATGATAGACACGAAACAAACATAAATAGTCAAGACTTACCCCATTTGCTTGTTGACTGGGGCTGCGTGGAAGAACGACACAAAACCACTAACGCACCTTCACTGAACCGGGAAAATTGAATACTGACTGAAGACTGAATGGCAAGTTCAAGCCAACGACTTGGGTTGAATGGACTTGCGCAGTAAAGACAACCCCTCCGAGAAGATTCCCGAACGCCCACGGCCTCTCTCAAAGCAAATCAACATGCGCTTTCATGTGTTCCTTTTTTTTCTCGAATGTTATTCCCCCTTTTTTTCCATCTTCCCCTCTTCTGTGCATTAGGGTATATATTCTCGTGCCTGTGGCTACGAACTTTACAATTGGGCCTGAGTCATATCAGGGATAGGATAAGCTCCGGCTTTCAACTTCGTAAAATGTAAGAACTAAATCCATTTACGGCAAATTAAACTCTTTTTTTTTAAATGTAAAACTTTTCAAAATTCAATTTTGGCTTAAATTTCAAATAACTTTAAAATTAATCTGACAATAAGGGACATGGTTTTTTTTTAGAGATCACTTCATTGCAAGGTCAGGGCGACTTATCGCCAGTAGAGTCACAAATAATCGATTGTATCGATTATGTACTGTATTGTTTAATGATCACGGGATTATTTTATATTTGAAATTAGTTTATATTTTTGCCATTTGCTATGTCCCATTTTAATGGGCTAATACTTAATATTTGAACTTTAAATTATTTTGTTGTCATACGCTATGTGCCATTCCTAATGAACGAATATATTGTATTTGAAATTAGATTGTCTTGTTGTCATTGACTAGGTGCCATTTTTAAGGGAATAATATTTAATGATGGAATTCAAATTATCATGTTATTTACTATGCGCCATTTCTTATGGGCGACATCTTAAGTTAACATTTAAGTAATCTTATGAATATTTAATCTCGGACTCTTTAGCTTTGACTTCAATTCATAGTTGTTTATGAATTTAAATCTATTTTCTTGATAAATCGCAACAACAACAATGTATATATTTAATGGAACTGTCAAACATCTAATTGAGATATAGCTAATAAATATCGACTAACTGACTTATACTAATACTTATTATATATATATCCCATATATCCAAGGTATTACGTAAAATATGTATCTATTGTTTATTGTGGATGGTAGGCAGGTTGCAGTCTCTAACTTTTCCATAGGTAGACGATCCCTTTCGATAGCTCAGCAACAGGTGTGAGAGTTGCGAGCTTCAGTTTTTGAATGTTTTGAGTATAACATTCAAAGACTTGACTCCATAGCAGTCACTTCTATTGCTGTCCCCTTTTTGTATTTTTTTGTATTATTTGGGCATCCTCTCCTTGAGGGTGCTAGAAGCTGAACCATTTAAAATATAATGTCGTTGACGCTGAACCTATTTAAAATAAACTGTCGTTGACGCTTAATTCATTTAAAATAAAATGTCGTTGACGCTTAATTCATTTAAAATAAAATGTCATTGACGGTGATCCTATTTAAAATAAATATCGTTGACGCTGAACCCATTTAAAATAAAATGTAGTTGTAGCTGAACCCATTTAAAATAAACTGTAGTTCTAACTAAACCCATTTAAAATTAATTGTAGTTGTAACTGAACCTATTTAAAATATAATGTAGTTTTAGATGAACCCATTTAAAATTAATTGTAGTTGTAACTGAACCTATTTAAAATAAAATGTAGTTTTAGATGAACCCATTTAAAATTAATTGTAGTTGTAGCTGAACCAATTTAAAATATAATATCGTTGACGCTGAACCTATTTAAAATGAAATGTCGTTGACCCTGAACCTATTTAAAATATGTCGTAGCTGAACCTATTTAAAATATAATATCGTTGACACTGAACCTAATTAAAATAAAATGTCGTTGACGCTGAACTTATTTATAATAAACTGTAGTTGTAACTGAACCTATTTAAAACAAAATGTCGTAACTAAACCTATTTAAAATAAAATGTAGTTGTAACTGAACCTATTTAAAATAAAATGTCGTTAACGCTGAACCTATTTAAAATAAAATGTCGTTGACACTGAACCTATTTCAAATAAAATGTAGTTTTAGCTGAACCCATTTAAAATTAATTGTAGTTGTAACTGAACCTATTTAAAATAAAATGTAGTTTTAGATGAACCCATTTAAAATTAATTGTAGTTGTAGCTGAACCTATTTAAAATAAAATGTCGTTGACATTGAACCTATTTAAAATAAAATGTAGTTGTAACTGAACCCATTTAAAATAAAATGTCGTTGACGTTAAACCTATTTAAAATAAAATGTAATTGTAGCTGAACCCATCTAAAATAAAATGTAGTTGTAGCTGAACGTATTTAAAATACAATGTCGTTGACGCTGAACCTATTTAAATTATAATGTCGTTAACGCTGAACATATTTAAAATATGTCGTAGCTGAACCTATTTAAAATATAATGTCGTTGACGCTGAACATATTTAAAATATAATGTCGTTGACGCTGAACCTATTTAAAATAAAATGTAGTTGTAACTGAACCCATTTAAAATAAAATGTAGTTGTACCTGATCCTATTTAAAATAGAATGTCGTCTACGCTGAACCTATTTAAAATAAAATGTCGTTGACGCTGAACATATTTAAAATATGTCATAGCTGAACCTATTTAAAATATAATATCGTTGACGCTGAACCTATTTAAAATAAGATGTTGTTGACGCTGAACCTATTAAAAATAAGATCTCATTGACGCTGAACCTATTTAAAATGAAATGTCGTTGACCCTGAACCTATTTAAAATATGTCGTAGCTGAACCTATTTAAAATATAATATCGTTGACACTGAACCTATTTAAAATAAAATGTCGTTGACGCTGAACTTATTTATAATAAACTCTAGTTGTAACTGAACCTATTTAAAACAAAATGTCGTAACTAAACCTATTTAAAATAAAATATAGTTGTAACTGAACCTATTTAAAATAAAATGTAGTTGACACAACCTATTAAAAATAAAATGTAGTTGTAAATGAACCCATTTAAAATAAAATGTAGTTGTAACTGAACCCATTTAAAATAAAAATGTAGTTGTAACTGAACCCATTTAAAATAAAATGTAGTTGAAGCTGATGCTATTTAAAATAAAATGTCGTTGACGCTGAACCAATTTAATATAAACTGTAGTTTTAGCTGAACCCATTTAAAATAAAATGTCATTGACACTGAACCTATTTAAAATAAAATTTAGTTGACACTAAACCTATTTAAAATAAAATGTAGTTGTAACCGAACACATTTAAAATAAAATGTAGTTGTAACTGAACCCATTCAAATAAAATATAGTTGTAACTGAACCTGTTTAAAATAAAATCTAGTTTTAGCTGAACCCATATAAAATAAATTGTAGTTGTAGCTGAACCTGATTAAAATAAAATGTTTTAGCTGGACCCATTTAAAATAAACTGTAGTTGTAGCTGAACCTATTTAAAATAAAATGTAGTTGACACTGAACCTAAATAAAAAAAATGTCGTAACTGAACCTATTTAAAATAAAATGTAGTTGACACTGAACCTATTTAAAATAAAATGTAGTTGTAGCTGAACCCATTTAAAATAAAATGTAGTTGTAACTGAACCCATTTAAAATATAATGTAGTTATAACTGAACCCATTTAAAATATGTTGTTGACGCTGAACCTATTTAAAATAAAATGTAATTGTAGCTAAACCCATTTAAAATAAAATGTAGTTGTAACTTAAACCATTTAAAATAAAATGTAGTTGTAACTGAACCTATTTAAAATATAATTTCGTTGTAGCTGAACCCATTTAAAACAAAATGTCGTTGACGCTGAGTCTATCTAAAATAAAATTTCATTGACGCTGAATCTATTTAAAATAAAATGTCGGTGACCTTGAACCTATTTAAAAATATAATGTTTATGACATTTTACCTATTTAAAATATAATGTCTATGACGCTGAGTCCATTTAAAATAAAATGTAGTTGTAGCTGTACCGATTTAAAATAAAATGTCATTGACGCTGAACCTATTTAAAATAAGATGTCGTTGACGCTGAACCTATTTAAAATAAAATGTCGTTGACGCTGAACCTATTTAAAATAAAATGTCGTTGACGCTGAAACCATTTAAAATAAAATGTAGTTGTAGCTGAACACATTTAAAATATAATGTCGTTGACACTGAACCTATTTAAAATAAACTGTAGTTATAGCTGAACCCATTTAAAATATAATGTAGTTGTAACTGAACCCATTTAAAATATAATGTAGTTGACGCTGAACCTATTTAAAATAAAATGTAAATGACCCTAAACCTATTTAAAATAAAATGTAGTTGACCCTAAAACTATTTAAAATAAAATGTAATTGTAGCTGAACACATTTAAAATAATATGTAGTTGTAACTGAACCCATTTAAAATAAACTGTAGTTGTAACTGAACCCATTTAAAATAAACTGTAGTTGTAACTGAACCCATTTAAAATAAAATGTAGTTGTAGCTGAACCCATTTAAAATAAAATGTAGTTGAAGCTTAACCCATTTAAAATAAAATGTAGTTGAAGCTTAACCCATTTAAAATAAAATGTAGTTGTAACTGAACCCATTTAAAATAAAATGTAGTTGTAAATGAACCTATTTAAAATAAAATGTAGTTGTAGCTGAACCCATTTAAAATAAAATGTAGTTATAGCTGATCCTATTTAAAATATAATGGCGTTGACGCTGAACCCATTTAAAATATAATGTCGTTGACGCTGAACCCATTTAAAATATAATATCATGGACGCTGAACCTATTTAAAATATAATGTCGTTGTAGCTGAACCTATTTAAAATAAAATGTAGTTGTAGCTGAACCCATTTAAAATAAAATGTCGTTGACGCTGAACATATTTAAAATAAAATGTCGTTGTAGCTGAACCTATTTAAAATATAATATCATGGACGCTGAACCCATTTAAAATAAAATGTCGTTGACGCTGAACATATTTAAAATAAAGTGTAGTTGTAGCTTGTAGCATCGGATGTTTTTATGATAGACACGAAACAAACATAAATAGTCAATACTTACCCCATTTGCTTGTTGACTGGGGCTGCGTGGAAGAACGACACAAAACCACTAACGCACCTTCACTGAACCGGGAAAATTGAATACTGACTGAAGACTGAATGGCAAGTTCAAGCCAACGACTTGGGTTGAATGGACTTGCGCAGTAAAGACATCCCCTCCGAGAAGATTCCCGAACGCCCACGGCCTCTCTCAAAGCAAATCAACATGCGCTTTCATGTGTTCCTTTTTTTTCTCGAATGTTATTCCCCCTTTTTTTCCATCTTCCCCTCTTCTGTGCATTAGGGTATATATTCTCGTGCCTTTGGCCACGAACTTTACAATTGGGCCTGAGTCATATCAGGGATAGGATAAGCTCCGGCTTTCAACTTCGTAAAATGTAAGAACTAAATCCATTTACGGCAAATTAAACTCTTTTTTTTTTAAATGTAAAACTTTTCAAAATTCAATTTTGTCTTAAATTTCAAATAACTTTAAAATTAATCTGACAATAAGGGACATGGTTTTTTTTAGAGATCACTTCATTGCAACGTCAGGGCGACTTATCGCCAGTAGAGTCACAAATAATCGATTGTATCGATTATGTACTGTATTGTTTAATGATCACGGGGATTATTTTATAATTGAAATTAGTTTATATTTTTGCCATTTGCTATGTCCCATTTTAATGGGCTAATACTTAATATTTGAACTTTAAATTATTTTGTTGTCATACGCTATGTGCCATTCCTAATGAACGAATATATTGTATTTGAAATTAGATTGTCTTGTTGTCATTGACTAGGTGCCATTTTTAAGGGAATAATATTTAATGATGGAATTCAAATTATCATGTCATTTACTATGCGCCATTTCTTATGGGCGACATCTTAAGTTAACATTTAAGTAATCTTATGAATATTTAATCTCGGACTCTTTAGCTTTGACTTCAATTCATAGTTGTTTATGAATTTAATCTATTTTCTTTATAAATCGCAACAACAACAATGTATATATTTAATGGAACTATTAAACATCTAATTGAGATATAGCTAATAAATATCGACTAACTTTGACTTATACTAATTCTTATTATATATATATATATATATATATATATATATATATATATATATATTCCATATACCCAAGGTATTACGTAAAATATATATCTATTTTTTAATTGTGGATGGTAGGCAGGTTGCAGTCTCTAACTTTTCCATAGGTAGACGATCCCTTTCGATAACTCAGCAACAGGTGTGAGAGTTGCGAGCTTCAGTTTTTGAATGTTTTGAGTATAACATTCAAAGACTTGAACTCCATAGCACTCACTTCTATTGTTGTCCCCTTTTCGTATTTTTTTTGTATTATTTGGGCATCCCCCCCTTGAGGATGCTACAAGCTGAACCCATTTAGAAAATAATGTCGTTGTCGCTCAAACTATTTAAAATATAATGTCGTTGACGCTGAACCTATTTAAAATAAACTGTCGTTGACGCTTAACCCATTTAAAATATAATGTCGTTGACGCTGAACCCATTTTAAATATAATGTCGTTGACGATGAACCTATTTAAAATAAAATATAGTTGTAGCTGAACCCATTTAAAATATGTCGTTGACGCTGAACCTATTCAAAATATAATGTCGTTGACGCTGAACCTATATAAAATATAATGTCGTTGACGCTGAACCTATTTAAAATATAATGTCGTTGACGCTGAACATATTTAAAATATGATGTAGTTGTAACTGAACCCATTTAAAATGTAATGTCGTTGACGCTGAACCTATTTAAAATATAATGTCGTTGACGCTGAACCTATTTAAAATGAAATGTTGTTGACGCTGAACCTATTTAAAATATGTCGTTGACGCTGAACCTATTTAAAATATAATGTCGTTGACGCTGAACCTATATAAAATAAAATGTAATTGTAGCTGAACCCATTTAAAATAAAATGTAATTGTAGATGAACCCAGTTATAATAAAATGTCGTTGCCACTGAACCTATTTAAAATAAAATGTCATTGACGCTGAACCTATTTAAAATATAATGTAGTTGTAACTGAACCCATTTAAAATGTAATGTCGTTGACGCTGAACCTATTTAAAATATAATGTCGTTGACGCTGAACCTATTTAAAATATAATGTCGTTGACGCTGAACATATTTAAAATATGATGTCGTTGACGCTGAACTTATTTAAAATAAAATGTCGTTGACGCTGAACTTATTTAAAATAAAATGTCGTTGACGCTGAACCCATTTAAAATAAAATGTCGTTGACGCTGAACCTATTTAAAATATGTCGTTGTAACTCAACCCATTTTAAATATAATGTCGTTGACGCTTAACCTATTTAAAATATAATGTCGATGACGCTGAACCTATTTAAAATAAAATGTAGTTGTAGCTGAACCCATTTAAAATAAAATCTAGTTGTAACTGAACCCATTTAAAATAAAATGTCGTTGACGCTGAACCTATTTAAAATATGTCGTTGTAACTCAACCCATTTTAAATATAATGTCGTTGACGCTGAACCTATTTAAAATAAAATGTAGTTGTAGCTGAACCAATTTAAAATATAATGTAGTTGTAACTGAACCCATTTAAAATATAATATAGTAGTAACTTAACCCATTTAAAATATAATGTAGTTTTAACTGAACCCATTTAAAATATGTCGTTGTAACTGAACCTAATTAAAATATAATGTAGTTATAGCTGAACCTATTTAAAATAAAATGTAACTGAACCTAATTAAAATATAATGTAGTTGTAACTGAACCCATTTAAAATAAAATGTCGTTGTAACTGAACCTATTTAAAATATAATGTCGTTGTAACTGAACCTATTTAAAATATAATGTAGTTGTAACTGAACCCATTTAAAATATAATGTAGTTGTAACTGAACCCATTTAAAATAAAATGTTTTAACTGAACCCATTTAAAATAAAATGTCGTTGTAACTGAACCTATTTAAAATATAATGTAATTGTAACTGAACCCATTTAAAATATAATGTAGTTGTAGCTGAACCTATTTAAAATAAAATGTCGTAACTGAACCTAATTAAAATATAATGTAGTTGTAACTGAACCCATTTAAAATATAATGTAGTTGTAACTGAACCCATTTAAAATATAATGTCGTTGTAACTGAACCCATTTAAAATATAATGTAATTTTAGCTGAAACCATTGAAAATAATCATTATATTTTTCACGCGTTTATTGAACATAGCAAATTAAAAAGAAACCTGTTGAAGAGGAAATGGTTGGAAATCTATATTTTATCATTTTTATCTGTTAACCCGGATATTTTGATTATTCAAATCATTTTAGCAAATTGCAGCCAAATCACAAATATACCATTTTGATATATTTCCTAAATAATTGTAAAAAAAAATCGTAATATTTGCAAGTGTTAAGGGGTACTAATGCAAATAATACATTTTCTTGAAGCAAATCATTGCGTACTGATGTATGATAACGTGGGGGGGGGGGTCGGTGGGGGTGGTGGGGGGGGGCGAAGACAGGATCAACACACTTTGTTAAAAGTCACGCCACGCCACTGAGGATCGTAAAGACCCCACAAGGAATTGACGAAAGCATGTCTTGCCCAGACTTTCACAGATATTGGTTGTAATGTTTCCATTCTAAATTTAATTTCATTTTCAAAACGGGGGGCGAGAGGGGGAGGGGCAGGCTCGGAAAAAAACTCGTGGAATGTGCTTTCTTCATTTTAAACAAAACTAGACGGAAGAAAAATATTAATAAATATCCAAGGGTGGGACCGAGTGTTGAAACAGATATCTTGAGAATAATTCCTTACATCCCAAGACTGTGCCTATAAATATGTAATATTATTATTATTATTTGTACATCACGTACAGAAAGTAAAATGATGAAAATATAATGTTTTCCGATAAAAAAATGAAACGGAAGACAATATTATCTTTTATTTTCGTTACTGTCTAACTAAATTAGAATAGTAATTTCTGCCCAGCTGAGTCAGGGCTTAGGAGCTTTTTAGTATTTTATCTCGGGGACCTAAGAATGAATTAAATTCTGCCCATATTTCCTTTCTTGTTCATTTTCGATATTTCATTTTCTCTGTTTACATAATAATTACGTATCCTCTATGTGATCGTCTGAAGCAAAGCTCTCACAGAGAATATTATCATTGACGATCCTAAGCACGAACGAGCTAGAACTGATAATTAGAGTTGTCCTGCGCTCCCTCGGTTTGGAGGTGGACACGCTAACCACGAGCCCTCTGCCGTCCCTGGGGATTAGCCCTGTCAACGCCACGCGGTGATGTATCCCCACTACAGTCCTGGTGTCGATATCCGTCTCTATGAATCTAACCCTAACCAAGTACTATCCAATATTATCCAGCACTACTCGGTATTACCCAGCACTACCCGGCATTACCCAGCATTACCCAGCACTACTCGGTATTACCCAGCACTACCCGGTATTACCCAGCACTACCCGGCATTACCCGGCACTACCCAGCACTACCCAGCACTACCCGGCATTACCCAGTACTACCCGGCATTACCCAGCATTACCCAGCACTACCCGGCATTACCCAGCACTACCCGGTATTACCCAGCACTACGCGGCATTAGCCAGCACTACCCGGTATTACCCAGCACTACCCGGCATTACCCGGCATTACCCAGCACTACCCGGCATTACCCAGCACTACCCGGCATTACCCAGCACTACCCGGTATTACCCAGCACACCCGGTATTACCCAGCACTACCCGGTATTACCCAGCACTACCCGGCATTACCCAGCACTACCCGGTATTACCCAGCACTACCCGGTATTACCCAGCACTACCCGGCATTACCCGGCATTACCCAGCACTACCCGGCATTACCCAGCACTACCCGGTATTACCCAGCACTACCCGGTATTACCCAGCACTACCTGGTATTATCTGCGTCTGTTCATTGTGGGCTGTCCTGTGCCGATCATGTATATAACTTTTCATTTTTTAAAACGTGTGTTCCCCCCTCGGTTGTTTCCTGTGGTTTAGCTAGCTCTGGGCTGAGGGGGCGGGGGGGGGGGGGGCTACTTCCTCAAAGTCCACACGGCGATTAATTCCCGAGTTTGTTCCTCACCAAAACCCTCGCATTTAAATATTTAAAAAAAAATAATACTCGTTTTAGAATTAATCATGTTAGTCGGATTATAAATGTTTATTGATGTGGTCGAGTATTTTTCGGCTAAGCCTAGTTTTTCAGTCCTCGAGCCATCTGTTAAAAGGGTCGACAACCCCACATTTTTACAAAATTGTGAGAGGATTTTGAAATGAATTAAATGTTAAATTCATACAAACACTGTATGAAAGTTACCACATCTGTTACTTGTAGTTGTAACGATGTTCCAAACAACAACAAACATCTAACGCCTATCACCCTGTAATATAGAGTTCCAACACTCACAAGGCTGGCGTGGCTTCTCTCCGTCTGATGGAACACTAACTCACGCACCAAAACAACCTCTCCCGTGGCTTCAATGAATAAGACTGAAACGAGACGCTGGTCGACGCCCTCCTCGTCATCCTGGCCCCGGCTCACAACAAACTAGAACTCAACTTGACTAAGCCAATTTCCGTTTCCGCTTCTCGAGTGTTCTCCCTTCTTCGAGTAATTACTGGAATGTCCACTACGCTTCCAGAGCGCTAGTCTTCGCCCTTCTTGTGCTCGTTGTACCACCCTCCTTTCCCCCCTCTTCTGAGAACATGTGTGGACTGTGTTGTACTATAAAATAGCTGGTGTTGTTTAGAGCAGCACTATTGTACCACTGGCTTACACAAGGTGAGGGGCCGGTATAAAATTAATGTTTGGGAATATTCTTCAAAATTCAGTTCTGGTTTAAATGGGGGGATACTTATTCAAAATTACTGTTTGGGTTTTTAATGTTATTATGATTCATGGATGGGTTTTCTAAATGGGGTCTAACGCCGTGAATGGCGAGTTTATTATGTTAGTTTTCAAGGGGAATTCTTGATTAACTTCGGTACTTCTTTGTACTGGTGGCGCGCCCTTATCTTAACTTAGCGTAACTAAGCGGTTGCCTTGATATTTTCTTGGGTTTCAGAGGGTATTAGAGAAAATACAATGCTCACTTTAGCCACGAAGTTTATTATATATTCATTTGTTTTCGATGAGGTTTTCACGCAAAGATGTATGGGTGTAACGGTGGTTTACGAAACTCATTCTATGAATTTTATTCTATATTGTAAAATTAGATTATGCGTTGTTACTCAGGATTAGGATTTAACGGCTATTGTTGGGGTCTATTTGTAAGATATTTAACCATTATATTATATATATATTTTTAGGTATCTAAGTTAATTTTTATGGGCTCTATATTTTATATATTTTGTTTAACGTCATAGGTATTCATAACTAAATGTCAGCCATCTTGGTGTTTGGAGTAATATGCGCCTTTGGGCGGTCAGTTTAAATTTAGATGTCAGAATTTGCACTCCAATAATTTCCCCTGTGAGGGCAGTAAACATTATGTATATTTGTGATGGCTAAAGTCAAAGTTTTTTCCAGACTAATCGTAGGCTCTCTATGCCTTTCTTTTGAACTATACTATATATCTACACTACCTTTTTAACTAACCAAATTTAAATAAAACTATGTTTTCTCTTGTGATCCCATGGTTGTTCTTTACACACGCTTCCGCCTTGTTGTGGGCGTCACATAGTGTTAGAGATGTGTGTGATATATTATATATATATACACACTCACACATATGAATACGTGGATTAAATTCCAACTGTAGAATATGTTTGGTCGGTGGCGGGGAGGTCTGGGTTTGAACCCGACCATGTTCAATTAGGATGGTTTTTTTCATAAACATTTATTCTACTTCACCCAGACGTGAATTCTAGAACATTTCCTCTAAAATCTTACTTCTGCTGCCCTCCTCCCTGTTAGGGTAATTAACTACATCCAACCTGGATGGGTAGTAAGACTTGGATCTGAGGGATTAGGGTTTGATTACCGGTACTGTGGAGATATCTTATGATTAGTGAAATGTTGGGTTTACCCTTTAACGGCGATGTGTAGTGTCTACTCTAGATTTAAGTTAGTTTGTAAGTCGTGCGCTGATATAATAAGTGAGTTCATAAAGTGCACGTTAAATACCTCGAATTTTTTTTTTTAATAAATCTCTGGAGGATTTAAAACGAAGCTTTATGGAAACCCTATCGTTGTAGGGTGATTACCAATAAATCCTCCTAATTATGAGCCCATATCCAGTGACTGCGCTCATTAATACCCCCCTCCTCCTCCTCCTGACTAGTCTCATCACGTCTCCTCTCAAAACACGGCGCGTGACACGTGATCCCCGTCGCGACGCATCAGCAGGGAACAGTTATGACGCGGCGAACCTCTCGTTAACAATTGGTGGCAGAAGTGGGATACGGTTCGGAGCTAAGTTAGCGTTCGTCACCCTTTCCCCTCTGAGAGCTACTGGTGACACCCCTTTCCCCTCTGAGAGCTACTGGTGATGGCTTGATAGATGAGCTAGTATCGAGAGTCTCTCTCTACCGATATCGGCTTTGATGAGGCCGATACTAGGAAGTATCCATCACGTACTGGGTGGGAGGGATCAGGTCTCAACTACTTGACGTCACCTCCTTTCACTTCTCTATTTCCGTTTTCAAATCTCTCTTTTCCCTCGTTCTTATTGATGTCTTACTCCGACCTTTCTTAACCTAACCCCCTTCTCCATTATTACAAAAAACTGGTAAAAGGGTAATGCAATCTACCAATTTCCTTCCACTTTTTTTTTTGTTATTGCAAATCTATGTCCTTCCTTAAATAACTTTTCTAGAGACTTGAACTTAAATATAGAACCAACCTTCCAAAAAAATAAATAGGTGCCCCTAGGATTTATAGGTTTTCGTGTTTCTTTTAGGCGCCTGTTCCTAAGAGATGAAAAATAAATAACCTTCCACTCTTTAAATTAACTTATCACACACACAAAAAAACCACATACACACAATTTTTTAACTGAAATACAAAATGAAATGAGTTGAATTCTCCGTTGCAATAATTCTCGACTAAATTTCCCCGTTCTCTCAAATTATTTCCTTCCTTTCTTGTTCAACTTCTCGTAATATTTTTACTGTTAGTAAAATATTTTCCCTTGCCTTTTTTTTACCCTCTTTGTTTTAAGTGTTCTATGTATTTATTTAATCATTCTCTCTCCCTCCTACTTTCTATATCGACTACATTTCTCTGCAGATACGTTTTTTCCTTCAACTTCCCCCTTCCCCTCTTTTACTTGTGAATTTTTTTTGTTTAAATAGCATATCTCCCTTTCATTCAAATTTCTCGTTATTTTTTTCTATGTGATTAGACTAAATTAATTTTTTACTCTTCCCCTCTCTCTCTACCTCTGTCTCAGCTCTCTCCTCATTTTTTTTTTATTCTCTCTCATATTTTATCAACCCTCTTCTTCTTTTATCACTTGTCTTCTCTTATTTATCAAAACTCTCTTCTTTCTAAACATTCTCTCTCCCTTGACTCATTTCATCGCCATCGATTGTTTCCAGCGTGTGGCCGGCTCACTTTATAAAAAAAAAGCCTCCATCTTCCTCTACCCTTCCACCATTCTTCCTCCAACTTCCTCTACCCTTCCACCATTCTTCCTCCTCCAACTTCCTCTACTCTTCCACCATTCTTCCTCCTCCAACTTCCTCTACCCTTCCACCATTCTTCCTCCAACTTCCTCTACCCTTCCACCATTCTTCCTCCTCCAACTTCCTCTACTCTTCCACCATTCTTCCTCCTCCAACTTCCTCTACCCTTCCACCATTCTTCCTCCTCCAACTTCCTCTATTCATCTCCTCTCAATTGTACACTTTCTGTTATCTGCTCATCTCCTCTCTTTCTTGGCCTCCCTTTCATTATTTTCCACACCTACCCGATTTCCATTATTTTCTTTGTCATCCTCTCCTTTTCCATCCTCATTACATGTCCATACCGTCTCAGTCTCTCTTCCTCCACTGTCTCATCTACTCCCTCTATCTCCCTCACACCCACCTTGTACAAGATGTTCTCTCATCAGTCATCAAGTAAGACGCTCACCACAAGACCTGGAGAACAAACCACGGCTGCCAACATCTCTCCCCGTGGTTTATATTACGACCACCAGCTGCGCCGCATGTGGTTTTAACATTTCATGCGTGCGTGTGAGAATGTTTTCACTGAGTGTGTGTGTAAAGAAAGGGGGTGGGGTGGTACGGTAATAAAACCGTACGAGTCGAACCATTCATTCGTTCCCTCGACCCACCAGATGGACTCTGATCTGAGCTTACAGACAACCGCTGGTTTCAACTTCAACTGTCTGTTGTTCCATACGAATAGGTTTACATTCTTTATGAAAGTGCGCGTGATGCCGGCTTGTTCGTGTGTGATCTAGTGCAAGGTCTCTTGTGACTTATGGCGCGTACCGAGTCTTAACACCCGTCCGGGTTATTCTCATACTAACACTAACTATAGTATGAGTTTGATATGAAGAACAGTATAAGATAGTGACTAAAGTTTTTAACACAACTTATATATTATTATTATTATTATTAGCACCGCGTCTTACTACCCGTTCGGGTTATACGCTCTTACGCTAATGTGTAATGGTAGGGTGATTGTGAGATGAAATGAAGGACCTACAGTTTAACGTGGAATCCGAACCACGGTGGAGACCTGGCATTCCTCACATTCACAAGATGTCTTGTCAGAGGTGAAGGAAGGGTTTGGTAATCAGATAAATCTTTGCCGGGACCGAGGATTGAACCCCGGCCGGCAGCATAGAAGTCTGACACCTTACCCCTAGACCACCAGGTCACCCCACAACTTATATAAAGTCATGTCATCTACAACTGTCACTTTTGATAAATATTGTCAACATAAATATATAATAACACAAATAATAAGGTAATATTTATCAATTTTGGCCGAAAATATCCAGATAAGGTTCTTCCTGTGAACATGGGACTGTGTCCCGGCTAGCGAGCGAGTTGATGGACGTATAGTACAGTATCGGAGTAATTCATCATCCGTAGAAATGTCACAGAACTCCTGGAACAAAACAACGCCAAACAGGAAGACAGATTGATTCGGGCCGTGAATACATTTAGTTTGATAAATATCGTGGCAACAATATTCAGCGGAAATATCGGCCGGCCGCAGGAAAGGGAGTCATTAGCTTCCGACAACAACATGGACTGCGAGGTACTTAGAGCCAAGACTTTCGGTTTTACTTTCCTATGTTTAGAAAGTATTTTAATCGTGTGGCTTTGTGGCCTCGAGAATGGGTCGTGGTTTTTTTACTCTCTAACTTAAATATGTTTTTTTACAAACTTCTCCTTCTGTCTGTTCAGGAGTGTTTTTATAGTTTTATATTTTATAGTTTGTTTGGATTAATATTTCTTTTAAAAAGAGTTCTCTATTTTTCCTTTGTACCCCCTTCCCCTCTTTCCCCTCTCCCCTTACACACAACAACATTCTACTATCCGATTGGGTTACAAACGGACATTAATATGATCAATGGAAAAGAAATTAAGTATCACTTTAGACTAAATGTACCCACATTTGCTTGAGTTATATTCGGAAACAATTTAGATAAAAATCACCCTCAGAACACCTGCCAGGTTCTCGAATCCCGGTCAGTCCAGTCCACAACGAGAGTGACGCACTAGACCACATGTCCACTGCTGCGGGTGTAGACCTTAGTTATAAAACTACCCCCCCTCGCCCCTTGACGATAGAAGTGGAACGTCTTATCACAGACACTCCAGTAGAATCGAGAAAACTCGAGCTGGTCTCAAACCCCCATTTGAGATTCCAAACAAAGCCTTTCAAAGCTTCCTCTAGAATACACAATAAATCCCTGTCCTCACAATAGGCAATCTCTCCTCCTCCTCTGTCTCTCTGTCTCTCTCTCTCTCTCTCTCTCTCTCCTTACAACAAAACACAAACCTCTTCTTTATTCTCCACAGGGCGCTTGATTTCTTTATTTCCTCTCGATAAGAATAAAATACAAGCGCGGGTGCTCTGATATATCTTTATCAGCCGGGTCAAACGGGCTTGGGAGTGAACATGGTGAGTAGGGTACCATATTAATAACCTGCACCAGCGTTAGCCTGAAAACAGCTTCTAAACCGACCATGTATATCGAAACAAGGCAGCTAGTATAAGAGTCAAGCACGCTACCCACTCGTCTCATGAAGATTTTATCCGCTTGTTTTTCCCTTCTCTCTTCTTTTAAACTATATCTACTCTCTCCCCTCCTCTCTCCTCCCTGCAGTGGTGGGCACGCCGGCCAAACGTCAGGTTCTTTTAGCTCTTCTGTCGGTGGGAAGATCAAGAAGGAAAGTCGTGATTTGAATTCTTCCCAAGTGGAACTGAACTGGGGGTGATATTTTCTGGTGGCTGCATGCAAATAAAGGTACATTTCCTCTTGAGTCTGCCTACCCCCCTTGTGTGTGGATATCCCGGTTAATCCCGCTACTGACGTCCATGAGATAAAAACACGTGTTCCCTTGAAAATGGGGATACAAACAATGCCATGTATTTTTGGACATGATTTACCGATTTTGGAAATGTTGATTTGCCATAGTTTTATTTATTTTTTAAATTACATTTTTGCTGTGTTTAAAACGCCAGATACACGACGCAACACATTTAAAGAATCATCCCGCGGGCCGTAGTTTGATCCTCCCTGGTTTATAAGATGGAGTTAATATTTAATCAACATGAATGTGAGACTGAAGCTGATCTGTGTTGACACGCCCTGAGCGACGGAAGAAAAGAAAGTCGATACAGAACCGAGCGAGACGACTTGGTCGGTTTGTGCCGGAGTACCCCGTGTCACATTTCTTTCTGACCCCTCCCCCACAAAATCAAATTCCCCCTCCCCCAGGTTTCACCTGAATCTCGTTCAATACCCCCCCCTCCTCCCCCGCCGAGCCGTGTTTTAAAATTCCCGCTTAACGCTGAGTTATGGGCCCTATACCCCCCCCCCTACTCCCCAGACAAGGGCGATGAATACCAAGGAGAACATGGCAGAAGAGGGGGTGGTAAGATAGAATGGAGGAAGAGAGAAGAGGTGGAACGAAAATACATCAATTCCGTTCCCCCGACAATTCCTTGTTTGGGCGGGCAGAGCGGAATATGTCAGCGAAACACTTAACTGTTGGGAATGAACTATTTCCTGAATGGAGGTCTGGTTCGAACGAATCCTTGCGAGTTCAAGGATGTGGACCTTAGAAAGGATAACAGTTTTAAAAAGTGCATGAACCACTATTTATAATGTGCATCAACATTAGCTTATAAATAATAAGTAGCCAGTAGGTCTATATTACAACAGTAATTCCCTGGAGACCCTCAGTCAGCCAGTATTACAACAGTGATCCCCTGGAGACCCTCAGTCAGCCAGTATTACAACAGTAATTCCCTGGAGACCCTCAGCCAGCCAGTATTAAAACAGTAATCCCCTGGAGACCCTCAGTCAGCCAGTATTACAACAGTAATCCCCTGGAGACCCTCAGTCAGCCAGTATTACAACAGTGATCCCCTGGAGACCCTCAGTCAGCCAGTATTACAACAGTAATTCCCTGGAGACCCTCAGCCAGCCAGTATTACAACAGTAATCCCCTGGAGACCCTCAGCCAGCCAGTATTACAACAGTAATCCCCTGGAGACCCTCAGTCAGCCAGTATTACAACAGTAATCCCCTGGAGACCCTCAGTCAGCCAGTATTACAACAGTGATCCCCTGGAGACCCTCAGCCAGCCAGTATTACAACAGTAATCCCCTGGAGACCCTCAGCCAGCCAGTATTACAACAGTAATCCCCTGGAGACCCTCAGTCAGCCAGTATTACAACAGTGATCCCCTGGAGACCCTCAGCCAGCCAGTATTACAACAGTAATCCCCTGGAGACCCTCAGTCAGCCAGTATTACAACAGTGATCCCCTGGAGACCCTCAGTCAGCCAGTATTACAACAGTAATCCCCTGGAGACCCTCAGCCAGCCAGTATTACAACAGTAATCCCCTGGAGACCTTCAGTCAGCCAGTATTACAACAGTAATCTCCTGGAGACCCTCAGCCAGCCAGTATTACAACAGTAATCCCCTGGAGACCCTCAGTCAGCCAGTATTACAACAGTAATCCCCTGGAGACCCTCAGTCAGCCAGTATTACAACAGTGATCCCCTGGAGACCCTCAGTCAGCCAGTATTACAACAGTAATCCCCTGGAGACCCTCAGCCAGCCAGTATTACAACAGTAATCCCCTGGAGACCCTCAGTCGGCCAGTATTACAACAGTAATCTCCTGGAGACCCTCAGCCAGCCAGTATTACAACAGTAATCCCCTGGAGACCCTCAGTCAGCCAGTATTACAACAGTAATCCCCTGGAGACCCTCAGTCAGCCAGTATTACAACAGTAATCCCCTGGAGACCCTCAGTCAGCCAGTATTACAACAGTAATCCCCTGGAGACCCTCAGTCGGCCAGTATTACAACAGTAATCCCCTGGAGACCCTCAGCCAGCCAGTATTACAACAGTAATCCCCTGGAGACCCTCAGTCAGCCAGTATTACAACAGTAATCCCCTGGAGACTCTCAGCCAGCCAGTATTACAACAGTAATTCCCTGGAGACCCAGAGTTCTCCAGAACAACTCCTCAGCGCTGTCGAATAACGGTGGTAGTATTCTCGTGATATGTGAGCAATGGATTTATTCCCCTCCCCTTGAAGGTAAATAATATCTTCCCCTTCCCCTTCCTAGTACATGGGGAAACAAGGATTCTCAAAGAAATCCTATTTTCCAAAATGTGTGCAAGAACCTGATGTGACAATGAAGATCGTCTCGAGCGAGAAATAAAACTTAATGTCCCTGATTATCGAGAAGTGGAGGTTCCTTGGGGCTTCATGAGGACTGTAACGGGTCGTTACAATGACGGCTTTAGAGGATTGTAACGGGTCGTTACAATGACGGCTTTAGGAGGATTGTAACGGGTCGTTACAATGACGGCTTTAGGAGGATTGTAACGGGTCGTTACAATGACGGCTTTAGGAGGATTGTAACGGGTCGTTACAATGACGGCTTTAGGAGGATTGTAACGGGTCGTTACAATGACGGCTTCAGGAGGACTGTAACTGGTCGTTACAATGACGGCTCCAGCACTGTAACGGGTCGTAATATTTCCTCGGGGATGGGCGAAACTTGGAAATGTCCGAAGTCGAAGTAGAAGTTCAATTTCTTCTCTGCTTCATCTTTGATACATTTCCAATGGAGGAGAAAACTTGTAGATATAATGAACATATTTGAATACTCTCACTATCTTATATTTTAACATAATATAATGTTTATAACAGTGAATTATCACCAGCCAGTGAACCAACCACTTCACTAGAGCCGCTGATCACGTGGATATCGGCTCTCAAATCTCGCTCGGGGGAACTGAAAAGGATTTTCCTAAACGGTTTCCCACTATCCTTCCACGGAAATACGTGTACACTTCTTCTAGATTCCACATTATAGTCATTAGTACCTAGGAGTACAACCCAGACGGGTAGTACGACGCAGTGTTAAAAGAAGTTGCAGTTTAAAAATAAACATCAAATGAACAATGTTTCAGAAGAGCTCACCAGTTGTGTTCGTGACTTTGTTCTTTGGTACAGTTTTATTTCGCAACGTGCGTGTGGGGGGGCGCCTCGCGACAAGTGAATCAACAAACACCCCCTCACTCCTCCTCCCAAACATCCCCCCGGAGTATATATAGAAGTTGGACCTTTTGACTTCGCTCAGAGTGTTCCCATTTCTTCACGTTTTAACTTCACTACATTTAACATGGCCGCACATTTTTAACATCAGTCACCGAGACCTCTTTCAACACTCTTAAAAGAAACGAGGGGGGGGGGGGGTGAAACCGCAACAACACAAGGGGGGGGGGGACTTTAACGAAATCCTGCGACGACCGAAAAAACGCAGCTCTCTTGAAATGTATCACCATCCCCCCCCCCTCCTTCATCTAAAAACAAACAGCAATAGAGTCGCTGTGTCAACGACGACCATTTTGTAAATACAGCTAAAAGGATCTCGTTTTAACATTTTCCTCGGTATTTACTTTGACTCCCTCCCCCCCCCAATAATCCTTCCCTCCCCTTCGTCTCCTGAGTACATTAGTTTTAGTAGTCCAGGGGGGTCCAAACTTGTCTCCAGGGGGCCACGCGTGGCTCACGTGAAGACAAAACTAGTTGAATTTTAAATTGTCCGTTACAATACTCTGTTACTCCGCGCTCATCCCCTCATAGAGTTGGCTGTGCGTTGGCGTGCCACATTGTAGGTCTGGGCTTCGACTCCCAGCCATGTGCACTAAGGTGTGTTTTTGTTTGCTATCTTCTTCCAGCGTGACTGCTGATACATATCTTTCAAAATATCCCTCCTCATGCATTTTTATATTACCTATAGTAGGAATGTGGCATGAAGATCCTTTCAGAAAATGCAGACACGTCTCATTGCAGCTAGAATTGATATTTTACCATATTAGTGACATGACCTACCGTATGAATATATGAAAGTTGTTTTAGTTGCTCTTATAACTGTAAAATATGTTAACAAAGAACCTCACAGTAATGCTAGTGATAGTAATAGTTATAATAGCAAAGTTAGGTGCATTCCAAATCACAAAATACACCCCTTCTCCCCGTTTGATGCACGTCATCAGTCTGTCCATCTCCCAAGCAGTTCGTCAGACCAATCAGAAGGTTTGTGGCGGCCATGTTGGAGGTTGTGTGGGTCCCAAAATGGCCGCTCTCACCAACGATACCACTATGGGGGACAGCTACACAAACTTCAGGACAGAATAGCAATTACATTATCTGATAAAGATCGCATTACACTTGTGGTAAGTTTCAAAGTTAAAAATGATGTGGTTGGAAAGTAAAACCCTAATTAAGGTGCAACTTAACACGTTTAGAATATTAGTTCATCATTTTAACATCAGAGAGTATCTTGGAATACAATGTTTCATCGATAATACTCGTCATATCTAGAGCTTGTTTAGTAAGGACAGGGCTGGTATTATCCGCCATTACGGGCCGGAAGGAAGTGTTTATACGTGGAGAATGTTCTACTCCAAACATAGACAGCAAAATACTACAAAACAAACCTTTTAGCTGTTGTTGCTCCACAAATAGATACACTCTAGCGTGAATATCTTAGAGGAATACCGAAACACAAATACTTGTTGTTCTAACAAAATGAACAATATGAATACTGTGTTGTTTTTTTTCCACGAGGTATGTCATGCTCGGTAATGTGAGATTCAAGCCATAATGGCTGCCTACGCTTGTCCGGACCTTATTAATCGTAGACAGACCTTGCGCGACGCGACCGACAGTTTTGTAGACAGACCTTGCGCGATGTGACCGACAGTTTTGTAGACAGACCTTGCGCGATGTGACCGACAGTTTTACCGGCCCCTGTGAAAAGAGAATTCCTGAGAGTGTTTTGACAGATTGTCGGGGAATGCTTTGGGGTCGGCAGCTGTGGGAGAAATTAGTCCTCCGTCATTGCTACCAACCTACCCCACTACAGAAAAAACTGTATCTCTGGGAGGAGGGGGCTGTAATATCCCGCTAAAGATGGCACGGAAATCACGAGGTCCTTGTTTCGAGTCTGGGGCTGTATTCAAGAAAATGTCGGGGGTTATAGTAGGGGACGCGAGATAAGGGAAGATTGTATAGCTAAACATTTCCAGGTCAAAATAAATGAAATATTGCTCCATTAGGAACATATGATATAGTTTCCTTCACAGAAAATTAAGCTCGAGGTTTCTACTGGAGAATAATTTGATTTATTTCTCCCCAAAGAAACTTTCTACAAAAACTACAAAACCCTGACCTTTAGTTCTGAGATAGACCAACTTAAATGAAACTACGATAAAATTCCGCCATTCTTGCAAGAACACGTCAACTGTTGGATGAGGACCGTTCTTTGCTGAACACGTCAACTGTTGGATGAGGACCGTTCTTTGCTGAACACGTCAACTGTTGGATGAGGACCGTTCTTTGCTGAACACGTCAACTGTTGGATGAGGACCGTTCTGTGCTGAACACGTCAACTGTTGGATGAGGACCGTTCTTTGCTGAACACGTCAACTGTTGGATGAGGACCGTTCTGTGCTGAACACGTCAACTGTTGGATGAGGACCGTTCTGTGCTGAACACGTCAACTCTTGGATGAGGACCGTTCTTTGCTGAACACGTCAACTGTTGGATGAGGACCGTTCTGTGCTGAACACGTCAACTGTTGGATGAGGACCGTTCTTTGCTGAACACGTCAACTGTTGGATGAGGACCGTTCTTTGCTGAACACGTCAACTCTTGGATGAGGACCGTTCTTTGCTGAACACGTCAACTGTTGGATGAGGACCGTTCTGTGCTGAACACGTCAACTGTTGGATGAGGACCGTTCTTTGCTGAACACGTCAACTGTTGGATGAGGACCGTTCTGTGCTGAACACGTCAACTGTTGGATGAGGACCGTTCTTTGCTGACCTGCACCAGAGTGTGTGTTGAGGTAGGTCACGGCCCGACATGTGTGAGAATGTGAGTATGTGCAGATAACACTCTTGTCAAGGAGACGGCCCCACTCCCTCTCTGGAGCAGATGCCACACATCGGAGCGTGTCTGGGTTGGAATCCCAGAGGAACTTTTAATGGACTCCCATTTGGAAGAAAACCAAACAATCAATAAACTAGCTATTATTGTTATTATTATTGTTATTACAGTCGTACGAGCCGCTAACTCCACAGTTATGAGTTCTGTTATTTGAGCTCTGTTATAAAAGTAAAACCAAACTTGGAGAGTTATAAGGACACCATCACAAATACTTTCTGTCTTCTTGTTCCACTGAGGACTCTTCAGACTTCTGCGCTGGGGGTCCGGGGTTCAATCCTCGGTCCCGGCAAACCCTTCCTTCACCTCTGGCAGAGTGCGCGCTTTCACGCTTAGTGAATGTTTGTGATGGCAGGAACCCACCGTGGTTCGGATCCCACGTTAAACTGTAGGTCCCCCCCTGATTTACAGCATCAGCCTGCCCTCTGGGGGTAACGGGACTCACCTCAGAAATCAGGAGGGCAGATCTTAGCCCCCTCCTGTTATTATTATTATTATTATTATTGAGTCGTTTCACTTATTGTTATTTTAGTGGTTTGAAGAATACTTAGATCCAAACAGAAGCCGCCATCTTTTTATTTTGTGAACCCCCTCTTCCCTCCCAACCGAGCTAGTGGGGTAGGGATTAGGAAGGTAGAATTTTGAGAAAATGTACCCGAATTTGTGTAGAGGAAGTATGAGAAACCATTTAGGGAGAGGCAAAAATAAAAACCTTCAACACACTCGACCGTGATTTGAACCCCTATCTTCCCGTCAAGGGAGGTCTAAGATTCCTCACTCCAGGCTCCTCCAGGCTCCTCCAAGCTCCTACAAGCTCCTCCGATCACACGTCATTTCTCGACCCTACTCTTTCTTCTTTGTTCTGTATTTATTAATTTCAATCTTCTCTCAAATATGTGTGTACTTTCATGAGCCCCTCAGTCCCCCCCCCTTCCACCCACCCGGAATTTTCAATTTAATAAATGAACTTTTTTTTACAAGAAAACATTTTAACATTTCTTAATAATAGAGCAGGGCCGGATTTTCAGTTATCCTTGGTTTCATTTATCCGTGGCTACCACTACCATATTTTGTTTATTTTAAATTAAAGAGAAAAATGGTTTATAAGTTACATCACAATGCCAACCCCCCCCCCCCCCCCAATTCATCTAATCGTGGACATAGTGTTATATCATCATCATTATTATCACCATCATTATTATCATCATCATCATCATCAGTGATTGTCGCAACAATAAGAATAAAGAATAAATCAGTAGGTACACCCTATTATTATATTATTATTATATTATTATTATTATTATTATTATTATTATTATTAAGTGCTTTATTTTATGTCTTACTGTGAATAATTTATCAATTAAACTTTACCTTAATTATGTGTGTGACAGAATATCACGTTATATAATAGTTCTGTGCTGTCCGCGCTAGAACTCGGGACGATCTACCCGCGGATATGGGGGGGGGGGGGTTACTACTGCATTTTTATTCTTCAAACATTTTACAGCCATCAGGTTTACAAATCGTGATGTTTGGTGACGTCATCCACACGACGCATTTCCGAGCCAAACCTCTGACAGGGCCTCGTTTTCTCGTGATCTGTGGGTCTCGAATGAAACTTAGATATAGTGTGCTGACAGATTGGTTGGGTGGCAAGTAATCAGCACTGTACCAAGGATATAGTGTGCTGACAGATTGGTTGGGTGGCAAGTAATCAGCACTGTACCAAGGATATAGTGTGCTGACAGATTGGTTGGGTGGCAAGTAATCAGCACTGTACCAAGGATATAGTGTGCTGACAGATTGGTTGGGTGGCAAGTAATCAGCACTGTACCAAGGATATAGTGTGCTGACAGATTGGTTGGGTGGCAAGTAATCAGCACTGTACCAAGGATATAGTGTGCTGACAGATTGGTTGGGTGGCAAGTAATCAGCACTGTACCAAGGATATAGTGTGCTGACAGATTGGTTGGGTGGCAAGTAATCAGCACTGTACCAAGGATATAGTGTGCTGACAGATTGGTTGGGTGGCAAGTAATCAGCACTGTACCAAGGATATAGTGTGCTGACAGATTGGTTGGGTGGCAAGTAATCAGCACTGTACAGGTTTATAGAGAGGGAACCAAGGATATAGTGTGCTGAGAGATTGGTTGGGTGGCAAGTAATCAGCACTGTACCAAGGATATAGTGTGCTGACAGATTGGTTGGGTGGCAAGTAATCAGCACTGTACAGGTTTATAGAGAGGGAACCAAGGATATAGTGTGCTGACAGATTGGTTGGGTGGCAAGTAATCAGCACTGTACAGGTTTATAGAGAGAGAACCAAGGATATAGTGTGCTGACAGATTGGTTGGGTGGCAAGTAATCAGCACTGTACCGAGGATATAGTGTGCTGACAGATTGGTTGGGTGGCAAGTAATCAGCACTGTACAGGTTTATAGAGAGGGAACCAAGGATATAATGTGCTTTGTACAAAACTAATATAGGATAGATAAAATGTACATTTTCATTCATTTCTTTAGCATAGTGTCTTACTACCCATTCGAGTTAAAAGCCTATGTATTAATTACACTAATGTGTTATGGATTAGGAAGGTTTAATTTACAGAAAGTGCACCCGTATTTGCATGGAGGGAGAATAGGAATCAATTTAGGGTAAAACCATCCTCAGTGCATCCGACCAGGATTGCACCCAGACTCCCCCATCTTCGGCAGTCTATTCTATTGCGAGAGTGGCGCCCTAGACCATGCGACCACCGAAGCGGGTATATCTTCATATCAAGATATTTATTTTTCAACCTAGTTTTGGTCACATTACGATATTATTTGTAAGTTTAGAAAGCTCAAAGGTCAACTTTTAATGAGGGTATAGTTTTATTCCGAGATGGATCGGTCGATCGTGATCGGCTGGTTGCTCAACTCCGCCTTAAACTGTGCAGCCATTGAAACAATTTAATTACACCCCAATCATCATGGGAAATATACAAAACTTTGTTTGGTCGTTTTGGACAAAGCTAGTTTTGTAAGCTCTGAAGATAAAATCATTATTCTGAAGATAAAACTGTCGATACTAGATACAATATCTTATTTTGTATTTCCCAGAATACAATTTCCTCGTCGACCTTCTAATATAATTTGTTCCTCCATTTCTCTGTCTTGAGAGACAAGTAATTACGTGTTCTATTTCACCCCCCCCCCCCCTCCCTGTCTCGGGATAATTTATCTTATTGCGTTGTGCGGGAAACTAACAAGATTTATGAAAATTCATGAGGGGGGGGGGGGTAGTTACCCTTCACGGACTAATTTGCTTTGTAAAATATAAAATGTGGTAGTCAGGTTCCGATAAGGTTTCATTTTAAACCACGGGGAGATCACTATCGTAACTTGAGAGTGGACACGCAGACCAAGGCGTCTTGCTCGCCATAGTATGCCGGTAACGGGAGTTCAGGGTTAGAATCCCAGATGGGTCAGTGGGATGTTTTTTTTCCTCGGGGGGTTTACGCGTCCCCTCCGCCGCAAATGCAGGTTCTTTTCCAACAAGTTTATCTTCCTTATCTTTACACATTTATTCTTATCAGCACTTCTTACTACCCGCTCAGGCTATACAAATATGTGTTAATTTACTACTCTATTGATAAAGAGGAGGAAGGCTGAATTTATAGGACGTGTACCCACGTTTGCATGGAGGGAGAGTGGAATAAACCCATCTTACGTCCCCCAATAGCTCCTCTTTTCCGACGAACCCAACTTGATGGACGTGACGTTTAGTCGGCACGCTCACCGAGCTGGTTTTAGTTAAAATAATGTGGTCAGCACAGTGCCCGTTAATCTCAGTTTTCTAGAGCAGACACTCCTCGTCGTCCTGTTCAGCTCGAACTCTGTTGAGTAAATGATCCTTGGAAACAAACGAGCAACTACAGACGCAGGGTTATTAAACTTTGTTAAGTTTCCAGCCTGATCTCTCTTTCCGCCATCTTGTAAAGAGTTAACAAGAACAAAGTTTAAAAAAGAGGGAAAGTTTACCTGATGATCTAAGGTAGGGGGGGGGGGGGGTTGCAAATCCTGGTGGGAGCGTTTAAAGAATTTAGTAAGTTGAGCCTCGGAGGGAGCGAATAGGGGGAGGGGGGGGGTTGGCTTCAGTTTCCCTCCAGTCCCCCCTTCCCCCTCGTTCTGTCTGTCTCTCCTTCACTGAGGAAAGTGCTTAGAGAATCTCGAGAGCGAGGAATTATGGGATAAAGGCAAGTGAGGAGGAAGTTGGTTATCACAGGAGTTTTAACAAGAGTACAACAACTGAGGGACCCGTACCACTGAGATACGAGTCAGGAGTACAACAACTGAGGGGCCGTACCACTGAGCTACAAGTCAGGAGTACAACAACTGAGGGCCGTACCACTGAGCTACAAGTCAGGAGTACAACAACTGAGATACAAGTCAGGAGTACAACAACTGAGGGGCCGTACCACTGAGCTACAAGTCAGGAGTACAACAACTGAGGGGCCGTACCACTGAGCTACAAGCCAGGAGTACAACAACTGAGGGGCCGTACCACTGAGATACGAGTCAGGAGTACAACAACTGAGGGGCCGTACCACTGAGATACGAGTCAGGAGTACAACAACTGAGGGGCCGTACCACTGAGCTACAAGTCAGGAGTACAACAACTGAGGGGCCGTACCACTGAGATACAAGTCAGGAGTACAACAACTGAGGGGCCGTACCACTGAGATACAAGCCAGGAGTACAACTGAGGGGCCGTACCACTGAGCTACAAGTCAGGAGTACAACAACTGAGGCCCGTACCACTGAGATACAAGCCAGGAGTACAACTGAGGGGCCGTACCACTGAGCTACAAGTCAGGAGTATAACAACTGAGGGGCCGTACCACAGAGATACAAGCCAGGAGTACAACTGAGGGGCCGTACCACTGAGCTACAAGCCAGGAGTACAACTGAGGGGCCGTACCACTGAGCTACAAGTACCACTGAGATACAAGTCAGGAGTATAACAGGAACATACAAGCAATGTAAAGAGCATATAAAGTAGTGTCAGGCGGAGCAAGACATCTGATTGGCTGAGCTTGTGACGTCACTCAGTACACAAAGCTATGAAGAAGACAAACTAAGTGGTTTAAATCCCCGCCTATGTCCAATTAAAGGTCTTCACTCTCCTTATTTAGTAAACTGTGTATGTTTGGCTGTTTCAGTGTCAAAACACGACTGTTGTGTATTGAGTGACGTCACAAGTGCCCTCCCCACATGACATACACTGGTAACCTCATGCTATGTTGTGTCGTGCTGTGGAGTGTTGCCAGTGTAAGCACAGCTTGTTGCTAGGTCCTCCATTTGACCACTCGTACTCAGGAGCGAGAGAGTATTGTCATCGAGTGATCCCGTGCTCTCACGCGTCACAGACTGACCTGCTGATAACGGGAGATTAGGGTTCGAATCCCGGTTGGGTTAATTGAGGGCAGATTTCCCTAAATGGTTATCGTCCCCCCTTCACGAAAATGCGGGTGCACTTCCTCAAATTCAACTTTCATTATCCCCCAACACAAATTGGTAGTAAGACGCGGTGATTACAAAACCCAATCATTCATAATTGAGCACGGAGTGGTCTAGTGCAGGTACAGTCTAAACAAGCACTGCTTGCACTGGCAACACTCCGCGCCACGACGCTGCATACTTTAGAACCTTGTGATAGGAACTTAATTGCGTATTGAGGAGTCAGCAATTGGCTGTTTTTCAACTTGCGGGTTATTTTATCATCAGTTTCCGCGAACTAAACAAAATATTATCTTGGAATATTTTTATATCGAGAACAATCCGAGCTTATGGTTCTAAACAGGTCAAATGGAGTGACGTCATCAGTAGGTGCAGGGGTAGACAGCGCTAAGTAATCAACTAATACATGGTGTGGTTGAACAGGGGCGTCTTACCACGTGTTCAGGCTATACTCATATATGATAATTATTATAATGAGAGAGGAAACATGTTAGAGGTAATATACCCGCATTTGCATGGCAGGAGAGTGGGAAAACCACCTTCTGTAGACCCGACCAAACTTAAACCCGATCTCCCATGTTCGGCAGGTCAGTCTAAAACTAGAGTGACTCCCTAGACCATGTGACCACTGAAACGTGTACAGAGTTCGTTAATGCCATATCTACACAGGAACACAAATAACACACAGATTATTTAAATAATTTGGTAAATAACTTTTAAACGTGTTGATGTTTAGAAGTTTCTAGAATTGTTTTTAAAAATATATGATCAATGTGATAAAAAGAAAACTTGGTCATTCACCAAGGACACCGACCAAGGAAAACTGAAATAATGTTAAATAGGGTAATTTTTGAAAATTAAGTGTGAATAACTTGTAAGAAAGAGTGAGTGAGGTAATTGTATCAACCAGTCACATAACATGGAGCTATAATTCACAAAATCAACCTCCCTCCCCTTTTAACACCTCGCGTCACGCCACTGGGGGTTATGTATCACTAGCAATAAACCAGATGATCGCGTCCCCGCTTGTCACCAGGACAGATAGCGGGCACGCGATCATCTAACACCTGGAGCGCTAGCTCAGTCGCTAGCTTGTGTTCGTGTCTAAAGACAGAGTCTGTGATGGACGTGACGACCCCTGGATAGCTCAGTGGTTAGAGGATAGGTACACTAGCAGAAATGTCCCGGCTTCGATTTCCGTGTCTAGGTGTCATTTTCAATTAAAAAAAGACCTAGCGATTTTGTTTGAAATTGTTATTTCATTGCTTTACTTGGAAAATACAAATGCGTGTTCGGTTATATGTACAAATATTGTAGATATTGAGTCCATACTCCAACCAGCATTCGAACCCCTGTCTTAGTGAGCTGTAGAGTAGCTGTTTCTAGAGAGCTGTAGAGTAGCTGTTTCTAGACTCACCCCCCCCCCCCCTCCCTACCCCCCGTACAGCTACGCTATCACTTTATTGCCACTTAACAGCGCGTTATCGCAAACAGTTGGTTAAACAGGAGATGGAACGCTTTGTGAACACGCACCAAAGTGCCGGCCGGACCTTTTAAAATGTCGGAAATATACAGCGATAAACGTAGCCAGTAATTGATCGGAGGACCACTCTGCGAGATTTATGCGAGTTCACGCTCAGCTACAAGTTTAAACTTGTAGTTTTTGTGTGTTTAGAAGAGTGATGAGTGGTTTTATGCCAATCAAATCTTGTTTCCCACAATGCACTATTTATTTATTCGAGGTATTTAACGTACACTTTGTGGAAAGACTTATTATATCAATTTTCAAGAGCGAGCATGAAAGGACCTACCAATTTCTGGGAAAGCTATTCTCACATATCTTCGAGGGTTATTTTACACGCCCAAACCAAGGGCTTTACTTGCCATCCGAAGGAAGTTGTGCTACAGATTGTTATCTCTCTATAAACATCCGTTGACCCGGCTGGACTCGAACCCACGAATATCGAGTCCTGTGGCGAGTGCTTTACTCCAAGACCACCGGGTTGGACCACACAATGCAGTAATATTACATTTTAGCCAGGACTTGGAACATTAAGCGACAGTGTATGTTCACTTTCGCGTGACTCTTTAGAGAGAGAAAGTATTGTGATGGTCATGGATGTCAAAGTTTGATGAACTCGAAACAGTACAGTCCACCCGTCTGTCTGTCTGTCCGTCTGTTCTCGGCTTAGAGCCAAAACCATTTTACCGATCGGGTTAAAACTTGGTATCTGTGGTTTTCTTAAGGTTTTATGTTTGGACTTATCCTTCCGACCTTGAACTGAAGGCAGAAAAAAGAACATAAAACATTGTTCTCAAAAGTTGTCTCTAAAGATTTCGTACCAAGAAATAGTTTAACATCACAAACAAACTGTTACATATTATTTTTACATGGAAACTACATTACTTTATAGAAGTGTGAATTTCCAAATTTGATATCCTCGCGACTCTTTGAGATACGAGATCATTTATCCTCGCAAAGTTTTAGAACTCTTAAAAATAAACCACTTTTATTTGAAAGAATATTTTATAAGATCAATATTTTCCGAGATATAGGCTAACATATTTTTTTAAATAGAGGAGTTAGAGGCAACAAACAATGTATCTTTGTAATATTGTAAATTATTCCGTGTCACGTGTTACGAGTGGTGGCCACACGGTCTAAGGCGCTACCCTCTCAGTAGACCAGACCTCCTCTAAACATAACCTCCTGATACCAGAGGTTGGAGGAAAGTGTGTGCAGTGGCTTGCCGTATGAACAAGTATGTGTCCTGGTTGTTGGTATCCGTGTGAAGCCTGACCGTGACTAGCACGGGGAGTGTGATTGTAGGGGTGAGGGTTGTAACAACCCCTAGAACCCTCTGACGTCAGAGAGAGTACAACACAGGTGCTTTATCCTGTACCCTGCCAGAGAGAGGGTTGTACTCGCGGGTGGAGGGGTCAGGGGGAGAATGTACTCACGGGTGGAGGGGTCAGGGGGAGAATGTACTCACGGGTGGAGGGGTCAGGGGGAGAATGTACTCACGGGTGGAGGGGTCATGAGGAGAATGTACTCACGGGTGGAGGGGTCATGAGGAGAATGTACTCACGGGTGGAGGGGTCATGAGGAGAATGTACTCACGGGTGGAGGGGTCAGGGGGAGAATGTACTCACGGGTGGAGGGGTCATGGGAGAATGTACTCACGGGTGGAGGGGTCAGGGGGAGAATGTACTCACGGGTGGAGGGGTCAGGGGGAGAATGTACTCACGGGTGGAGGGGTCATGAGGAGAATGTACTCACGGGTGGAGGGGTCATGAGGAGAATGTACTCACGGGTGGAGGGGTCAGGGGGAGAATGTACTCACGGGTGGAGGGGTCATGGGGAGAATGTACTCACGGGTGGAGGGTCAGGGGGAGAATGTACTCACGGGTGGAGGGGTCATGAGTAGAATGTACTCACGGGTGGAGGGGTCATGAGGAGAATGTACTCACGGGTGGAGGGGTCAGGGGAGAATGTACTCACGGGTGGAGGGGTCAGGGGAGAATGTACTCACGGGTGGAGGGGTCAGGGGGAGAATGTACTCACGGGTGGAGGGGTCATGAGGAGAATGTACTCACGGGTGGAGGGGTCAGGGTGAGAATGTACTCACGGGTGGAGGGTCATGAGGAGAATGTACTCACGGGTGGAGGGTCATGAGGAGAATGTACTCACGGGTGGAGGGTCAGGGGGAGAATGTACTCACGGGTGGAGGGGTCATGAGGAGAATGTACTCACGGGTGGAGGGGTCAGGGAGAGAATGTACTCACGGGTGGAGGGTCATGAGGAGAATGTACTCACGGGTGGAGGGGTCATGAGGAGAATGTACTCACGGGTGGAGGGGTCAGGGGGGAATGTACTCACGGGTGGAGGGGTCAGGGGGAGAATGTACTCACGGGTGGAGGGGTCAGGGGGAGAATGTACTCACGGGTGGAGGGGTCATGAGGAGAATGTACTCACGGGTGGAGGGGTCATGAGGAGAATGTACTCACGGGTGGAGGGGTCAGGGGAGAATGTACTCACGGGTGGAGGGGTCATGAGGAGAATGTACTCACGGGTGGAGGGGTCATGAGGAGAATGTACTCACGGGTGGAGGGGTCAGGGGGAGAATGTACTCACGGGTGGAGGGGTCATGGGGAGAATGTACTCACGGGTGGAGGGGTCAGGGGGAGAATGTACTCACGGGTGGAGGGGTCAGGGGAGAATGTATTCACGGGTGGAGGGGTCAGGGGGAGAATGTACTCACGGGTGGAGGGGTCAGGGGGAGAATGTACTCACGGGTGGAGGGGTCAGGGGGAGAATGTACTCACGGGTGGAGGGGTCATGAGGAGAATGTACTCACGGGTGGAGGGGTCAGGGTGAGAATGTACTCACGGGTGGAGGGTCATGAGGAGAATGTACTCACGGGTGGAGGGTCATGAGGAGAATGTACTCACGGGTGGAGGGTCAGGGGAGAATGTACTCACGGGTGGAGGGTCATGAGGAGAATGTACTCACGGGTGGAGGGGTCAGGGAGAGAAATGTACTCACGGGTGGAGGGTCATGAGGAGAATGTACTCACGGGTGGAGGGTCAGGGAGAATGTACTCACGGGTAGAGGGTCATGGGGAGAATGTACTCACGGGTGGAGGGGTCAGGAAGAGAATGATACTCAGAGAGTCTATCAGTTGAGCTACTCAAGTGTATTTTAAGTTTTATTCGCCCTAGATCCACAATCCCACAATCCCATGTATTTGTACCCGGTGCTACGGCCCAAAATATTTGATGGTCTTACTTCGGGGAAAACAGGGATTTAATTCCAACTTTAAAATTAAAGGTAGTCGACTGATAATTGATTTATCTAAACCGGATTTTGTTTAATTGCTTTAACGATTTCTTTCAAAATGTGTATTTGGGATTGTGGTTCATGAATAATATCTCTCCGCTCTATTTTTATATATATAAGTCATTCGTGAGTGGTGTAATGATGACTAATTTTTTTAAATTATATTTTTTAAAAATGGACATTTTGTTCGAGATCTATATCTAAAGAGGGCTCAGATGGTTTGTCTTGTCGAATACGGGGGTGGGGGGAGTCCCAACTGAGTGTATTTTGGGTGATATTTCTAAAATCAGTTTCTGCTCTCCCTCCAGGCAGATGAGGATACTCGTCAATATCCTGTATCCCAGACTAGCTAGACTTGATTTGTGAGTAAAACCTGGGCAGCTCACACGCTCAGGATATTTTTGAACCTAAAACTAGTTCTTTCTTTTCATAGAAGAAACACGTTAGTGCTAAACAGCCTCCCAAACTCTTAACTCTCCAGATCCTGCTAAATACTGTAAAGCGCCCTAATTGTGCAGAGTATACCACCCCGCAACACGCGAGTGTATGAAGAGTTGCCAGAGCAAAGTATCTCACGGCGCTTACAAGGTGTCTCATGTTTATTCATGTTAACAACTGCTTTAGTCTTCCTGGCTTACTTGGTAATATCTGGGGACGTACATCTAGTAATAAAAACATAGTTACATGAACACTAGACTTATAATCTTTCTTAACCTAGAACAACACTTAAAATTAAACACCTGACTTTAGCGTCCAAATGCAGTTAAACCTCTAGGATGAACTTAATAATAAATATTAGGTTCTTTCAGACACATTCTGACCTGCAACAAACCACATAGTCCTGCTCTTACCCCGTGTTACCCTGTTCATTACCCAGTTAGCCCGTGTTACCCTGTTCACTACCCGGTTACCCCGTGTTACCCTGTTCACTACCCGGTTACCCCGTGTTACCCTGTTCACTACCCAGTTACCCTGTTCATTACCCGGTTACCCCGTGTTACCCTGTTCACTACCCAGTTACCCTGTTCATTACCCGGTTACCCCGTGTTACCCTGTTCACTACCCGGTTACCCTGTTCATTACCCAGGTAGTGTAACTCAGAGCGAGTGATGTCTTCCTCCCAAGTAACCTCCAGGCAAGCCCAAGGTAGGGAATGAAGAGATGGACTCTCTAAGAGAGTGATTTGCATGTGGAGCGGGCGTCCCGACGCTCTTATCGGCGCCACTACCCAGCAGCCAATGAGAGAGCAGTGTCTCCCTGGCGTCCTATCGCTCACAACTAGTGGTATAACTTGTCCAGAGATAGAGCACGACCGTTCCTTATATCGATATCAGTGCACTCTGGCGTCGGGGATAGAACCATAATATATCCTCTCTCTCCAGCGGCTGGAGAATATATTCCAGTTTGTGATGTCGAGGCTTCATCTCTTGACTTCAGATTACCTCATGGCACTAGGCGCTCCCTATCTGGAGCTAGTTCTATCCAGTCCACCTCATTACATCCTGTACCTATCTGGAGCTAGTTCTATCCAGTCCACCTCACTACATCCTGTACCTATCTGGAGCTAGTTCTATCCAGTCCACCTCATTACATCCTGTACCTATCTGGAGCTAGTTCTATCCAGTCCACCTCATTACATCCTGTACCTATCTGGAGCTAGTTCTATCCAGTCCACCTCATTACATCCTGTACCTATCTGGAGCTAGTTCTATCCAGTCCACCTCATTACATCCTGTACCTATCTGGAGCTAGTTCTATCCAGTCCACCTCATCACACCCTATCCCTATCTTGATCTAGTTATATCCAGTCCACCTCATTACACTATCCCTACCTTGAGCTAGTTCTATCCAGTCCACCTCACTACATCCTGTACCTATCTGGAGCTAGTTCTATCCAGTCCACCTCATCACACCCTATCCCTATCTTGATCTAGTTATATCCAGTCCACCTCATTACACTATCCCTACCTTGAGCTAGTTCTATCCAGTCCACCTCACTACATCCTGTACCTATCTGGAGCTAGTTCTATCCAGTCCACCTCATCACACCCTATCCCTATCTTGATCTAGTTATATCCAGTCCACCTCATTACACTATCCCTACCTTGAGCTAGTTCTATCCAGTCCACCTCACTACATCCTGTACCTATCTGGAGCTAGTTATATCCAGTCCACCTCACTACATCCTGTACCTATCTATAGATAAGGTGTAATGAGGTGGACTGGGTAGAACTATGTGCGTTGCATGTTCCGCCCACAGTAATTACGAAACTATATTATTATCCTAGCAATGTATTGTGATGAGTACATGGTATAGACTCACAATTATGTAAACTCCTCCACTCCCCAGTATATTCCTAAGGTCCTTGTTTTCGAACACCCTAAATTTATTCTCGTCCTGTAGGGTAAGAGACCACGTTTCACAACAATAGAGAACATGTTAAGAACATTGGTGCAAGATCTCACCCACTCGTCTTACAAACAAGCTTGAGCTTGCGTCTCACCCGCACCCGTGGACACGCAGATCAAAGCGTCCGTCTTGTAAATTGTCTTGCTCGCCAGTGACGAGGTTTACAATCCTAGCCGTGCGTGAAGGGTGATTTTACTCACAATCCCTCCATGCAGATTCGGGTGCATCTCTGCTACCTTTATCAACCTTATCCAACAATCGTGAAAATAATAATTATTATTATTACTATGATAATAGTCCTCATCTCTCTCTTCCATTTTGACGTGAACAGAGCGGGGCGCGCCTTTCATCTGAGCGTTACCAGCAGACGGCCTCCTTAAGCGCCCTGACAAGCCGTTAATATAATGTACCCCTCCTCCCCGGAGTAAGTGCCGTCAGTTAAGACGACTCCGGGAGGAATGTCCCCGGAGCAATGAAGTCAACCACTCCCAGGTTATGAAACCCCTGCCTCAATGTCACGGGGGGATTACAAGTCTCCCCGTCGTTACGAGCGTCGCGACGCTATACACACGGCGCCAGGAAAGAGAGCGAGCGCCGGCATCTTGGTATGACAGGTGGAATATCCCTCTCGCAACAGTTAACAAGAAAGCAGCGGTGATATATTAACACCAGAGTGTTAGGTCGAGAGCTTTTAACGGGGTTATGGGGGAGGGGGGTAACCGGCCCTTTATTGGGGGATCTCAAGTGCCCATTGTACCGGCAGATCACTCGCATTAACCGTGCTTTTTTCCCTCGCTTTAACCGTGCTAGATGAACTGAGAAACCTCACTCGGTTTTTTAGGTGGTGTTGTTTGAAAATATGTTGAGCCTCTGATATCTTTCATTATTCGGGTTATTTACACGAATGTCTGAGATTTTTGGCGCGAGACTTTCCCCTCCTTCCCCTCCTCTCCTTGTTTGGGATTACAAAGGTCCTCGTCTCTCCGTAATATCGAGTTTGAATGGCCGCTAATTCCACGAGTCATTTACTTCGGTTTACTGAACCCTTTCATTTCAATTCATGAGCGAGCGAGGGAGAGTACGGAGGTGATCCTATAGAAGATAAAAACACTCCCCCGACCTTATAAACGCTCGCTACCAACAAGCAAAGTACCATTTGCATAGAAACAAAATAATCAAAGTAATCCCAACTGTAATGATGTCATTAACCCCCCCCCCCAGGCCGGGATTTTGGTGGAATTTATTAATTTTAAAATGACGCCCACCGTTTCTGTGTAATGTTTTACCAAGTACTACATTTTGGTGGGCGGAGGAAAATGTTTACACTGCTTTGTAGACTCGTCCATTTATTGGAGGATGTCGTAGACTACCGGGAACAAAGTTATTTCATTAAAAATCTCTTCGGTGGTCAAATAATCTAAGGTGTCACTTTACCAATAGACTGTACTGTACTGCCGGTGTTGGGGAGCTCAAGGTTTGAGCCTCGGTCGGGTGTATTGGAGTGGTTTTTACTAAATGGCTTTCCAGGCCCTATCCAAAATACATGGTGTTGATAGCCCTCCCCCTCTTCCTCTGACGAGTTTACACAAACTCACTTTAATATTCGCGTCTTGAAAATATTGACTTAATTTTTAATCTTACCCTTTCCTTATTTCCTATTCTAGATAGATATTATCTACCAAGTACTTTTTTAATCCATATCCTGGCAGGAAGACTCCTAAAGGACATCTTAGTGAATAAAACAAATCGCGTGAGTTGTAGATAATTTATAAAAAAATACGTTTATAAGAAACTACTTAAGGATAAAATAATAATGTTATAACATTGTAGGACTATTTTTAGAACTATCTAACAATTTATAGTTTTTGTTCCAACGTAATATGTTTAGAATTCGCTAAGTAAAACATTAATTCACGAATTAAGAAAACCAATATTGATCAGTCGTGACGTCACAGGTAGGTTTTATCCTTAAAACTGTTTATAAATGTTCATCGGTGGATTGAATAGAAACTCTTTATACTTCGTTTAGAATATATTTCTAAACTCTGGTATTTTAGAATTAATTTAAAAATAAATAGATAGATTGCTGGAATGGCGCAATTTGCCCGTGGATTGTTTACAAGTCTGCCTTAGTAATGTAAACTAGTATTAACTAGTTTTTAAAAGTTCTTAATTTTCGCTAAGACAAGAGATAGACACATAACTGGGTCGTATAGTTATTACAATGCTGTAATTCAATTATTATTTTTTTATAATTAAAAAGCTGTATTTATTGTTGCTAGATAAAACACTAAACAAACACATTGGGATTAGAAATCCTGTTTATTGTTTAGAAAGCACGCTCCTTGACATGACCTCTTGATACACGGACCTTGCAGAAAGCAATCCTTACACAAAGTAACCTTTCCCAATTCAAAGCACGAAGAAAGCATCGACTTACAATAATATTAGGGAGTATTACCACCCCCCCTTACTTCACAGTAAGACTCCTAAATCCTCCTCCCCCGACCACTATTTGTTTTATACGTTTTGATTTTCAGGGCGTTCTCCCCCCTTTTGGTCCCCGCTGCCCCCCGCCATGAGGGTCCCTTCTTGTTTTATTATGAACTATAACATGGGACAGTTCCACCCCTAGCTGGGGTAGGTAGGATAGTTCCACCCCTAGCTGGGGGTAGGTAGGACTGTCGTCACTGGGGAGACATAGCTTACATGTGTTGATATCAGTGGAGCTGATATTGTCGTGATATGTCCAGTTGTAACATACTACACATGTGTTGATATCAGTGGAGCTGATATTGTCGTGATATGTCCAGTATGTAACATACCTACACATGTGTTGATATCAGTGGAGCTGATATTGTCGTGATATGTCCAGTATGTAACATACCTACACATGTGTTGATATCAGTGGAGCTGATATTGTCGTGATATGTCCAGTATGTAACATACCTACACATGTGTTGATATCAGTGGAGCTGATATTGTCGTGATATGTCCAGTATGTAACATACCTACACATGTGTTGATATCAGTGGAGCTGATATTGTCGTGATATGTCCAGTATGTAACATACCTACACATGTGTTGATATCATGGAGCTGATATTGTCGTGATATGTCCAGTATGTAACATACCTACACATGTGTTGATATCAGTGGAGCTGATATTGTCGTGATATGCCAGTATGTAACATACCTACACATGTTTGATATCAGTGGAGCTGATATTGTCGTGATATGTCCAGTATGTAACATACCTACACATGTGTTGATATCAGTGGAGCTGATATTGTCGTGATATGTCCAGTATGTAACATACCTACACATGTGTTGATATCAGTGGAGCTGATATTGTCGTGATATGTCCAGTATGTAACATATCTACACATGTGTTGAATCTATTGCCTGTATTTTATTTTTTATGTATCCAATATTATAACAGTTACGTTTTTAAAACACACAATAGTATTCAGTATATTTACAATACAGCACCGTATACTTTTAACAAGGAGTGTTAAAAACAAACCATTTCAAAAATCTGGGCTGGACTCCCAAACAGTTTTCCACTCTTCCTTTGCGCAAATGCCGGTACATTTCCTCTCAAAGTGATTATCCCCACTCGCCTCATTAAAGCGCATACAGCTTGGACTGACATTGTGCTGTGGTAGGTTAAGTGTTAAACGCTCCGGTAGAAATAGAACATAATAAAATAAAGGCCAACTCTCAGTATTTACGAATATCTGATCCCAGAGAGGTTGGCAACCTTGTGGCGGCGATTGGTAGCCCTGGGTTCGTGTTTGTAACGACAGTCACGTGTTCACCCCCCCCTCCACACAAACACAGCAGCGCTCCTCGTGGAGATACACGGTAATAGCGGAGATAAACTAATGCTATTATTTCAACAATATGCTCGCCCCTTCTTGACGCTGACTGCATCGCAATTTCCTCCTCTCCGCCAACCCCTCAGTAAACTACCCCTAGCTTCATCCCTCGAACCACCCTCTGCCTGTATTTATGTTAGGCGGTGTTCGGCGTGGGAGCGACCATCAGGAGTAGCAGGGCTTGCCAACCTACCAGGAATTACATTACCTCCAAGGACTAACACATCCAATTCCCCCATTAGATTACTCCTCTGCTATTTTTAACAACAGCTCACGGATATTAACAACTCACGGATATTCGAGTGTTCCCTCCGGACCTGATCTCGTGAAATGAGTTCACATCTCTTTGGTTGAATTTCAAATTAATTTTGGGATATTTGTTTGAATCGTTCTTTTCGAAAGGAAATAAGAGAAATGGCCGGGAAGGCATTAAACGGGAGTTTATTTTTACGATTGTGATTTGGTTGCTTCTACTTTATTATAAAGAGAAAATATTGAAATCTAGAACATTTTCGAACCTACTTCTACGGCCGCACGGTCTAAGGCGTCACTCTCGTGTTAGACTAGACTGACAATGACGGAAAGATCGAGGTTCAATCCCGGTTGGATGTACAAGGGGCGGGTTTTTCCTAAATGGTTTCCTACTATCGCTCTCTAGGCAAATGCGTCAACACTTCCTCTAAATTCAACCTTCCTCATCCCTAACCCATTAGCGTAATTAGTACTTGAACGTATAGCCCGAACGGGTAGTAAGACGCGGGGCTAAACAATAATACTACTAAGAGTATAAAACTTAACCTACCTGCACCGGGTGTTGTGTTTTCCTTGTGATCAAGCCTTCTCATTCTAACATGAGACAGGAACATTAAATACTGGTAGATAGTGTCAACCTTTGGTAACTGCTAGAATCAATGTACTAGACCAGGAATTGTATAATATAACTGTATTGTTGAAAAACATTCGCTGGCGAGAGACTGGGACGGAAAAAAACTACCTCCAAAATAAATACTGATATACATGGCTACTTGGGTGTTGTTTAGTTAACGTTGTCCAATTTTCCATGCGGGCAATCATAGTTCAGTAGGTCCATGACGCGGATTTATACTCCTCCGCTCGTTCATGACGTCACAGAGTTGTGTTTCGGAGACCCACCGTCTGTAGCGCTAGTGTCTCCCCCTATAGGACATCCTCTAAACAGCGATAATTTGCGACGTGAAAAGGGGTGGGTTAGCGTTTTCACTGCTCGAAGGGGTGTGTATGTGTGGAGGGGGGTGGTAGCTATAAAATCACCCCCTAAACATCCATAACACTGTTAAAACACAAGGGTCGGGGAAGGGGTGGTAATAGGAAATGACTATCACCTGCAATCCAACACGCTAGCACTAGGTGAGAATGTTCTAGAGCTTTCAACCCCCCCCACCCTCTTTTTTTCATTACCGTCATGTTGTTTAGTTTTTCACGGACTATAACGTTAAAAAACTGGACGTGGCGAAACAAGGGTTAAATGTAGCGTTCGTGTAGAGAGGTTTAGGGGATGACGTATTTCAACTGTAGGTGGGGGTTGAAGCTACATATTAAACGAGTCCATATGAATGTGTATGGAGTTGTGGAAGTTATACCTGATGGTGTAATATATTTCACAGGCCGCGTTAAACAAAAGGTTCTACTTACAACCGAAAAAAAACCATTAAAGTACACCCGGTCTATTTTTTTTTATGTTTAATAGATGGAAGCCACTTTATTTGCAGGGTTTGGGACGAACGCGTTTTGAAATATTCGAAATAGTCTTCGCCTTTTGTTAGTTTAACCCGACTTTTGGTGTGTATTAAAATATTTGTGAAGACTTTGGGGCCGACCTTAAGCTACGTGAGAATTTTTTGATCAATTTTATAATGAAACTAAATCCAAGAGGAAAAAATGTCAGAAAAAAATTCCACTTATGACTAATTTGACTGTAATTAAAATACTCTAAAGTTTTATATCACTTGCTTTAACACCAATTCTTATGTCTAAATACAACATAACTATTAACATAATATAATTTACCAAATAGTAAAACATTGCGTAAGATAGAGTGGTCTGGTGACGGAAAATATTACGACCCCTTACGTGGAGTGGGGGGGGGGGTTAGTGTGTCTAAGATTATGTAAATATATACAGTCTACTGTTTATAGGAAGAACCATATCTGGCAGATAAAAATGTCACTAGATCCACTTTCATGTATTCGTACGTCAATTGTATCATATGCTATCAATGTTGATAGATATTATCAATAAATATATAATAATATATGTATTGATAAGAGCTATCAGAAGTGTAACAACGGCAGACCACCAGACTTGACGTATGAATGCATGAAAGTAGATTTATTAACTTTTCTCGCTGTCTGATATTCTACTCTCCGGCTGCGCTAAATTAGAATTTGGGGGGGGGGGGGGGTGCATACCCCGTGAGTTTTATTCGTGGGTCTGAAACACGATAACTATGACCTGTATTGTCACCTCCCGCGTCGCATCAGTGGAGAAGGGCGTGGTATAGAGCTATTGGCAATGGTCCCCTAAATTAAGGTCGACCCAAGAGAGTGTTTATTGTTGGGCGCCACCTCGTAGGCGATAGTGAGTCTGAACCTTAACGAGGAAATTCGTTCAGTCGCCAGATGTAGATATGAAGATCAACACTCCCCCTCGTAAGGTAGACCCGGACAAATAAGGACCTCTCGGTCAGGGATAAACTGCTTGGAAGATAACGAGGCTCCCCATTAAACCCATAGGTGTTTACCATGATCACATCGCCATACCTGATAATTCCTAATATAGATGAGAGCTATCCAAACCCCGGAAAATGGGTACCCAGGGTCACTGTAATAGTTAACAAAACAAATATTGTTCAATAAGCCAGAAGGGCTTACACAAAAAAAAAATCAGCTATATACAAAATTATTCCTTATCTCAATGTTAAATTCACACCTTATTTTGGTTAAAATATTTCCACTTAAATGTTAGGTTAAGCCTTCGTCTTAATTTCATTAGACAATAAATTCCAGTTATAAGCATGAATGGAATGTGTGAATCAATATAATTATTTAAATAGTGAAAATATAAGTCTAAACATTAATAGGTTAGTTTATAATAACTAGTAAACTACTTTACAAATTTATCATGGAAAACAATGTATTGACTTGACACATACTTCAGGAAATATGAACATTTGGAGCTGCGAGTGGCCACTGCAAAAAAAAAAAAAAATTAATGTACCCATCTCAACTAAACCTAACGCTACTCTACAATAGGCACAACAGTCACTTTCTAAAATAGTGCCCTCTAAAGTCCATATTCCAATACTATCGTCTTTGCGAGAGAAAAAAAGAACACAAATATAGCACTTAGCGGTCTATGCGAGTCCTGCGCGTAACCATACACTTCACGTGGAACTTCAGGGGTATCCAGTTGGTCGGCCACTCGTGAGTGACCTGGTCACTAGCCCCGGGTATGCAACCAGTGAAGGAGTACCGGTGATGTGGTCAGTGGTTGACCGTACACAGTCCGAAACTAAACTCCCATCCTCAAACGTCGAACCCAGACCCTTACAAACCCCATAAATATGTAGAATGGATCCAACCAAAAATATAACCTCTCTTTACCAATATCAAACAATTTAACCGTAACTTCAGAAGTTATAAATACCACTAACATTCTAGGACCCCAACATTATAGGACTCAACATTCTAGTTTACTGCTCCAAAACTCTGTCTGGTATGTGATACACTAATAACAAGCTAACTATAACCCCTCACTGCATACAATAACATGTACATAAAATGTTCTGCCTCATTATGTATTTATCATACCAGTAGTGCCATTAGACAAAAATCATAAGTGATCAATCTAACTAGTTGAAATATATAGTACATAAGCTAAGGATTAATTAATACGAATGGGTCTACCTTACCCCTGCCACAAAACTTCGTTCCCAATCCTCCCAACGGAGACAGAGGGTCTTCACAACCCAGGCGTTCACGTCCAACACAAGTACACACCCGAGTCCGTACCGCGGAACTACTCAAACTCTTCTCATATAACTCAACCACAGTTCACCGCTCAAGTTCGCTTGTAAGCCACGGATAGTTCATAGCGCTGCCGGATGTACTGTAGCGCCACGTGGCGTAAGTAGGCACTAGGACGTGTCCGATTACTGTGGGGATGCTTCCAATCAGGGGTAAATCGTTCAGACTCCTGTATACAAGTTTAACGAACATATTTGTGCCCTTCATACCTTCTCTTGACGAGACTAGCGTGGAGCATACCTTGCCCCTGCCTGAAACAAATAGGACAACACACTGCAACCTTATGTCGACATTACCAGGAGACTCTGAGCTGAGTGGTTAGGGGAGCCGACATTCTGACTGTAGCCATAGGAACAGGTGGAACCAAGCAAGGTAGTGGTCTTACCTTGACTGATTACACTATGACTATCTTATAAGCTACTCCATAGTGGAACCAAGCAAGGTAGCAGTCTTACCTTGACTGATTACACTATGACTATCTTATAAGATACTCCATAGTGGAACCAAATACGGTAGCTGTCTTACCTTGACTGATTACACTATGACTATCTTATAAGATACTCCATAGTGGAACCAAATACGGTAGCTGTCTTACCTTGACTGATTAACATATGACTTATCTTATAAGCTACTCCATAATGGAACCAAGCAAGGTAGCAGTCTTACCTTGACTGATTACACTATGACTATCTTATAAATACTCCATAGTGGAACCAAGCAAGGTAGCAGTCTTACCTTGACTGATTACACTATGACCCTATCTTATAACCTACACCGTAGTGGAACCAAGCAAGGTAGCAGTCTTACCTTGACTGATTACACTATGACCCTATCTTATAACCTACACCGTAGTGGAACCAAGCAAGGTAGCAGTCTTACCTTGACTGATTACACTATGACTATCTTAAGATACTCCATAGTGGAACCAAGCAAGGTAGCAGTCTTACCTTGACTGATTACACTATGACCCTATCTTATAACTACACCGTAGTGGAACCAGGTAAGCCTATTACAAACAAAGGGCACATGTATTTTATTCAAGTGCTAGCGAAGTTGATCCTATCTCTCTCTCTCTCTCTAATCGAATGTTTTCTCTGTCCATGATTCAGGGACTCGTCACAAACTTTCAGTGTCTGATCAGATTCCACAGTCGGAGAGAATGTATTTAATCTGGAATTAAATATTTTTTTTACCACCATGATTTTAGTGACCGTTGGGGGTATACACGCGGATTAATCACGTCCGGGATTCGAACCTACACATCCCTATCACCCATACATCCAGTTCAGCACTAAGATTGACTTGTCCGATCATTCGACCTTAGCGATGCGGGTCTAATTTAATTCATCGAATCAAATTCCAAGTTTTCACTTTTGTTATCCTAATATACCATAGCGAGAGAGTTTCATCTTTCTAACCCCCCCCCCCCCGGGTGTGCGAGTCGGGCCGCCAGCACGATGTCGTCAACTGTGTCGTGTTGATAATGAGAAGTTTGGCGGCAGGAAATTGTCGTACGAGCCTCGCTCCGACAAGAGATGAATTGGAGTAAAGTGGAAGATGATGAAATACAAACACACAGTGAGAGAGAGAGAGAGAGAGAAACTTGTGCGCTGCCAAGATGGCGCGAATTACAAACTAAGACAGCTCCAGGCGAGTGTAAAAACAGGGAGGGAAACCCTCTCTCTCTCTCTGTTATTATGTTGGGTTTAGTTCCTGGCGTCGCCGCCTTTGCTCGGCTGAGCGCTTGTGTCTCCTCTCTATCGGCTGCCACATCGTCGTCTACTGGTGCGAGGGGGCACGGCTCGATTCCCGCCAGAGGTACACATATTTTACTTGCCTTACAGATATTTGTTTCTAGATACTTTAAATCTTGAAACGGTTTGGACATGTGATGAGGAGAGAGAGAGAGAGAGAGAGAGAGAGAGAGAGAATAATATCAAACAGAATGATGGGAGGAGCAAATAACCAAAAGTGGGCAAGGGAATAATTATTTTTTAGCGCCGCATCTTACTACCCGTTCGGGTTATGCCCTTATGTAGTAATTACGGTGACGGTTTAAGGGATTAGGGAGCTTATATTTATAAGAAGTGTATCCAAATTTACGTGGAGAGAGAGTGGGAAACCAATTAGGGAAAAACTCGGTACACCCAACCGGGATTGAAATCTCAATCCCCCCCCCCCCCCTTATCGATAGTTTAGTTTAGTGCGAGAGTAGCACCTTAGACCACGCGGCCACCGAGGCCGGTCAAGAGCTGTTGGTACCACCAAGTGTTGTAAGTGTTGTAAGTGTTGTCTTCTGTAGCTTCCCTCGGGAACATCCTAACGAGGACCTCCTGAGGACCGACCGAGTCCTTCCTCTCCTTGTGAGTGTCCTTAGGAGGTGGTTTCCTCCTAGACCAGACAGGAGGGGATTGTGTTCAGCGCGCTTCATTGTTTGGGGGGGAGGGGGGGGGGCTCACACGCCCCAAACATTCGTAACAGCGCGTGGAGTCTTTCTCCGAGCCATTCCTCTCCTGAAAGAGGAAGGAACCGTGAAGTGCACTTCTGAGTTTTACCCCCTCCTCCCCCCTCCCAGAGAGAAGTCTCGAGACTCGGCGTGCTACCCCCCCCCCCCACCCCCCCTCTTGTCTCCAGCAAGTATTCTCGCGAACAAGTCGACAATAGTAAAGCATTAATCTTTAAGACGTTGTTGATATTTTTTCCTCCCCTCCCGCGAAGTGGGGGGAGGGGGTAGCGCGACGCTTGACTTGGTGCTGGTCTGTTCATCGCTCATACCCCCTACCCCCGCTCTTTGGCACAAACCTCTTTAGTACCTCAAGAGAAAACTTTATTTCGAGGTTATAATTTGGAACATTCTAAAAGTCGGGAGTTGAACACAGGATTGTGAAGATCCACATCCCCGGACAAAGATCCAACTAAGAGCTAACTAAGCGCTAACTAAGAGCTAACTAAGAGCTAACTAAGAGCTAACCAATCAGGTCGAGTTCTGCCGTATTCTGATGATAGAGGACAGTGAATACAAGGATGTATTGCCGTGTTCTGATGATAGAGGACAGTGAATACAAGGATGTATTGCCGTGTTCTGATGATAGAGGACAGTGAATACAAGGATGTATTGCCGTGTTCTGATGATAGAGGACAGTGAATACAAGGATGTATTGCGTGTTCTGATGATAGAGGACAGTGAATACAAGGATGTATTGCCGTGTTCTGATGATAGAGGACAGTGAATACAAGGATGTATTGCCGTGTTCTGATGATAGAGGACAGTGAATACAAGGATGTATTGCCGTGTTCTGATGATAGAGGACAGTGAATACAAGGATGTACTGCCGTGTTCTGATGATAGAGGACAGTGAATACAAGGATGTATTGCCGTGTTCAGCCTGTAAAGTGTTTACACACGATAGAGTCAGGGTGTGCAATATAACACACTCATTTAGAGCTAGACTGAAGATAGAGTCAGGGTGTGCAATAGAACACACTCCTCTAGAACTGACGCCCCTTGTAGCAGTCCTGAACACCGTTTTACCAACATCTGACTGTCGATGAGAAAAAAAGAAAGAAAGACCACGCCAACATATTGTGTCAGTATCCATCACATGTCTTGTTACTTTAGTTCCCTGTGTCTTCATAGATGAAGGTCCTTGTTGACCCAGGTGGGGTACACCATGACCAGTGCGTGAGAGTGGGGCCCCTATTTGCCTCTATTGTCCTCTCTCTCTCTACTTCGCGGATAGATCAATACAACACTCGCAGAGTTTGTGGCCCTCATGGGTAAGATTGTAAGATATATCTTGTTGTAACACAGTTTCCACACCCCTGTTCTAGACAGACAATATCTTGTTGTAACACAGTTTCCACACCCCTGTTCTAGACAGACAATATCTTGTTGTAACACAGTTTCCACACCCCTGTTCTAGACAGACAATATCTTGTTGTAACACAGTTTCCACACCCCTGTTCTAGACAGACAATATCTTGTTGTAACACAGTTTCCACACCCCTATTCTAGACAGACAATATCTTGTTGTAGCACAGTTTCCACACCCCTATTCTAGACAGACAATATCTTGTTGTAACACAGTTTCCACACCCCTGTTCTAGACAGACAATATCTTGTTGTAGCACAGTTTCCACACCCCTATTCTAGACAGACAATATCTTGTTGTAACACAGTTTCCACACCCCTGTTCTAGACAGACAATATCTTGTTGTAACACAAGTTTCCACACCCCTGTTCTAGACAGACAATATCTTGTTGTAACACAGTTTCCACACCCCTGTTCTAGACAGACAATATCTCGTTGTAACACAGTTTCCACACCCCTGTTCTAGACAGACAATATCTTGTTGTAACACAGTTTCCACACCCCTATTCTAGACAGACAATATCTTGTTGTAACACAGTTTCCACACCCCTGAACAAAGTAATGGCCGGACCGCCACAAAATCTCGCGTGCCGCGCTCCTACTATCGTTCGTCACTTGTTCACAGATTACAGTGCTACCAATATTACGGGCTCAAAATAAAACGCGAACACAACGCAAACAGAACTTATCTTGTTATCACATCAGAAGAGGGGGAAGGGAGGGGGGGAAAGTAATTACGTTCGGGGTAAAAATACTTGTAGGACGTTTACAATGTACGATGTTTTAATTTGAATAATGCAACGTGCCCATTTTTTTTTATTTATGTCAGTTTTTCTTCTTATTATCCATCGTGTTTCTTTTGTTTGTTTCCGTGTTGGCAACAACCCATCTCGTATCTCAGCCAATTAGCGGACGTTACTACTAATTAGAACCGCACAACTAATTGTTTGATTGAAATGAAGCCTGGTTTCTTCGAGTGCGGTTTTGTTTCGTTTGTTATGTTGGCTACAAGACTAAGATCCGGTTCCTCGGGTGGATAACAACCCGGCCCCATCAGGGGTACACTAGAGATATTTTCACAAAATACTCTTTTACATAGACCCTCAAAGTACAGTCCGATTTTATAAAAAGAGCAACATGTATAGATAATATATATCAGATGTGTCAGCTGCACGCCACAAGGCTTGACGTATGAACAAGCGAAAGTAGATGTAAATAGTCTCTAGCTGTCAGATAAAGGTACTTCATGTGAATATTACCGTCTTACCTTGATACGTTGCACTATGGGCCATAATGGAAACAAGCGAGGTAAGACTATCCAAGCACAATGGTAACTACTAAGACTGACTCGCAGCTCCAAGTGCATGCCGGGAAGGAATTGTGAACCAGACCTCACACACGCAACTCACATTAAACCCACCAGAAACCAAATTTAGTCCCCCTCCCTCTCACCCCCTGACATGAATAAACACGAGATGCTTCACATGTCCTGTACAGGCCGGCTCAAGACTTACTTCACTCCACATGTCCTGTACAGACCGGCTCAAGACGTACTTCACTCCACATGTCCTGTACAGACCGGCTCAAGACGTACTTCACATCACATGTCCTGTACAGACCGGCTCAAGACGTACTTCACATCACATGTCCTGTACAGACCGGCTCAAGACGTACTTCACATCACATGTCCTGTACAGACCGGCTCAAGACGAAAGTGAAAGTGCTGTAGAGATTGTCTGCCTCCTGCTGTCCTTGTTGCAGGCTTCTCCTTGTAACTCCTGCTGTCCTTGTTGCAGGCTCTTCCTGGTAACTCCTGCTGTCCTTGTCGCAGGCTCCTCCTTGTAACTCTTGCTGTCCTTGTTGCAGGCTCCTCCTTGTAACTCTTGCTGTCCTTGTTGCAGGCTCCTCCTTGTAACTCTTGCTGTCCTTGTTGCAGGCTCCTCCTTGTAACTCTTGCTGTCCTTGTTGCAGGCTCCTCCTTGTAACTCCTGCTGTCCTTGTCGCAGGCTCCCTGGTAACTCTGCTGTCCTTGTTGCAGCTCTCCTTGTAACTCCTGCTGTCCTTGTTGCAGGCTCCTCCTTGTAACTCCTGCTGTCCTTGTTGCAGGCTCCTCCTTATAACTCCTGCTGTCCTGGTTGCAGACTTCTCCTTGTAACTCCTGCTGTCCTTGTTGCAGGCTCCTCCTTGTAACTCCAGCTTTCCTTGTTACAGGCTCCTCCTTGTAACTCCTGCTGTCCTTGTTGCAGGCTCCTCCTTGTAACTCCTGCTGTCCTTGTTGCAGGCTCCTCCTTGTAACTCCTGCTGTCCTTGTTGCAGGCTACTCCTTGTAACTCCTGCTGTCCTTGTTGCAGGCTCCTCCTTGTAACTCCTGCTGTCCTTGTTGCAGGCTACTCCCAGCAGTACCGCTCACCCCGGATAACCGAGCACCCCACGGATGTAACAGTGCCTCGTCACGACCCCACGACACTCAACTGCAAGGCCGAGGGCTACCCCACGCCGCTCATAGAGTGGTACAAGGACGGCGAGTTGGTGAGGACCTCCCCAGGGGATGCCAAGTCTCACCGGGTGCTACTGCCCCCCGGGTCCCTCTTCTTCCTCCGGGTTACACACGGGAGGCGGGAGACTGACGGAGGCGTCTACTGGTGCGTGGCACGCAACCTAGCCGGCGTGGCCAGGAGCAGGAACGCGACCCTCTACGTGGCCGGTGAGTCCTCTATACTGTCCTGTATGTAACGAGAGGTTGTTGGTTCAGGAGCCAGCTCCTCCTGCTAATGGAGGTATCGTCAAAGAGGGAGGATGGGTCTTAGCTCTCTTGTAAAAACAGGGATTGATGGTAGGCATGGGGTCATCGGTCTTTAAATTGCTCGCTGCAGAAGTTTACGTGCGTGGCTACACTCGGATAATCCTAAATTGCTCACTGCGCACGTTTACGTGCGTGGCTACACTAGGATAATCATAAATTGCTCACTGCGCACGTTTACGTGCATGGCTACACTCGAAGGGTTCCTAAATTGCTTACTGCGCACGTTTACTTACGTGGCTACGCTTGAAGGAGATAACCATGATGGGTTATAGAAGCTCTTAGAGATTTTTTGTTCCCCAAACACTTGCTACCGAACCCTATACGGCAAGTGGATAGCACTTTTAAAGTTTCTGAATTATAGGTGTATGTCTCTAAGCGGTTTTTTATTTTTTATAGCACCATGTCCTACTACCGGTATAGTTTATACACCTATCCCCTAATTAAACTAATTTATAAAAGATAAGGAAGTTTGAATCTGTAGGAAATGTACCCAAATTTGCGTAGAGGGAGAGTGGAAACTTACATGTGGAAGATCACTCAGGAAAAAACATCTTAGTACACCCGGCCGGGATTCAAACACCGGTCTCCCTGTCATCGGCAATCTAATCTATTGCAAGAGGGGTGCCTTATAGCAGGGGGTGTTTTTTTAAATCTCCGCGTGTCACAGATCCTAGCTTGTAGTCCAAGCGACCAGGATCTGGAGAGTGGACGGTGGTAAAGCTGGGTATTCACAAGGAATGGATTACTACCGCTATCAACTAACGTATCTCACACCTTTCCCTTCGTCTAGTGCTATCTCGCTCCGGGATACAGGGAGGAAGACATAGAAATGAAGAGGAGTATTTATATTATTTATATTATAATGTTGATATTATGCAAACAAGTTCACAATTTATCTCCTACAGTTTCCAGGATGTTCCTAATCTATGTATATTTCTACACGAGATGATAAAACCTCCGTTTGTAAAATGCCACCTAGTTTTCCTCTCGTGCTTTTAACCCACACTCACTTGTAGTACTAATTCCAAGCTAGGTTTTGTCATAATTAGGTCCATATGGTGTGTTTTAATCTAAGTAATGAGAGTCGCTGGGTACAATAGTTCACATCCTCTCCTCGTCAGTCCAAGTTTGGGAGGGCGCGCCTTACCCGCTACCCTTGTTCCGTACCACTTCCGGTAAAGGATATAATACAACTAAGGACTCTTGTGTAATCCTTCTTGCCAGAGTCTGGCAAGGCTGCCTTTGGGCCAGAATCAGACATGCTGGCGATACAACCATATCTTCTTTGTTCGCAAACAAACAACAAATAACGTGTTTTTTTTATATCTCAACCCCCAAGAAGAATTATTTATTATGCACCCCCCGCTTTGAGAATATCGTTCCCAAAGTAGAATAAGATAAGCCTTATACTCCCGCCGACCCATGGAAAAATATTTTGTTTCTTTTCGATAAGAGAGAGTTTTTAATTAAAAAATCTAGAAAAAAAAATTAAAATTAATTTCTCAGACCAAAGTAGCGGTTACGAAAGATCCCCCACCCCTCTTTCCCTTTCTGCCTTTAATCCCCTGAGGGTTGGGGGAGGGGTAGTTCTCATATCTGTAATCTTCCTGAAACAATGAAGCATCTGACTGCCTTGTAATCCGGCCGCACTCTTCCCATATACCTGACTGCTACATCCACCTTTTATCAGATATATGGCTACTACATCCACCTTTTATCAGATATATGACTACTACATCCACCTTTTATCAGATATATGACTACTACATCCACCTTTTATCAGATATATGGCTACTACATCCACCTTTTATCAGATATATGACTACTACATCCACCTTTTATCAGATATATGACTACTACATCCACCTTTTATCAGATATATGGCTACTACATCCACCTTTTATCAGATATATGACTACTACATCCACCTTTTCCCAGATATATGGCTACTACATCCACCTTTTCCCAGATATATGACTACTACATCCACCTTTTCCCAGATATATGACTACTACATCCACCTTTTCCCAGATATATGACTACTACATCCACCTTTTCCCAGATATATGACTACTACATCCACCTTTTATCAGATATATGGCTGATACATCCACCTTTTCCCAGATATATGGCTACTACATCCACCTTTTCCCAGATATATGACTACTACATCCCCCTTTTCCCAGATATATGGCTACTACATCCACCTTTTCCCAGATATATGACTACTACATCCACCTTTTCCCAGATATATGACTACTACATCCACCTTTTCCCAGATATATGGCTACTACATCCACCTTTTCCCAGATATATGACTACTACATCCACCTTTTCCCAGATATATGACTACTACATCCACCTTTTCCCAGATATATGGCTACTACATCCACCTTTTCCCAGATATATGACTACTACATCCACCTTTTCCCAGATATATGACTACTACATCCACCTTTTCCCAGATATATGACTACTACATCCACCTTTTCCCAGATATATGACTACTACATCCACCTTTTATCAGATATATGACTACTACATCCATCTTTTCCCAGATATATGACTACTACATCCACCTTTTATCAGATATATGGCTACTACATCCACCTTTTATCAGATATATGACTACTACATCCACCTTTTCCCAGATATATGGCTACTACATCCACCTTTTCCCAGATATATGACTACTACATCCACCTTTTCCCAGATATATGACTACTACATCCACCTTTTATCAGATATATGGCTGATACATCCACCTTTTCCCAGATATATGGCTACTACATCCACCTTTTCCCAGATATATGACTACTACATCCACCTTTTCCCAGATATATGGCTACTACATCCACCTTTTCCCAGATATATGACTACTACATCCACCTTTTCCCAGATATATGACTACTACATCCACCTTTTCCCAGATATATGGCTACTACATCCACCTTTTCCCAGATATATGACTACTACATCCACCTTTTCCCAGATATATGACTACTACATCCACCTTTTCCCAGATATATGACTACTACATCCACCTTTTCCCAGATATATGACTACTACATCCACCTTTTATCAGATATATGACTACTACATCCACCTTTTCCCAGATATATGACTACTACATCCACCTTTTCCCAGATATATGACTACTACATCCACCTTTTCCCAGATATATGACTACTACATCCACCTTTCTCTCTATACCTGACCATCAAATTTTAAATACAAACACACAATGTCTACGGTCAACATTGATGAAATGTTACTATATTATTATTGTTATTGATAATTTCAATGAAAAGTGACAGCTGCAGATCACATGACTTGAGGTGAAATTAGATCTAATTCAGGTGTATGATAAACCCTTAATATGAAGATTGGACTGTAAGTTTCAGCAGTCACTGGCCGCTTAGGAGCCGTCAGTCAGACTAATAAACCAATAGTCCCGCTGTGATGTGGTGGCAGCGGTGGGATACGGCATTCGACCGACCTGCCTCTAGCGGGATTATCTCCCTGATGAGCTGCTGCTAATTGATAGGACCTAATGATCTGTACAGGTTGTCTAACTGACGTCAAACCAGACCCGATAGTTGGAAACTTACACCCCCCACCCTTCCCCCTATCGCATCTTAGTCACCCGTCCGGTTGTACTATCCATTAATTACGATGATGGATTAGGGATAAGGGAAGGTAGATTTTAAAGGAAATGTACAAGCATTAGCGTGTAGGAAAATAGAGAAAAACATCCTCAGTACACCCAACCAGGATATGAAGCAAAGCTATTGTTGTAAGGATAGTTTGGCCGGGTAGTAAGCCCTGTGTACACACACATACACGCACCACGAACCTTGTAATGCTTTTCAAAACTGTTATACACGGCTACAGCACGGTTAAGGATGAATTGGGGTACACCGACCCGTTCCAACGTTGGACCTTGGGGTACACCGCGACATATGTCCCAGTAGAGGGGTCACTTACCCCTCCTCAACCTGAGGTACCGTAGGGAATGTCCTGAAACCAAATTTCAGGTTTCCATCCCCGTGACTCGCCAGAGGGGATGGCTCGGAAAGAGGTGAGGGGGGGATGGAGGGGCAGCAATCCGATTATAGGACGTGAGGATCCTGTAAGGGTGTAAGGGTATTGCCTAAGCCAGGGGGCAGGAAGAACCGAGAGGGAAGAGACACAATAACGGTCGAGGGTGACTCTCAGAGTCTTTGATGCACTCGACGTCCCCCCCCCCCCTCCCCTACCGTGACCTGGCTGGAGGAAGTATGACGGAGAGGCGCCATCTTGCCATCATCAGGACAGTCTGCCTTGGGAACAAGTTACTCTACTGTTTGTTTCCACCATCCGGATATCACCACTTGAGAACTATTTGTTTGTTGTGATGTCCAAAACACACTTTGCCTGATCGAACCAGGATTCAAACCAAAACTACTCTGTACAGCTCACAAACCCACCATCTCCTTGCAGTGTTGACAAGTCCATGGCAAGATGGCGTCAACAATTCCTCGGGATGTCCTCCTCCAAGTTGTTCCTCCGTGGACCTTGGTCGAGAACTGTCTTTCCTCCCTCCCCACCGTGAGCGCTAGTGTAGCGAGGCTATTGAAGGGATATTTCGCCACCGCTAGAAGTTACTTTTCGACTTCCCCCTTTTGACTTGTCAGCCACTCCCTACCACCCGCTCGCTCGCTTTCTTAGCCTCACTTAAGGAATTTATTACTTAGAAGATTTTCATCATGAAAGCAACATCGCGGAGAATCCATCCCTAAATTAGGTTTGACGTCTGGTCGCGGAAAGTCCGCCCTCTGATCCGCCGTGCGGATGCGGACACAGGGTCTGTTTGGAAAGTTTGAAACAGGTTTTCAAGAGCTGAGGTAAAACATTTTGTTTGCACTATAGACATGTTTTCATTAATTTTGATTTTATATTTTAACAGCCTGAAAATGGGGTGAACTAATTGGAATATATATTCTTACAACCCCTCAGGCCTGTACGCATAACAAATTATGCTAATGAAGTAGGAATAGGTACACTTCTAGATAAAATGCACCCGTATTTACATGGAGGTGTAGTGGAAAACATAGAAAGAACCACTCCTACTAAATCAAACCCTGATGTCCCTGTTATTGACAGTCCAGTCTGTCAGCAGTGACCTTTCAACCTCAGAAACATATACAGGGTGCTCGGAAACTCTTAGTCAAACTGCGCATATAGATTGTTTGAGCCAAAAATAATACAAAATCCCTGAACACTTACATCCGGATAACTAAGCTAATACCATTAAATTGTGTTCAAAGTTCCAAAGTACAGCGCCGGGAGAGCAAAGCTGTTCAAGCATGCGTGTACAACAAGTTGCATAGCAGTTAGGCGCGCATTACTGCAGATGTAATAATGGCTAGCACTTTCTGTGACGTAGGACCGTTAATGTTGACCCTCAGAACGTATTCTCATTTCTAGAAGGACTGGTGTGTTGTTTACTATTAATTGTGGTATGTTCTGCTCCGAGATGTCGAGGTGTGTGGTGACAGGTGCCTAACTCCTATGCAACCTGTTGTACACGCATGCTTGAACAGCTTTGCTCTCCCAGCGCTGTACGTCGGAACTTTGAACACGATTTAATGGTATTAGCATAGTTTTCCGGAAATTAGTGTATAGTTATTTTGTTTTACTTTTGGTTCAGACAAACTACATGTGCAGTTTGTGTTATGAGTTTTCGAACATCCTGTATATGGGAGAAAGAGGAATTATCTGAAAGCTGAAATGATTTCACACAGAGGATGTACTCAAACATTTTAGATTCCCAATGTGTCACAATTTTAGAAAACTACAGATTTATTTCGACAATAATTCCTCAAGTTCTTTCGAAAAGATCTTAATGTTCTTTTACTTAAAACCAAATAATACACGCGTAGTAATGGACTTAGGACGAGTTGTTTGGGCGGTTTTACGCCTGGGTACGACTCGATAGTCCAATGATGATAGTTACGTGATATTTCGACTGGAGAGAGGATGAGAAAACCACAGTGCGGGTCGGGTATAGTTAGTTGATATAATATTTAGTTCCCCAAGCCATGATCCTGAGCACGGTCGCGTCCTCTCATCCAATGATGAAGCGACACAGTCCTTAGAAGTTGTCCCCTGACGGCGATGAATCAGCAACCCGCCCGGCATGAATGGAAAGATGACTTGCAGATATTACCGCTTTACCCCCCCCCCCCCCTCCCCAAGTGTGTTTCTCTTTCATGTGCAAACTAATTCTCCCAGAATACCCCGCGCCGCTCATAATGAAGTAGCGCCATTTGACTGCCGGTTGAATGGAGGCTCCCCCTTCCATTCCTGTCCTAATTACACGCGAGTATCAGTGGCGTGCAGCGCGCGCTTCCAAGGGAGGGAAAGCCGGGAACACACGAGCAGTAATATATTAGAGCCGGGAACACACGAGCAGTAATATCTTAGAGCCGGGAACACACGAGCAGTAATATATTAGAGCCGGGAACACACGAGCAGTAATATATTAGAGCCGGGAACACACCAGCAGTAATATATTAGAGCCGGGAACACACCAGCAGTAATATATTAGAGCCGGGAACACACGAGCAGTAATATATTGGATCCGGGAACACACGGCACACTGCTCTATAATATCAAACCCTGCGCAGCTAGCGTGGGAAACAAAACACTGTCCACCCTTGAAAACGTTTGTAGCGGGTTCATACATAATTACTATCAACCACATCCTATTGAAAATATATTCAATTTTGTGAATTATTTTGGAGGCGGGTGATTAAATTAGGCTTACTAATAAAAAATAGGGCTATTACCCTCCCTTCCCCCTGGATAAAAAACAACACAATACCCTATCAACACGAAAATACCCCCTCAAGCTTCGAAGAGGCCTCGTGTGTGTTTCAGAATAAATTGACATACCCTCGCTATAGTAACAATAATAAAATAGACACGACAACGTAAAACACTAAAAACCAGTTTAATGGTAATTAAAACTGTGTGTGATACCCCCTCTTTACCCCCCCCCTCCCCTCTTACAGTGCACATCCAATCACAAGGGTTCGTCACAAGGACTAACCCAATATTCATGTAAACAGATCGTAACATGATCGACAGATGGGGTGAGTTAGTTGGGGGTGGGGGTGAGTTAGATGAAAGAGGGGACGCTTGCTGTATTGATAGATGATAGATGGGATATATGATAGGTTGCTAGAAGCGGGCGGGCCCGAAATAGGGTTCTAACACAATTACTCCTGTTTCGGGACCAGGCTAATAGAACTTGTCAGGAGGTGGCGAGACTCTGATATCTCCCCAATCCGGTGAGTTTCCGTTTAGATTGGACTGGTTTTTGATGTTCAAAGATTGGTTTTACATCAACTAAAATCTTCTGATCATAAGATGGCTTTATTACATATTATGATCGTAATATAGTCCCTGGCTTCATGACGTCATATTCTCCCCCTGCGGCAGACTGCGAGATATGGTGAAGTTTTTTAATAGTGATGCCGGAATGATGTGAACGTCAAGTTGGTAGTGATGCCGGAATTAAGGAAATATATTTATGTTGGTATTTGTTCAACGATGTTCTACTGAGTGATGCAAGATTATCACAAATACCCAGTTTTGTGGCCACATGGTGTAAGGCGTCACTCTCGCAATAAACTGGACTGCCGATAGCGGGGAGATCGGGTGTTCTGAATTTTTTCATATACTGTTTTCCACTCTATCTCTACACAAATGCGGATACACTTTCTCTAAATTAGACCATCTTCATCCCTCACTCAACGTAATTCGTACATATACGTATAACGTGAACACGGTGCTAAAAAAAGTATTGCATTTTAAGGTTGGACCAATAAATGTTGAGCTAGCTCAATGTGCCACTTGAGGACCATCTAAATGTTGAGCTAGCTCAATGTGCCACCTATTATTCAAGTTTTTTAAAGGGTATTAAAAAATCAAAACTTGTGTACTATTATGAAATGTAATGAAAATTGTAAATATTTTTAAAATGCGTGCATTTTAAAGGAGAACGATTTATTAAATTGTCATAGGGAGTGTTTTTGACAAGATTAACTTAATTAACTTAAGGAGAGAACATTGAAAAAAACACCTCGAGGGGAAAATAAGACAACTAATGTCTATAAATGCAAAAATAAAAAACTTAATATATACTAATCTTTTCCAAATTAGTTTGAAAAATGTTATATTTTTATTATTATATCACACAAAACTATTTCTAACCATTGACGTCACAAAGTTAATGTGTAAAGTGGTTGACGTGGCAGTCGAAGTCTTGTTGTTGTTATATCACGTCGGGAGAAGTTGAGGGGCACATGGCCCACATGTCGAGACTTGGCCAATGTTCAGATAAATAATGTTCCAACAATGTTCACCAGGAGGAGTTATAGCGCTCTTGTTCCAGGCGGTGGAAGCTACACGAACCCCGCGTAGCCGTGGAGATTCCTTTGTGCGCTGCCGCCAACCCCCCCCCCCCCCCCATTCCTCACCCTAGTTCGCTATTGTTCAGGGAAAATGTTTTTTTCCGCCGAAGTGAATGTTATTCCACAAATTAATATTTTTAATTAGACCTCGTAATTGATTTGATAAGAATTATCGAGAGTATCGTGACTCGGATATCTCAATTATACTAATTACACCACACGTCCCAGGGATACTCACCACACGTCCCAGGGATACTCACCACACGTCCCAGGGATACTAACAACACGTCCCGGGGATACTCATTACACGTCCCAGGGATACTCACAACACGTCTCAAGGATACTCATTACACGTTCCGGGGATACTCATTACACGTCCCAGGGATACTCACCACACGTCCCAGGGATACTGACAACACGTCCCGGGATACTCACCACGCGTCCCAGGGATACTAACAACACGTCCCGGGGATACTCACAACACGTCTCAAGGATACTCATTACACGTTCCGGGGATACTCACATCACGTCCCAGGAATACTAACAACACGTTCCGGGATACTCACTACACGTCCCAGGGATACTCATTACACGTCCCGGGGATACTCACACCACGTTCCAGGGATACTAACAACACGTCCCGGGGATACTCACAACAAGTCTCAAGGATACTCATTACACGTCCCGGGGATACTCACAACACGTCTCAAGGATACTCATTACACGTCCCGGGGATACTCACAACACGTCTCAAGGATACTCATTACACATCCCGGGGATACTCACACCACGTTCCAGGGATACTAACAACACGTCCCGGGGATACTCACAACAAGTCCCGGGGATACTCACTACATGCTAGCTCCACACTTAAAGCTCGCGTAGTAAGAGTTGTCAGTACACCGATGCACTCAGTAGATCCATGATGCTGATCACCCGCCGAGCTAGACGTGCTATATTCAGACTCTTGGCTGTCCCTCTCGCTGCAACTAAGGGCCCCGTTGTCGCGGTGAGCTATTATTTCCGGTGAGTGATCGCTCTTGAATGAGAGCGTTTATTTTCGTTAAGAGGTCTCACAGTGCCGCTCTCATCTCTGGCTAGCTTGGTGGAATGTGACAGACAGACAGACGGACAGACGCGTGTTGGCTGTGACTGCTCCTGAGAATAGTTCCAGCCGTTGAAATAGAACTGAAGTGGTCGATATATTCCCAGGGTTGACACTGTCTGCTTCAGTTTCATTCCTCCAGAGGATGATAGAAGACAACTCTTAAGGGTTCCGGCACGTTGGTCCCCCCTCGGCCACTGAGAGTAGTCCGAGAAAAAGCAGCTAACACGTGAGTTCAAAAAAGGGGACTTCGCTTTTATTTTGCCAACGTAACAAAACTTGCTAACATAATTTACCATAGTTAATCCAATCTATAACAAAATCAAGGTCATATTATATTATCCCCAACCATGATGATATAATTTAAATAAAATAACAATATTTATGGCCGAAAAGAAATTTTGAGAATATAAAAGCCGAAACGTAATTTATACCTTATCAACATCCTTGACACCAAGATGTGTCCAAGGACGGTATCCTGACAAGAGTGACTACCATACGCACAGCACAGGTATATATATGAAAGCTCTAGCTCTGAGAGGGGGTAGAGAGGGGTTAGCACAAACAAAGGAGAACAAGAAACAAGAGAGGGACGGGGTGGTAATACAATGGGTGGAAAAATCTACAAGCTCGGTGAACCATCGAGAACAACACTTTAGCAATACATCGGTTTCTAGATCAGCAACGTCACAGAGTTCCCAGCATGCCTCGGGTGAAATCTAAGTTCAGTCTGTTGCACTTTTCATACATTTAGTACGTGCGTATCGTAGTATGATGTGTTTCTCGGGGGGGAATCGACTGGGGGAGGCACAACAAGCAAAATGGGGCCTAGGTGAGTTGACTCCATCCTATTTAGGCGTAGTTGAAATTATATTGTCCTTTTTTATTGTTTTTGCGTTTAAATCTGGTAGCTTTTATACTATAAACGTAATTGTTGTACGTAAAAAGACCAAAATGGATACGTCATTAGTAAAAAACAAAAGCCCTCAAGTGAAAGTGGAGATGTGTGAATCTGAAAACAGCTCTACAGGAACGGGACGAGACTCCTGCAGAAGTTGGTACGACAGTCCTCCTTATTACCCACAAACAGCTTGAGAACAAGGCTATGGCGTTATATAAAGAAACTTACAAACTCACCGGATGAAAACTTACCCATGGCTAGAATACAAAATATCGAAAGACGGAATTTTATGTGGGATTTACGAATCGGTATTCGATCAAAAATGTGTTGTTTACCTTTAAATCAGAATTATCACCGACTTTCACGAATAAACGTAATATCATCGAGAATTTTAAAGTTGGGCTCCATAAAGGCTGGTTTGGATGTTTCGTACCAACTTTCACTTCATGGGCACACTGGTGAGAAAATATGTAGACCTTTTGGAGGTGGAGGAGCGATTACTGCCCAATTTTACAGAACTGGATGGATCGGGATAGACTTGCAACGATATTTTGTAGATCATGATCCATCACGTGACACTGATTCCTCGTATCGCTGATGAGAAACGCCACGTGACCATCGTGGGTCGTACGTCTGCTTCAGAGCTGTCACGGAGGATCTCGGAATAGAACGAATGTTTCTGGGGTTCTGAAAGACCACGAGTACCAAGTTTGAGGAGCTGTTCCTTATCGCGGATGTCGCAGAAACCAACGTTTTGACAGCGTTCAGAACAGGAATATCCGGAGATTTCAGCGAGGTACAGATCAGAATGAAGAGGGAAGAACCAAAAGCTCATGCTTTGAGACGTAATCTGCAGAGCTCGGTGAAATAATCCAACGAGGAGATCAATGGTTTGAATAGCGGTCGGGTGTTCTGAGAGTGGTTTTCTACTCTCACTCTCACACTAATGCGGGTACACTCGCTCCAAATGTCACCTTCCTCACCCCTAACGTAATCAGTACAGAATCTGTGGCAAGCCGGGACGGGTGATGAGACGCAGTGCTATATATCCTTGTATGAACGCATGTTCTTACAAAATGTAAAAGCGCCTGAAGGACAAAGGGTTTTGCTCTGTCAATTGAGACCATAGAGGGAAGGGTTTGAGGGGGGGGGGGAGAGTGTTACAGCGAGTGAAAGGGTTTAACTAAACGTAAGAGTTCGATCCACCTCTGGTTCTAATTAGACGAATGGTTTGTGGCAGAGTCTTTGACCAAGGACGGATAATTTTCTGCTTCTCTCTCCGAGGGTCAAGTTGGGCGAGGTCCCCCCACACAATCCGGGGATAGTCAGGGTCCACTTGGGGCCCAGCGGCGACCCCTCGAAACCTCCCAAGGACACATGGGTCGAGACATGAAGCTGAACAGTTACAGAGAAAACCCAGTAATGGCCAGAAAGCCCCTCAACCGCAAGTTCATTTCATATATTCATACGCACTGTTTAGAGATCATTTTGACGGCTATTAGATTAATCTAGTGACTTTTTTTTAAAGGTGGGATGGAAGAAAATAGGAGTTAAAATAATTATATTTGCATTTTTTTAATAACAAAAATCTTTTTTGAGCCAAGCTAAATAAAACATTGTTCTAATAGGAACGTTTTGTTTAATTATCTTCCCTCTGTGGTATCAACAGTTGTTGAATATCTGCCAAGAGCTTAGTGGACTTTACACAGGACTTTTTAAATAAAGAGAGAAAGTCTTGTTCAAAACTGCTGCTCGTAGTCTACGGTTCGAGGACCTTGCCGGTCCAAGTTTAGTAAAGAACAAATAGAACATCCTAGTGGTCCCATTATTGACCAATCACAGACTCTTTAGCTCATGCTCTGTGGGTTTATTTATATTTGAGATATTTAACGCGCACTTTCTGAACCAACCAATAACTTCTATGAGCGAGAGTGAAAGCTCCTACCAATTTTACCGGGAAAGGTATATTCACAACCTTTCAGGAGGTATTTTTTTACAAGCCACAGTTGACATGGGGCCGATGGCTTTACTTCCCCTCCAAAGTTGGTTTTGCGCCGGATTTTAAACTCTTGAGAAATTTTTTTTAACCCCACCTGGTGTCGAACATCGGGCCCCATGAGCACCGAGGTTGACCATGGTCAGGTCACTCTGGGGTGAAAATAAAGTACTCTTGCACCCCTCACTGTGAGTCCACGTGTTGGTCTAAAAACAAGAAAGGAACAGAAACGTGGTCACGTGACGAGCTCTAAGCCAATCACAAGATTTCTGCCTCATCGGCGCGCGAGCTGTTCTACTGAGATGTTCGGCACAGGAGAACCAATCAAATCTCGAATCAGTGCGCATGCGCTGTAGAGCTAGAAGCGAGCAGACAGTTCGTTGTTAATGTAAAGCGTGTGTCGATGTATTGGATTGAGCCACGACACAGCGATATAATTTGAAAACATACATGATGACAATGTTGATAATAATCAACTGTTTTAAGTCAGCGTTGCACTGCATCATGGGTCAACAACAGAGCGTGTGAGTTTCCGCGACACTGAAGCAGATGCTGTTTCTCTACGAGTGAATCGATCTCTAGGCGTGGTTACCGAATTCACGCCACAAAAATAGTTGCGATTATCACCCCCACCCCCACCCCCACCCCCACCCCCTCTCTACAATGTGTTTACTAGCGATACTTTGCCCGATGCCCTTTGACCCGATATAGAGAGAATATGAAGGTAGAGTTACTTGGAGTAATTTGATTACGTCATTGCTTACGTCACCCGGTACACAACAGCTATGTTTTAATACTAAAACAGCCAAAAATACGCATTTTAAAACAAAAGTAGAATAATGACGCTAATATTGTACACTGGTGTGGATTTAAAGGTTTATTAATTATTAAAAGTTCCAATATGTGACCTGATTTCTTAACAACCTAGTTCGTCTTCCATATAACGTAGCTTTGTGTATGTAACGTGCTGGCTTGTGTACTGAGTGACGTCACAAACTCAGCCAACCAGATGTCTTGTGTACTGAGTGATGTCACAAGCTCAGCCAACCAGTTGTATTGTATAGTAAGTGACGTCACAAGCTCAGCAAACCAGATGTCTTGCTTTTACCCATTAATGGCGCAAACAATAGCACATTTTACCAAATTAATGATCATTCCGACTAATGATAAATTGTAAATTAACCCATCGATCAGATCTAACTATATAATACCTTATTTTCTCTTCCACCTTACTCTTCATTGTTCTTATCTTAAGGGTGATTTAATTGTTATTATTTGAACCAAACTATTTCTAAGTCTAAATAAAAATCGTTAACTTGAATTTTTATTTCTTTATTTTGGTCCCATTATGTATTTATGACTACCAGTTATGGAAACATAAGAAATAAATATTCCGTGGATATTTTCCAAGAGGACAGAATTCACCTTTCCAGAGAGACAGAATATATATATATATATATATATATATATAGAGAGAGAGAGAGAGAGAGAGAGTAGCGACCTTTGCCCTGAAGGCGTTCTTTACCAAGTAAATGGAAACTGTGGCCATTTTAAACGTATTTCTTTTTTCCATCCAGTTAGCTTCTCTTCTTTATGCTAATGGTTTGTGGCGAGACCTGAATACCATCGCGGGCCTCAAAGTTTCAGATTTGCTGCGGATTGAATTGGTTTCCGTTGTGAGCTCTACACAGACATAGTAGGCTATTTATTAACCTTGCCTCGCCTAAATAGGTTAACTTTGTAAATAGGTTGAGGGTGAACCATAAGGACGGAACCTAGGGACAAGCCATCGCTCAAATATGACAATAACTTCTCTTTGTCTTAGATAATTTAAGACATCAACGAAACAACTTCGTTTTATCTTTTCAGGGGAGACAAACAAACTATTTATAAAAATAACTATTGTAAATGGATTTAAAAAAAATATATATCTATCCAAGTGTAGTACACAGGTTTACTTTTTTTCATATTTCTATCCACACGAGCTATTTTTATAAATAGTTTTTTGCATTTGTTGAGAAAAAATTAAAATGAAGCTGTTTACCACACCTGGATCTTCAATTTAAAAAAAGAAAAGTTTAACTATTTTTCTTGAGTATCCCTACATTTTACCTCCTTGTCAAAATGAGAAAGTCTTACCATTTCCTTGGGGGAAAAACACCAATTTATTTTCACATTTTCTCGATAAATCTATGTTATATAGACGCGTCACTTGGTCCATTTTACCTCTCAGACGTTCATAAATAAGTTAGTATAAGGGTTGAGGGGGGGGGGGGGAAGAGAATTTGTTGAGAGAAAGTCCCTGTCATATTTTCCATTTGGTGTAATGGTTGTTTTTTTCTCCCTTCTTCCAGAAAAAAAAAAAGAAAATTCATTTGAGAGAAAATTTCTCCCAATCTACCCCCCCCCCCCCCCCGGTAAAAGTTTCATGTGTCTGATGGGAAAGCCCTTCTCGCCGCTCATCCATGAAGGAAAGTTCTGTATTAGTTTTCGGTCAATGGCATCGATTTTGTAACCAGAAGAGTCGGCCCTCGTTTATGGGGGGGGGGGGGGTAGTTAGGAGATGTGAGGGCTCTAGGCAAGGGGAGGTGGGGGAGGGTCATTAGTTTGACTCCGCCGCAATTAATGACGTCATTTGTTCCTACTGCCTCGTTATCTGCTAAATGTTTGAAAATTTTTACCAAATCACAGTTAAGGGGGGGGGGGGGGGGATGAAAACTAAACTATAAAAATAGAGTGTACCACTGCGTTTTGTTTGGAATTACGCCGTTAAGAGGGTAACGGGCCGTTTCACGCAAGTCCAGCCAATGTTTTAATCCGTGTCCGACTGTAAATGCTATACTCGCTGATAGGACACAAAGGCTCGATCAATTCGCGGCGATAAAACGTAATTTGTCGAACAATCTCAGTTGGGAGATTTAGCGCGCAGCTTCTGCACCCACTCCTTGTACCAGCACACAACTTACAAACTAAATTAATTCTATAAGAGATCCCCTGACCGTCAATTTATCGCCTCATTTCATCTGTGATACATTTTCGTTCATGCCGGGAATTGAACCCGGAACACTTAGCTCAGTGTACAGACACGTTATTGTGTATTTATAGAGTAGATATTAAAATATGAGTGAAGAGTTGTAAATAAATTGTAACTACAACTATCAATAATAGTTTGTTGTCAAAATATTATTTTTTTAAATGGTAGAGATCTATGAATCTAATTTTATTGCTCGGTTCGTCTAATTTTTGTAATTGTTAGCTTAGAATATTTGAAAAAATAGATCATAGACGACTCAAATCTAAAGTATAGTCTACTGCGAGAGTGACACCTTAGACCATGCGGCCACCGAAGTGGGTAATCGAGGTGTTAGAACTTATTAGATCACTATCGATTCTAACCCACTTCAGTGGGCACATGGTCCAAGGTGTTACTCTCGTGTTAGACTGGTCTGCTGATGACGGGGAGATCGGGGTTTGAATCCCGGTCAGGTGGACTGAGGGTGGTTTTTCTGAAATGGTTTCCAACTCTCCTTCCACGCAAATGTGGGTACATTACCTCTAATAGAGTTAAGGGTAATATCCGGAAGTCAAATTTGACGTCCATGTTTTGAATAAATTGGAACGAGGAATGTAAATGTCTCGTCTTAAGAAACATTAGTTAGAGTTTATCTGTCCCTTGTTCTATTATTTAGGTCAGCCGTGTCGTAAGGACAATTTATCGTTCTTCTTAAAACACCCCCCCCCCCCCCTCCCCTATTTCCTACATCCGGAAAAAGAAAAATTCAATTTTAATGTTGATGTCTTTCTGATGTCACTTAAAAAAAATAAAGGACACAAAATGTTACTTTGAGAATAGAAAACAGTCTCCCCCCACCCCCAATTCACCCCCCTCAACCCCCAAGTTGGCTTGTGAAGGGTTTTTCCGTAAATAACTTATGAATGCGTTAGACTTCGCCATCTCATTAAGGAAAAGGGAAATCTGGAAGAATCTTTTGGATAAAAAAAAAAGTTGAAAGAAAACTGTAACTTCTTTTTTTTATTTTTTTACTTTCTATAAATATTTTTTTAGTTCTTTTTTAACAAAAGAAATATCGTGTTCTTTCAAACGGAGGTTGTTTAGGGAAATGCTAATAATGTAACACGACCAAAACTTGTGTCAGATAACTTTAATACATCTCATCAACGATGGTCGCATGGTCTAAGGAGTCACCCACGCAATAGGCTAGACTGCCGTATGACGAGGAGATCGGGGGTTCGACCCCGGTCTGGCGTACCGAGGGTGGTTTTCCACTCTCACTCTCTCTCCATGCAAATTCGGGTACACTAATTATAAATCCAACCTTTCCCATACCTAGCACATTAGAGAAATCAGTACATACCTGAACAGGTAGTAAGACCAAGAGAATGACAGGGCTGTCTCATTCAGAGATTATGTCCAATGTACTCTGATATATATTTATCTCAGGTATATCCAGAAATCAACCCCCCCTAACCCCCCCCCCCTCAATCCCGGATTCAGGATCATTTCGAAAGCCCTCTCGTGACTCCAAGCCTCGTTAATACATGTTCAGAGTTTCCGGGAAGAGAAGGATGCAAATACCACGATAATGACATTAAAATGGACTCACTTAGCGAGTGGACCTTCGTCCCCCCCCCCCCTCTACAACCCTGAGCCTGTGCCTAGGCCCGGGATAATAAGAAGGAAGTAAGAACGAGCCTAATGGTGTCCTCTGGAGGTTTGTAATCCTACCTGCTCCCTCGTCTTGTTTCACAACTTAGGATTGGTGACGTCAAGATAGGATTACCCATGTTAATCAATTTACGTTTTACTCTTGAGAACTTTAAAAATATCACGTTGAAACTTAAAATAATATGTTGTTAAATTATTATAAAAGTATTCCTACAGCGTCACAAAATCATTAGTTTTACCTTTAAGTTGTTTTTTGTAAGTGTATTTTTTTTATAAATCTACAACTCAGGTTATTTGGTTTATTCACGAAAATGTCCTGTAGGATTCTTCCTGCCAGGATGTGGATTAAAATAGTCCTTGGTGGCAAATATCTATCTAGAATCTAGGAAACAAGGAAAAGGTAATTTCTAAAAGCAAGTCAATGTTTTCAAGGTTCAAATGGTATAGTGAGTGTGTGGACTCGTCAGAGGAAGAAGGAAAGTGTTATCGGTAGATAAACAAGAGCCGTCTCAGGGTGGATGGCTAATTGTCTTCCCTCTCTTTCTATTCCGTACATCGGTGTCTAAGTGTGACAGTGCTTAGACTGCTTAGAAGCGTCAAGTTAAGATGCAACCCGCTTCACATAATAGCTTCAAACTCTTCAAAAAGGCAACGTCGCTATCTGTGTTGGGAGGTAGCGTGAACTAAGCTAAGCTGATTATATCTGCAACTTTTATGATAAATAAATGGCACGGTGTACCACACAGACTCCCATTTATCTTAATATAGAGACATTTACTAAGAACTCGTAAGACTTGCTTGGATGAAATAATATCCGTTGTGGCAGGAACAATACACCAAAGAGAATAAATGAAACTATACACACGGTTACAGAAACAATGAGGAAAAAGGAACATTTCTTTTCACCAAAAAGCATATAAGTTAATTTCAAATTCTTCATAGAAATGTATAACCTATGTTTAGCTCAGAAACTATTAGTTTTATAAAAATATATTCCAAATTATAATATTTTATATTAATAGTATTCTAACTTTACAATAAGTTATCTCGAAATCGAGATTTATCTTTATGTGACGTAAATATTTCCATTTGATTTCTATTGTTAGTTTCCCACACATTTAATCAAAATCGTTAGAACAATTTTCGAGAAAATGTAGTTTCTCTATGCACCAGCCCTAACATGAAAATAGGGGGTGAAAACCTGCAGAGGGTCATCAAATACGGAAAATACCCCTCCCCCAACCCGCTCTCCAAGATGAATATAACCGAGATTCGAACCCAACATCCCCGTCACTGGCGACGAGTAATGAGAGTCTAGTGCCGTAGACTGCGTGGCCATATAATATTAATTCAAAATTATTATTCTACCCACATCCTCCCGATTGCTTTTGACCCACAACGGTGATAACAAAGGCAAAGGCCTCAGATTCCTTTAGTCTAATTCATCGATAACAAAGAGCAACCCTAAGGATATGGTGATGGTGCCTTGCGCAAATGCCAAGTACACTTCCTGTTGATTCCACCCCTCCTCCTCCACAGTGTAAATATCCGGAGAGGCCCAAGTTGAGGGTTTAAATTTGCAAGTGAATTTTTAAAAAAATATCAGAGAAGGATAACTTTACAAAGATCAAAAGACTTTCCTCCTCCCAAGTTTTTGAATCCCTTAGCAATAAAAAAAAACTCACGGGTCACTTCAATAAAATCACCCCTTCCCTCTCAACCTAATCTCGACAAGCTCACAAGGGGCGGCAACAATAGGGGGAGGGGAGAGGGTGGATCGAATTCCCCAAACTCTCTCCTCCACTCTGCATATTTAATATCATTACCCCGACATCTCTTTCATTCCCGGCTCATTGTCTTTCACTTAATTAATACGCCGGCGAAATCTTCCCACGAGGGAAACTGTTTTACTCACTGCCCGTTAAGGTCAATTTCCCAAGCACCGGCGTTATCTGGTGACTCTTGGAGGCATTCCACTCTATCTCTCGCTTTGCTTAGAAATAATACCTCAGGGGTATCTCTATCTCTCTCTTGGTTCATAAAAAAACCTTAAGGGTATCTCTGCCTCTCTCATTTGACATAGTTAAATGATAGCTTGGGGGTATTTCTGTCTCTCTCTCGTTTGATGCAAAGATGATATATTGTGGGTATCCCTTTCTCTCTCACTTGGCTCCAAGAGGATACCTGTCCATTATTATAGATAGCTCTATCTCCAGCTGTGCCCGATGGAAGAGTAAGACCTGATACATAATTGACCTTTGTATTTACTCTCCCGTGCGAGTCTCTCTTTGTGTCAGGATTCGAGCAAACAGATCCTGTCAAAGCTTTGTAGACAAAGAGACGGTGTTCTTCTGAAAGATGGAGTTCGCGATTAGAGAAAGAAAGGGATCAACAAATACACGCGCTCAATAGTTTTTTGTTGATAAAAAAAAGAATCCAAAAAATATATTTTACTAGACTAGTATTATGTATGTTTTTTCCCCCTTTTGGTGTCTGTGATCACTTCGCGTTTCAGAATTTTGATAGAAATCTCTGCCCGAAGCTCACTAGGTTTTTAATATATTATTAATCATAGAACTTTTTAATATAATATTATATATATATATATATATATATATAATATATCATTATACGTCATGGAAAGCTATTGAGTTAAGTAACGTGATAGGGGACTGAAATCAATTACATTAATTACGAATGTAAGCTGATAAGGGACGAAACCCACACACAAAAAGAGAGGAATTTTTTTCTTGTCGAGGTTACGTTTTTTGGTTTTTTTTCTGTTTTGTAACGCGAGAGTAAAGTCGAAACAGCTTCTACCGAGTATGTCGTAACAGTGACGTCTCATTCCCCGTCTGAATCATGTGTGTAACTACATATGTGACGATATATCGACAATATAGGCGAGGAGAAAGAGAACTTTCAAACTACTTTTTTAACATGTATTAGCTTTTTTTTAACTATTTTGTAGCATTTTAATTTAAATGAAATAGGTTCTTTTAACTTAAAATGCTTCTGAACGCTATGTTATATTTTAGTAATCCTTCTTAGCGCTAAAAGCATAAAGTTCATTTGAACTTAGATGAATTGATATTAGCACGCAGGGAGTGAACTCTTGTCATAAGAATGAACTTCAAAATCTCAACCCTAGATATAATGTCGCCAGTATAGTTTTTAAAAGTCTATAGATGGTTTATATTGATAAGGACCTTATAATAATAATCCAGAATCACTTTAAGTTAATTGCTAATTTATAAGAAAAGAGTAATGTCTACTTTGGGAATAAATTCCTCCACGCTGATTGGTCAAACGAAGGTCGTAGCAACTGCCACCGGTTGTTTGGTGAATAGAGAAACGGAACGAATAAATAAGGCGCAGAGCAATGACCAATGAACAAGTTCTGAGAAGATTCAGGTGGGTTAGATCATGAGAAGAAATGGTTCACAGAGTGACGTCATAGAAGGCAAGATGGGAGGGTGGAGGGGACCAGGAAGACGAGGCTTGAAACTGACGGATGGCCTCAAACAAGGAGAGGAGATGAAGTATCAGGGTACAAAGAAGGGAGGAGATGATACGATATTCTGGGCCAGACTGTGGACTTGTCGAAAGACAGAACACCTAATAGTAATAACCTAAGAAGAGAGAGCATCTTGGGAGCAAAGTTTCGCCAATCTTCCAGTTGCGCTGGGGCAGATTGTCACCCTTTGGACGTTCGGACATTCGTGTTCAACTGTTTGGTGATTAGTTAAGGCCCTCGACCACCAGGAGCGCCAGTGAACGATTGTTTCAACCATTAAAAGGGGGAAGCGGTCAAAGTCGAAGAGGATGATAAAAGATATCCCGCTGCTCTCTGGTCAATATTGTCTGATGGAGGGAGGGGAGGGTTGTCTTGTACACGTGGCCTTATTCTCCCCTTCTTCCCCTTCACTATCCCCCCCCTCCTCTTTGATTGTATTCATTGGTTTAAAATGATATTATTAGAAGCTGAAATAAGACAGAGCAGTGTTTACCAAACTCTTTCCAGGCGCGTACCTACTTCTCAGCCGTAGCCGAATATTATCAACTCGTACTCACTTTATGGACACGTTAATAGTAAGGCTAGTTTAAATAAAACGCACCAGCATTTGCCTGGCATGAACTCTAGTTTGTGTTAGAAGCCGATACCGCCAGCCGTATCCGCTGGCGTTGAGCGAGAGATGACCTCCTTTATTGGAACTTGAGATACAAAACCAAGTAGTTTTAAGAGAAAGTTTTTTAATCAACTCAAAAGTATAGGAAAGTTAAAGTATATTTTGAGCTAAAGAAAGCTTCTCCTGCAAAGGTAGCCTACATGGAAAGCAAATTAAAAAAATTATCTACTTTTATATGATAAGAGAAATTAACTTTTTGAACTACTTAGAACTAATAAGTTTATATAAACATAAATTGCCTGTGTTACCCTCGCACCTGAGGGGAGGGAAAGAGAGGGTGAGTTAAGGTCTGTATTCTTACAGTTTTTACAGCAATTAGTTGAATATCTGTAAGGTACAAGGGAAATAAAGGAGGAAGGTCCCATTTTAGCCTAAATTTAGCTAGTGCTGCCGTCTGTTAGACATTCACGAAACCATTATAATACACTTTAGATTGTGGTTAAAAGAATGTTTCCTGGGTTCTTGTGAGGTTTGTGTTATGTTGTGTGAAATGTGACCTTCCTCATTTTTCCCTTGTATCTTTAACTGTGATGAGCTTAGTGTAGTGGATTTGTAGCAGAGCACTGGGAAATATCCAATGTTGGATTGTACAGGTGCTGAGATCAGCACCGTGTCGTACTACCTGCTCAGGCGATGTGCTAATTACGCTATTAGTTAAGGATGAGAAAGGGTGAATTTAGAGGAAGTTTACCCTCATCTGCATGCAGGAAATGGGGGGGGGGAGACCCACCTGGATTTAAACCCCGATCTTCTTGTCATCTAACACAAGAGTTACGTCTTGTACCATGCGACCACCGAAGCAGGTAAGATTAAAGTAAAAGTAGTATCTTACAGTTGAGCGGTAGTGAGACGTCCGTACAAAGAGAGGGAGGTCGGGGTTAGTTTCTTGGGTGAAGTCCTTCAGTGGGAGGGTGTGTGTGGGCGGGCGGACCCGTCCATTTATGTAATTAGGGTCATCCTGTGAGAGTGTTTACCGGTCTCTCTCTCTCTCTCACACACACACACACACACGTGACGTAGAGTCAGACCCTCGCAGCAAACAGCTCTTTGATCTCGACTTGGAAATTATTTTGTGTATCGTTTGTGAGCGCACTCTCCCCCCCCCCACCCAAACATTTTCCCGATAGCGAAATAAAAAGTTTGGCGAGTTTTAAAACTTTTGATTACATTTGGAAAGGACGGGAGGGGAAGAGGGGGTTCGGGCTCAAGTTTTAGTAGGAAGGAGGGGCGGCTTGTACAATCATTTTGAAAGCATAGAGTTGTATGAAAAAAACAGAAAGAAAATTTGAAAACAAAATTTATCTCTTGATAATTATTCTTTATTGAAATAAATGCAAGGAATGAATGTTTTCTTTTTGGTTGTTACATTATTATTTTTTTACTTTTCAAAGGGACAGGCCCTGTTGATGGGTAGCAGAATTTTCTCTCTTTGTGCGTGTTCCGTTAGCAATTTTTTTATAATATCGAGAAAACATTGTGATAACGAATAAAACTAAAAAATGAATGCGTTCAAGAAACACAAATAAAATAATGGTTGTAGCCCATTTTAAATGATAACATCTTACAACGGGGGCTGGTTGACCCTTTGAAAACTAAAACACAAAAAATTACGAAAATGAAACAGAAGATATAATTATATTTTTTTCAACAGGGAAAACTAATTATCAAAAGATAAATTTTGTTTTGTTCGCGTTCTAGACTTGTAGAGTTTTCCGAATATTGACATGTTATTTACCCCCGAGCTAAGAAAGTGTGTTACAAGATCTGAACCCGGGGCTACTGCCCGAATTGTTTAGTGGATTTCTTTCAAACTTGATATTGTCACGTGGTCTGGCCATATATTTTGGTTTTAGCGCTTGAATTAAGGATGGTTTATAGATGAATCATTTTTGAAAATTTTAAAAGTTTCGTGGACAGCTCCAACGATTTTGTTAAAAATGTATTAAACCAATCATATGAGGGTAGTTTATTTTTTAACACCGCGTCTTACTAACCATTCGGGTTATACGCTTATATACTAATTACACTGATGATTTTTATAGTAAGTGTACCCGCATTTTCGTGGAGGGAGAGTGGAAACCCCATTTTGGAAAATCACCCTCAGTACACCCAACCTAGATTCGAACCTCGATCCCCCCATCACCGGCAGTCTAGTCTATTGTGAGAGTGACGCCTTAGACCATGTGTGTGGAAGTCTATTGATAGCAGTTTTTCGAAATGTTGTCACAAACTCTGAGGGGGTTCGTACGATTGGGCCTTGACATTAATTTGTTTCCAAAAAGACCTCTTTAACGCAACTAAAAGGAAGTGTCAGGAATTAGTTAACTAAGGACCTCGTGATGTCGACACTACACAATGTTTAGGGAGTCAACTCCACGAAGAATCTAACCTCAGACCTTTTGTTATGGTTTAGTCACTTCCTAGGAATGGTTTAGTCACTTCCTAGGAATTGGCTGTGTCTCCTTGTGACAGCTAACATGCTCTCCTTGTCTCTCTTACATTCAATGTCCTTGTTTCTCCTGGTGACATGCTTCTTTCCTTTATGTCTTCTCTTACATTCACTGTCCTTGTTTCTCTTGGTGACATGCTCTCCTTGTCTCTCTTACATTCACTGTCCTTGTTTCTCTTGGTGACATGCTCTCCTGTCTCTCTTACATTCACTGTCCTTGTTTCTCTGGTGACATGCTCTCCTTGTCTCTCTTACATTCAATGTCCTTGTTTCTCCTGGTGACATGCTCTCCTTGTCTCTCTTACATTCACTGTCCTTGTTTATGCTGCATCTGTGATAGTGAATTGGTTCAAAGTACGCCTTATACAACAATAAATAAGATACATGTTTCAATTAAATATAGATGGAATGGTACGGGAATAGATCCAGGGACCTTCAACCCTCTGGTATCCATGAATTGTCCCACGCTCAGGGTCACGCTCCACTAATGGTTTAAGGCAGAGTCTGTGATGGACATGTGAGCTATCATTGAACCAAAGTTAGGAATGATTTTTTCCACCGTTTTTACAATAATACACCTTGCAGGGTTCACGGATGTACTTCAAGGTCAAATGTGATTAATTTGAAAGCTGTCTCCAGATGCGTCAATATCTGTGACTTAAGTTACTTCCCAATCTCCAAAGTAATACAAGATTCACTTACAACATACCTGCACCTGCCTCTGCATATTGGGATGACTCTTGGGTTATTGCCAAGGCAGGATCTTGCTGGGACAAACGGGAGTATAAGCTTATATAGAATAGTCTTCCATAAAATGACACATACCATTGAATTCTAAGTCGTGCGGCCTGACAACGATTGAAACTTTTTGCTGACCGAGGCGGCCACCTTAATACAGTCCTCAAATCAAATAAAACATACCAAAGGAAACGCTTTGAATGTACGACTCTACTCCTTCAAGGCTGAGGGTAGTTTTACGCTTGCAAATGTGTGGTGAACTAAATATAAGTTCTGTTAATTAATTGAACTCAATTTCCCTTCCCCTCCCTGAGCCGTAAATCCAGAGAGGGGAGGTAATTACTATATGGACTCGCAACGAGACTAATAAACTGAGCTATCAAATAAAGTTATCAACGCGAGTTAGTCTGGTTTATGGGTTCGTCCTTTTGATTACCGGCGATTCCTTCTAAAGACCTCCTATAGCAGCCTAACTACAGAACTTCATCTGCTATTTTACAGCAGTAATCCAGGAAACTACCGCAAGCTAACTCGCTCTTATTACCATAACCTCACCAGCAACTGTCATGGCAGACCGTCCAACACACCGATAGTGTCTTGTTCGGTCGTAAATCCAGGGTCGCCAACTTTCGCGGGTTTTCAAACAGACTTGTTACTCCTAGACTGCGCACCACGTATACATGTATCAATATCACCAGCAACATTTTCACCTCTAGTGACGTCACGTTCTGATGGGTTCTATACTACACCTGTCCTGGGTTCTATACTACACCTGTCCTGGGTTCTATACTACACCTGTCCTGGGTTCTATACTACACCTGTCCTGGGTTCTATACTACACCTGTTCTCGATCATAGCCAGACTGTCCTGGGTTCTATACTACACTGTCCTGGGTTCTATACTACACCTGTCCTGGGTTCTATACTACACCTGTCCTGCATCAAGCCAGACTGTCCTGGGTTCTATACTACACCTGTCCTGGGTTCTATACTACACCTGTCCTGGGTTCATACTACACCTGTCCTGGGTTCTATACTACACCTGTCTGGTTCTATACAACTGTCCTGGGTTCTATACTACACCTGTTCTCGTATCAAGCCAGACTGTCCTGGGTTCTATACTACACCTGTCCTGGGTTCTATACTACACCTGTTCTCGCATCAAGCCAGACTGTCCTGGTTCTATACTACACCTGTCCTGGGTTCTATACTACACCTGTCCTGGGTTCTATACTACACCTGTTCTCGCATCAAGCCAGACTGTCCTGGGTTCTATACTACACCTGTCCTGGGTTCTATACTACACCTGTCCTGGGTTCTATACTACACCTGTCCTGGGTTCTATACTACACCTGTTCCTGGGTTCTATACTACACCTGTTCTCGTATCAAGCCAGACTGTCCTGGGTTCTATACTACACCTGTCCTGGGTTCTATACTACACCTGTTCTCGCATCAAGCAGACTGTCCTGGGTTCTATACTACACCTGTCCTGGGTTCTATACTACACCTGTCCTGGGTTCTATACTACACCTGTCCTGGGTTCTATACTACACCTGTTCTCGCATCAAGCCAGACTGTCTGGTTCTATACTACACCTGTCCTGGGTTCTATACTACACTGTCTCGCATCAAGCCAGACTGTCCTGGGTTCTATACTACACCTGTCCTGGGTTCTATACTACACCTGTCCTGGGTTCTATACTACACCTGTCCTGGGTTCTATACTACACCTGTTCTCGCATCAAGCCAGACTGTCCTGGGTTCTATACTACACCTGTCCTGGGTTCTATACTACACCTGTCCTGGGTTCTATACTACACCTGTTCGTGCCGAGTCCACTTTTTCAATTCCGAGCGAACTAGAATCGAATATGTTCTCAAATATTTTCGAAAACGAATCGAAGTTCTAATATTTTTTGTTGATTGTTTTATGATTGAAATTTTTTTTTTCATACAACTTTATACACTAATATTGATTGAAAAAAGTTTGATTGAACAATTGTTTGTGATATTTAGTTTAATTCTATTAAACCGAGTCATTATCAACTTACTTAAGATTACTTCAGATATTTCCCAAATGAAATGTTGTGTAGTGAACATAACAGCTCAAAAGGACAACAATTGACCATTCATTATTGACGAGGATTACTAATTTTTGAAACCAGAAAGTTTTCGAAGTGAATCGAAGCTGATATCTGGTTCGAAGTCTAAGCTCCCATCACTATCCAAGCAGAGTAATCTCCCCATCACTAGTCAGTTGTCACTACCCAAGCAGAGTAATCTCCCCATCACTAGTCAGCCGTCACTACCCAAGCAGAGTAATCTCCCCATCACTAGTCAGCCGTCACTACCCAAGCAGAGTAATCTCCCCATCACTAGTCAGTTGTCACTACCCAAGCAGAGTAATCTCCCCATCTCTAGTCAGCCGTCACTACCCAAGCAGAGTAATCTCCCCATCACTAGTCAGTTGTCACTATCCAAGCAGAGTAAGCTCCCATCACTACCCAAGCAGAGTAATCTCCCCATCACTAGTCAGTTGTCACTATCCAACCAGAGGCCACAATGGCGGCCCTGTGTTTGTTCAGCAGCCCGCGCTACATGTTGAAGGTTCCATTATTTGAAAGTTTGTGGTCGACTCAGTGCTCATTTAGTGGGGTAATAGGCCGGCCATTTAATTGGCCGCAGCCACGCCATCGCATGCCACCAGGGCGTTATCTCCTGCAGCCAACAATCACGACACTAAAACTTGGATTTGTCTAGTATTTCCTAGGAGGATAGCTGTTGGGAGGGAGCTGTGTTATAAAACATGAAGCAATAAGTACTCTTGGAGGATACACGCGAGGCTGGCTTCAGAGTGCTTGTCCAAGTACTAAAAAAGGAAAGCATGGACTCAAACAGACGCCATGATTTTCAACCGTGGCGCAAAGTGACGGGTTGTCGTTAATGTAAATTATTTTAACTCCGCCACACTAAGTAGTTCCCCACGGTCACCACCTTGTCGAGTGACACTCTCAGAACTGCCACGGATGAGAAGTGAAATTCGCCATACCTTGTAAAAACTGAGAAATTAGGTTGCTTAATCTAATATTAACATACAAGTATAACTAATAGCGCCGTTCCTTTACGGGGTAGGCAAGAAACTGTGCATAGCTCAATAAACAAAGCTCCGTACTTGATCCATCCTCACTAACTTCCTCCACACTTCCCTATCCTTACATACTCCCTTCAACATCCATACATCCTCACTAACTTCCTCCACACTTCCCTATCCTTACATACTCCCTTCTCTTCAACACCCATACACCGAGTCATACATGCTCTTTTATTATTATGTTTCTCTTTTCCACACATTCTTCTACAACATTAACCACGTCTTATATGGTCTACCCCTGACTTTTGATCCACACACTCTACCTTCATAGAGTTAAAACAAACAAATTTGTTCAAGACATGTACACTTTGACTACTCACGTACAACTGCCTCAGATTCAGCTGATTAAAATTGTTCAGATTGGAAATGTAAGGCAATTTAATACGAAATTTGGCAATCCTTTTGTCTGGAGGCAGAGATGAAGCCAGAGATGAAGCCAGAGATGAAGCCAGAGATGAAGCCAGAGATGAAGGCGCAGAGATGAAGGCAGAGATGAAGCCAGAGATGAAGGCAGAGATGAAGGCAGAGATGAAGCCAGAGATGAAGCCAGAGATGAAGCCAGAGATGAAGCCAGAGATGAAGGCAGAGATGAAGCCAGAGATGAAGGCAGAGATGAAGGCAGAGATGAAGCAGAGATGAAGGCAGAGATGAAGGCAGAGATGAAGGCAGAGATGAAGCCAGAGATGAAGCCAGAGATGAAGCAGAGATGAAGGCAGAGATGAAGCCAGAGATGAAGCAGAGATGAAGCCAGAGATGAAGCAGAGATGAAGCAGAGATGAAGACAGAGATGAAGACAGAGATGAAGCAGAGATGAAGCCAGAGATGAGGCAGAGATGAAGGCAGAGATGAAGGCAGAGATGAAGGCAGAGATGAAGGCAGAGATGAAGGCAGAGATGAAGGCAGAGATGAAGGCAGAGATGAAGCCAGAGATGAAGGCAGAGATGAAGGCAGAGATGAAGCCAGAGATGAAGGCAGAGATGAAGGCAGAGATGAAGCCAGAGATGAAGGCAGAGATGAAGCAGAGATGAAGGCAGAGATGAAGCCCAGAGATGAAGGCAGAGATGAAGACAGAGATGAAGGCAGAGATGAAGCAGAGATGAAGGCAGAGATGAAGGCAGAGATGAAGAAGAGATGAAGACAGAGATGAAGCAGAGATGAAGGCAGAGATGAAGGCAGAGATGAAGGCAGAGATGAAGGCAGAGATGAAGGCAGAGATGAAGGCAGAGATGAAGGCAGAGATGAAGCCAGAGATGAAGGCAGAGATGAAGGCAGAGATGAAGCCAGAGATGAAGCCAGAGATGAAGCCAGAGATGAAGGCAGAGATGAAGGCAGAGATGAAGCCAGAGATGAAGCCAGAGATGAAGCCAGAGATGAAGCCAGAGATGAAGCCAGAGATGAAGGCAGAGATGAAGGCAGAGATGAAGCCAGAGATGAAGCCAGAGATGAAGACAGAGATGAAGGCAGAGATGAAGCCAGAGATGAAGCAGAGATGAAGGCAGAGATGAAGCCAGAGATGAAGGCAGAGATGAAGGCAGAGATGAAGGCAGAGATGAAGCAGAGATGAAGACAGAGATGAAGGCAGAGATGAAGCCAGAGATGAAGGCAGAGATGAAGGCAGAGATGAAGCCAGAGATGAAGGCAGAGATGAAGGCAGAGATGAAGCCAGAGATGAAGGCAGAGATGAAGCCAGAGATGAAGCCAGAGATGAAGGCAGAGATGAAGGCAGAGATGAAGCCAGAGATGAAGCCAGAGATGAAGGCAGAGATGAAGGCAGAGATGAAGGCAGAGATGAAGCCAAGTGTCTGAAGGGAGCGGAGGGGAGTATTGGATGGCAAGAGTTACGTCAGTGACTCGGTTCAGAAAGTGGAATGATATTTGGGGAATATCAAGTCGCAGCTTTCACCGTCAGGTGAGTGTTTATTTTACTCTGAAGCTGTCAAACTGGAATTCTGTGGCCGATTCACCACTTGTGGTGATTGGTGACATGGTTACACAATACATCTGAGCGAGGCTCGTCACTGGACAGTGAAGCTTAATTCGCACGTCCGCGGAGATCTACACGCTAGCAGACATGTTTGGTTACCCATAATGCTTTGAAACTAAAACTATAAAGATATGACTAGCAAGGAATGTTATATTCCATTGGATAAGAAATATATTTTATATTATTTTAAACGCTGGAAATTTTCAAATTAAGGAACTACTGTATGTCTTGATACGACCTAATTTCTACACCCACATACACACACGCACACACACATACACACACACACACATCACACACACGTCTACTATTTGAGAAGTCACTTCGAATCTCCTCAAAGTATTCAACAAGGCATCATGCCAGTCTCTACAGTCTAACTTACACATGTTACTAGATCGACTTTTACTTATTCATACGTCAAGTCATGTTGTCTGCAGCTGTCGATTTTGATAGTTCTTACCAATACACATAAAATAATAATAATAATAATAATAAAATGTTATCCATGTTGACCGTAATAAAAGATGTTTGTGTTTTCTAAAAGGCTCTTTATCTGAGAATCTGACTGTAGCTGTAGAGCGCATGCGCACGAGTTTGAGCGAAATTAGTATTACCAATTTATTGGTTCTTTCAGGCGGAGCTGACCAAGCTGAGACCAATTGGAACTAGATTATAGAGTTTAGTGCTGAGGGAGCTGGCTTTGAGCTCGTCACGTGATCAAAGTGAGATTCATAGCACGGCGTGAGTGTGTGAGAGTGTGTGAGAGTGTGAGAGTGTGTGAGAGTGTGTGAGAGTGTGAGAGTGTGTGAGAGTGTGAGAGTTGTGAGAGTGTGTGAGAGTGTGTGAGGTGTGTAAGTGAGCGTCAATCTCTCAACCCAACTCCCCCGTGGTATTCATTCCTCCGGGATCACAACCTCCCGCTCTCCAGACATTGTAACGACCCGCGGTGCCACTAGAACTATATTTCCAAGTCGTCCAGAGGAGGGATATTTACAGCCGATAGCGCGCGGCCACAGTCACTTGTTCTTTGCGCGGAGTAGAATGTATGAATTCAGGCCGGGAACTTTATACAATAACATAAATAATATTATCACCGCATCTTACTACCCGTTCAGGTTATACGCACACTTACGCTAATGTGTAATGGTAGGGTGATTATGAGATGAAATGGAGGACCTACAGTTTAACGTGGGAATCCGAACCACGGTGGAAGCCTGGTATTCCCCACATTCACAAGATGTGATTAATACACGTCTTGTCAGAGGTGAAGGAAGGGTTTGGCAATCAGATAAATCTGTGCCGGGACCGAGGATTGAACCCCGGCCGCCAGCATAGAAGCCTGACACCTTACCCCTAGACCACCAGGTCACCCAATGTTTAAGAGCACAACAACTTTACGATGATAAGATGTGTATCGTCTGATATTTGTGGACTTTTACTCTGGTGTAAAATACACTTACGGTAGTTTTCATCAGAAAATGAGGTTTCCATCTTGTTAGTAATGTTAAACAGGACCTAGATACCAAATATAACCAAAATTATAGGAGCAGTCATCTAGAAAATAAATTTGTTCTTTTTTTATCTCTTCGGTGAACTTTCATTAATTTTAGAGCTGGATTTCTAATTCCGAATTATCCTCGGAGGAATCTTATTATAACCCCGGATACCAGGTCTTGGCACGATAAGTAACATAGTTTCTGATCTATACCAAGGTACAGACAGACAGACAGACAGACGGCAACGTGAACCACTCGTTAGGTTTCGGGAGGTCGACACTCATCGAGTGTTTTAACAATCACAATACTTCTCTCTCCGACACGTCGACCGGAAGTAGAAATGTATGTAAATACAGTTAATGTTCAAGTAAATGTTTCAGTTGTGAGTCAAAGTAATTGTTTACAAACACGGATCCAAATTTCGTCAGACAAAGTCATTTTTTACCGGAAAACACAAATTGTTTTAGTGGTTTTGAAGCAAAAGGAAGATATTTTCCTTCAAGTAGGTGGCAACTTAATAAAAATATTGTTCTCCTGTAAATGAGAATATCTTTGGTAGCCGTTTCCATGCTTATAGATATCCCGTATATATATATAGTAAACCCCGGTAAATCGAACCTCGGTAGTATGAAACTCCGGATAATCCAAACACACTTTTCAGAAAACGGGGATAAAGTTAAGTCACGTGAAATGAATTTTATTGTTAAACAAACTCAAAAGTTAAAATATAATTGTAATAAACAGTGATACCAACACAACATGTTTCCCCGTAAATTACAATAATTACAGTACTTATCACGTGATATACATCAGTTAAATAAATAAATAAACATTTGATCAAACTCATTCAACTGTGATTTAAAATGAGTGTAAATACTTTATCCGGTAATACTTTCACGGTTAATCCAAACAAGCTTCGGTCCTCATTAGTTCCGATTAACCAGGTTCTGTTATATTATATTCTAATAAACTATAGAAATTCTGTTTATAAACAAGAGTTTGTAGGATTGTTACCTAACAATAAAATACTGTAACAAACAAACAAACGAAACAGTTCAGTCCAAGAATTGCTTTTAGTAGCAAAAATATACAATTGTTGTTGATAAAATATATTTTTATAAAAAATTGTGGGATTAAAATGTTCGGACCTCATTTAATGAGCCAGGGAAACTTTTGAAAAATGAAGCGTGTAGCCATTTAAAAAAAAAATTAGTTTCAAATTAAAACTTTAATCAACTTAAATGTGAAAAATAAATCTCATATACTTGCACGTGCCTTTAAAAGATGCGACATAAAACATTTATAATGTTTTGTTTTGTGTTTTAAAAGTAGTAATTTAATTTATTCTGGCTATTAAAAAAACATAATTTGACAGTCAATTACATTTTTTATACCAAGTGTGTAAAATGAACTATAAAGGAAAGGGGGGGGGGGGATATATGTTGGCATCGCTGCTTTGATGTGGTTTCCACAACATAAAAACATGTTGCAACATTGTTCCGCTATTCGCGATTTAATTTAATTTGGGAAATATCCGATAACGCGGCGTCTGTCCACGAACCACAACCCTCCTCTATGAAATACGGGCCGGTATATTAATTGGCGGAACGCAACACATTTTCCGCCACTGAAATTCAATTTCGATTTCATTTATCGCTAATGAGATCAATTAGAATTTATTAATCTGGAATAATTTAAGAGTCGTCCCGGAAATGAAATATCGGGAGGTCGTTTCCGGTTAAAACGAGACCAAATATGTAAACAGTGCTCTGATTCACTGTCGCGGCTAGTGATATGCTCTTGTTTTATATATATATATGTGGCAAATGTTTGAAATGATCAGTGAGATATGCAATGATAATAGAGAGTTGCCCCTGTTAGTCCACCACCAGCAAAGCTAGAAGAGAGTTGCCCCTGCTAGTCTACCACCAGTGAAGCTCCGTATGGCGTGTGACGAGATCACGTGATGTTTCCACCTCGTCCGGCGTCTAATTATCTGTTAATTGTAGTTTCGGGGACAATGTCCCCCTTGACCTGCCACGCCCCTGGTGGCGGGGAGTAGACACTGTCACAGGTTAAGTTAGTCTGTAAGTCTATACTCACGTGTAACTCTGTTGTGTACCAAACAGAGAAGGTGGAGGCCTCTATAAACCATTTATTGCTTTACTGTTCATTATCAAAAGATACCAAGTGTGATTTTCTTGAACAAATATCAAGAAATGTGTTTCCTATTTGAACACACGGGACCTTCATTTCACTACCACGTGAGGGGGAGGGGTCCATGTTCGTCAACCCCCAGAGCAGTGTTCATCAACCACCCAGAGCAGTGTTCATCAACCACCCAGAGCAGTGTTCATCAACCCCCAGAGCAGTGTTCATCAACCCCCAGAGCAGTGTTCATCAACCCCCAGAGCAGTGTTCATCAACCCCCAGAGCAGTGTTCATCAACCCCCAGAGCAATGTTCATCAACCCCCAGAGCAATGTTCATCAACCCCCAGAGCAGTGTTCATCAACCCTCAGAGCAGTGTTCATCAACCACCCAGAGCAATGTTCATCAACCCCCAGAGCAGTGTTCGTCAACCCCCAGAGCAGTGTTCATCAACCACCCAGAGCAGTGTTCATCAACCACCCAGAGCAGTGTTCATCAACCCCCAGAGCAGTGTTCATCAACCCCCAGAGCAGTGTTCATCAACCCCCAGAGCAGTGTTCATCAACCCCCAGAGCAATGTTCATCAACCCCCAGAGCAATGTTCATCAACCACCCAGAGCAGTGTTCATCAACCCCAAGAACAGAGCTTTACTGGCTATAACCACGAGCATATTAACAGAAAGTTTGATGAGCACACCAACGCAAAGTTTAACAGAACGTTTGGTAGACCCTGGTTCAAAGCCGTGAGCGTTCTTCTCTCGCCGCCGCTACGAGACGAGTTCACGTGAGCTCCGGGGGATTCCCCGCGCGTGTGGTCGCTAGAGAGCAGCTCTGGCAGCGAGCTTTCCTCTTTACCTTCAGATAAGAAGTTTCCTCTAACAAATACAGTCATTGTTTGATATTTGAGAACTAGCAGCAAGCTTTCCTCTTTACCTTCAGATAAGAAGTTTCCTCTAACAAATACAGTCATTGTTTGATATTTGAGAACTAGCAGCGAGCTTTCCTCTTTACCTTCAGATAAGAAGTTTGCTCTAACAAATAGAGTCATTGTTTGATATTTGAGAACTAGCAGCGAGCTTTCCTCTTTACCTCGAGATAAGAAGTTTCCTCTAACAAATACAGTCCTTGTTTGATATTTGAGAACTAGCAGTGAGTTTTCTTTTTTACCTCGAGATAAGAAGTTTCCTCTAACAAATACAATCCTTGTTTGATATCTGAGAACTAGCAGCGAGCTTTCCTCTTTACCTTGAGATAAGAAGTTTCCTCTAACAAATAGAGTCATTGTTTGATATTTGAGAACTAGCAGCGAGCTTTCCTCTTTACCTCGAGATAAGAAGTTTCCTCTAACAAATACAGTCATTGTTTGATATTTGAGAACTAGCAGCGAGCTTTCCTCTTTACCTTCAGATAAGAAGATTCCTCTAACAAATACAGTCATTGTTTGATATTTGAGAACTAGCAGCGAGCTTTCCTCTTTACCTTGAGATAAGAAGTTTCCTCTAACAAATACAGTCATTGTTTGATATTTGAGAACTAGCAGCGAGCTTTCCTCTTTACCTTCAGATAAGAAGTTTCCTCTAACAAATACAGTCATTGTTTGATATTTGAGAACTAGCAGCGAGCTTTCCTCTTTACCTTGATATAAGAAGTTTCTTCTAACAAATACAGTCATTGTTTGATATTTGAGAACTAGCAGCGAGCTTTCTTCTTTACCTCGAGATAAGAAGTTTCCTCTAACAAATACAGTCATTGTTTGATATTTGAGAACTAGCAGCGAGCTTTCTCTTTACCTTGAGATAAGAAGTTTCCTCTAACAAATACAGTCATTGTTTGATATTTGAGAACTAGCAGCGAGCTTTCCTCTTTACCTTCAGATAAGAAGTTTCCTCTAACAAATACAGTCATTGTTTGATATTTGAGAACTAGCAGCGAGCTTTCCTCTTTACCTTCAGATAAGAAGTTTCCTCTAACAAATACAGTCATTGTTTGATATTTGAGAACTAGCAGCGAGCTTTCCTCTTTACCTTGATATAAGAAGTTTCTTCTAACAAATACAGTCATTGTTTGATATTTGAGAACTAGCAGCGAGCTTTCCTCTTTACCTTGAGATAAGAAGTTTCCTCTAACAAATACAGTCATTGTTTGATATTTGAGAACTAGCAGCGAGCTTTCTTCTTCACCTCGAGATAAGAAGTTTCCTAGTTCTCTTTCCTCTATTTCTTAATGACATGACAAAGAGAGTGTTACACAGAATAGAGAAGTAGTTCCAGACAACGACACAGACCATTGTACTTTATTCCTGACAGTGATTGATTCTCTCTTTGTGACCGAGGTAGAGATGCAGTGTAAACCTTATAGCACAACTTTAACACGTTTATAATAAATCTATAAATCTATAAATAGTGATCCAAGGATCTCAAATAATTACAGTTCACCAGTTTTAAGAGTCCAAATTTGATATTTTATAATTTTTGAGTATAATTGTTAAGGTAAAATAACGAATGTATGGATCTGATATTCAGTAAAATTAGATATCCATATGAGTTGTAAACAATAAACTATTTTTAATATGTTAAAGGTAAGTAATAGTTACTGTATAGGCAGTTCAAAGGTTGTAAAATTACATTATTTTAATCATATATAAACAGTGTTTAGTTTATACTCCAATAGTTTGATTTTATCTCATTTTTTAGTAGTTAATGTCGCTATTTAGAATTAATTTGTTGTGTTTTTAACCTAACTCTAACCGTTACTTTTATTAAATGTGTCCGAATTGATCATCGAAAATAATTAAAGGAGATATGAGCTGATGTGTGTATTTATGCAGTTTATAACACAAAACATCTTAAACTTTGTGTCCTCATTACATACTAAGTCATGTATCAACGGAAATATATTTTCCTGTAGAGCAGTCTCTATGTATGACTGGTCAAATGGGGTCAGAGGTGGAGAGAACATGTCACAGGTACAGTACAAGCTCGCTTACTGTAACACGACATATTATGACTGTAATGGGTCAGGGGAAGACATGTCACAGTACAGTTAACAAGCTCTGCTTACCTGGTAACACGGCACTTATATGTATGACTGGTCAAATGGTCAAATGGGGTCAGAGGGGGAGAGAACATATCATAGGTACAGTTAACAAGCTCTGCTTACCCTGGTAACACGACACGACACTGAATACTAGGACAATGCTCCAGAATCTTGAAAGATCTTTATAAATATGAGTTGTATTCTCGTTGGTCCTTAGCTCATTCTTCCATTGACGCCATTGGAGTAATGTTCCCCGAGCAGACAATGCGCGACAAAAAACAAAAAAAAAAACCAGGAGCCTTTCAACGGGGAGAAGGCATTAAACTAGCAAAGCTTGTAGAATTTAAAAATAATTTATTTATGATGTTTGTAGAGTAGAATGTTAAAGCTTCTTTCGTTTTTGTTTTTTTTGTGGTGCGCGTGAGTAAGCTTCTCACTAGACGCACGCGCAGGGATACCACCTTGACACAATAATTCCCATTAGTGAAAAAAATAAGACAAGCGCTTTATTTCAGGAGCGTTTTTTTAATCGTTATCCCATCAAATATAAATTATATAAAGTAGTATTTTAAAATGAGCTTCAGTTTATCACTCACAGCGTCTTACTACCCGTCCAGGTCGTACGTATGTATCATAATTACTATAATGGAGTGGGGAGAGGGAAGGAAGCTTATTAGAGGTAATATACCCGCATTAGCATGGAGGGAGAGTGGGGAACTATTTAAGAAAAAACGTTCTTAGTAAAATGGGATTTGAACTCCGATCTATCCACCATCAACGGGAAAGTCTAAGGAAATAGTGACGCCCTAGACCATGCGGCCACTGTCTGTCACGTGGTTGTACCAAACCCTTCATTTAAACAGCAGTTCCATCCAGAGATGTGTAGTTCGCGAATCGATGGTTAAATAGGACCTATTCCTCCAACTTAACCAGTTCTAACGGAAGTCCTTGGTTTGGATCCTGACAGGATTAGTATAAGATCTGATCACCTCGGATTCTCATGTACGGATCAGCAGTAGATATACATATCTTGTGTTCAGATAGTTTTATGTTCCCTAACAACGATTAAATAATGGTTTGGATTTTAATTTAAGATTACAAATTAATAGTTCGAGCTTATTTATGCAACACTGTGTTTAACATTTAAAGACCGACTATTACTGATGATAACACAATATCACGTGTCCATTCTGGACTCCTGTCCAACCCCTTTTTAAAATAGGCCAAGGTCACTTTCACTGCCTCTCGGGGAGATCACGATATAAAGTTCTGTTCTCGAGCGCTAGTGTACATGTTGGGATCGTAAGTCCTAGGGAAGAGGTCTTGTCACCCTGGCTTGAGGAAGTGAGAGTGACTCATATATTCTAACATTAACGTTATGCTCCATATAACCTATATCTCACCCTTACACTTCAGTTGATTGATTCTTAGCACCTAGTCTTACTACCCATTCGGGCTATACGCTCATCTACTAATCACGATAGTGGTTCTAGGGACGAGGAAATGTACCTGGATATCTCACGGAGAGAGAGAGAGAGGAGAGAGTTAACAAACATCCGACCGAGATTTGAACCTTGATCTCCATGTCATCGGCAGTCATATATGCTATAAGAACAGCACATTAGACCTCACGGCCACCGATACAGATAGAGTATCATACACTGGAGGCTACGATACGGTTTAACCTTCATACAAAGGGTCAGGTACATTAACCGTGAGCCCAATCTGGCCAATACGTATAATTCTACCGTCCGTTTTCTCCCAGGTCTGGAGCTTCTTTGAGCGAATGAGGAGATGGAGGTCCGGGTTCAAAGAGTGTTGGTTCCATCGCATCACCCTCCCCGCCACCAGAGCACTCTAGTGACGACTTATGTAGGTATTATACTGACCGGCCTCGCTTGCTCGACCGAGCTCTGGTACACTCACCTCACTCACAGAGGCCAGCACTGTTAGTGATGGGACAACGTCTGTATCAGTTTATTTGTTAGTTCAACCCTGGGCTTGTTTTTAGGGGCTAGATGAGGGGAGGAGAGAGAGAGAGAGCAGGTATTTACGGTATGTGGTGGTGGCACTGACTGCGGTACAAATCACAGGTCTTTGGGGGTTGGCGGGGAGCAAGTACAGTTTGTTACAGGCGAGCGCGGCTGAAAGGTGAGGACAAAATTTACTGGTCTTGTGATCAGTGGAGTGCGTGTTCTCTGATTGGACGACACCGGGCGCTTTCAACCAATAAGAGCGGGGATTTATGGAGACTAACTTACCAAAATATATTTTGTCCTTATTCAAAGAGTCCTATTGAAATGTTCATGGCAGATATTCAACAACTGTTGATATTACCACGTGTAGAAAACTAAACTCTTGAAGCAATGTTTTATTACTTTAGACAGTTATTGGTTCTGTTATAAAAACTGTACAGATGTGGACCTTTAATCGAGTTAATCCCCTCCTTCCCCTTCACCTAAAGTAGAATCTTGTAGGCCACTCTCACATCGACGCAAGCTCCAAATTCCGTGTAAAGCTTCACCAGAGCTTTCTAAAGCTCTGCCCTAGCGTGAAGCTGCTGTAACGCTATAAGAAGCGTGACTCGTAGCCTGTATAGGTGGACACGTGGACTGGATGTCAGGCTCGTATACCCTAGTTCACCGGTGATTGGTAGATCAAGGTTCGACTGCTTAGACTGTGTGTACTGAGGGCCGTTTCCATTATAATGATATTTACCCGTGGTTGGGCACCAATTATAGTGATACCGGATTTTATACTGATGATGATGTGGATTTGAACCCGTGTATGCCTTGCTGTGCACTTTACATGGTGATGTGATCTGATTATATGTAATTCTTATGAAATTAGTAAAACTTTTAATGTTGCACCCGATTTATTTAGATGACTATACTTTCGGTACTGTATATTTGATATTAAAGTGATACAGTTTTTTTACTTACGAACTGACGTGAAAAGCCTGAGTTAGTGTATTCCAAAATTATGTTTTCTGTCGAGATTAATATTTTTCTCTGTGGATTTATACGCGAAAGCTGCTTATATATGACCTACCCCTTGCTTCTTGGACCCCTTGTCAACAGTGTTAAAACTAACTAATAGGAGAACTCCTGGTGACCCGATGTTGTGAAGGCTAGCTTCCTATTGGGTAAAGGGAGCCAGCATGTCACCTGATTTTCAAATAAAACAGATTTTGTCTTTTAAAGAAAGAAAGAAAGTTTTAAGACCTAGTGTATTGAAATTATTTCTGAAAACGCGTGATTCTTCATGGATAAAGTATTAAAAGGAAACTTTAAATACATTTCTTAAAAGAAAAATACACTACATCCATGATTTTTTGAATATATGAGATGGGTCTAAAACAGTATCACTGCATCATACTCTTTACCTTCACGCAAATTAGGATACATTTCCTCTACATTCTACCTTTCCGATACTTAGCCCATTTTTGTGATCAGATGCGGACAGCCCAAATGGACGCGATAGAAGAAAAGGCGTGTGTAGATGCAGTGGCGTGTTTAGGAATGTTGTCAAGGTAGGCTGCGATTGTGTGATTGCTCTCCCCATTCGACCAATCACACACAGGCTCTGCTTCATGTGGGAATGTTGTCAAGGTAGGCTGTGATTGTGTGATTGCTCTCCCCATTCGACCAATCACACACAGGCTCTGCTTCATGTGGGAATGTTGTCAAGGTAGGCTGTGATTGTGTGAATGCTCTCCCCACTCGACCAATCACACACAGGCTCTGCTTCATGTGGAATGTTGTCAAGGTAGGCTGTGATTGTGTGATTGCTCTCCCATTCGACCAATCACACACAGGCTCTGCTTCATGTGGAATGTTGTCAAGGTAGGCTGTGATTGTGTGATTGCTCTCCCCACTCGACCAATCACACACCGGCTCTGCTTCTCATGGGAATGTTGGCTCGTAGATAGCCGGCCAACGAGTGTTCCTCTGAGGGTTAATAACAACTCACAGGAACAGTTTAAACAATGTTTATCCTGGCAACACTCCACGACACGACACTGGTTGGACTTACACTCGTTTGTGCCAGACTCTCTGCATCATTCCAGTCAGATGGGAGGACAAACCCTTCTACAACGGTGAATAATTCTAAAAACTGTTCAAATCATCCTGAAACAAATAGTTTTTGAAGATGACCCAATATTAGATGTAGTTAGGTAGTTTTATCTTCTTGATCTATATTTGAAATGTCCCTCCCACTCGACTATTGTTCAGTTCTCGCCGTGAGATGGATTGCTTATACTCCCTGCATGACGTATCTGTACGACTTATTGCATCTTTGACAATAGCAGGCGATTACTTGCAAGACTCTTGGCAGCCTTGTTCAATGTTCACAAGAAGAACCTTATCTGACAGCTAGAACAGTTACAAATTTACTTTAATGTGTTCATACGTCAATCCATGTGCTTTGCAGCATACATACGACACAACAGAATGATATGTCAATGTTGGCCGCAGCTAGATGTGTTTTTGTTTTACAAAAGGCTCGTCTTATTATAGTTGGACTGTTAGAATGTACGACTGGCTGCCCGGAATATCCACATTAAGGTAAGGACGAGGAGGTTAGAGTTTAAATGGATATGTAGCAGCATTTACGTGGAGGGAGGACGGAAAACCATTTGATAAAACACACCTTCAATACACCCCTCCTCACCCACGCAACTTGAATCATGAGTCACGTGGTCCAGCTCTACCAATAAACCGGATTTCCGGTGATGGGGAGATCACGGTTCGAATCCTGTTGCTGGTGTACTCAGGTGGGTGCATTTAGTCTTAGTTCTACCTTTCTCCTCCTATCTCTATCCTGTGAGTATATGGACGGGTGGTAGGATGAATATCAAGCAGATGCACCACTCCACTCCACTACTAGTCCCTGGCCCTGATGACCCCGGCTCATTAGGGTTTGACCCGGCCCTATTAAAGGTCAGTCTCTCACTCCCATTTGAACACTAAAGGGAAGAAATTAAAACACACACTAGAACCATTTGCCCGATTTACCGGGGCCCGACATAACCGGGGCCGAGCTGAGAGGATGATTACCATTTAAATAGCGCCCTCCCGGTGGAAACAGAACCATCGTAAGCCGGTTCATGAATATAGAGCACGGTACGCGACTTCTCTGCGCTCTGGTGGCGGGGACAGGAAATGAACAAGGGCTGGGTGGTGTCGGGAGATGGTAGCTGGGATCACAGAGCCCCACAGCGTCACCCCTTTGGGGCTCTGTGAGGAACTGTGACAGTTCCTTGTGTGCTACATGTAGCAAGAGTTTATTCAAAGCTCAAACTCGCTATCTGTTTTTTAGGAAAGTTTCCCCCGTAAGTTTTTTTTGGAATTAGAAATCCGACCCTCAAATTAAGGGTACCTGTAGTTTACTTGAGGGCGAAAAGTGAACAAATCGATTTTCTCAAAATCCTCTCCAACATTTTTGATTAAAATTCTCACCCGGGCACTGTTTAATATTACAAACAAACTGTTACAGCTCGTGTTCCATGAAAATAACTTCCAGGATTCTTTACGTAAAGAGTAGGGAATACTTTACGTAAAGAGTAGTATCGTGTCGCCGCAACCTTCCAGAGATACGATATATCTTGTTGTAAGGATCTTAAAACTAAACAACTTTTATTACTCAATATTCTCCAAGAGAAATAAATATAAATTTGGGAAAAGTGGGGGGGTTAAAATTCCCAGAACAAATAATGTGTTTCGATAAAAATGAATATTAACGAACTATAATTCATTACATAAACAAATATTAAGGAACAAAGAACCGAAATATCGAGGTTTAAACTTAGGAATTCGCTAGTTCCATTTGCCGCCGACAGGAGAGCAACACAAAATGTCGACCGAATGAGTAGAGATTTATTGGAAGGTCCTGAACCCGAACAGGAAGAGTAGGGTGTATTCAGGTTGAATGGGACAGATAACCCCCGTAGATGAGAAGATAGAAATGAGGTGCTAAGGCCCCATTTGACGAGTCGCGAACATTCTCGGAACCGCCAACACCTGCGTCAAATGGAGCGCGCACGAAGACTCATTTGTTTTCACCCCGCAACCACCCCTCTTTTAGCGCCTACAAGTGGGAGGAAGGGGGGGCAGTAAGATAAGTTATAGGATATTTCTATCTTTCCTAGAGAGCGTGTTTCTGGGGTTAGAGAGGAGAGAAGTGGGAGAGCCTTTAACTAGTTGTAATATCTGGGTAACAGGACCAACACAGGGATATAGACTTACAGACTAACTTAACCTAGGACAGCATCACTAGCACCAGGAGTTGTAATATCTGGGTAACAGGACCAACACAGGGATATAGACTTACAGACTAACTTAACCTAGGACAGCAACACTAGCACCAGGAGTTGTAATATCTGGGTAACAGGACCAACACAGGGATATAGACTTACAGACTAACTTAACCTAGGACAGCATCACTAGCACCAGGAGTTGTAATATCTGGGTAACAGGACCAACACAGGGATATAGACTTACAGACTAACTTAACCTAGGACAGCATCACTAGCACCAGGAGTTGTAATATCTGGGTAACAGGACCAACACAGGGATATAGACTTACAGACTAACTTAACCTAGGACAGCATCACTAGCACCAGGAGTTGTAATATCTGGGTAACAGGACCAACACAGGGATATAGACTTACAGACTAACTTAACCTAGGACAGCATCACTAGCACCAGGAGTTGTAATATCTGGGTAACAGGACCAACACAGGGATATAGACTTACAGACTAACTTAACCTAGGACAGCAACACTAGCACCAGGAGTTGTAATATCTGGGTAACAGGACCAACACAGGGATATAGACTTACAGACTAACTTAACCTAGGACAGCATCACTAGCACCAGGAGTTGTAATATCTGGGTAACAGGACCAACACAGGGATATAGACTTACAGACTAACTTAACCTAGGACAGCAACACTAGCACCAGGAGTTGTAATATCTGGGTAACAGGACCAACACAGGGATATAGACTTACAGACTAACTTAACCTAGGACAGCATCACTAGCACCAGGAGTTGTAATATCTGGGTAACAGGACCAACACAGGGATATAGACTTACAAACTAACTTAACCTAGAACAGCAACACTAGCACCAGGAGTTGTAATATCTGGGTAACAGGACCAACACAGGGATATAGACTTACAGACTAACTTAACCTAGAACAGCAACACTAGCACCAGGAGTTGTAATATCTGGGTAACAGGACCAACACAGGGATATAGACTTACAGACTAACTTAACCTAGGACAGCATCACTAGCACCAGGAGTTGTAATATCTGGGTAACAGGACCAACACAGGGATATAGACTTACAGACTAACTTAACCTAGGACAGCATCACTAGCACCAGGAGCTGTAATATCTGGGTAACAGGACCAACACAGGGATATAGACTTACAGACTAACTTAACCTAGGACAGCAACACTAGCACCAGGAGTTGTAATATCTGGGTAACAGGACCAACACAGGGATATAGACTTACAGACTAACTTAACCTAGGGCAGCAACACTAGCACCAGGAGTTGTAATATCTGGGTAACAGGACCAACACAGGGATATAGACTTACAGACTAACTTAACCTAGGGCAGTATAATTTAAGGGGCCAACTTTCTTGAACGCTTTAGTGAAGTTCAGCTGCCTTTCAATATTTAAATAGTTTTTTTTGCTATTTAAAAATATGTTTTACTCCAAAACGAAGTTAGAAGATACATAAATGACCTTAATGTTGAGTTTAACAAACTTAAAGATATTAGCGTCAGGGTCAAGTTATTAGACGATTGTTCTTGTGGCTCCGAAACGTCATTTCCATAGTTAATATAACAGCGCCAGGAGTTCGAAGGCCGGACCTAGTCCTCTTAGTCAGCCAGCTCCAGTAATCAGTGAAAGGAGCTAGTTTAGCACACACGTGTCTAAATATCGAGATGTGCGGCTGTTAACGGCGCCTTTCACCTCCGTGTGGAGGTTACCTCTCGTGGAACAATTCCCAGCCAAACGTTTCTTTCTGTTGGAATGTTATGTGTGGTACCCACTTTGGGGAGTCGCTAATTACAAGGGTATCCCCCCTCCCTTCACCCTCATATCTTACGCCACATAGCGTAGTGCTGCGGTCGTGTTTCCATAGGAGAAGCCTTATCCGAGAGTTTGAAACTCTACCAAATCTAGTTCCACGTATTGATACAAGTCATGTGATCTGAGCAGTAACTTTTGATAGATATTATGAATCAGGGCCGCCCTTAGGGGTGTACAAACAGTGTGGCCTTACAGGGGCCCACACCTGCTTAGCTGAGAGGGGACATTTTTTGTTTGCGCGCTCGTAAAGTTGGCTCCCTGTATACACGATCTAGCAAATATTGTCAGAGTGTAAAAACAAATAAAAACATAATAATGGGGTTTGGTTTATTGGATGAGTGAAACGAGTTCTCAGTTTTAACTCAACTGATTTGCATCTGTCTGTCTGTCTGTCTGTGTGAGGATAACGCACCAACCTATTTAATTCAAACTTGGCACAATTGTTCTTTGTGCCTCTAAACAGATCAAGTGCATTGAGGAAATAAATGAACCCTCATAATAAAGACACGGCTTCTAGCGTTAATTAATACCTTTTAGGGTATTTCCTGACACCTTGTAGTAATATTAACACCTGGGAGGTGCCTGGTGTCTTGGTGAGGACTTCATGGTGCCCGAATATTGGTGTCTTGGTGAGGACTTCATGGATGCCCGAATATTCATTTATTTTAAGGATAAATGCTACAGTATTACATGCGATAATATTGCGGAATGAGGAAGCTAGAATTGACAGAAAATGTACCTGAATTTGCATAGGAGGATTGTGGGAGGAAAACCCCTTACGTAAACCCGACCGAGACTCCAACCCCGATATCACGTCCTAGGCGATCCAGCCATTACAATAGCACGACTACTGAAGGTGCAGTTAGTTTGTAAGTCATGTGCTGATAGATTGTGTTTATAAAATGTTTAATGTAAAATTATAATAAATTAAATTCATACGCCCTCGAAGTACAAATTACTCGTTGTAACGCAATCTGGATCACAACCCGGCCTTCCGGCTCAGAGCTTGAAATGTTGATTACATCAGCCGCACTTCATTAATTAATAACTACCCCCCCCCCCCTGTTTTATGAGTGTTCCAGCTCGTTATTTGACTCCGACTGGGGTCGGTTCGTTAGAGCCAGTGTTAACATTAATAAGTGCTAATTGCACGCGGCTTCACTCCACTAATTGAGGTGCCGGGGAATCACCAGGGCGAGAGGATACAGCCAATAACTGGTCCACGCGCGGGATTGGATTACCACAAGATACACCACCATTCTCACACGAAGGCTCTTTTGGGGAATACAAACACTGTGGTCTCATTTGACTATTATTAGAGCTACTAGTGCCAGATTGAGGACAGGCCCACCTTACCAGGTGTGGCACCCTGAGAAAACTTCATTTACGGAGCCCCCAGTTCTCTGCCTCAACCCCTTCAACCCCATTAAACACAAATTTTAGTTATGAACTGTTTGACCGTAAGGACCCAAATACACCCCTCGCTGTGTCTCTGTGCGCTTACCACCCCCCTGTACTTTCTGAGAATCTAGCTTGGTCCTTATTGGTCCTGATTGGTCCTCTCCCCTCGCTAAAATACTAGTTACATTGGTGGGAGCGTGTTCGATGCCCGCCTGTAGTCCCTGTCCGACCATCAGGCCCTGAGGGGGTGAAGCAACATTAGTGTTGATGTTGCAACATGCCTGTCTTTAAATATTATGTCAGTGAGAACACAACTGTCAACATGTTTGTTCCATCTCGTGTAAGAACACAACTATCAACATGTTTGTTCCATCTCGTGTGAGAACACAACTATCAACATGTTTGTTCCATCTCGTGTGAGAACACAACTATACTTTGACATGTTGTGTTCCATCTCGTGTGAGAACACAACTATCACAGAGTACATATCAGAGTTACCAACCCATCATATCAGATGTATCTAAATATCACATTTCAAAATGTTGTATTTCCTCCAGGCTTATATAAAACATAGGCTCGCATTGCATGATGGTTCATCATAAGGTCAGCTTGACCACTCAACGTTGTGCCCCGGATAGAGAGAGCTCTCTCTCTCTCTCTGTGTGTTCCGTGCTTAAGTCACGGTTTGTAGACTAAGGGCCTGTTCACAACAAACTAGGGTAGCGTTCTAGTGTTTGATGTTATATGTCAGGAACTATCGTCACTAGTTCTTCTAGACAGAACACTGGGGAGGTTCTTCCACTGAGTCATCGTCTGGAGCCCTATTTGACGGTCTGAGGCATCTCAAATGACAGGACAGCTTTCTCATCACCTCTAGAATCTTCTGTGTTGATTAGATCTATACCCATGGCTAGAACTATTCCAGACTGGGAACTAACGCTGCTGGTTATCAGAACTACATACAGTATCTCAGCGCTATCATTGAAAGTAATGTTTCAATTTATTGCGGACTATTACTATCATATTATAGAATCAGCCTTAACCAACCCTATTATATTTTTTCCATCATCGACAGAGCTATTTTATCCGAGAAGATTTCAAAAGCACAGAATATTCTTTTTAAAAGATGGTCTTAAATTAGGACTGACCGTGAACTGTGGGACGCCATCTTGAAGTTGTAAGTAGTGCTATCAGCGGCCGCCGGGGCGCCACGGGTAACATATTGTTCGCGTTATCGCTGACTCTGACAACACCACATATTTCTTCTTTAGTTCTATTTTCCTCTCCATATTCTTTTTAACACATTTATCAGTACTCTCTCAGTGCCGTTATCTCTTGAAATAAAGGTGAAAAAAGCTTGCAGCGTTATTTCAAAATATGTGCAAGTGTTTCAAATAAAATATAATATTTATTTTAAGGTCCACGCTGAGAAGATATGGTTTTAAATATATTTTTTTAATATTAATTTATTATATATTATATTTTATGCAGATACTCACACACACACTTTTTACCGAGCAAATACCAATTAAATGAAAATACTTAGAATTTAGGGCAAATATTAAATTTATAAAAGCGTGCCTTACCCACGAACAAAAACCAATCAACATTATTATTTAACAATGACCAGTGAAATAGTAAGAACATCTATAGACAACAAAACAATATTGAGATAATATTAAAAATAGTAAGTGTTCAATTGATTTCAAAGATGGATTATTAAGTGTTGATATACTGAGCTCATTGGGGCCGTAGTGACTCAGTCTAATGGGGCCGTAGTGACTCAGTCTAATGGGGCCGTAGTGACTCAGTCTAATGGGGCCGTAGTGACTCAGTCTAATGGGGCCGTAGTGACTCAGTATAATGGGGCCGTAGTGACTCAGTATAATGGGGCCGTAGGGACTCATTCTAATGGGACCGTTGCGACTCAGTCTAATGGGGCCGTAGTGACTCAGTATAATGGGGCCGTAGGGACTCATTCTAATGGGACCGTTGCGACTCAGTCTAATGGGGCCGTAGTGACTCAGTATAATGAGACCGTAGCGACTCAGTCTAATGGGGCCGTAGTGACTCAGTATAATAGGGTCGCAGTGACTCAGTATAATGGGGCCGTAGTGACTCAGTCTAATGGGGCCGTAGTGACTCATTCTAATGGGGCCGTAGTGACTCAGTCTAATGGGGCCGTATAACGAGTCAGGAAGGTGGGATGAAGGCGCGCAATCTGTACTCGGCAGTAATTACTACGTCATTAAGCTTCAAGGCCCGCGTCAATTACTCCAACAAGAGCAGGTGGAGAGGGGTGGGGGTGTATTTATCTGGAGAGGAAGTTCTGAGCCTGGAAAAGGCGGGGAAGGGGGCGTCAAACGAGCTTTCTTCTTCTTCTTTCTGGGTTTTTTTTCCTCTTCCTTTTAGCAACAGAAATCTATTTCATCGAGTGGTCGTCATTTTCCCATCGACAGCCCCTCCCCCTCCCATTGTTTCACCCTTTTATATTAGTTTGTTTTCTGTTTCTTCCTTTCCACTTTCTTAATACTTGAGAAGAAGGGGAGAAAGATTTAGGAGCCGTATTTTTGTTCAAAATAAATAAAATATTGCTTCGGTAGAAACGTTTGGCTTAATTTTCTCCACTTGGTGATATCAACATTTGTTGATATATATACATATATCTTGAGTGTAGTGGATTTTGAATAAACTCTAAGTTTGTAATGTTCTTGTTTAAGAGTGTTCATCATAGCAGGCCCAACTCAGCTTCCAGCTCTTGAGAGGTTTGGGAGTAAAATATATTAATAATATTTAGCACCGCGTCTTACTATCCGTTCGGGTTATACGCTTTAAGTACTATTCACGCTAATGGATTAGGAATTGGGGGGGTTGAATTAGAGGAAGTGAACCCGCATTTGCGTGGAGGGAGAGTGGAAAACCATTTAGGAAAAACTAAACCCCTAGTTCACTTGACCGAGATTCGAACCTCGATCTCCCCGTCCTCAGCAGTCGAGCTAAACATGACTAGCGCGTTAGCCAACTACGCCACTGAGGCGGGTTTGGGAGTTAAAGAGAAAAGATAAGAACATAAAAGTGTGCAGTGCATTCGTATTTGAACGATTACTCGACATTTTCTAGGGGGACAAAGTTTCTTGTTAATAACAGAAATATGTGTCTTTTATGACAGAATGAAGATTCGTTCACAATGGTTATATGTATTGCAATTTTTTAAATGATTAAAAAACGACCTTTTCAACGCAGTTTTTATCCAAATATAATCTAATATTTCCCCAATGTTCAGTATTAGGAACGTCTATTAACTCTTTCTCTTCATTAATGTTCAATCAGAAATTATCCACGTGTAATAGTGTTGGTGTAAAGTTACTATTTCTACCCGACTGTACCACAGAGTTGATTGACAGGTGATGCTCGCTCTTAAAGTCCACTAAGCTCAGGACAGATAATCAACAACTGTTGATATCACCAACTGGAGGGGATTGAACCGAACTTATCTACTGAAGAAATAGTTTATTTATTTTGTCCAATCAAAAGTGTTGGCACATATTTCCCTAATAACAAGCTGAATAGAAGCGTCCCTGGCCGGGTGAGACGTGTATACTCTGGTAAGTAAAAAATGGAGCATTTAAAGATAACATTCCCGTCAGTCAGAGTTTGACATGTCACTACTGTAGAACATATGACGTCATTAGCTGTCTCAGTCACGTGGACAGTCGTCATTGGCCGAACGTCACTAGCGTCAGCCTATCGGGAAATAGTTGGGACTATATTAGCACTCGTATCTTCTTATAACTGAGCGTATAACCCGAACGGGTAGTAAGACGCGGTACTAAATATTAATATTATTATTATTATAACTGGACAGCAAAATATTACAAATCAATGTTTTTTTAACTTAGGGAAGGAACTATGAGACATATTTGTTTTTCTGGCACCGCCTCTTACCACCCGTCCGGGTGAATATTCACATAGATTGATTAAGGATGAAGGTAAGGTAGTATTTAAAATAAATGTACTCGCATTTGCGTGAAGGAAAAATTCACCTCAATACACCCAACTGGTTTACAAAACCTGATCTCCCAGTCACCAAACCCGACCGGAGGAGGTCCACGCCTTAATCCACGTGAACACCGATGCAGGGGATAGGTTGGAAACCAACCCGTATATTAATATATATGTGTGAGCTCCCTCCCCCCCTCGATTCGAACTAAGGATACTTAGTCTAGTGCCGTGAAATAGTTATATATGTCCCTCTCATCTCCTGGCTACAACAGGGTCAATGTTTGTGGATCAGAGAGTACTGGCTACAACAGGGTCAATGTTTGTGGATCAGAGAGTACTGGCTACAACAGGAGCAATGTTTGTGGATCAGAGAGTACTGGCTACAACAGGGTCAATGTTTGTGGATCAGGGAGTACTGGCTACAACAGGGTCAATGTTTGTGAATCAGAGAGTACTGGCTACAACAGGGTCAATGTTTGTGGATCAGAGAGTACTGGCTACAACAGGGTCAATGTTTGTGGATCAGAGAGTACTGGCTACAACAGGGTCAATGTTTGTGGATCAGAGAGTACTGGCTACAACAGGGTCAATGTTTGTGGATCAGAGAGTACTGGCTACAACAGGGTCAATGTTTGTGGATCAGAGAGTACTGGCTACAACAGGGTCAATGTTTGTGAATCAGAGAGTACTGGCTACAACAGGGTCAATGTTTGTGGATCAGAGAGTACTGGCTACAACAGGGTCAATGTTTGTGGATCAGGGGAGTACTGGCTACAACAGGGTCAATGTTTGTGAATCAGAGAGTACTGGCTACAACAGGAGCAATGTTTGTGGATCAGGGAGTAGTGGCTACAACAGGGTTAATGTTTGTGAATCAGAGAGTACTGGCTACAACAGGAGCAATGTTTGTGGATCAGGGAGTACTGGCTACAACAGGGTCAATGTTTGTGGATCAGAGAGTACTGGCTACAACAGGAGCAATGTTTGTGGATCAGAGAGTACTGGCTACAACAGGAGCAATGTTTGTGGATCAGGGAGTACTGGCTACAACAGGGTCAATGTTTGTGAATCAGAGAGTACTGGCTACAACAGGGTCAATGTTTGTGGATCAGAGAGTACTGGCTACAACAGGGTCAATGTTTGTGGATCAGAGAGTACTGGCTACAACAGGGTCAATGTTTGTGAATCAGAGAGTACTGGCTACAACAGGGTCAATGTTTGTGGATCAGAGAGTACTGGCTACAACAGGGTCAATGTTTGTGAATCAGAGAGTACTGGCTACAACAGGAGCAATGTTTGTGGATCAGGGAGTAGTGGCTACAACAGGGTTAATGTTTGTGAATCAGAGAGTACTGGCTACAACAGGAGCAATGTTTGTGGATCAGGGAGTACTGGCTACAACAGGGTCAATGTTTGTGGATCAGAGAGTACTGGCTACAACAGGAGCAATGTTTGTGGATCAGAGAGTACTGGCTACAACAGGAGCAATGTTTGTGGATCAGGGAGTACTGGCTACAACAGGGTCAATGTTTGTGGACTGGAGCGCACATCCTGATATATTGATCCTCTTCTTGAACTTACTGGGGGTCCAGATAAAGAGGGTTATCTGTCTAATCGTGTCAGGAGGTCCACAGCCCATACGACTCACCGGCCTAATATCTGGTGGGTAGTAATACACGGATACCCCAGGTGGGCAGTAAGACACGGATACCCCAGGTGGGTAGTAATACACGGATACCCCAGGTGGGCAGTAAGACACGGATACCCCGGGTGGGCAGTAAGACACGGATACCCCGGGTGGGCAGTAAGACACGGATACCCCGGGTGGGCAGTAAGACACGGATACCCCAGGTGGGCAGTAAGACACGGATACCCCAGGTGGGCAGTAAGACACGGATACCCCGGGTGGGTAGTAAGACACGGATACCCCAGGTGGGCAGTAAGACACGGATACCCCGGGTGGGCAGTAAGACACGGATACCCCAGGTGGGCAGTAAGACACGGATACCCCGGGTGGGCAGTAAGACACGGATACCCCGGGTGGGTAGTAAGACACGGATACCCCGGGTGGGTAGTAAGACACGGATACCCCAGGTGGGCAGTAAGACACGGATACCCCAGGTGGGCAGTAAGACACGGATACCCCGGGTGGGCAGTAAGACACGGATACCCCAGGTGGGCAGTAAGACACGGATACCCCAGGTGGGCAGTAAGACACGGATACCCCAGGTGGGCAGTAAGACACGGATACCCCAGGTGGGCAGTAAGACACGGATACCCCAGGTGGGCAGTAAGACACGGATACCCCGGGTGGGCAGTAAGACACGGATACCCCAGGTGGGCAGTAAGACACGGATACCCCAGGTGGGCAGTAAGACACGGATACCCCAGGTGGGTAGTAAGACACGGATACCCCAGGTGGGTAGTAAGACACGGATACCCCAGGTGGGCAGTAAGACACGGATAACCCAGGTGGGCAGTAAGACACGGATACCCCAGGTGGGTAGTAAGACACGGATACCCCAGGTGGGCAGTAAGACACGGATACCCCAGGTGGGCAGTAAGACACGGATACCCCAGGTGGGCAGTAAGACACGGATACCCCAGGTGGGTAGTAAGACACGGACTAAGTCACGTGAGAGGCTCGAACCCCGGCGGGTTGGACCTCTCTGGAGGGTAAGAGGGATAGTGGGGGTGGTAAGAAGGGTGATTTCTCAAATTAGGGGTGCTCTGCTAACCAAGCGTGGCGGGTAGACTAGTAGCAGGGGGAGGAGGTGATGTGGTCTGAGAGACTGGGACAGCGACGGAAGAGCTTTGCTGGAGTGAGAATATTACAGCGTCACTATATCAACCCTCTACGTCACTTTATCTACCCTCTACGTCACTATATCAACCCTCTACGTCACTATATCTACCCTCTACGTCACTATATCTACCCTCTCAACAAGATACCGACATTCACCTTTGAGCAGAGATGACTTCATTCCAGCGTGACCCACCTCACCAATGCTGCCAACATTCCATCGTAATATTTCCCTCCAAATGAGAGCTCCTGACAAGATTAGCGGTGTCTACTGTCAGGGTTCATTGCAAGAAGAAGTGTGGGGGCGGTATTGCTCTCATGGGACAACTGACTGGCTGTTGTGACCCGCACACTATCTCTATTAGATGTGATCACTTTAATTTCCAACACACAGATATCAACAGTTGTTGAATATTTGTATTTATCTCGGTGTACTTTGAACAGGACTTTTTAAATGAAGAGAGAAAATCGACAGATATTCAACAACTGTTGATATCAACACATGTGTGGAAAATTAAAGTACGCGTATATTAATGTTCTCAGTCCAGAATGAACGAAAGTGAATGCTGATAAGAACTGTTGGTATATTTAAACTTAGTTTAGGGTTAACCCTGTTTAGATCATTAAGTTAGTCTGTAAGTCTATATCCCTGTGTTGGTCCTGTTACCCTGATATTACAACTCCTGGGGTCGATGTTGTTCTAATGAATGTTTCTATTCGTGTGGTCGAGCTTGTGGTTTGAATAATTTCCCCACCCTCGCACAGTATAAGGGTTAGGGGAGGTTAATTAATGCAATGAAAACACCCCCATCAAAACAGAGGACTAAAATGGTTACCAAATCCTTGTGGTTGGAGTGAGGACCTGGTTTCCCTCCCGCTGGTAACAAGATTGTCTCTGTAATACTTACCATACGACGAGACTAGGCCCTGGTTAACTACAGAGGCCCCCTAGTTCACTACAGAAGCCCCTAGTTCAATAAAAAGGCCCCTAGTTCATTACAGAAGCCCCTAGTTCAATAAAAAGGCCCCTAGTTCACTACAGAAGCCCCTGGTTCAATAAAAAGGCCCCTAGTTCACTACAGAAGCCCCTGGTTCAATAAAAAGGCCCCTAGTTCATTACAGAAGCCCCTAGTTCACTACAGAAGCCCCCTAGTTCATTACAGAAGCCCCTTAGTTCACTACAGAAGCCCCTTAGTTCACTACAGAAGCCCCTTAGTTCACTACAGAAAGCCCCCCTAGTTCACTACAGAAGCCCCCCTAGTTCATTACAGAAGCCCCTTAGTTCACTACAGAAGCCCCTTAGTTCACTACAGAAGCCCCTAGTTCAATAAAAAGGCCCCTAGATCACTACAGAAGCCCTGGTTCAATAAAAAGGCCCCTAGTTCACTACAGAAGCCCCTGGTTCAATAAAAAGGCCCCTAGTTCATTACAGAAGCCCCTAGTTCAATAAAAAGGCCCCTAGTTCACTACAGAAGCCCCCCTAGTTCATTACAGAAGCCCTTTAGTTCACTACAGAAGCCCCTAGTTCAATAAAAAGGCCCCTAGTTCCCCACTAGGAATATACCACCTTTTCTCGAGGCTACATTCAGGATATTTGCTTAGTTAAAGATCTTTATTTTCTCTTCTTATAGAATTTAAAACATAAATATAAAATTTAACAGCTATGTGATCCATTAAATATCAGGGTCTGGCAGGATTCACCCTCCTCATCGTGTTCGCTTGAATTAAAGTCGTCAGTAATGGACACTACTGACGTTGTGAGACTCCGAAAGACAAGACTGTACCGGGCGAGGGTTTGTCCTCTTATTGGCAAGATTGAACGATATCCGTCAACTGACAGTAAGGTCAAGCAACACGCCTTACCACCCGTCCCGCCTGAATCCACGCGGAGGGGGCGAGGGAAAACACCTCAGAACTGTCTGCTGGTATCAGAACACCAACCTCTCCACCACCAGCAACCCAGACAAGACACGAACGAAGCCTTGTCCCCCCAGTGAGTGTAAACAAACCACATCTGTGACTTCCTATCAAAATAACCATATTTATATTATTATTATTATTTATTACTATTCGATCAGTGACTGGAAATATCTCTTGTGTTGGAAGGAACAAGACTATTAGGAAGTATTTTAAATGAATGGAACTTTGTATTCGCTTTTAAGGAGGATGTAGGAGCACATTATAAAGGTGATAATAAAGTGCAGAGTATAAACGAATCCCGACCCACCCGGATGTGAGTCGGGCGCGCTATCCAGTAATCTAAACACATTCCCACGCTCCAGTGTTATATCTTCCTCAGAGCCAAGTCTTCTATACAACGAGGGGGAAAGGGGGGGGGTTGTTAATAAAGCGAGGTGAGAGCTGTAGGTCCTAGCAACGAATGACCCCCGCGGAGTGACAGCCTATGAAGCCCTTGTCTGATTTTACCAGCGAGACGGGAGGTTGCTCGGAATTACCTGGGAGTGTTTCAGGTGGTGCTATCTATCTATTTACCTGGGAGTGTATTTCCAGGTGGTGCTATCTATCTATTTACTGTGGATTCACGCGTTCGCCGAAAGACAACAGCGGAACAGAAACGTGGTCACGTGACGAGCTATAAGCCAATCACAAGAGCGAGCTGTTCTGCTAAAGTTCAACTCATCTATATTGCATTCGCTCTGCCTGAGATGTTCGGCACAGGAGAACCAATCATATCTCAGAACCAACCATCTCAGACCAGTGCGCATGCGCTGTAGAGCTAGAAGCGAGCAGACAGCCTCATTGTCCGTTGTGAGGAGATTTGTAATCACCAGTTAATGTAGATCTTGTGTCGATGTATTGGATTGAGCCACGACACAGCGTTAATATTTTATGATCTAAGATATATCAGCTGTTTTAAGTCAGCGTTGCAATGCATCATGGGTCGACACACAGCGGACGTGTGTCCCGGCGTGTAACTAAGACGAGTCAATTTAACAGCCGCCAACATCCATTATCAACCGATATATTTATTATCTTACCACCCACTCAGGTTATACACATACGTACTAATTACGCTAACGGGTAGGAAGGTTGAATTTAGAGAAAGTGTACCCGCATTTGCTTAGAGAACGTGGGAAACCATTAAGAAAACGCCACCCACAGTACACCCGACCGGGATAAAGCCACGAGAGTAGCGTCTTAGACCGTGTGGCCACCAAACAAGGCCTGATGTAAAACAATCTTCAGTTAAGTTGCTACACGGCCTATCTCCGTCAAATGTCCCGGCCACCAGGTGGTGGGTGGTGTTTTATCCACCTCCTGGAAACCTCTGAGCCTGCGAAAGTTCCCAGTCCGCAGCTTGGGCCGTTTTTTATGAGGGCAATTCCTCACGGCGAGTGGGGGGGGGGGGGGAAGCACCGGGCAATAAAATACAAGTGTTCCCCTGTTAGTTGGTGTAAATATTAAGGTAAATAAAGACCTCCTTACTTCCGTCGTTTGGAGCTCTTGTTTTCAGTGCCCAACCGAGTTGTTGTTAGAGTTTTAAATATATTCACATTGCTCTTTCACGTTGAGATGAAGTTAGTGCCATAAGTGCAAACAAAAACTAAACTTAAAGCTGGAGATTTTAAAACAAAGAACCTTAAACCACTGGTGGACACGTGGACAAAGTGGTCAGTCTAACCTAATCTGATTGGCTCTGCGCCGGTCACGTGGAGTTGAAGGTTCGAATACATGCCCAGGTGTGGCTGTGGTTTCTCATTCTCCTAACATACAAATTCGTATACATTTCCTCTAAATACTAAGCTTCCGGCCGGATAAAAGAAGAGGAAGAAAACCAAAGGAGTAAACAAAATGGGATGTGTCGGTGAAAAGATGAAAGCCACAATCATCCCCATTATTTTTGGCTGTGCCCAAGTTTCGATAGAATACATTCCCCCCTTCAACCCTCCACCCACCCAGGGACAAGGTCATTTTGATTTAACGTGGACTAGAGCTATTTTCATTCACCTCTAAATAAACTTAACCTAAGTAACAACGTATTATTGACAATGATAAGATCAACATCGGTGGTCGCACGGTATAAGGTGAAATTTTTCGCAATAACAGGACCGCTGATGACTGGAAAATCAGGGTTTGAATCCCGGTCAGCTGTACTTAGGGTGGGTTTTTTCCCCTAAATTATTATCAACTCTCCCTCCACGCAAAGTCAAGTTCACTTATAATGATTTAACCCTCCTCATCTTGAACACACTATCGTGTTACTAAACGTGGTGACCGTCCCCTAGGGGTGTACAGAGCTCGCAAGGGTCAAAGTAAACTCAGATCTCCTTAACTTCAACTTGGAAACATAATATTGAAGATCTCTAATAATGAAATGTTTCAACACATCTACTAAACATTATTTTAACTCTGACCAGAGGTTATATGACGTCTGTTAGTGAATATAGTGCCAACTTCTGGTGATTAGAGGGTGTCATGATCAGCACAACGAGCCCCCCCCCCCACCCCCGGCCCTTAATCTCAGTTTTCTAGACCAGAGCCCATTTCATTCAAGTCTCTCCTCATTTTTCCTCACGAGGCTGAGTTACCCAGTGCTTGGGATCGAACCAGAGACCTCTGGATCCGTATCCAGGAACTGTGACCACTGGACCACGGTCAACTGTGACGTAGCAGAGATAAACTCGGATAATACGGAGAGTGGGATAGTTGCGACTCTAAATGTAATGGATCATGTATAAATAAATAGATTTGTGTGTCGACTTCTACTTAACCTCGTACACCCCTAGTTCCTGTTACAACGCGCCCCTAAAGCCCCCCCCCCCCACACACAATAATGTGTTTCCGGCCACGAAAATTCTCGAGGAGAAAACATCGTCCAACGAACCGTTATTTGGTGAAGGTTCATTTGTTTACTTGACCGGGCCGGTTGCTGTTCATCTAACGAGCCAGTGAGGATGTTTTATAAGAGGGAATAAATATTGTGGATTTTTTTGTTGGTTATGTAAAAAAAAATTGGGGGATGAACCCTCAAATTCTAGCGAACCACTTCTCGTATAGAGAAATTATTGTCTTTATCTTAATATCTCAATAATATTCAACCGGGCTTCAAACATTTTACTTGGAGTCAGTATAGATCCGACATAATTCAGTAAAATATAAAAAACATCCAAAGCCTTTAATTGTTTATAAATTGTGAATGTAAAGTTTTTAAAAACTTCTCTCGCCACAGTAATATATCTCATCGAATCGAGGCTCCGAATGTTAGCGCCTGCTATATCTATCTACGCAACCCGTGTTACAGAACCGCACTACAGGTTGCCATTTGTGATACTCACAGGCGTCCAACAATCTATTACAATACATTTACATTGTTCTTTTAGTGCTATTTGCTTTTTATTACATTACCAGACTCATCAACTGCTTAATATAAGGGGAAAGGATGAGGAAGATGATTTTTGAGAATATTTACCCGTATTGGTGTGGAGAGAGGATGATAAAAACAAAGTTTAAAATCGTGTGTTAATCACCTGGTCGAGATTTGAACATGGTAGGCCAGTCTACAAACTCGTCCGACACCTTAGCTTGGTAGGCAGCGTGTCCTGGGTTCGATTCCAAGCATGGACAATGAAGGTATTATTTGTGAAATGTGGGTTTTCCCCCTTTAGCAGTGATGAATTAACGCCCAGGGGGCTGGTTGTTGTGAAGGTTCTATATGTAATTTAGTTTTTGATTCCTGTACAGGTATAAAGTATGCTATACGTTAAATACCTCAAGTAAAACTACTGTAATATATTCATACGTCAAGCCCTCTACAGTTGCCGCCATTGTACATATAAAATAGCAATAATAATAATAGTAAATGATATCAGAGTTGACCTCAACACAAAACATTTACACGGCGAGTATTTCACAGAGATTTCCTCTGACCAAGTCTTGCTTTTACACGCTAATGCGGGTACATTTACTCTAAACTCTAGCTTCCTCCCCCCCTCCTTCAGCGCAAATGTCGATAGTCCGTACGAGAGGTATGAAAAGTTGTAAAGAGAAAAAATAAATATATTTATATTTTAATAAATAATAACTGAGAACGCAAACTTAAAATAAGTGTTCTTTATTTATTTTACTAAAAAGTTTTTATGGGTCCATTTTTTTCTCTCTGGATAATTCCCGCCATACTGCTAGCCCCGGTGTGTGTTTCCAACTGGGGGGGGGGGGCAGTCTCGCCCATAATTTATAAATTTGCATAATAAAGAGTGTGTAGGTAGCCCCGGGAGTGAGTTACTGCTGATAAGGATAATGAAGGAGGTCCTGATAAGGATATCACGCGAGCTACAGGATGCGCAGTTGCAAGACAAGACCATCAGGAGGTGCCAACCTGACGGGCGATATATCCCTGTCTGCTCTACGTTTATAGGAGGGGGGGATAGTTTTAATTATATTTTATAAATAGAGGAGGTTATATCAGTATATGGTTCACATCCCAACTTAACCTAGAGTAGCATTTCTAAAAGCGTGAGTTCACTTCCCAACAAACATAAACCATTTTGAGATTGGGTTTGATGTGTTTGTCTAAGAACTAATGTTAGGGGGGGGGGGGTAACCATGAGCTTACGAGACAACATTTGCTGTCCTTAGAACAACAACAATAGTTTGTTTTCGGTCCACAATTTTGTTTAGTAGACAGATCTAGATTAATTCTCTTCACTTGGTAGTAATTAAAGTTTTTGATTATCTGTCGTGAGCTTAGAGGACTTTTTAAATAAATAAAGAATGTCCTGTTCCAAGTCCACTAAGATCACAATAAATAATCAACAACCGTTGATATCACCAAGTGGAGGGAATTCAACTGAGGCTATGGTTTATTTATTTTGAAAAGTGTAAAGATACAGAACTTGACTCTTTACAAAATAAACAGTTGTAACCCAATACCAGCGCCTTCATTTGTGCACTTACCGCGTGTGTTTAGAAAGTGCACGCTAGGGGTTGCAATAAGAGCAAGCAAGGTCTGGTTGTTGTGTTGGCGGTCCTGATGACACCCTCCCCACCAATCAACACCCTGATATCGCCCACACCCTCCAATTACCGGACTATTGTCGGGGCAGGACAATGCGAGGACATTATTTAGCGGAAAATAGCCCGGACAACGACAATAGGTTATCACTGAGAGACAATCAAGTGCTGATGTGCACAACTGGGAGGTCTGGTCTTCCCTGGATGTACAGGCTGGAGCAACATCCACACCTCACTGGCTGGAGCAACATCCACACCTCACTGGCTGGAGCTACATCCACACCTCACTGGCTGGAGGCAACATCCACACCTCACTGGCTGGGCAACATCCACACCTCACTGGCTGGGCATACATCCACACCTCACTGGCTGGGCAACATCCACACCTCACTGGCTGGGGCAACATCCACACCTCACTGGCTGGAGCAACATCCACACCTCACTGGCTGGAGCAACATCCACACCTCACTGGCTGGAGCAACATCCACACCTCACTGGCTGGAGCAACATCCACACCTCACTGGCTGGAGCAACATCCACACCTCACTGGCTGGGGCAAACATCCACACCTCACTGGCTGGGGCAACATCCACACCTCACTGGCTGGGCAACATCCACACCTCACTGGCTGGAGCTACATCCACACCTCACTGGCTGGAGCAACATCCACACCTCACTGGCTGGAGCTACATCCACACCTCACTGGCTGGAGCTACATCCACACCTCACTGGCTGGAGCTACATCCACACCTCACTGGCTGGAGCTACATCCACACCTCACTGGCTGGAGCAACATCCACACCTCACTGGCTGGAGCAACATCCACACCTCACTGGCTGGAGCAACATCCACACCTCACTGGCTGGGCAACATCCACACCTCACTGGCTGGAGCAACATCCACACCTCACTGGCTGGGGCAACATCCACACCTCACTGGCTGGAGCTACATCCACACCTCACTGGCTGGAGCTACATCCACACCTCACTGGCTGGAGCTACATCCACACCTCACTGGCTGGAGCTACATCCACACCTCACTGGCTGGAGCTACATCCACACCTCACTGGCTGGAGCTACATCCACACCTCACTGGCTGGGCATACATCCACACCTCACTGGCTGGAGCTACATCCACACCTCACTGGCTGGAGCAACATCCACACCTCACTGGCTGGGCAACATCCACACCTCACTGGCTGGAGCAACATCCACACCTCACTGACTGGAGCAACATCCACACCTCACTGGCTGGAGCAACATCCACACCTCACTGGCTGGGCAACATCCACACCTCACTGGCTGGGCAACATCCACACCTCACTGGCTGGGGCAACATCCACACCTCACTGGCTGGGGCAACATCCACACCTCACTGGCTGGAGCTACATCCACACCTCACTGGGTGGAGCTACATCCACACCTCACTGGCTGGAGCTACATCCACACCTCACTGGCTGGAGCTACATCCACACCTCACTGGCTGGAGCAACATCCACACCTCACTGGCTGGAGCTACATCCACACATCACTGCGTGGGCTACATCCACACCTCACTGGCTGGAGCTACATCCACACCTCACTGGCTGGGGCAACATCCACACCTCACTGGCTGGGGCTACATCCACACCTCACTGGCTGGGCTACATCCACACCTCACTGGCTGGGGCAACATCCACACCTCACTGGGTGGAGCTACATCCACACCTCGAGGTCTAGTTGTCCTCTCACCAGAAGGTACCCACACACCAATGAAAGCTCGACTATCAACAATAACAGTTTAGCCTGGGGATGAATTTGACGCTCGTTCCCTCGTGTTGATTTGAATCTGTGGACCGGCCGCCATTAACAGGAGTTAACTCGCGTAACTCCCGGGGTTAACTGCTCTCGAGTTAAGTGTAACCGCCGGTTGATGGTCGTACAAACATTACCCGAGCTTCAGAAAATAACAACATCTGTTCAGGGAGTACACAGAATCACGGGCTACAGTGGAGCGCTCTACAGGCAGTAAGTGTAACCAGTACCGGACCGAGGGTCGCTGGTTTGTTTCCCGCCGCATACACGTTATCAGCGTGCGTGTTCACTAGTAGAGGAAGCTTGGACATAGAGGAAATGTACCCGAATTTGCGTACTTGATACATTAGAAGCTATTCTACGGAGAAGGTTTAATCCAAGCACTGTCCCCCTTACACGTCAACGTGAGAGTTAGAAAGAGAAGGGGTAGTTCCCCTGTGATAACATTTCCTCTCTTCCGCTGACGAATGGACACACTCACTCCACTATTATCGCCTGGAAAACATTGACTTACATTTCAAAAACCTTCCTTTTCTTGTTTCCTATCCTAGACATGGTTCCGCGGACATTTTTAATCCTGTTAGGAAGAATCCTTCATCCTATTTTCGTGTAATAATCCAAATAACCAGAGTTGGAGACGATTCGAAGGAAACAAATGTTGTATTACAATGGGAGAATATTATATTACTATTTAAGAATTTATGGTTTTTGTTTAATCACTGTGTGTTCAAAACTCACCGCAAACACACACGTGAGAGATTCCATTGTCTCGTCCTTCCGTGACGTCACAGTTTTAGTTTGTTATGCTGTAGAGAACACAAGAAGCGGCAAAGGTCGACTCCATCGACCCATAGAAAATATGAAGGTAGAGTTACTTGATATAATTTGATTACGTCATTGCTTACGTCACCGGTACACAACAGTTATGTTTTAATACTAAAACAACCAAACATACATATTTTAAAACATAGAATAATGACTTAATATTGTACATTGGTATAGATCTAAAAGGTTTATTAATTATTAAAAGTTCCTATCTGTGACCTGATTTTTTAACAACTTAGTTCGTCTTCCATATAGCGTAGCTTTGTGTATGTAACGTGCTGGCTTGTGTACTGAGTGACGTCACAAGCTCAGCCAACCAGATGTATTGTGTACTAAGTGACGTCACAAGCTCAGCCAACCAGATGTTTGTGTACTAAGTGACGTCACAAGCTCAGCCAACCAGATGTCTGGCTCCAGTCTGAGAGACATTGAGAGGAACCTAGGCCACGGCTCTAATTGATATCGTGTCTGTATTCGTGAGCGTGAGAGGTTTCCCCATTGTCTGACGGGGATACTCTCGTGAGGAGGGAGGGGTGTAACGATCAAGACCATTAGCAAGACCAGGAGAGGGGAGGGTGGGGGGCTCCTCTGAACTGGACCGCGAGCACGGGTCGATGTTTCCACACCAGGAGTGTCGCGTGTTGGGGAGCTTGGGTAATCTATCTGCCTTATCTGCCTCAATCTGCCCCTTATCTGCTCAATCTGCCTCTTATCTGCCTCTCTCATCCGATATTATCATCTCTTCCTTCTTAACCCAACAACCCGAACGTTGGTTTTATGTGGGCTGGCTAGTGTTTCCTGCACCATCTGGTAGAAGTCCCATGTACAAGGGGAGTTCAGGAAGTGAGGTGGTTCCCCGTTGCCTTTCACATTGAATTTCAACGAGCGAGCGGGAAGGAACCTACCAATTTGCCAGAAAAGGTATATTCACATAACTTCCCAGGTTATTTTACATTCCGCAATCAAGACGGGACCGCCGGCTTTATTTACCCTCCGAAGGAAGTTGTGCTACCTATTTTTGTTTATCAGTGAGAGTGTTGGGCCCCAATTGGCCGCACGGATAGTGTGCTCGACTGGGTTGACCCTAGCCACATTCCGGTGCAGTTCCTGTTGCTCTAGACAAGGCTGGAACTACATACTAGACTCAGGAGGTCCCAGATGCTAGTCTAGACCACCCCTTTCAGTGGTAAATTGATCTAACGCGCCACTTTCGCGATAGACTGGACAGGAGATCAGGGTTCGAATACTGACAAGGTGTATTGAGGATGTGTTTTTACCTAAATTACCCCAAACACTCATCCAGGCAGATGCGGTTGCATCCCTTCTAATGAGTACCTTCTCCATCCTTATCAGCCGAGACCAGATATCATTCCGACCTTACCCCGGCGGTGTTAAGACGCTCCACCCGGCACGGGATGGTCGTGAATACGTCGTGCAGTTAATAGAACACGCAGAGTTCTCTAATTAGATCGAAACAGTCTCGAGCTCCCGCCGTATCCATTACTGGGAAGCTTTCTGGTGGCTTTGTTCTGGTTCTCTTGTTTCTCACTCGGAGGAGCCCGCAGCCAGGAGCCAGGAGCCACTGTGTAAATAAGGCTCTCCAGACATAATTTAATTACTGCACTCGCTTATATCTGCCCCGCGCGGGGAACAACCGACTAACCCACACTTGTCTTAGTGACCCAGAGTCGCGGCATTTCACACGACACTACTTCCCTACAAATGTTACTACATTTTATCTATATTCTACCTCCCTCATCCCTAGACCAGTCTTGTAGTTAAACGGTGACGCAGAATAGAAACAGCAAACTGTCTATATCCAAACACGACTTACTGTTCAGCTAATAGCGCCTAGATAAGATGTAGTAATCTAGTTTAGTTTGTAAGTCGTGTGCTAATATAGCTTGTAGGTTTATACTGTAAATGTGTTCTAGCAACGCGTCTTACTACCCGTCCGTGGTGAACGCCCTTGTACTAATAACACCAATGTGCTAGGAATTAGAAAGGTTTAATTTCTACCAAGTGTACCCGCACTTGTGTGAAAGGATAGTTAGAAACCATAAGGGAAAATTCACCCTTAGTACACCCGGTACCCCGATATCCCCAACGAGACGTGCGAATTGATGTTAAACGCCTCTAAAAGTGACTATTGCCAGTAATTGCTCGGTTTATTTCCCCCCGCGCACAGACGTCAGCATACCCTCCAGGCGCAGGTTAAGGGAACGCTACTCTACAATAAACACACGTAGCCTTGGGATCGTTTACAAGCAAGATCTGGTATCTGCTATCGCGAACCTTAGTACAAGACATACATAACTACTCCAACATGTCTGCTACGCTGGCAGAGCAACCTTGTTATGAGTAGTCAGTATTCCTCTATAATGTTTATAGTTCATTACATCATATGCGCTTTCAGTCACGTACGTCCAAGAAAGTTATGTAAGTAAAAACAAACATCCCAACATTGATCAAGGTTATGACGAAAAATGTTTTCGCGGTTTTTACATCCAAACTTTTTGATGGTCAAAATAAAACAAATATTTCTCTAGTAGAAACACAGAGTTTAATTTTCTTCACATGGTAATATCAACAATGTTGATGAATATCTGTTGAGGGTGTCCTGGATTTTAACGACAACTTTTTATCTTCATTTAAAATGTTCTATATTCGTGACACATATTCAACAGCTGTTTATCTCCCGTCCCGTACACTCCGCCATAAAGTAAGACTGTTACCGTTCAGGGTAGACTAAGTGTACTAACACCGTAATAATTTCAACGCCGCACTTCTACTGCCGAGAGGAGGAGAATAATACGGACCAGCATACCGTATCTGGATGTGAGGGAGAATTTGTCAAGTGTTACATATGGGGCTGAAATAAGGACCTGTGGGAAAAGGAGAAGAAATATTTAGAAAGCTTTGAGACGTGGTACCGGAGTAGAATATAGAGGATAAAGTGGACAGGTCAAGTTACTAAGGAAGAAGATCTAAGAGGAGTCAATAGAAATGCAGGTAATTATACGAAGAAGTTCCAACTGGATGGGTCATATTATGAGAATAAATGGCTTATTAAGTCTTGTTATACAAGACAAAGGTAAAAGGGACGAGAAACGCCAAGAATACAACCGATAGATGGTCTCAACCACCAAAATAAGATGATATTTTAGAATATAAAAAATTAAAACTACTGATAGGACAAACATACAATTCAACGGACCTGTCGAAAGACAGAACGCCTACTAATAATAAGACATCTGAAGGAGGCTGCCATCTGTTCGTGGCACTTTATTTATCTCTCAATGTGAGATGTGAGTTAGACGCTTGTTCGCCTGCACACCATTATAAACACAGCTATTACAACATTCCCACCGCCTTATTGATTGTGTACACACATTTAGCACACACACACACACGCGGTCTTGTCGCTGAGTGGGGCCCCCCTCCCATCTCTCGAGAGGATGCCCACCAGATATTTGCTAAGCTCAACTGTAGATGAGCTTTTACCGAGCTTTCGTATCAAACATATTGTAGGAATTTAATCTTACACTCGGGGGTTAGAGCAGGTTCGAGAGATTAAAAAGCTCGGGGAACTGTCTCTGAAATAACTACGATAAAAATATAAGACTGGTAAACCTTACCCGGGGTATGAACCGGGAACTACATGATCTCACATACCAGTGAGAGTTGGATGCTCTACCCAGGTTGTCTGGGAAGGACCAACAAGGATGAAGGGGAGTAATAAGATGGAGGGACTGATAGGATCAGTGGGTGCACCTGCTCCAGTCTACGTGTCGTTCAAGTTGAGACGCCGGCAAACTCACACACCCAAGATTTCCCTGCACAACGTAGTGACGTGGAGAGTGACTGGAAGTTTACCTAGCGCTGAGGAAACATCTAGCAATCTATCTACAATATATACGTACCTTGACTCTAGTACAAAACTGTATCTACACTATCGCTGAGGAAGCATCTAGCAATCTATCTACAATATATACGTACCTTGACTCTAGTACAAAACTGTATCTACAAATGGCCGTCACTACACTAGCGCTGAGGAAGCATTTAGCAATCTATCTACAATATATACGTACCTTGACTCTAGTACAAAACTGTATCCACAAATGGCCGTCACTACACTAGCGCTGAGGAAGCTCGCACCTTGTCGGACATGTGCGACAACAAACGAGACCAAACTACATTACAGCAAAGCCGTAGGTACGCAAAGGGGGGGGGGGACCCCCGCTACGGATTGTGTAATCTCGCTGAAACGTACGAAAAGATAAAATGTACGAAGACACGTAGACCTAAACGGACCTGTCAACTTCAATGGGAACAACGTGTGTGAGTGGAACATGAGTGGAAGCTACAGAACACACCAAAGGGAGGGGGAGGGGGGGCTATAGTGACGTAGATACAGACATAGATTTTACATACACGTTCCAAAATAGTTAGCGTCTTGAAATAACCAAGTAAAAACAATCGATAGTATACTTTAATTCAAATACTCCGGGCACGGAACGACTCCTGGATAGCTCAGTGGTTTGAGCATTGTCATACTAAGTCTAAGTTCCAGGTTCGATTCCAGTGTACAAGTGTTATTGGTTATTATAAGCTGGCTAGAGAGATAGCCTACAAGCGTGCAAAGGCGTATTTCTCGTCGTGTCCGGTGTCGGAATTATAACCTGGCAGGTGCTGTTTTTACTCTCAACCTCTCTCTCTCACACTCGCTGTAAGCTTCCCCACAACCCCCCATTTCATGCTCTCAGCTCGTCAGAGTGAAGACTCGAACTCTCCTGACAGGGAGCAAGACAGAACTCGAGCCGCGTGAAGCCTTCCATCCAATTGACCACATCAAGTCTCCCGAGGTAACTGGAGTTATCGACTCCTCCTATCAGTTCCCCCTCCTATTGTGTAGACCTGCCGGTAATTTGACAGTCCCTGCGCTCGTCATTTCTACACGCGTGTCAATCTGTCCTTCAGCCGTCATCTCCCCCTCCTCCACGTCAAACTCACGTCTTATACATCGCCCGCCATGTGAGTGACGGTTCTCCTCACTGCTGCCGAGTTTCAAGGGGGAACTGCTGTCAGGAGTGGGATGGAGCTATTAGGAGACTCGTACAAGGTCCTTATGTCCCCAGGTCACACCGTGATCACCTTCAAGACAATCTAGCAGGATAACTGGTGTCAGAAGTGGGATGGAGCTATTAGGAGACTTGTACAAGGTCCTTATGTCCCCAGGTCACATCATGATCACCCTCAAGACAATCTAGCAGGATAACTGGTGTCAGAAGTGGGATGGAGCTATTAGGAGACTCGTACAAGGTCCGTATGTCCCCAGGTCACATCATGATCACCCTCAAGACAATCTAGCAGGATAACTGGTGTCAGAAGTGGGATGGAGCTATTAGGAGACTCGTACAAGGTCCGTATGTCCCCAGGTCACATCATGATCACCCTCAAGACAATCTAGCAGGATAACTGGTGTCAGAAGTGGGATGGAGCTATTAGGAGACTCGTACAAGGTCCGTATGTTCCCAGGTCACATCATGATCACCCTCAAGACAATCTAGCAGGATAACTGGTGTCAGAATGGGATGGAGCTATTAGGAGACTCGTACAAGGTCTGTATGTCCCCAGGTCACACCGTGATCACCTTCAAGACAATCTAGCAGGATAACTGCTGTCGGAAGTGGGATGGAGCTATTAGGAGACTCGTACAAGGTCTGTATGTCCCCAGGTCACACCGTGATCACCCTCAAGACAATCTAGCAGGATAACTGCTGTCGGAAGTGGGATGGAGCTATTAGGAGACTCGTACAAGGACTGTATGTCCCCAGGTCACACCGTGATCACCTTCAAGACACCATATAGACATATTATTAGGAGCTTTCTGTAATATTATTCCATTATGAGGTCATATTAAACTGTAGTATGTATATAGCCTTGGACACTCATGTCAGTAATGAGAGGGGCACATTTCGCTGTCTAGTTCTAATGTCCTTTGTTAATTGTGTTAAAATACATTCCGCTCAATAAAACCTGGTTTGTTAGTATTAGTTTCCACTAAAATGGCCTAACCAAGGGTTTCAGTGAGCGTTGGTCCAATTCTCGTTAGTCCGTGTCAGCTCTGTTACCCTGGTAGTTAAATTACTAGTTCTAGGGAGGTTTGTTTTAAGTACCTAGCTACTGCACCACATCAGGTTAGTTTTTAAGTCGTGTACTGATATAGCCTCGTGTTTTATATACCGTATATCTCATTAAATTACCGGAAAGAATTGAAAGAAAACTTTTATTGGCTTGTAGTCAAAAGACTGTTAGAGTAAAAACATTGCTACAGTTAAAGAACTATATTGTTATTATTATTTTTATAGACATTGAGAATATCTATCAAAAGTGATGGCCGCAGTAACATGAATTGACGTATGACTGCATTAAAGTATATGTAACTGTTTCAGCTGTCAGATAAGGTTCTTCCTGTAATAATGTGAGTGTAGCGACCCAAGAGGGCCAACATCCCTTCTTATTTCGTGGTGAAGAAGTCTTGTCGAGGGCCCTAAGACATCTCCCCGAATCACTCTGCCACACAGAGCTCCTCCACCCCACACACACACACACACACACACACACACACACACAAACACACGACACGAGGGTTCCAGTTGGAAAGATCTCGCCACCTACAACTTCTACAGTTATCTTCTGCCCCCCCCCCCTCGTGTGAGAGACCCTTCTTACCGGCAGGGGCGACTAACCCTCCATCTTTCGGACTCCCGTGGAAACGAAGATGGATGGTGGTGGTGGTGGTTGGGAGATGGTGTCGGATGGTTCAGTCCCTGATACAATTAAAACACGATCATAAGTCTCATCTGGGTGACTTTCAGCGGACACTACAATCAGCCCGGAGGGGGGGGGGGATGCGGGTGACCAGAGTTAAGGGAAGTTTTTTGGTACTTTTCATAGCCAGAAAAAAAAATCGTAAAAATAATCGAAATATTGCTCCAGTATAATTTAATTTCCTCCGCGTGGTGTATCAACAGTTGTTAATGACCTTTTGTTTATCATCATTTAGAAAAGTTTCTCGTCTAATGCCGCTATGCTCATGACAGATATTCAACAATTGTTGATATCATCATGTTAAGAAAATTAAACTCTTTTGTTTATACCGGAGAATTTAGTATTTCAACCCAAAAAAAGTTTCTATATATAATATAATATAATATAATATAATATTTAGCACCGCGTCTTACTACCCGTTCGGGTTATACAATTTAAGTACTAAATACGCTAATGGATTAGGAATTGGGAAGGTTGAATTAGAGGAAGTGAACCCACATTTGCGTGGAGGGAGACTGGAAAACCATTTAGGAAAAACCACCCCCAGTTCACCCGACCGAGATTCGAACCTCGATCTCCCCATCCTCAGCAGTCGAGCTTAACACGACAAGCACGTTAGCCAACTACGCCACCGAGGGGGTAGTTTCGATATAAAAACACTGACCTACAACCACAACTTGATCGTTTCGTCAGTGCCTCGTCTACTCTAAGCATATCGCACCTCGCCGGGAATGAAATGATGCCGTTAAAAAGAAAAAGGTGATTTTGAGTTTAAGTCCCAGGGAGATGCACCAAGCTGACAGACCAATAGCAAAAACCCGCTGGTTCCAAATAAAACCACCAGGGATGTCCCTCTTTTCTCTGTGTTTCTGTAACAGTATATATCATTTCATTGATGCTGTTTGGTGGAGTGTTTCAGCAACAATGTCTATTATTTTGTTTCACACATATTACGAGTTTCTAGTAAATGTCACTATATTAAGATAAAAGAGAGCGAAAGTATATTGTAGCTCTCCGCCGTACAAATGGTTTTAACATTCCTGGCAATGAAACAAATCATCAAATTTCGGGATATCGGACCTCTTAGTTGGAGTTTAACCCCATTAAATTTTGAATTGCGAGTTTATACGTGATGAGGATCTTATCTGGCGGCTAATCTCTTAGAACCACAAGGTGGGGGGGGGGACTATCGGACCAAAAAAAAAGTGCTTGCCCAAAATAAATTAAATATTGGCCCAGCAGGTATGTTTACATTGATTTTCTACGCTGATGATATTTTAATCTTGATGTGAAATGTAAAGATCCTCATTTTGAAATAGAGGAGGGGGGGGGGGGGTCTAGCCCCCTACCCCCCCCATCCAGAGTAGCCTGACTCTGTAGTCAGTGTTTTCTCAACACGATATTTTTAATATCCGTTATTATTCCTTACAATCCTAGAAATGAGAAACAGAGAAGAGAGATTTTGTCATTCAGTTCAATTTCCTTTTGAGTGTTATTACTATTATTATTATTATTATTATTATTATTATTATTATTATTAAGACAAGAATAGATACAGTGTTGCCAAACTTCACATGCTCTTTATACGAGAGTCGATACTCACTGATAGCTCTAGGGGCCGTCACACGTCCATCACAGACTCAGAGCTGTGGCGCGCTGAGCCAAGAGTCCCGGGTTCCATTACCGTGTCCAGCTATATTTACTTTAACTGAAGGATATATAGGAAGCAACGGGAATATTGGGAAACATTCAATAAAAATACACCAGGATTCGCTTGGGGAGAGGATGAGAAAACCACAATTAAAGATTACATAACAGAAACCACAGAGTACCCGAACGAGAATCGAACCTAGATCTCTCAAGTCACCGTACATCAAGTGTTTTGCGAGCCTGGCACCTTATACAACGTGGTCACACCTATACTCAATCTACATGTTCCAGGGTCAACATGTCCCAGATCTACATGTCCCAGATCTACATGTCCCAGATCTACATGTCCCAGATCTACATGTTCCAGGGTCTACATGTTCCAGGGTCTACATGTTCCAGGGTCTATATGTCCCAGATCTACATGTCCCAGATCCTCCATGTTCCAGGGTCTACATGTTCCAGGTCTACATGTTCCAGGGTCTACATGTTCCAGGGTCTATATGTCCCAGATCTACATGTCCCAGATCCTCCATGTTCCAGGGTCTACATGTTCCAGGGTCTACATGTCCCAGGTCTACATGTCCCAGGGTCTACATGCACAAAATCTTCACAACAATGTGTTACGGATGAGTAGGGTAGAGTTTAGAGGTAGTGTACCCGCATTTGCTTGGTGGGGAATAGAGGGGGGGATCCTCAGTACATCCTACCAGGACTGGAACTGTGACGAGCCCGATGCCTGGTCCGCGAGCCCACCGATGCGGGTAGTTATAAAGAGTGGGAGACTATGGGAGGAAAGGGGAGCCTCCCTGAAGAGATTGGAGGGAGCAATATTAAAGAAAAGAGAGAGGGGAGGAAGTGAGATTGAGGAAATTCGCAATTACTCGCTCCATCAGATTAGATACCGGGGGAGGGGGGAGCGTCCATCACGAAAATGAAAATATACGCGCACGGTCACACGCATTCAAATTACGCGCAGAGGGGGGCCACCTCCCCCCCCCCCGCTAGCATCTACTGGCGCTCTCTGCTACAATAGGGGAAAAAAAGAACGAAGAAAAGTCCATGGCATGTGGTCCCTGCAGTGCTGGGGGGGGGGGGGGGCAGGAAATGAAAACTGGATGGAGATCAAGAGACGGGCAATCGTCCCTGGAGTGCAACACATCTTAATTTCCTTATCACCGAGCCCTTCGTCCCTGAGACACCGTCCCTGGATGTGTCGCACAGTCCATTGTTAGCAAGAAGAGCCTTATCTGACAGCTAGAACAGTTGTACATACAAGGTTTGAAAGAAATCAGTGGAACCGTTCCGCTGTAACTCAGGGACAGACGGACGGACAGACAGACAGAAGAAGCAGACAGCAGACAGATAGACAGACAGGCAGGCAGATAGACAGACGGCAGAGATAGACAGACAGGCAGGCAGATAGACAGACAGCAGACAGATAGACAGACAGGCAGACAGATAGACAGACAGGCAGGCAGACAGGCAGACAGATAGACAGACAGGCAGGCAGATAGACAGAAGGCAGGCAGATAGACAGACGGGCAGACAGATAGACAGACAGGCAGGCAGACAGGCAGACAGATAGACAGACAGCAGGCAGATAGACAGACAGGCAGCAGATAGACAGACAGGCAGGCAGGCAGACGACAACAGACATGCAGACACATTTAATATATTTTTTTGCTATCTCTGGGGCAGATTAAACGTCAAACCCATCCTAAATGCCAGTTAGCAAATGTTCACTATTACAATACTTCTCTCTCCGAGTGAGTATATCTAGAAGCTGTGTTTGTTGTCTACCACTGTCGAGTTAGACCCTCAGTCAGAGGCTAACTCGACTCCTCCAACTTGGTTGTTTCTGTTTGACTTCCAACTCGTACTGTTTTGTTAAGCCCTCGACCATTTTACCTGACGACGGGGGTGTTTCAGGCGGAGCAGGGTCAAATGGGGCAACCTCAGCCCCCATCCTCTAACTGTTACCAACTTTGTCCAAAGTTAGACTATTCAGTAGAATAGAGCTACGAGATGGAACAGTCTCCCAGACCACTGAGCTACGAGATGGAACCAGTCTCCCAGACCAATGAGCTACGAGTGGAACCAGTCTCCACAAACACTCGGCTACGAGATGGAACCAGTTTCCAAACCACTGAGCTACGAGATGGAACCAGTCTCCCAAACCACTGAGCTATGAATGTAACCAGTCTCCCAAACCACTGAGCTACGAGATGAACCAGGCTTTAGAAATATCTGTGCAAAATCTCCAGGACGAGAAGGGAATATTTAAGTGCATGCACCGTATTCGCTTTAAGAGAGGTTAGATAAACCACATGGAGAATCTCCTACTAATGCACCCAGCCTGGTTTCGAACTAAGACACCCAAGTGCAGCGCCCTAGACAGTGCGGCCACAGCCATAGTTGAGAAGAGATTAAATATATTGTTTTAGCACCACGTCTTAATGTAGGTTATATTTGGAGAAAGTGCACCCCGTCACGAGCAGTGCGGTCTAATTGAGAGCGGTGTAGGTGTAGAGACAGATTGGCCCATTTGACAGCCAACACGCAGCATGTTTCGGGCGATACCAGCCCTGCGTTATTTATACTCACACCCACAACGGAGAGTCTGGCGCGCTTGCCGGAAAAACATCCCAAAAAAACCCCTTTCATAGGGGTTGACGAGCCCCCCCTCTCCAATAAACAGGGTTTGAGTTATGGCGGAGAAATGTTTTGACGTTATTAAGCTAGTGGCTGTGAGAGGGTCGCAAGAATCTGACTGTCGCCGTAATATATGGCGCGGCGCCATGATTTATGCCAGAGAATGTAGCGCTAAGCGAGCGCTTAGTGAGCGAATTACACTGCCATCTGTTGTGGCCTGACGACACTACTGCCGGCAACACGTGTTTTTTTTTTTTGTTAATGTAGAGAGCGGCTGTTTGGCGCTTGATTAAATGTCACGTCATTTGTTTCTCAGATCTTCGCGGAGGTTTGTAGAACTTGTTTTTTGTCCGTTTTACTGAGAGAGAAAAAAACACCATTTTAGCTTTGGTTGTGTTTTTTCCTCCCTTCTCCTTCTTCGTTATAAATCCGTGGGAATGAGTTTCAATTGTTTTTATTCCTCTTTGCAGTCGGACGGGCCGATGTTAGTCATTTGTTAACTAACAAGCTTTAAACCTGTCTTTCATTAGAACAATATCACCCCAACTTAACAAAACCTAACCTTAAATTGGTAGAGACGCATGGAAGGCTAAGCTTTGTTATGTTGGTATTCTTTTTAAATTAAAAAAATGACACCTGTACATGGGAATTGAACACAGGACCTTTGGCTTAATACGTCAATGCTCTCACCACTGATACACTCATATTTTAAGGCAGAGTCTGTGATGGACGTGTGTAGATCGTCAGCTACAAATGTATGATCTATTCTTATTAAATTTAAATAATGTGATATTTAGAGGCGGTTTTAACCGTCAAACAGAATAACTTTGCTATTTAGTCCGTTGTTCTAGGTTGAGTTAACTCGTAAATAATAACATAGAAACACTAATGATGTACTAACTCAAACAAGTGTTGAAGGCTTTATCTTCATGTTTGACAAGAAATCTAAAATATCTTCTTTTTTTATAATCTATTATTTAATTAGTTTAATATTTTGACGCAACTTTTAGTGTTTCCCCTAAAATCTCCCCAGATATAAACTTTCCAGCTCTTGGGGAGGATTAGGAGAACATTCCAATCGTGGACACCGACAAAACATATTCATATATTATGATAATTAGCACCGAGAACACTACTTAACCTAATAAAACAGGATTATAAAAGTGAATTATGAGAACATATACCCAGCATTGGCTCAAACAGAGGAAAATAGCCTAACACAAAATAGAACCATTGCCAAATTTTAATTTGTTTTAGGAGCTATTTTGTCGTGGCTTTAACTGGATAAGGATGCTCCAAACATAAATACAAGAGTTGGGTCAAATTACCCCCCCCTCCTTTTTTCCCCCCAACAAACGCCGGATATCGAATTATTAGAGTCCAAATCTTGGATAAAATAATTAACATTTATTTACGAGATAAAATATAATTAGTTAAGTGTTAATTTACTGTTCTGGGGCCTGGTTGTTGAGTTAATCCTGTGATATTAATGGTTTTTGAGCCAACAATAAGAAGTATTAGAGCTATAAAACAATAAAACTCAAAATGTGGATCCTCTAACCTCGACAAACTCTAAATATTCACATAATGAGCTGAGAGCAGATGAGAGCAATGTTTTACCCCCTTTAGTTCCTTCTTGCATTCTCTTCCTTAAAGATCGAGCCCAAGCGAGTTTTTTACGAGACAAGTTTAATGTCTCATACATCCCCCCCCCACCCCCACCCATATTAACGGTCGAGGGACCTAACATCCCCCCCCCCGCCCTTAAAGAAAGTTTAGTGGACAGTTTCCAAACTGTCAACTCCTCAAATAGACGTAAAAGGATAAACATGTTCTATTGAGGTATTTGGAAATATATGTAGAGTCGAGGAGGACTCTTTTGAGGAAATGCACCCGCATTAGTGTGGATAGTAGGAAGATAAAAATATCCATAGAGTTCAACCGGCCTATATTCGAACTTGTGTCGCCAGCCAGCCGTGAGCCTTACACCATAGACCCCTTGAGCAAAGGCTATGGTGCTATTCACGGGCGATGTTTCCGTAGTTAATTCAGTACAAGTCGACTGCTACCGTACGATCACCCGTATCCCGACAACATTTTACTGTTATTGATAATATCAATCAAAAGTAACAGAAAACTTGACTTGATGTATGGATATATTAAAAGTGGTTTAGTAACTTTATTAGCTACCAGATATACAAAACAATCATTTCACCCAAACCCATTTCGGTGGACGCATAGTCTAAGGCGCTACTCTCGCAGTAAACTACACTGCTAATGACGGGGAAATTGAGGTTTGAATTTAAGTTGGGTGTACTGAGGGTTTTTTCAAAATGTGTTTTCCACGTAAATGTAGGTGCACTTCCTTTAAATATAACCTTCCTAATCCCTAAAACTATAAGCGCAATTAGTGAATAAACGTATAATCCGAACGGGTAGTAAAAAACTCCTGATTGACTCTTCCTCCACCTTCATAAACCACGTGACATTGTTAATGGAGAGCCCCTAAATACTTGCTAAAATAATAACACCAGATAGCACCAGATAGCACCATATAGCACCATATAGCACCATATAGCACCATATAGCATCATATAGCACCAGATAGCACCAGACAACACCATATAGCACCATATAGCACCATATAGCACCACACAACACCATATAGCACCATATAGCACCACACAACACCATATAGCACCATATAGCACCATATAGCACCAGATAGCACCAGACAACACCAGATAGCACCAGATAGCACCAGATAGCACCATATAGCACCACACAAACACCATATAGCACCATATAACACCATATAGCACCACACAACACCATATAGCACCATATAGCACCATATAGCACCAGATAGCACCAGATAGCACCAGATAGCACCAGACAACACCATATAGCACCATATAGCACCATATAGCACCACACAACACCATATAGCACCATATAGCACCATATAGCACCACACAACACCATATAGCACCATATAGCACCACACAACACCATATAGCACCATATAGCACCAGATAGCACCAGATAGCACCAGATAGCACCAGACAACACCAGATAGCACCATATAGCACCATATAGCACCAGATAGCACCAGACAACACCAGACAACACCATATAGCACCATATAGCACCACACAACACCATATAGCACCATATAGCACCACACAACACCATATAGCACCATATAGCACCATATAGCACCAGACAACACCAGATAGCACCATATAGCACCACACAACACCACACAACACCATATAGCACCAGATAGCACCAGATAGCACCAGATAGCACCAGATAGCACCAGACAACACCAGATAGCACCAGATAGCACCAGATAGCACCAGATAGCACCATATAGCACCATATAGCACCAGATAGCACCAGATAGCACCAGACAACACCAGATAGCACCATATAGCACCAGACAACACCAGATAGCACCAGATAGCACCAGATAGCACCAGATAGCACAGATAGCACCAGATAGCACCAGATAGCACCAGACAACACCAGATAGCACCATTATAGCACCAGATAGCACCAGATAGCACCAGATAGCACCAGACAACACCAGATAGCACCAGATAGCACCAGACAACACCAGATAGCACCATATAGCACCAGACAACACCAGATAGCACCATATAGCACCATATAGCACCAGATAGCACCAGATAGCACCAGATAGCACCAGACAGCACATATGAACCAGTCTCTCCAACTCAACTTGTATTATTTATAATATCAGTCTCAGTCTTTTATAAACAGAAATAAATTAATCGTAAATAATAATTTGTGATCTTTAATTCGAGTCATTGTGAATTAAATAAAGCCAGTCCACACGTCCTGGCACCGAAATATAAGACGGCGGACGTGAATACAAGGCAATCAAGCTGTATACTAACCTGTTCAGGATTCGAACCAAGGCCGCCGTATGCCGTTAGATGTAGAATCAGACGTGTTTGTGTAAAGGCTATAAATGAACCTGAGTTGTTCTCCTTAGGAACCGCTCCTGTGAATGAATACTCGTACATCCGGTACATCCTCAGCCAAAACCTCCGGTACATCCACCAGGATGGTCAGAGCTCTGGCCAGCAAGTATTAACATTCAGCCTGCCCCTGACCCCCCCATCACGGCTCTCAACGAGCCAATAAGCCAAGGAGATTAATCACGGGATTAGCACTTATCCCCCACCACACGCGGCAGCGCTAGTATCGCTGCTACCTCCGGGCTCTACCTCCCAGAGTGCACCACATAAATAATTCCCTACTCACGCGTTTTTGCAGCTGGTAAAAAAGAGGGAAATGGGTGAAGGGGCGGGTGGGGGGTGGGTTCGAACGTATTAACAGCCTAAACCTCTCTCTACCAAACCCTCTACATTGGGGGGGTGGGGGGGGGGACAAAAATACAGAGGGAAATTTCGTGTAATGTGTTTGCTGTAGGGATGTTACCTACCCTGTACCTTTGTTCTTTGTGTTTTCCAGATAAATGGCGGGTGTTTTGCGTTATGATTAGTTTGGGGGGCGGGGGGTGTAACCGAGACAGTCGCTTGATTGATCTTATGTGCGAGCTATTTAATTAGCGTAATGAGGGATTATCATTAATTCTTTACAAATTTAACTGTTAAACCTCAAAGTTACATATTTTATTTAATTAAGGAAATATGATCACAACAATAAATGAGATTTGCTTGGAACAAAAACTAGTTATTAGTAAATAGGTGATATTTTGTCAGAAATAAAATTGATAATATTGGATATAATTTTTTTTTAAATCACCGCGTCTTACTATCTGTTCAGGTTATACATATATATGATAATTACTCTAATAGGGTAGGGAAGAGGGAGGAACCATTTTAGAGGTAATATACCCGCATTTTCGTGGAGGGAGAGCGGAAAACATTTAAGAAAAACCACCCTCAATATACCCAACCGGGATTCTAACCCCGACTTCCCATCATTAACACGGTACTTAGACCGTTCTGCCACCGAAGCTGGTTCTTTTAAGACCAAAGTAGATAAATGCTTGTGTAACAACAGTTGGTCGCCCCTGTGGTCTAGAGAACTGAGATTACGGCTGGAGGGATCGTTGTGCTACATGACAACCTTCCTGCGCAAATGTTGGCACTACTTTCTCCCGCGTGCAGCGGCCGGTATGTCTCGCCTGCGAGCTGACTTGTAGCTATTACAGCGCGTGCAACTCGCAAATATCTCGCGCGTGGGTTTTATCCTTGCTCTCTATTATCCGTGCAACACTCGGTCTCAAGCGGTTCGGATTAACCGGGCTATGATGTATACATATTATCTGTATCTCTCAGGGCTTAAATTAGTTCAGCATTAGGAGGGGGATTTTAAGGAAATGCGCTGATCTTAGCCTTTGGCGAAAGGACAAAATAGGTCCTCATTGCCTCTGTCGAGCATCGAAGATTGACCTCCCCGTCATGGGCACCATTCACCATCGCAAAGTTGACCATGCTTAGACCTGTCTCTATTCAAATATTGCGATGGTTATCCTTGTCTTAAATCCTGTCTCATTCGAGATCGAATTAATGGCTGATGTATTACCATTTTGACCTGCTAATATTCAGATTTGAATTTTGGAAGTGATTTAGCCGTGTTTAAACATGTCCTGCTCTGTCAGATCGAAATTGCAATGGATTACCATGTTGACCTTTGACCTGTCTCTATTCAGATAGAATTATTGGAATGATTACCATGTTTAAAACCTGTCTCTATTCAGATAGAATTATTGCGAATGATTACCATGTTTGAACCTGTCTCTATAAAGATAAAAATAGAGTAAAAATTAACAAGTATTCTAAGTCTGTAAAACTCTTTATAAGTTACAGAAATTTAAAACATAGAGCGGTCAGTATTGACAAAATATTATTATAGATGATTAGTACAAAATACGTTATAAAAACTTACACCATCTGTAAAATAGATAGCTTCAGAACATGTGGCTTGCCGTATGGATACAAGGAAAATGATTTTAACCATTTTAAACCATCATATAAAAGGTTTGTCCTGTTACGAACCTAAATAATGTGTATCCTGAACCATCCTTTGATCCTGGGAACTGAGCCGCACGAATTGTCCCCAAGGACTTCTTCTGTTGAACGTCGTGCGTCGATCCAGGGCAGGTCTTGCCTCGTCTATAGAACACTCTCTCTCTCTTCTCCCCCAAGACGGTTACATCGGGGCTCTTTTTTTGGAATGCCGTTTCTTGGCGTGGCTTTCTGAGCCTTCACTCCCTTGAGAGAACCGGTGTGTCTCGTAAGGTCGCTACTTGTACCCTTGCACGCTCCATTATGGTCCTTACGGTCTTGGGAATACTGTCCCATTGTTAGGAACTTGCCAACGCTGGTTCCTTGTATTACTTACTCCCTCGCTTTGTTGTTGCGGGATCGATGAAACTAATTTGCAGTCGGCCATTTTGCAGAGAGCGTTGAGTTAATCACGGAGGTATTTTAATGTCTGCGGTTCCGTGTTATTAGTCATTTTAGTGTGTTTATATTCTCTCGAGTCAACAGCCATTCACTCGCCGTTTACTACGTCAATATTTTGAAACGTTTTGCTTCGCCATGTTTGCTTAGGAAACACCTTTTTATATATCCATCTATCTATCTGTAGAGCTCGGTGAGATTAAATACAGAATATGGCACGCGGTAGCGCTAACAAGGAGTGGTGTGAGGAGGGGTTGCGTGCTCGAGCTTCTGTAGGGGCAGCTCATTTGATAAGATGATTTGATAGAGGGAATTCTATCAGAATGTCTGTCGAATGAAGTCCAATTTGTCTGGGAAGGACCTTTATCAGGGTAAGCTTATCTTTTCTAACCCGGGGTAATAGGCCTCTTGGTATAGTGGGAGAAGTCCCTGGTTCGATTCCCGACTGGTAATGGGAAGGGGGGTTCCTCGGAATCACCCCAACAGTCGCCAAGCTCTAGTTAGGTTAAGATCTTCACTGGCCCACCCCGTCCCATTGACCCCCTCATCTCATCGGGACATGGGAAGATGTACTATCAGTACATCAGTACATCAGTACCGGCCAATATCCCACAAACTGGGCTATAGGAAGATGACGTGGCCCCGACACGAACACGGGATAGTCGACTTTGCTTGCCAATGTTCTACCACTGAACCCCCCCCTGTAATATTTCACTGGTTATAATAGTAAAAATACCGCCACGTCTTACTACCCGTTCGTGTTATTACCACGTGAATATGTTACAGATGAGTAAGGTTAATTTAAACTAAAAGTGCCCGCGTTTACGTGTAGGAAGAGTGATAAATAACCCTCGGAACACCCGAGTGGGATTCGAACTCAATATCCGTGATAGCAGCAAAATATGTAACAAAAAAAAAGTTGAAATATTGACCAATTTTGTAAAAAAAAAAAAATTGACCTAATTTGAAAATTATTGAGCAAAATCATCAAAATAGTCTAAATCCCAGCCAACAAAACTTGCACTGCCGTGTGACACACGTAAGCACAAGTGCTGCAACATTGGATATTTATCAGTTCCAAGAGAAATGTTTCCAGTAGTGATCTATACTCAAATCAGTTTGGGGAGTTAGCATATTTTCAGTCTGAAGTAATTTACACTCATCCAGTAAAATATCTGCATTTATGGCTTCTGACAAAACCTTTGCAAGTTCAAGTATGTCCTGATTTAATTTTGGGGCTGCAGGCAGGGAAATGTTTAAGCATTGGATCTAACGTCTTAATAATGCAGCTACCACATGCTACAAAAGCTACTTGCATTGCCTGGAATTCCACTTTGTCTCTTTCCGATCATTTTGACGTTCATTTCTACTGATGTTCCTCAATGAATGACTTTAAATGATAATAAATTACACCTGTCGAAGCATTCTCATACAAGATTTTTCCTTAAGCCACAAATTCAATGACTTCCTTTATACAAACATGCCTCATTATAGTTAAAAGCAATGTTTCTATTTCACTTTGCAAAATATGCACCAATGGTTCCTTTCTTTGGAAGAGACAAAGACATTTTTTGAAATAGTTGAGCACTGGACATAATAAACAACATTTCAGACTTAATTGATGATTTCTTTAGAAATGAAACAATTTTCTTAAATGAGGACGAGACATTTGCCTTTTGACGATGTGCAGACTCCAGAAAGTAATATCTTATGGCTGGCCATTGTTAAAGAAGTAGTTTCACAGCAGGTTCAAATGTAAGCCAACTTGAGTGTACATGTTTCATGAGAGTGTGCATTGGCACCCCCAACACCTTTCAAAGTTTGTATTTTACCAAAATATTCAAGGCGAGAAGGCCAGCCATGAAAATAATAATAATAAAGAGCAATAACCAAATCATAAATATAAGTTCCAAAAGCCTCTGAAACTTTTAAGAATGAATTATTTACAATATTCAAGTTACATGTTCCCACTGTAAGCTATTCCCTCTAATTACAATCAATTCTTCATTAATAATGTGGAAAACTTTGTGGTTCATATTTGACCCATCACTCCCAATCATAACAAGATTGTTAAGGCTATGGAAATTTTTTGTAGGACTTTCAAAATTGAAGAACTCAAAACACTAACAGTTGTTCTTCCAATAAAGTGTCTCCAGATGTCTAGTAATTATTTATTCTCTACACGTAGACCAATATTTTATAGCTATCTGAGGCTCCTTTTTACCTTTATTATTTGTGGTTTCATCAAATTGAACAGGTGAAACAAATACATTTTTGCTTCTGACAATATCAGGTCTCTAAAATAAGGACCTGGTGCATCGCTTATCAAATAAAATAATTTGGTCTGAGATAAAGAAACCCCATCTGGTACCTCACCCGGAAACATAGTTTGAAATGTAGAAACAATATTTTTGCACGATAAAGCAGAAAAGTTGTTTGCTACAGTTGACATAGTTCATATGAGTTCTACTTTGGAGGTTACATCTCTGACACTATACAGACATATCATTAAACGTGCTGAGATTGCTACAGATGATGAAGTTTGGCTTGAAGTGAATGAAAATGTATTTTTTCCTTAAGTTGATGATGAGGCTACTTTTTGCAAAGAAACATTTTCAGCAACTAATTTCAATTGAGCAGGATTTAATTATTTACATATTAAGTATTTATGTCCTTTGTAATGTTGTGTGACTGCTTGAAATCCCTTTTCTGTTTTCACACAAACCTCACAGAGCACACACTAAAGTTCAGAATAACTTTTTTTTAGCCCATTTTGAAATCAAATATCCCTTATCATCAGTCTTTTGTAAACCACTCATCTCTAAGATTACATTTTCCCATTTTAGCTAGATGCTGGATTAATCTGAACAAAATAGAGTCACATTGAGTTAATGATGTCTATAGATGGTGTGACGATACCATATTTGTGTCTTTGGCATAATTTATGGCAGTGGTCTTCAAACTTATTGAGCGGAGGGCCACATTAGGATATTGAAAGTGTTAGGTAGGCCGGATCGAAAAAGGGACCTGTGGGATCAGAGGCCGCTGTTGGTGTCCAATGACAATCACCAATACGCAATAAGGGCGGTGATTTATTTCGAAAGTTAAGCTATGCAGCCAACAAAATTCTTCAGCCTCTCCGCTCAAAAGACACCTAATGAAACACTATAGTCCGCAGTATGTCTGTGTTGATTACACATTTCCAATACTGCTGCATTACGATGGTATGTAGGTATTTTGTGAACCTCATTCAGGAGCACTATTATTCCAGTATCCGCAATTAATATTATTTTTATCGTTATTTTTATCAAAGCGTCCGCGGGCCGTAATTTGAGGACCTCTGGTTGGTCTATGGTATGACTGTGCTTAAGACACAAAAAGTGTTAGCCCCTCCAGCGCTTAACACTGTGGTGGACATCCATTCAAATTAGTTTCCACCTCCAAAAAAAAAAGAAACTATATTATATACTAGATAGCTGTTGCCCGCGGCTTTGCTCGCGTGGAAGTTGATTATATACAAATACGAAAATATACATATGTATTTACAGATTAATTTAAAATATTACGTTACGTTGATGACCATAACTTGACCTCAGATCAAAAATAATGCAAGTCCGATACAAACTTTCACCCCCTTTTTCATCCCTTATTAAATAAAATTTCCAAAATTCCTGAAACACGTATTTATTTGTTTTACGTCAATAACCGAAATACAAAATTTTGTTTATGTAACTTTCAAAATGACGGACTTTCATACATATTATCATACATATTATCATCCCTATTTTGACCCCTTTGGGGTGGAATTTTCTAAAATCCTTTCTTAGTGGGTGCCTACATAACAAAATGAATATACAGTCCGAATTTCATGCTTGTAGCCTTGATAGTTTGCGCTCGGCGATGATGAATCAGTCAGTCAGTCAGTCAGTCAGTCAGTCAGTCAGTCAGTCAGTCAGTCAGTCAGTTAGGACATGTTATTTTATAAGTATAGATTATTCTTACTGACTTTTGATAAAATTGACAAAAAAAAAGTGACAATTAGTTACTCAGCTTTAAAAAAGTTACTTTTAGTTGAAATAGTGACTTGTTGTGACCCTGACAGGGTGTTTGGAAACTCTTAGCCCAAACTGTCATATAGTTTATTTGACTCTAAAGTAATACAAAACCCTTAACACTTACATCCGGAAAGATATGCTAGTACCATTAAATTGTGTTCAAAGTTCCGGCGTACAGCGTTGGGAGAGCAAAGCTGTTAAATCATGCGTGTACAACATGTTACATAGGAGTTAGGAACCCGTCACTACACTCCTCGACATCTTGGAGCAGAACATACCACAATTACTAGTAAACAACACTCCAGTCCATCTAGAAATGAGAATACGTTCTAAGGGTCAACATTAACGGTCCTACGTCACAGAAGGTGATTGCCATTATTACATGTGCAGTGCCGCGCGCCGAACTACTATGCAACCTGTTGTACACGCATGCTTGAACAGCTTTGCTCTCCCGGCGCTGTAAGGCGGAACTTTGAACACAATTTAATGGTACTAGCTTAGTTTTCCGGATGTAAGTGTTAAGGGGTTTTGTATTACTTTTGGTTCAAACAAACTATATGTGCAGTTTGGGCTAAGAGTTCCCGTGCACTCCGTATATTACCTAGATATATTTAAAGAACGGTATTTTGTCGTCCAGTCCTGGAACTTCTCCAGTTTACGTTTCCAGCCAGAGGCCGTGCAATATAATCCTAGAAGTGGTCCCAGCATGCAAATGGTCGTATTAGCCTCCAATTAATCAAATGCACGTTTCATTAGTATGAAATATAAAAACGTTCATAAATTCTTGAAACTAAACTGTTCCGAATGAATTACCCTGCACGTTTTAATAAGAACTTTAGGAAAATAGTCTAATGTGATTTATAATTTAGGATGATATTAAGATGTCTTGAGAATTAAAACTGAAACGTTAAGCGAGTTGTTACAAAAACTATTATATTATATATTTCCTTACATTTTAGTTTGTTAAACTATCAAACTTAACAATACAGCACTGGTAGGAAAACTGTGTTTAGAAAAAAACACAATCTTGAGAAGAAAAAATATTTACGACACATTTATTATTCATGTGAAACTCTGATTACCCTGAAATATAGTTAGGATTATCTTGATTGGTTCTACCATGGTGAAACAGTCAAGGTAAGACTGCTACCTTGCTTTGTTCCACTATGGTGTATTTGAGGTTATTTATTCTTAGAGTAAGGTTTGGAATGTTCATATATAAATATGTTATCCTCAAAGTGGTGGCCTGCTGGCACTATATGGGTCAATATGCTATCGGTTACCGGGCTCATCGCTGTTATAACAGACAGTGTTCAGTATCGCTGTTATAACAGACAGTGTTCAATATCGCTGTTATAGCAGACAGTGTTCAGTGTCGCTGTTATAACAGACAGTGTTCAGTATCGCTGTTATAGCAGACAGTGTTCAGTATCGCTGTTATAGCAGACAGTGTTCAGTGTCGCTGTTATAACAGACAGTGTTCAGTATCGCTGTTATAACAGACAGTGTTCAATATCGCTGTTATAGCAGACAGTGTTCAGTATCGCTGTTATAACAGACAGTGTTCAGTATCGCTGTTATAACAGACAGTGTTCAATATCGCTGTTATAGCAGACAGTGTTCAGTGTCGCTGTTATAACAGACAGTGTTCAGTATCGCTGTTATAGCAGACAGTGTTCAGTGTCGCTGTTATAACAGACAGTGTTCAGTGTCGCTGTTATAGCAGACAGTGTTCAGTATCGCTGTTATAGCAGACAGTGTTCAGTGTCGCTGTTATAGCAGACAGTGTTCAATATCGCTGTTATAGCAGACAGTGTTCAGTGTCGCTGTTATAACAGACAGTGTTCAGTATCGCTGTTATAACAGACAGTGTTCAATATCGCTGTTATAACAGACAGTGTTCAGTATCGCTGTTATAACAGACAGTGTTCAGTATCGCTGTTATAGCAGACAGTGTTCAGTGTCGCTGTTATAACAGACAGTGTTCAGTATCGCTGTTATAGCAGACAGTGTTCAGTGTCGCTGTTATAACAGACAGTGTTCAGTGTCGCTGTTATAACAGACAGTGTTCAGTGTCGCTGTTATAACAGACAGTGTTCAGTATCGCTGTTATAGCAGACAGTGTTCAGTGTCGCTGTTATAACAGACAGTGTTCAGTGTCGCTGTTATAACAGACAGTGTTCAGTGTCGCTGTTATAACAGACAGTGTTCAGTATCGCTGTTATAGCAGACAGTGTTCAGTGTCGCTGTTATAACAGACAGTGTTCAGTATCGCTGTTATAACAGACAGTGTTCAGTATCTCTGTTATAGCAGACAGTGTTCAGTATCGCTGTTATAACAGACAGTGTTCAGTATCGCTGTTATAACAGACAGTGTTCAGTATCGCTGTTATAGCAGACAGTGTTCAGTGTCGCTGTTATAACAGACAGTGTTCAGTGTCGCTGTTATAACAGACAGTGTTCAGTATCTCTGTTATAGCAGACAGTGTTCAGTATCGCTGTTATAACAGACAGTGTTCAGTATCGCTGTTATAGCAGACAGTGTTCAGTGTCGCTGTTATAACAGACAGTGTTCAGTGTCGCTGTTATAACAGACAGTGTTCAGTATCTCTGTTATAGCAGACAGTGTTCAGTATCGCTGTTATAACAGACAGTGTTCAGTATCGCTGTTATAACAGACAGTGTTCAGTATCGCTGTTATAGCAGACAGTGTTCAGTGTCGCTGTTATAACAGACAGTGTTCAGTGTCGCTGTTATAACAGACAGTGTTCAGTATCTCTGTTATAGCAGACAGTGTTCAGTATCGCTGTTATATCAGGGAACCTAGCTCGAGCCTAGTCTTGTTAGGAAGATGTCGAGTCACGAGTCCCGGGGGAGAGAAACTTGTATCAGTAATTGATGTTCTTTGGGGAAAACTAGAGAATAAGTCAGAAGGAAGAGGAAGGATGATAAAGAATAGAATTAGAGGGAAGCAAAGGAAGGTGTGAAGGAAGGAGTAGGAATGGGAACATAAGGATATGCTATAGAAAGGAGGATAAAAAAGAGGAAGGGGGGAGTAGTATAAGGAAAGAGAAGAGAAAAGGCAAGATAAATAGAAGGAAGGGGTGATAAGGAAATGGAATGGAGGATAAAGGAGAGAAGGAAGGGGTAGTAAGGAAAGGATAAGAGACGTGTCGGGACTCTGCGAAACTAATGGAGGGGTGTTGTTCGTTGTCCTCGAACCGCAATTAGTGAACTACTAAAATCTCGGACTCACCGGGGCTGGAAACAGAAGGTGAGCGTCGGAAAACTGACAGTTCCTGGTGCTACTTTTGTTGTATTAGGTTAAGTTATGTGGCTATTTAATCATGTGTGGACTCGTTTTTTGGCGAAGTTAAGGCTAGTTTTCCTCGTCTTACGAATGTAAGATGTACATTTACTCTTAGTTTGGCCGATGAATTATTTTTTCCCCCAGTGAATGGACATGATCTGGTATTTGGCTTCATAAGGTCTTCCTTATAAATAAATCATCCCAGTGATCGATAAATCCCGCCCCGCCGTCCCTTCTACTCGAGCCTTCCCAAAAAAGCAAACAAGATAGAGAAACGACCACCATTAAATAAGACAAGATGTAAGGAGAAAAAAAAAAAAAAGACGCAATGGACCAGTTTCTTTAAGTTGATGTCCTTTTGTTTGTTTATTTCTTCCTTCTTCCCGTAATCCCGGGGTCCATTGTCGTGGTCCGGCCGAGCAGAAAACAAGTGGCTCCCCCCCCCCCCCACCTCTCTAGGGACAGAGGATCGGTCAACGGGGAGAGGTTATTATGAAATTGATGTGTCTACAAAATACCCTTCGTGGCACGGTCATGGTCCGTCTATACGGCTTAGAGGAGAAACTAGTACAAGTCAAGGTACATCTATACAGCTTAGAAGAGAAACTAGGAAAGTCAAGGTACAACTATATATCTCGGAGGTAGAACTAGAAAAGTCAAGGTACAACTATACAACCCAGACTTCAGACACAATGGCTCCATTGTATAAGCTACGCCATTTCGGAACAAAACAGGTAATATTTCTACGTTTCATGGTAAACGGGGGACACAGATTCAAGTCCTGAACCATGGCGATGACTGGATTATTATTACATTACCGGTACTAAATCGCAGCATATTCTAGCTATTTAACTCTGCCGTCTTAGATAATTATCCGGCCATTGTAGTTAACTCAAAGAAGAATGCTGTACCATAATATTAGTAGATTGTTATTTTTAAAGCGCGCAGCAGTACAAAATAACCGCTTCATCACGTAATTTACAGTGTGACGTCAGTAAGGGCAAAGTGTTGCGGGTTGGATATCGTCCAATTTTCATTGGGAGAGTCTTATTTAACAGCTAGATAAAGTTACTAGATTTACTTTCACGTATTAATACGTCAAGTCATGTAATCTGCAACTGTAATTTTTAATGGATATTATCAATATTATATTGTAAGTGTTATTTCACACGTAAAGTGCTATCAAGTTTGTCTGCAAAAAAATGTATTTTTTTAAAGGAATTTTCTATGGAAATTGGACTCTAGCGTGTAGGTCCTGATAGTTGTATATTTTATTATTAGTCTGAGTATCTTATACTGCACGATTTTTTTATCTCTTTATTGATAAATATATAAATAATAATAATTTATTTCCGACTCCCATCCATCGTGTCCTCGCCACTAGGTATCAGGACGACAGAACAAGCGAGGAGGTATAACTCTGAGAACTAATCATATGTTTGGAGGTTTCCAGTGAAAGATGAGAGACTCGGGAATAAGAAAGGGGGAAACAAATGTGTGTGAAAACAAACAGAAGGAGAGAAAGAGAGAGAGAAAGATGGATAGAGGGGAGACGACAGCCGCAAATAAAAAATGAGCGAAGAAGAAAGAAGTAATACTATAAGAAAGAGGGGAGGGGATACAGACTGAGACGAGAATAAATCGCAGGTGTCTGGAATTTCAAGGACTTGATCTGAAGACAAAGAGCTCAGGGGTTTCGTTCGCTAACTTAGTGGGGGAGGGGGGGGGGGTTAGTTAAGATGCTGCTTTACAAAGTAATAGAATTCTCAGTGGTCTTGAAGGAGTTTTTTCCTCTTTCTTCTTTTAGGGTCGTTTGTTTCGGAGAACTGACGGGGCGGGGGGAGGGAAAAAGAAACTTACTCAACAAATCATCTTTCTTTTAACCTTCTGTGCCATGATATTAAAGTGTCTTTAGATTCACCTTCCTTGTAAATATCGCGAATAAACGTGGCTAAGATAAACAAAATACTATTAAAATCATAATTTCATGTGCATTGAGTCTTACTTCCCATCCAGAAAATCCGTAAAAAAAATACTGTTTTAATTCTATAAACAAAATGAATGGTTGATGGGAGAATCAAAATGGAGTCTCCTTATCAAATATCGTTTACTATTGGGTTGGTGCCAACAGGCGGTCTAATAATTCTACAACTTATCACTATCTACAAACCACTGGGTGTATTGGAGCTTCCCAAACAGTCAGACTCGATGTTCCACGCTGTAAGACTCTCCGGAACATTCTGTAAATAAAACATGTTCGGTGACTTTTCAAAGATACAATTCGAATTTATTGTAACCAATTGTGTAGTTACTAGCTTTTAAATTGTTTAGTAAAAATATCAAGAAAAATTCAATTAATAATCTTTCACTACTCAGTTTACTGAAACTTTTTTTTTTCATATAAACGACACACTGTTTTTTAAAAATTTCTACTTGAATTAACAGCCACAACAATAATTGTTATTTTAGAAATAGATCACATTAATTATGTTGGTATTTGTTTATAGGGTGGGCTCAGAAACTTTCATAAAACTAACCAAATTATTGTCACCTTGTATAATAAATATACTGCGCTAGTGATAATACCAAAGTCGATCCTCCAAGGTAACTGGTGTTGTGTATTTAAGACAATATCGGTAAGATTCTGTGGCAATGTTGTCAATGTTGGGGTTAAACAGGTGGTATTAATGGCGCTGGATTTACTGGTGCAGTAGTAAATATTGGAGTATTACACTGGTGTCAGAGGTGGGATATTTTGTATTGCAATGGTGTCAGAGGTGGGATATTTTGTATTGCAATGGTGTCAGAGGTGGGATATTTTGTATCACAATGGTGTCAGAGGGGTATATTTTAAACAATAGTATTTATAATTCTGGAATATGTATTATTAATATTACGGCATTGGTCATTATGTCTGTATTAAGTAATATTTAATTTATTTTCAGTGAGAGCTAAATGAGGAGACAAAATGCAGGGCGCAAATTGGTGGTCTTAGTTCACTGACGAAAGCAATGGACCTGTCGTAAGAGAGAACACCTAATAATAACGTTGATTATATTTTTCTATCCCCAGTGTTACTGTTTTTGTTGCAGTGTTGAGAGACGAGTTTCGTGCCGAACCCAAAAACACGCGGGTGGCCTTAGGCGAGACGGTGATTATGGAGTGTGGGCCACCCAAGGGTCACCCAGAGCCCACCGTCTTCTGGCGGAAGAATGGAGAGACTTTGGACGTCGATGCTTCTAAAAGGTACTTCGAGGTGGACCAGGGATCAAACATTAATCTTTAATCTTGCTGTGAGTTCTCAGACATTCGACCGATTAGACTGGTTAAGCTACCATTGATAGTTTCCAATGCATATAGTTTAATTTTCTTCACATGTTGATATCAAAATTTGTTGAATCTGAGCATAGCGACATTATATGAGATACTTTTTAAACAAATTTAAAAATTTGCCACGAAATTCCAGGTTACCTTTGACAGATATTCAACAACTGTTGATATCACCGTGCGAATAAAATTTAACTATTATGTTTGTATAGCAGAAATATTTGATTTATTTTGACCAAAATACTGTTTTTCCCTATAAAAACTGCAAAATACTGTCTTTTTTTTTTTTTGCGCCCCCTATATCCCCACCTTAAATAGTACGCCAGTACTTGAGAAATTACCAAAAAAGATTTATAAATGAATATATAAGTCTCCATTATTTATAATGACAAATTGTTTAGCTTCCACCGCTCAAAATCCTTTCAGAGAGGGTTTAACTTTTATTGAAAGAGTTCCCTACTTAATGTTGTCACAACAACCAACTGTAGAGGTCAAGGAATGGTGTCGAGATCATTCTATAACTAACATCGGGTATTCTTCACATAAAACGGATAAACAACCTCTTCTTGAACCCTTAATCAGGGGAACTAGACGTGTTCAAATATCCGCTCGGCTAGAATCTAGTTTCAGTCTTTTCTCTCGCGATCTTTGCAGGATACGAATAGTGGACGGCGGTAACCTGGTGATCCAGGATGTCCGTCAGAGCGACGACGGCAAGTATCAGTGTGTTGCCAAGAACACAGTCGGCGTCAGAGAGTCGAGCGTCGGCTTGCTAAAAGTGCATGGTAAGATAAGAGAGTTCCTAGTTTTATTCAGAGTCGAGTCGAACCAGTCCATTCAAATATATATATAAATTATCCCACTTCTGACACCACTGCAATACAAAATATCTTAACCTTATTTATGATGCGAACTAGTATATATGTGGTGTCAGAGGTGGGATAATTTTAGCTATAAATATGGGATATATCACTGATCGTATTATCTATACTGTTCAGTAATAATTATATATTAGGGTTGCTGTGGTATTAATATTTATGATATTTTATAGCCCAGGTAATTGCTATATTCACCAGAGTCACGATTATCAGGCCCACAGTGGCGGCATTGCGGGTCCGGATGGCGGAAAAGCCGGTTATTACGGAAACTGAGTAAATAATTTTCAGTGTGGGTTTGCCTATTTTAAATTAAAAAAGAAGTCAAAGAACACTTAACTTTGTTTTAATAGAATTTGCCCATTTTTTGATCGCGATGTAAAATAGGAAGACAGTAATTGAAGGGGAACTGTAAAATATAACCAGAAATAAATTGTATTTAAAATCTTTACCATACAGTACTTTATTTTGGAAATGTAACAACAGCTACAAAACAAGAACAAGTGAAAATAGAGCGTCAAATGGGGTACGTTATGAATTCAGTGAATGTTTTATAGCGGACATGTACAGGTTTGTTTATTTTAAAACTATTTGTTCACACCGAGAAACGGGCCGGATAGTTGCGACTCTAGTGCGTGAGAGTGTGTGAGTGTGTGTATACCACCGAATCAGTAAATATTATGCCATACATTCGCTAGTCAGATCTTCCTGTTGCTATAAAAACAAAGGACGCTAAATGAAGATAACGGCAGCAGAAATCGGCCGGTAGACAGTTCCAAGTATTGATAAGGAAAGAGAAAAAGTTGTAAGCCATTAGAGAAAAGATTTCGGGGCGATACCGAAATGGAATTAAAGAGTAATAACAGAGAAGTGGTCGAAAGAGAGAGAGACGAATAAAGAGAGGAGAACTGGATGTGAGCAGGTTCGTTAAAAGGTCAAGAGGATGAAATACCCGCAGTAAGAGATTGGGTTGGATCAAGAACATGGTCTCGATTGGGCGGAAAATGTTGATTTTCACTATAAGTTCTTCATATATATATATATATCTTTAGTTTTTTTTAATTTCAGGGGATGGATTGTTAAAGTCAAGACATATTTGGTGTTTGCCCTTCAGTCTTCGAGCCAGGAGGGTGGGGTTCAATTCTTAACGGAAGGAATGACCAATTATATTTCCATGCGGGGCTCTTTAATGTTCACCCGTTCTCTCCTGTATTTGTTTATTAGTTTGTAAGTTGAAGACACGCACAATGGCACTATTTACCTTACTAATCCTGTTCATCGTTCGTGGTGAATACTTGCGAGGGTCCTTGTTTCTCTAACTCTGACCCTGTCGCCCGCAGTGAAGCCCTATCTGTCCCGCGGGCCTCAAGACGCGGTGGCGCTGGTCGGGGGCAGCGTCCAGTTCCAGTGCGAGGCGGGAGGAGACCCGCCCCCGGACGTGCTGTGGAGGAGGACCGCGGGGGGCGGCGCCATGCCTCTAGGCCGGGTGCATGTCCTGGAAGACCGCAGCCTGCGCGTCGAGAGGGTGGTGGCCGAGGACGAGGGGGAGTACAGCTGTGAGGCCGACAACGGCGTCGGCGTCGTGCGGGCGTCGGCCACGCTTACCGTACACTGTGAGTGGGGGATATTATATATTGGGTATTCTCATTACTGGTCTTCTGGGGCCTGGGACCTACTCACGTGAGTTTGTTAGTCCAGAAACTAGCACCTGGGACCTCCTGACGTAACTAACTCCTGGACGTGTTTGTTGGTTCTCAGCTCCTCCCGCCATAGTGGTCCACCCTGTTGACGCCGACGTGGAGGTGGGTCAAGACGCCGTGTTTGAGTGCGGCGTGTCAGGGAACCCCCGGCCGTCAGTGTTCTGGTCGGTGCAGGGTAACCGGTCCCTGCTGTTCCCCGGGGCCACCACGGGCCGCCTCGCCGCGCTATCCTCGCAGGACGGCAGAATACTCCTCGCCGTACAGGTACTGCTGTCCTGGGTTTGATATCAACAGTTGCTCGTGACAGATGTTCAACAACCGTTGATATCACTGTATGAAGAAAACTAACCTCTCTGTTTATACCGGAGAATATATTATTATTACTAAATATGTTGCTAAAAATTCCAAAAAACACTCCCCTAATTCTTGTTCTTCTCAAACTTATTTTAAGGACTGTATGTTGTATCTTGTGTTGAATTAAGAATATTCACCGATACGTACATTCAGTGAAAGACAATACACGCTTGACGTGCTGGTAATACTGGTGCTCCTGTTTGTCCCAGTCGGTCACCCGGAACGACTCCGGGCTTGTGGTGGTCTGCTCCGGGGTGAACCCAGCCGGGTCTGTCATGGTCGAGGCCCGTCTTAGGGTCACCTCTCCCGAGGATCAGCCCCCGCCGGTCATCACCCTGGGTCCCACCAACCAGACCCTCCCCGTCAAGTCCGTGGCGGTGCTGCCGTGTAGAGCCACGGGCGTCCCGGCGCCCGTCATCACGTGGTACAGAGACGGAATCCCCGTGCTGCCCGGACCCACCGTCAACATCTCACTGGCCGGGACGCTCTACATCAACGGTGAGTTGATCACACTCTGTGGAGAGAGAGTATTGTGACACCTTCTCTCCTCCCTCGTCGATGGAATCATCGGAATGTTGCAATCCTGCCCATGTGATTCTGGTTCAAATCCCTGAGAAGATGTTTTGGAAGGAATGGTTTAGATATTAAAGAGCTCTAGCCCAATAAAAAGTATTATTTCCCCTCCGAATGTGCAAATGCCCAGTCAATTGCCCCTTCAGTCAAAATATGACGTAACGTTTTACCTGAATATGGGAATCGTGGACTGTTTCTGTGCTAATTAAACTTAACTTAAGGCGCTCTAGAACAAACATCAAATGGGAAAACTACCTTTTTTTAAGGTGGCAATGTAGGGAACATGGTCTGAATGAAGTGTTTTTTGTAGTTTTTATATCAAAACTTATTTTGGTCCAAATAAATCAAATTTTGCTCCATTAGAAACAAAGATTAGTTTTCTCCACACGGTGATATCAATATTTGTTGAATATCTGTTGAGGGTGTCCTGGAATTTAATGACAACTTTTTATCTTCATTTAAAAAGTTTGCCATCTAATGGTCATGACAGATATTCAACAACTGTTGATATCAACAAGTGAACAAAATTAAACTCTAGGTTTCTACTGGAGCAATTTTTTTTTTTGCCCAAAGAAAATTTATCAATGAAAACTGCCAAAATCATGGCCTTGACTCACGTCCCCCCAAATACCCCCCTCAACCCTCCCAAGCTGTGGGTGCGCGCCAGACATACAGAGCTTCATGCAGTAACCAGCCCCGAGTAATGTATTGCATTGTATTGCATTGTATTGCTGAACACAGAGGAGGTGGAGTGGACTAGGTACAATACCAGTGAGGTCTCAAAGCGCCGGTCTCTCTCTCTCTCAACTGCAGATCTGGAGAAACGCGACGGAGGCGTCTACACGTGCGTGGCGTCTTCTAGAAGCGGAAAGTCCACGTGGAGCGCCTCCCTGCGTATAGAGCCGCCCACCAACCCCAACATCCACTTCTTCCGGGCACCAGAGCCCACCACCTTTCCTGGGCCACCCAGCCGCCCACACATCGTGAACAAGACCGAGTCTAGCGTCACCATCTCTTGGACGAGGAACAACAAGATCGGGTCCTCTTCCCTCCTAGGATACCGGAGAGTCGAGGTGGTCCAGTCAGACTCGAGGGTGGATACATGAACAGTAAGTGGTACAGGTCAGGGCACGTCAAGGGTGGATACCAGGTCAGACACGTCGAGGAGATACCAGTCAGACAGTCAAGGGTGGATACCAGGTCAGACACGTCGAGGGTGGATACCAGCAGCACGTCGAGGAGGACCAGTCAGACACGTCGAGGGAGGATACCAGGTCAGACACGTCGAGGGTGGATACCAGGTAAGACACGTCGAGGACGGTAGACAGTAGGTGGATACCAGGTCAGACACGTCGAGGGTGGTCCAGTAGACCGTCGAGGGTGACAGTGGCACGTCGAGGTGATACAGTCAGAATGAGTGGTACCTGAAATGCTGGCAGATTGTTTGTCCTCAGAAAACTATCTTGCTATCCACTGTTAGAATATGTGAGCATGTCCGAGCCTTACGAAGGGGATAGCAGGGTAGCGGGAGATTAACCCTCCTACCCCAAACAATGTTATCAAGAATGTATGTTTGCATTTATATTCGATTACTAGTATCGTAGATTTTTTGAGACTTTGTAAAATTCATAACACCTACAACCACATTAATGTTTGAAGGGGAAAAAAAATTAGAATTGCTTCAAGAAAGATAAAATCTTTGAAAATGCTGGCTGTTATTTTGTGTTGGGGGATTTATCCCCGAGAAAATGCAGGTGAAACTCCCTTACCCAGATGAGTAAAGTCAAAGTTATTCCTGCCGTTTAGAGAGAGAGTATTATGACACCTAGGCTCGCTAGATCTGAATCACTCTAACTTCTCCTTTGAGTCAGTAACGCAAGTTAACGGATGTATCTTTGTAGTTTTTTAATAGCAAAACTTTTTTTGGTCCAAATAAATCAAATATTTCTCCAGTAGAAAAAAATAGTTTAATTTTCTTCACACGGTGATATCAACATTTGTTGAATATTTGTTGAGGGTGTCCTGGAATTTAATTACAACTTTCTCTCTTCATTTAAAGTTTATCAACTAATACCGCTATGCTCATGAAATATATTCAACAATTGTTGATATCTACCACCGTCTGAAGAAAACTTAACTCTTCCTTTCTACTGGAGAAATATTAAAGGTTTTGTTGTAACAGTGTCCTTGACCCACAATCCCAAGAGGTAAGTTCCCACGCGGAAGATAAAACAGTAATTATACAGGAAGTTAAACTAATTTGAAAACCCACATTTTCCAAATCTCAGCCAGGTTTGTAATTTGTTTGTTAAACAACAAAATGTCTTGAGGACGTTGTCCGCGTTAGTTCCGACACAATATCAAGACTTAGTGCCAGCCACCACGAGTCTCCCAGTCAGGGTTTGAGGGTCGACTGTTGCAGGTGGAGGTGTTTGGTCGAGAGTCCGGCACCCAAAGCTCGGGCGGTTGGGTGGTGGTCGCCAGAAGGGTGCAAGGCCCCTTCTACACTCAGTACCATCTGACACCCTCTGTGACGTACGTCTTCCTGGTGAGGGCTGAGAACTCCCACGGACTCTCCCCGCCCAGCGCCCCCTCGGACCCCGTCAGTGTCCTGGTGGAGGACGGTCACCTGGTGGAGGCGAGGCACGGGCTCATGGTGGACCACATAGTGGAGCTGGTGGACGCTCAACCCGTCAGCACGACGGCCGTCAAGCTCACGTGGGAGGTGAGTCATGTCACCCCACCCCTCGGGGAGAATAAGTGGTACGATGCATCACACAGACTCTCGCCTTCTTTTATCTCAAAATAAATTAGATAATACACACTGTTACAGAGCATAACAACCAATCCCACATTTTTAAAAACCTCCACAATAATATATATTTGCCAATATAATTATAAATAGTATCACAACTTGACAACGATGAAACAGTGTCTGGGTGCGAAATATAATCGAAATCGTTAAGAGAGGATTTCGAGAAAAATCAATTAGTCCTTCATTAAACGATCCTTAATTTTATGGTCAGATATTTACGTAATTCCAAAAACAACTCAGTAAAATGGTTTGGGCCGACAAACAGACGGAATCGTGAAAACCAATATTTATAGTTTAAGGGGTTCATGAAACGTCAAAATGACGAGTTTTATTTTATTTGACTTGGTCCGCGCCTGTCCCAGATGTACGACGCCGAGTACGTGGAAGGTTTCTACATCTACTACCGGCCGTTGGACGGCAGCAGGTCCCCGGACACCTACACCATGCAAACCGTGCTGCATGCGGGGGACGCCTCGGGGTTCCAGGTGGCCGGACTGGCGGTCTTCACGCGGTACGAGTTCTTCCTCGTCCCTTTCTACAAAGAGGTGGACGGACGACCCTCTAACTCGAGGATGGCCCGGACACACGAGGGTGGTGAGTACAATCTCCCGTCCATAGGTGTTGATAGTACTGCCCACCAAACAGAGCTGTGGGCAGAATGAGAAGCTCGTGTTAGTCCTTCAACTCCCTCAAAGTATGTAGCACCCTCTGGTCGGTCTTTACGAGCAACTTCCCACTATGGGTGCGATACCCACTGACAGGCAGACTAATCTACACTTCCTAAAATAACTCTTCGACTGGCTGGTGCTGACCAAGGTTTCTACAGACCATCCCTGACCAAGGTTTCTACAGACCATCCCTGACCAAGGTTTCTACAGACCATCCCTGACCAAGGTTTCTACAGACCATCCCTGACCAAGGTTTCTATAGACCATCCCTGACCAAGGTTTCTACAGACCATCCCTGACCAAGGTTTCTACAGACCATCCCTGACCAAGGTTTCTACAGACCATCCCTGACCAAGGTTTCTACAGACCATCCCTGACCAAGGTTTCTACAGACCATCCCTGACCAAGGTTTCTACAGACCATCCCTGACCAAGGTTTCTACAGACCATCCCTGACCAAGGTTTCTACAGACCATCCCTGACCAAGGTTTCTACAGACCATCCCTGACCAAGGTTTCTACAGACCATCCCTGACCAAGGTAATGATTGTGCGAACCAACCGTTGCTTCTTGTTTGATATGTTGTAGTTCCATCGGAGCCCCCTTCTCAAATAGAAGCCGTGCTCATGAACGTTTCGGCTGTGTTATCTCAAGTGGAAACCTCCGCCGTCCGGTTCCCACAACGGGATACTGAAGAGCTACCAGGTGCGTGTATCTTCGTGTGTCTTAACCATCTAGATACTTGAATATACTCTAATCCTCTTACTAACTAACAGCTCTAAAATTTGCTGGCGTTCTTTCACGATAATTGATAATTGATAATGTTCACTTAGAATAAACCATTTTATTGAAAAACGAGTCCCTTTAGTGAAACCAGGTCTTGTCTAAGCCCAGCCCTACCCACTTAGTATCATTATAATGACTCAGGTTGTATCTAATCCCAGCCCTGTCCTGCTAGTATCATTATAATGACTCGGGAGAGCATGTTCCTGTCAAGCACACAGGAAGCTGTATCTAAATCACCCTCCTCGTCCTGTCCTCCTTGGACCAGGTGGTGGTGAGCGGCGGGGGGAGGGAGAACTCGTCGAGGGTGTTGACCAACGTCACAGTGAACGCCGCGACGCCCTCTCTCCTACTGACCAACCTGACGGCCGGGGTTACGTACGTCGTGACGGCAGCAGCTGTGACCCGGGCCGGACCGGGACCTCCCAGTGTCCCCACGACTCTCCGACTGAAACCCTCGTCCAGACTCCTGTTCAAGGACCAGCACCAGAGGTCACTCGCTGCACCTTGTGGGGCTCTACAGCTTGTAACGTCACCTTGAGGGGTTCTACATCTTGTAACATGACCTTGTGGGGTTCTAGAGCTTGTAACATCACCTTTTGGGGGCTCTAGAGCTTGTAACATTACCTTGTGGGGCTCTAGAGTTTGTAACATCACCTTGTGGGGCTCTAGATCTTGTAACATTACCTTGTGGGGCTCTACAGCTTGTAACGTCACCTTGAGGGGTTCTAGATCTTGTAACATGACCTTGTGGGGCTCTACAGCTTGTAACGTCACCTTGAGGGGTTCTAGATCTTCTAACATGACCTTGTGGGGCTCTAGATCTTGTAACATCACCTTGTGGGGCTCTATATCTTGTAACATCACCTTGTGGGGCTCTACAGCTTGTAACGTCACCTTGTGGGGCTCTAGATCTTGTAACATCACCTTGTGGGGCTCTAGATCTTGTAACATCACCTTGTGGGGCTCTACAGCTTGTAACGTCACCTTGAGGGGTTCTAGATCTTGTAACATGACCTTGTGGGGCTCTACAGCTTGTAACATCACCTTGTGGGGCTCTAGATCTTGTAACATCACCTTGTGGGGACTAACACTTTATCTTGAGGTCATTCGATACAGGTGGCGCTAGATAGCAAAGAACAATAGTTCAGGCTTATCGACTGCCTTGGCCTGGCATATTACGTTCTGTTTTATGTTAGTTTAGTGTTGTCTCTACAATCGGTACAGTCAAAATCAGAAATTTCATGAAAGAGATATTTAAAATTAGTATTTTCAAATTCAACCCGGGCACATTAATAAAACTAACGAGTAGAACTAGGTTTAAAACATTAACTCTAAATAACGATATTATGTGCTACAAAATGAAGTAAAAAATTATTGGGGTATTTAAAAAAATAATACTATTTACATATTATTAAAAATTATGTAATTTGACCACTTTTTGAAATACTTATAATTTTAAAGTTATTTTTATTTTGCATTCTATACATATTTGATTTTGTACCTCTCATATAAATGTTAAGTTGTATTAAATTACTGGAACTTAACTCTGGAGCGTAGAAATCACAAAATGGCGAGTTTGGCCAGTTTTAACTCGGGAGTAATTGAATCACTATTTATACACTTGTTAAGTGTGTATCGCTTACCCCGTGTTGCAGGCAACCTGTCGGACACGAGACGGGTTTGAACGGGGGTGACTTCCTCACAGAGACGTGGTTCATGGCCCTCCTGGGGAGTATGGTGGCCGTGATGGTGCTGCTGTTTGGTGCCATGCTCTTCGTCAGGAGGAGACAACTCCTCAACAAGAAGGTCACCCTCCCCAGTCTCCACGGTACGTCGCACACCACCTGGGAACGAACCCATGACAGTCTCGTCTCAGGACTGATGTGCGAGGGTTCAAACCCAGCCGAGGGTGAATTCTATTGATCGACAAAAATCCGTAGCACAGCTTCCTTTAGAGGAGAAGTCCCATGTTGATTGGGGGGTGTAAAATAACCAAAAATGTATGTGGGAATACCTTTCCCGGTAAAATTGGTAGGACCTTTCACTCTTGCTCATAGAAATTGTCATGTAAGTTCAGAAAGTGCACTGCCAGATTTCGTCCAACCAGTGTTTGAGAAAGTTGTTTAGTCCGGGTCTGGCTCCTCGCTCTCGACCACGGACAGAGGCCAAAACATGGTTTGTTTCTTCTGCCGACAGACGCGTGCTCCAACGGCGGCGTGATGTCCACCCCCCTGGGCGTGAAAGCCGCCTCCGGGCTCCCGCACCCGTTGATATCCGCCCCTCCGCCCCCCCACCACGACTCATCGCTGTGGATCGAGAGTCGCCCCATGGCCGGGGGCGGCTGCTGGCGCCCCTCGTCAGACAAAGACCTCTCGTCGGGGTACCCCAGTAGGGCGGAGTCCCGGCTACTCGACAACGGCCACGTGGTCACCACGACGGCCCTCAACGACTACTCCGAGACCGGGGGAGGCGACGCCGGTCCGGCCTACGCGGAGGTGACGTCCTCCTGTCTTAGCACCTTCCACGGCGGGCACCGGGAGGAAAAGGGGAGCGATGGGTCCGGCTCCCCCGCCCCGTACGCCACCACAACCCTAGTGGGCTCCAGACACCCTCTGGTACGTGCACTCGACCTAGGGCAGCCAGTCCCGATGAGTATGAGGGTGTGAAACCAGTGGAAACTCTTAAACCCATCTTAAGTCCAACTAATCAAACTCTAATGTCCACTGGGGACCAGCCGGACAGTGAACCCGGGACCCATGCATTGACCCACTAGACCTTTGAGCCGGTTAGTTCCCGAAATGCAACCCTCGAACTTGTTGTTTCAAGCCCGTGACTAGTTTTATAATATTATTATTTATTATTATTATTATTTAGCACCGCATCTTACTACCCCTTCGGGTTATACGCACTTACGCTAACGTGTAATGGTAGGGTGATTGTGATATGAAATGGAGGACCTACGGTTTAAAGAGGGATCCGAACCACGGTGGAGGCCTGTCATTCCACACATTCACAAGTTGTGATTAATACACGTCTTGTCAGAGGTGAAGGAAGGGTTTGGCAATCAGATAAATCCGTGCCAGGACCGAGGATTGAACCCAGGACCCCAGCACAGAAGTCCGACATCTTACCCCTAGACCACCAGGTCACCCTATAATATATATAATTGAGGGAGGGTCGAAGGGGGAGGAAGCAATGCGAATGGTTATAGTTTGAAAAAATCTCATATTACGTCAGACATAACCAGCCCTTACGTCAGACATAACCAGCCCTTACGTCAGACATAACCAGCCCTTACGTCAAACATAACCAGCCCTTACGTCAGACATAACCAGCCCTTACATCAGACATAACCAGCCCTTACGTCAGACATAACCAGCCTTACGTCAGACATAACCAGCCCTTACATCAGACATAACCAGCCCTTACGTCAGACATAACCAGCCCTTACGTCAGTAAAGGTTGTAAGGTTGCGCCTCAAAGCTCTAGAATGGTCGATACAGTCCAACATAGGGAAGACTTGGCTGGTAACATTTTCACTTGTCAGCTCATGTTATTTACAACTGGGAATGTGGATAGACTTTAAAATAACAATAACAACATATTTACATTTTATCAATGTGTACCGCGAAAATAGTGTTGGTATTCCATGAAAGGCCTTTATTGTAAAAATTGGACTATAACCATAATGTAGCTCCATCACTTGTATAAAACATCTCCTTGGACTGTTGTCATTATTTGATAGGGGTGATTTAAAAGTAAATATATTATTTGAATGTTTTAGGGATGGGTGCAGATGTGTCCCCCTGCAAATGGAACAGAAAACAACCCTACCCAGGAAACTACCCTTATTTCTTCGGAGAAATGTCTATTCGGACTCGTACTTCTTCAGCGACTGCTGTGGGAACGACTACGCGCAACACTCAGGTAGAACATTGTGTTGTCTGTATAACACTCAGGTAGAACATTGTGTTGGGATGTTGTCTTGTATAACACTCAGGTAGAACATTGTGTTGGGATGTTGTCTTGTACAACACTCAGGCAGAACATTGTGTTGGGGATGTTGTCTTGTACAACACTCAGGCAGAACATTGTGTTGGGGATGTTGTCTTGTATAACACTCAGGTAGAACATTGTGTTGTCTTGTATAACACTCAGGTAGAACATTGTGTTGGGATGTTGTCTTGTACAACACTCAGGCAGAACATTGTGTTGGGGATGTTGTCTTGTATAACACTCAGGTAGAACATTGTGTTGGGATGTTGTCTTGTATAACACTCAGGTAGAACATTGTGTTGGGATGTTGTCTTGTATAACACTCAGGTAGAACATTGTGTTGGGATGTTGTCTTGTATAACACTCAGGTAGAACATTGTGTTGTCTTGTATAACACTCAGGTAGAACATTGTGTTGGATGTTGTCTTGTATAACACTCAGGTAGAACATTGTGTTGGGATGTTGTCTTGTATAACACTCAGGTAGAACATTGTGTTGGGATGTTGTCTTGTATAACACTCAGGTAGAACATTGTGTTGGGATGTTGTCTTGTATAACACTCAGGTAGAACATTGTGTTGGGGATGTTGTCTTGTATAACACTCAGGTAGAACATTGTGTTGTCTTGTATAACACTCAGGTAGAACATTGTGTTGGATGTTGTCTTGTATAACACTCAGGTAGAACATTGTGTTGGGGATGTTGTCTTGTATAACACTCAGGTAGAACATTGTGTTGGGATGTTGTCTTGTATAACACTCAGGTAGAACATTGTGTTGGGATGTTGTCTTGTATAACACTCAGGTAGAACATTGTGTTGGGATGTTGTCTTGTATAACACTCAGGTAGAACATTGTGTTGGGATGTTGTCTTGTATAACACTCAGGTAGAACATTGTGTAGGGGATGTTGTCTTGTATAACACTCAGGTAGAACATTGTGTTGGGGATGTTGTCTTGTATAACACTCAGGTAGAACATTGTGTTGTCTTGTATAACACTCAGGTAGAACATCGTTTAGGGATGTTGTCTTGTATAACACTCAGGTAGAACATGTGTTGGGGTGTTGTCTTGTATAACACTCAGGTAGAACATTGTGTAGGGGTGTTGTCTTGTATAACACTCAGGTAGAACATTGTGTTTGTCTTGTATAACACTCAGGTAGAACATTGTGTTGTCTTGTATAACACTCAGGTAGAACATGTGTTGGATGTTGTCTTGTATAACACTCAGGTAGAACATTGTGTTTGTCTTGTATAACACTCAGGTAGAACATTGTGTTGTCTTGTATAACATCAGTAAGAAACATTGTGTTGGGATGTTGTCTTGTATAACACTCAGGTAGAACATTGTGTTGGGATGTTGTCTTGTATAACACTCAGGTAGAACATTGTGTTGTCTTGTACAACACTCAGGCAGAACATTGTGTTGGGATGTTGTCTTGTATAACACTCAGGTAGAACATTGTGTTGGGATGTTGTCTTGTACAACACTCAGGCAGAACATTGTGTTGGGATGTTGTCTTGTATAACACTCAGGTAGAACATTGTGTTGGGATGTTGTCTTGTATAACACTCAGGTAGAACATTGTGTTGGGGATGTTGTCTTGTATAACACTCAGGTAGAACATTGTGTTGGGGATGTTGTCTTGTATAACACTCAGGTAGAACATTGTGTTGGGGATGTTGTCTTGTATAACACTCAGGTAGAACATTGTGTTGGGGATGTTGTCTTGTATAACACTCAGGTAGAACATTGTGTTGGGGATGTTGTCTTGTATAACACTCAGGTAGAACATTGTGTTGGGGATGTTGTCTTGTATAACACTCAGGTAGAACATTGTGTTGGGGATGTTGTCTTGTATAACACTCAGGTAGAACATTGTGTTGGGATGTTGTCTTGTATAACACTCAGGTAGAACATTGTGTTGGGATGTTTTCTTGTATAACACTCAGGTAGAACATTGTGTTGGGGATGTTTTCTTGTATAACACTCAGGTAGAACATTGTGTTGTCTTGTATAACACTCAGGTAGAACATTGTGTTGGGATGTTGTCTTGTATAACACTCAGGTAGAACATTGTGTTGGGATGTTGTCTTGTATAACACTCAGGTATTAAAAATATTATTCCATTATGTTTATAATCAGTGGAGGATTTAAGGGAAGAGGGCCCTCGGGCAATCACTCTGGAAGATTAACTCTGTGCTTACAAAAATGTTTTTACTGGATGAAATATTTAGGTAAAAACAAAATGATTGGTGTGAAATTTAAATTTACAATAAAAACCCCGCCAAAACTGTAAACATGGTCCCCATTAATGATTCACAAGTGTTTGCTTGTGTGTAAAATCAAACAATAATGGCTAATTCTTAACTTTCCTCAGACACGCTATAATATAACATCTGGGTTTGTGTTTTCCACCCCCTCATACGTACATCCGGCACTGATTATAATCAAAGGTTACAATAAAATGGTCCCGAGCTTTGAAAGCTGGAGGGTAAGTTACAAGTTTAAATTAATCTCGACATGATTGGAGTCTCCGATAGTAGTAGTGGCTGCAGAGTATAACGTAAAGACTGTATTCACGGTGACGCCAAGGTCTGATCGGGCGTAATGAGATCGTTTATCTCAAGTGGTTTCCAACCATCCCTCTAAGCGAGTGAGGGTACTAAGACGAGCTGATGTCGAGAGCGTGCTTTGTTAGCTCTGTGTCCTAACACCTGTTCCAGTTACACACGTGTGTGCTAATTACGCTAATTAGTTAGTGTATCTTACTGGGATAATTATTGATGTATGGACATAAGGGGTCTGCAAAGGCTTGCATTTATTAGATTATTTACTACTACCACTGATTTCATGATGATATGATGGTATTATTGTATGATGGTATTATGAGATGATGGTATGATGAAATGATATGATGAGATGATGGTATGATGAAATGATATGATGAGATGATGAAATGATACGATGATATGATGATATGATGGTATTATGATATGATGGTATTATGATATGATGGTATGATAATATGATTGTATTATGGTAAGATAATATGATGAGATGATGAGATGATGAAATGATGCTATGATGGTATTATGATATGATGGTATGATAATATGATTGTATTATGGTAAGATAATATGATGAGATGATGAAATGATGCTATGATGGTATTATGATATGATGGTACTATGGTATGATGAGATGATATGATGAAATGATAACTATAATAATATTTTTTTCCAAAACGTTAAAGTTTTCGTTTCACATATCTACTTGAGGCAGTGACTATAATCATGGAAAGGTGTAATGAGATGTGTTTTTTTCCCCTGGAGATGGTTTTATCTCATACTCCAAGACAATTCGGGTCCTTCTCCTTTAAACTATACAATATCCATCCCTACCGCCATTATCTCAGACGTGGAACACACTAATAATAAAAACATGGTACCTCACCTCTCTTTTATAATTAAAATAAACCCCTCCTTGCTTCCAAACACTTGTGTTGGTCTTAGGGAAGGTGTTTCGCTCCAAGAGGCTCTGGAGGTCAATTGACCAGTGTATGGGGGGGGGGGTTATAGATCCCCCCCAGACTATCAGGAGGAGACCTGTGGTATTCAGGATGTTGTTATTTGTCAGGAGGCAACTGCAGAGGCAGGAAGGCCATGTCCGAGTTGGGACATCACGACGCCCAGACCTCGAGGGCGTGTCCTCCCCCCGCCAACCCACCCCCCTTGTCAGTGTCCGTACCACACACCCCTGCCAGCACCATGCGCAGGAAGCACCACATGCAGTTCGCGAGGTCACAGGTCAGTGCTCAAGAGATCTGGTCACAGAATACAGATACTATTTAGTTGAGGCAGGGGACTATTCCGTGTCCTTTGAGCCAAGTGCTCTAGCTGAGAGATGAACCTTGGACACAGGAGAAATCACAGAAAGCTCGGCTTACAAATCAACGTACGATAATCCGGTAAGGAAGATTACGTACCTCGGCTTCAGGCTGAACTCATAAGCGCCTTCTTCGACCCTACCGACTGCCCCCCCGCGTGGGAAGGTTTGAGGGTCCCGAACAACTTGGGAACTAGTTTGTTAAGAAATGGCCGCGTGGTCTAGCACGCTACTCTCGCAGTAGACCTAACTAGACAAGCGATGACGGGGTGATTGAGGTTCGAATATCGGTCAGGTATACTGGGAGTGGTTTTGACAAAGTGGTTTTCCCCTCTCTCTCTCTCTCTCTCTCTCTCTCTTTACGCAAATACGGGTACACTTCCTCTAAATATAACCTTACTACTCTCTAATACAGTATATATAGTTTGTAAACGATGTTGAGGATTGTCCTCATTCTGTTCTTATGTCTCAGGTCTCAGACCCCAACCACGGGTTCAGCGTCGACTGTCCCAGCTGTAAGGACTGCCACCGGTACTCGAACCCGCCACCTCCAGACGTGATATCTCCTTCCACCCATCACCCCGCACCCAACAAGTACTCGCTCCTGATGGCACCCATGCCCAGCGTGGAGCCTGCCAAGTCCCCGCAGGTGACGTCACTAGAGTTGTCCAACCTTTGTTCTCGCACAACGCACAACCCCCCCCCTCCCCCCGCGTAAGATTCCCCCCTCCCTCCCATTTTTTTTTACGATTTGGTAAATCAGATTATTTAAATCGTTTAAAACAAAAAATCATTTGTATTGCCATTAATTATGTCAACAAAAAAGTGAAAATTTATTATTAAAATGGGGTTAACCATTGAATGAAAACTTTCATTATTATTTCAGAAATTTCTGAAAAAAAGTATTTTATGTTCCGCCGTGAACATTGATTAAAATACACTTTATCTAAGAGGGGTTCTGAGCGAACCCAGCTCCTTCTTTCCCACCTCATAATAAAAGGCAATAAAATATCTAATCGGCCCCCAACCGAGGGCTCAAGAAAGTTATATCTTGTTATATTATGTCTTACGAAGCTAGTACTCATGTTAGTGAAATATTATCACCGCCATATTTGTCAGATGCCCTTCATTCTGTGATAATTACACAAAACATTAATGCAGTGCTAATGTCCCCATCAATTCCTACCCAAAACAATGTTGTGCTAACGTCCCCATTAAGTCCTACACAAAACATTAATGTTGTGCTAATGTCACCATCAATTCCTACATAAAGCATTAATGTTGTACTATTGTCCCCATCAATTCCTACACAAAACATTAATGTTGTGCTAAGGTCCCCATGAATTCCTACACAAAGCATTAATGTTGTGCTATTGTCCCATCAATTCCTAGACAAAACATTAATGTTGTGCTAATGTTCCCATCAATTCCCGTGGTTGATAAAAGACGATTTTAAAAAGTGTTTTGGTTTACCAACTCCTTAGCCACAACAATCTTGGTTCTCAGACACTTCTGGTATCAAATATTTCATCCTCCTCATCTTGAGTTCTCCAACAACCCATCAGTGGATGCATGGTCTAAGGCGTCACTCTCACAGTGGATTATACTGCCAATAGCGAGAGGATTGAGGTTCGAATCTCGGTCGGGTGTACTGAAGGTGGTTTATCCAAAATGGTTTTCCACGCAAACGCGGGTACATTTCCTATAAATATAGCCTCCTAATCCCTAAAACCATTCGCGTTAGTTAGTACTTAAGCGGTGCTTTAATAAAAGGGCCTCCTGCGGTGTTTCAGGTGATTAAAGACTTGTCCCCTGCGGTGTTTCAGGTGATTAAAGACTTGTCCCCTGCGGTGTTTTAGGTGATTAAGACTTGTCCCTGCGGTGTTCAGGTGATTAAAGACTTGTCCCCTGCGGTGTTTCAGGTGATTAAAGACTTGTCCCTGCGGTGTTTCAGGTGATTAAAGACTTGTCCCCTGCGGTGTTTCAGGTGATTAAAGACTTGTCCCTGCGGTGTTTCAGGTGATAAAGACTTGTCCCTGCGGTGTTTCAGGTGATTAAAGACTTGTCGAGTTGTACGATGCCTTATCAGTCCTACACACTACTCCAGACAGTACCAGCCATGTACCTCAGTCCTCGCGCAGTGAGCCAGGGACCCATCATGACCCCAGGGGGTACTCCAGACAGTACCAGCCATGTACCATCAGTCCTCGCGCAGTGAGCCAGGGACCATCATGACCCTAGGGGTACTCCCAGACAGTACCAGCCATGTACCATCAGTCTAGCGCAGTGAGCCAGGACCATCATGACCCTAGGGTACCCAGACAGTACCAGCCCATGTACCATCAGTCCTCGCGCAGTGAGCCAGGGACCCATCATGACCCCTAGGGGGTACTCCCAGACAGTACCAGCCCATGTACCATCAGTCCTCGCGCAGTGAGCCAGGGACCCATCATGACCCCTTGGGGGTACTCCCAGACAGTACCAGCCCATGTACCATCAGTCCTCGCGCAGTGAGCCAGGGACCCATCATGACCCCTAGGGGGTACTCCCAGACAGTACCAGCCCATGTACCATCAGTCCTCGCGCAGTGAGCCAGGGACCCATCATGACCCCTAGGGGGTACTCCCAGACAGTACCAGCCCATGTGCTGGGACTTATTGGAATCAAACTGTAACGACATGTCGCAGTGGAGCTGGGATTTTCAAATTGTGGATCAAGAATTTGTTCTGTCTTGTTTTTTATTATTTATAAAAAGTTAATATGTACTGAGCTAAATATAACACAGTATTTGGGTTAAAACAAATCTATTTTCAAATAAGACTTTGAATTAGCGATCATTTAACTTTTTCAAATTGTAGCTCATTTTTTAAGTGAAACGCTACTTTCATTTTTTTTTATCCAAAATACTAGTCATCATTCATCTATCTTCTCTCTTGTCGTTGTTTGTGTTATTTCTTCTCTCGTCATGAGGTCATTATACTATCTCTGTACCCGTCAGTGACGCGCCTTAGTCCTGGTTGTTCCAGATATTCTGGCCACCATATTGTTCTTAGAGACAACGATACCACTGGGCATGGACCTAGTGACAAGTAGTGACTGTAGTTAGTAATTGTCCCAAACTTTCATTTGTGAACCTTGTTAACTGTTTAGATATCACCACCAATAACTGATCATTGGCGCAAGTCTGGCCCTTGTTGAGTGATAACATTTCGCCCAAAGAAAACAACGTCACAGGGTGAACACTTTGAGTCCTACCCTATAATTATGGATATTTATATGTTTTTAGAAATTTTTCAGAAGAAACTTCCTTGTATGAATGGGTTCTTAAAAAAAGCCATTAGTGCATTGATAAGCGAAAAAAAGATTGATTGATTGAAGTGTGAGATTTGATATGAGCTGTCTGTGATAAGATAACGGTTGTGTGTGTGTGTGTTGAGTATGTGTGAAAGAGAGAGAGAAGTGTTAGTCCTTGGTTACTATAAAAAAATGCTCACTTATGTGTATAAGAAATAAATTGTAATGAAGAAAGAAGAAATAAATACTTCTACATAAATGTAATTAAAAGTATATATTAGAAAGGATTAAGGAATATTGTGTTTCCCCATTTTGTCCCTGTTGTTCCCCCCTTTTTGATGAACATATCCTTGACATCATATCAATCTGTATAAAGGTGTAAATTCAAGTCTTGTGTTAAGTGTGTACAGCAGCGAGTAGCTAGCATGTACCACCGCATGTAAGTGTATCAACTAAAGCTTGTAGAAATTATATAAAATGTCAACAACAACAAAACACATTTATTTGAAACGTTATCAATATTTGTTTACAAAATATTCAAAAAGTCAATGGCCTTCCATGTAAGTTCTCAAACATTTTGTGACGATAGATAATTTTGGGAGCTTACTAAAACTTTGTATTAGGAAATTAGTGTCTGTTATAGCAAGTAAAGAATATAAACGACTAATTTTAAGGAATGAATCTTTAAAAAAACAACGCTATTTGGAATGTAAAGTTTATGTGTTTTTTATAAACCTAATAAAAACTGTGTGGATAGGAAATACTGGGTTTGCCAAAATATAGGATTAATTTTTATTAAATTTAATTGACAAAACCACACATTTAAAAACTCTGGGTTCATCTTATAATGTATAATAAACAGGGCCTATATTTTGATGACATGTCATATATTTTGGTTGGTTCCTCACGGACAACGCTTATAAGTACGTAAACTCTACCCATGATCCTCTGGTCGTACAAATGTAGATTTTATAGGTCACCATTTGGTATTTTTTTTCATTAGGAATTTTAGGTCATATTATCTTGGTTTGCGTAATTTGTTTAGTTTAAGGTATTCTTGTTGAATAAGTATATTTCTAAATACTATCAATATTTTATAAACACACTCAGTTGTCTGAAAGAGAAGATAATGTTAGCTTTGTATCCTCTCTCCTTGTTTAGTTGTAAAATACACATCCCTGGTGAGACTGTAGAGGGTTGCGTTGGGAGGGGTAGCTATTACTTCTGGAGCAGATATTTGTCAATCAATATTATATTCACCAGAATACGAGAGTTTAGTTGTAAAAGCCTCCCTTACAATTTACATTTGTAAAGGGCTAGTTTGATTTAGTCGTGTGAATTTACTGTACTTTTTTATTCATATTTTAAAGTTGTTTTTTTAATTTCAAGGTTGTTTTTTTAAGATCTTATGTCATCAAAATCCGGGCCCTGGTAAACAGGTTGCAATTATTTTGGCATACATACCTCTAGAGAAGTTATTACAAAATGATTGATGTATTAAACCTTAATTTTATTAACAAAGTTCAACAATTAATTGGATGTTGTTTATTAATGTCCTATGGCGTGGCGGTAATTTCATCCCAAAGAAACTTATATTTTGTTCAAGCCCACTAATTATTATTCATCTCTGGGTCGATAAGATATTGGTAGCACTGTTTTATATACCATATTAGGACTTGCCATATAGATTAAAGTTAATTGAAAATAACATATAAAAAGGCCAACTACTTAAGGCCCTTTTTTTAAAAAATAACAAAAGTAGACCTTAGCAAGAGAGTTTTTTTTTTTAGAAATGATAGTCATTAAATTGTCTGGCTAAAAAGACACTGAGGATTGATATAAGATGTGTACATACATTCCAACATATAAAGACATGTAGACGTGCAAATAGAGTTGTGATGATATTGTGTGTTTTGTTTCACATATCCTTCACATTCTTCTAAATATGGTTACAAAAATACTATTTATATGAGTATGAAACTAGACTTTTCTAAAATAGTAAATAGTTAGTATTTATTTTACTATGTACAAAATTTTAGCTGTTTTAAAATAACATGTTTTTCTTTTAATTAACAGTGATAAAAAAATGTGTTACTTTGAACAGAAAATCTGTAAATCAATTTAACGAGGTGGAGTCTTATAAACATGAATTGGTAGTTTCAATTGGGAAGCTACTCCCTGCTCGTTGAACTAGGGAGGCCATGGTTTGTGTCCGGAGGAAGTCATAATAAGACTGTATCTTAAACTTGTACAACAAGATATTTGTTCCGTTACACTTCTCTCCGATTAAGAGCAGTGTAATTTCTGTTCGCTGCTGTTATCAAATAAATGTAGAAATGATCGTCTCCAGGGATAACTCGTTAAGTGTATTTCTACTTTCTTCAAGGTTTTCTTTCTTTCTTTCTTTTCTCGGCACTTTGTATCGAAACAGAAATGAGAACGTGAATAAAATGTGTGTTGAAATAAACCTACATGTGATTATGATTCCTAACCTTCATTTTTATAAACTACAGGTAATACACATATCTACTAATGGGGTAGAAAATTATAAAGGTTGAATTATAGAGAAACTGTACCCGCATTTGATTGGAAGTAGAGCGGAAAACCATTCAAGTAAAAAAAAAACTCAGTACACCCAATCGAGATTCAAACACTGATCTCCCCACTATCGGCAGTTTGACGCCTTAGACCGTGTGACCACCGAAACGAGCTGGTTCTATCATCAGGAGAGTTATTGTGTGAGACATTAAAATTAAACCGGACTGATTGGGATCCAAGCTTGTCTGGATTAGCCGTGAGGATACAGGGATATAGTCATCATCATCATCATCATCATCATCATCCGACGTTTCCGCCTCTGCGGGCCGTCTGGTACATCCTCTCCATCGTGTCTCCAGTCCACGTCCCCCGTCTTGTCCAATAGGTCCCCCGTCTTGTCCAATAGGTCCCCCGTCTTGTCCAATAGGTCCCCGTCTTGTCCAATAGGTCCCCCGTCTTGTCCAATAGTTCCCCCGTCTTGTCCAATAGGTCCTCCGTCTTGTCCAATAGGTCCTCCGTCTTGTTCAATAGGTCCTCCTCAATTCTCGTCACACGCTCTAACCACTACCACCTCACTCTGCCTCAGTCCGGCTATAATCAAATGTACATTCTTTCAACTGACGTATAACATGTTACATGTGATGTAGTCTACATTATCACAAGATACCAAGTGTTTCTTACAATTCTCTCTTTAACTTTGAGCTTGATACCAACTGTTTCTTACAATTCTCTGTTTAACTTTGAGCTTGATACCAACTGTTTCTTACAATTCTTTGTTTAACTTTGAGCTTGATACCAACTGTTTCTTACAATTCTCTGTTTAACTTTGAGCTTGATACCAACTGTTTCTTACAATTCTTTGTTTAACTTTGAGCTTGATACCAACTGTTTCTTACAATTCTCTGTTTAACTTTGAGCTTGATACCAACTGTTTCTTACAATTCTCTGTTTAACTTTGAGCTTGATACCAACTGTTTCTTACAATTCTCGTTTAACTTTGAGCTTGATACCAACTGTTTCTTACAATTCTCTGTTTAACTTTGAGCTTGATACCAAGTGTTTCTTACAATTCTCTCTTTAACTTTGAGCTTGATACCAACTGTTTCTTACAATTCTCTGTTTAACTTTGAGCTTGATACCAACTGTTTCTTACCATTCTCTGTTTAACTTTGAGCTTGATACCAACTGTTTCTTACAATTCTCTCTTTAACTTTGAGCTTGATACCAACTGTTTCTTACAATTCTCTGTTTAACTTTGAGCTTGATACCAAAATAAAATAGGTTTCATTTGACTTCTTTTTAACCCCGTTTTCCGTCGTGTTCGGATTATCCGGAATTTCGGACTACCGGGGCTCGATCCAACGGTTTTATTTATAGTGTAAAGCTCTCCACAGATGTCTTTAGAAAAAACATAATTGTTAAAGCTATTTTCCAAGTATTTTAATTAGTTTTAATCAGCTGTAAGCAGCCCTTAATATCAGAGCTAGGACTAAAATAACGATTTTTCCTCGAGGTTTGACCGAATAACATATAAAGTTTGAACACCAAACAGTTACTGTTGTAGCCCCAAGGACAGACAGACAGACGACAGAATTGTAAAACACTTACATAGTTCGGAGATATATCAGGCAGACTTGTCTTGTCATGGTTACAATACTGTCTCTCTATTATAAGGTAAAAAAGTTGTAGTTGTAGAATACAAAACAAGGCTACGCTGACAATACCAATAAATTGCCCCACACCCCCTTCCTCGTGAGTTTGTAGAGAGGGTGCTGTGCAACTCCCCGAGTAGCGGAACTGATTGAACAGCAGTTCCCCCCTTCACCACCAGAGGCGCCTAGCGAACTCACCTCTGGGACCAAAACCTGCGAGAACTTACAAAGTCATCACTTTACAAGACTTGGAATTACCATCTTAACAAGGCGTGTTATTGTTCACTTCGGGAACTTTGAGACATGCATACATGTCCGTCCGTCCGTCCGTCCTCATAACCGTTTCCCTGCCCCTCACCTAACTTCCTCCACACTTCCCTATCCTTGATTACTCCTTCAACATCCATACAACGAGTCTTACAGGCTCTTTTATTATTAAAACTAGTAATATTTCTCTTTCCACACATTCATCTACAACATTAACCACGTATTACATGTTCTACCCCTTCCTTTTGATCCACACTCTACCTTCATATATCTCTTCATCATCCTCTCCAACATGCCCAAATCAAAGTAAGACGCTTCTTTCACATGCACATATTGTATACCCTCTCAAACCACACTCCTTCAGCACCCATTCTGCACTCCTTCTAATGGTGGGGTGCCATTCATCACTGACTGTCCGTTAGAGTTTGTCCACATTCACCTTGCTCTTGTGTTTCTCCGGACAAACCCTTCTCTTTACTGTAGAACCTTTAAAATATTCTAAATCAAATATAAACTCTGAACGCTCCAGTGGTCGCATGGTCTAAGGCGCCACTCTTGCAATAAACTGGACTGTCGATAACGGGGATATCGAGCTTCAATCCCAGTCGGGTACAATGAAGGGGGGTTCTTCCTCAAATGTTTTACACTCCCTCTACACGGAAATGCTGGCACACTTTACATGTTACTTTCCCTCCGAAGAAAGTTGTGCTACGGATTTTATCGCTCGAGAAAGAACCGTCGACCCCGGCCGGGTTTGAACCCACGAACCCTGAGACGAGTGCTTCACCTCAAGACCACTGAGGACATCAACACATTTATTAAACGGACAAAGAATGTAAATATATTTGTAATATTTGTTTTCGGCCATTGTGTAAACATGTGAAAATTAAAATGTACATTGTTACGGTATGTTAGGGAAAATTAGACGTAACGTAATACTCGTCAAATTAAGTTATAATTAGAAAGATCCCCCATTTATTTAAGCGTGCTCCAACTTAATAACCTAATAAATTGTAAACAATGCACAACTAATCAGACTATATAAATTTAAATAATTTCGTTAGATTTAAACAACACTACTAGTCAATTAATTATGATTATATTGTAAATATGTGAAGTATCGATAAATAAATTGAAAGAAAGAAAATAACATTTAACCCAACACATGAGTTTATAACAGTAATGTTCTGAGGTGTTCTGGACAGATCAAAGAGATGTATTGCGTCAGAACGTTTAGAAAGTACTCGACAACACTATGAAGGAAGGGAATGTGTTGAAATGTCTCCGACAGCGGCTGCTTTGGGGGGATCCCCACCATGATTTACGTGCCGCGGAGTTTCTCTATCGCACTTGGGGGAGTGAGGGATTCCCTGGCCATGACTTACTCGGCTATCAGGGAGTTGTGTAGGAAGGTAGAGAGGGAGGGGGGGGGGGGGGCGAGTCGACAGAAAGACGGTCAGGATTCAATTAGAGAGGATGATAGATCTGGTGTGTGTTATCCTTATGGAGGAATCCCACAGCTGGCACCAGTGTTACTATCGTTCGTCAGGGCCGGTCACCTCTCTCACTCTCTCTCTCTCTCTCTCTCTGCCCCACTTAATAATACCATCGAGGGGAAAGAACGAAAATAGCATTCCTACCTAACTCGGACTTACAGATTTGTCAGGAAAAATACCACGGGGAGGGGGGGAAAGAATGACAAATGGAAAGAAAAGAAAAAAATTCCCGATGTAATTCACTGCAATGTGGAATAAATATTTTTGTAGAGAGAAACGATAAATTATCGAAAAAGGAAAATTTATCCTATTTTTTGAATAACACCATTGAGATGTTTTTTTTAAATTCCAACAAGGGCTTGTTACTATGACAAGTATTAGTTGATATTAAGTAACATTTTTAAGACAGTTTATAATATATTTTCGACCTATCTACTTCTTTGATAATAGTTTCTAATGAAATTAGATTTATAGTCTGACCAATACTGAAATTATAATATTATAATAATCACGAACAGATAAATGAATTATATATATATAAATGTACATCTGATGTCAACTGAACCAAGCATAGTTAATAATCGACACAGCACAGAATTTATTACACCTATAACTATATTATACTTATCTTATAATAACTCTTATGGGTATGAAACCAAATAATAGACATTGTTATATAAACAAAATGGGGGTAAAAAAAGAACATTGCATTTCTACATTATATTATTATTATATTATTAGTATTATTAGTATTATTAGTATTATTATTATTATTATTAGTATTATTATTATTATAATTAGTATTATTATTATAATTAGTATTATTATTATTAGTATATATTATTACACAGTCTTACTACCCGTTCGGGTTATATACACTTACGCTAATGTGTAATGGTAGGGCGATTGTGAGATGAAATTGAGGACCTATAGTTTAACGTGGGATCCAAACCACGGTGGAGGCCTGTCATTCCTCACATTCACAAGTTGTGATTAATACACGTCTTGTCAGAGGTGAAGGAAGGGTTGGAAATCAGATAAATCTGTGCCGGGACTGAGGATAGAACCCCGGACCCTCAGCACAGAAGTCCGACACCTTACCCCTAGACCACCAGGTCACAGACCATTGTATTTAAAGACAACTATCGATACTTTCTCTCTGACCGAAACTTAGAAACGCTCGAGTTGATCCAAAAACAACGAACATGATAATATGGGACCAACAAACGTTAGATGGTTGCTTGCGTTTTGAGCCCGACTCTACACGAGTTATCCTCGGTGTGACGTACAAGTGTGTAATTGAGCCGGTTAATTAGACGACATACCATAGTGGCACCTCTCATTAACCGGGGAACAGCATAAAGCCTGTTTTGTTTACGGCTCCATTACAACGCTGATATGAATAGGAATTTTTAATTAATTTTCCGTATAGAGAACTTTCAATTGTAAAGGACAAAACAATGTTTGACATTTCTTTCAAATCGGAGGGTTTTTAATTTAACTGGGGCGGTAAAAAAAAAATTATCTCTTTTATTTAAATACCAATAGAACGAATACAACACCTCCTTTGCCCCATCACTGCCCATATGGGGGAATTTCATATTGGTGAGTTATGAAGTCGAACCAAATGTCAATAATGAATGAGCCAGTGTTGCCAAGTGAGGGGCAACGCTGCCAATTGTCCACTTGGGACAACATTCCAGGTGCTCGACCTCTCGACCCCGGGGCCTTGGTCAGTCACATCTATAGCAAAGGGGTATAGACTTACAAACTAACTTAGACTTGGCCAGGAAAGGCATTGCAGTAAAGATATATTGGTTAATAAAAGGGTTTAAAGAAAGAAGTTTCTTCACAAGGCAAACAAAACAAACACTTTTACTAACTTTCAAATAAAATATACATTCTTTTTAGCACCACGTCTTACTACCCGTTCGGATTATACTTCATGGTAGTTTAAATTTAGAAGAAATGTACCCGCATTTACATAGAAAACAACAGTAGTAAACCATTCAGGAAAAACACCCTGAATACACCCGTCCGGAATCGAACCATCATCTCATCTTCCTCGACAGCCCAGTCCATCGCGATACTGGTTTGTGATTGGATGATTTGTTACATTTTCCGGGGGATGTTTCGAGGAAATATAACAGTAACGTCTACTTAATTTCAACCCCTCACGTTATACTGTGTCATAATTATTACGTTGTCTAATTAACATCTTAATTAGTCGACTGGTTATATAGAGGCATTTCGTGACGGCTATAGAAAAACTACTAGACTTACTTTCCCGTATTCATACGTCAAGTCATGTTATCTGCAGCTGACACATAGTCCATCGCGTTAGCATGTCTTCTAATGGCTTAAGGGTCCCGGGTTCTATTCGTAGTATGGTCAAGAAATTCATCGATAGTGAAATGTGGTTTCCTCTTTGACAGCGATAAATTAACGGCTGGAGGGTTGGGTGTTGTGTCTAACCTAGTTTTACGTTAAAGTTGGGTATTTGGTTCAAAAGAAAGGGGTAGTTCGTGGAGACAGGCTAATGGTTACAATGTGTTATGTATTATGTATTATGTAGTATGTATGTAGTATGTATGTATGTTGTATGAGTATTGTATGTATGTATGTATGTATGTTGATATGTATGTTGTAAGTGATTGTATTTGTATGTATGATATGTATGTTGTATTACTATGTATGTATGATGATGTATGTATTATATTAGTATGTAGTATTATGTATGTATGTATGTATGTTATGTATTAATAGTATGTATTATGTATGTATGTATGTTGTATGTATGTATGTATGTATGTATGTATGTATGATGTATTGTATGTTGTATGTATGTATGTATTATATGTATAGTGTATGTATGTATGTAGTATGTATGTATTTATTATAAATAGCAATACAGTAAAATGCTATCAGTTTTGGCCGCAACAAAACATGTTTGTATTTTTAAACTGCTCCCTCCCATGAGATCGTGTGTGTTTCTGCGCCTGTTTGTAGGCAAGCCCGTGTTGAAGACTCATTGTCCCACTTATCATCCGAAAACACATTTCAGTGCCAATCCTAGCTGAGCTGGTCGCAGCAAGGTATTGTTCCTGGTAGCTCAGTGGTACGTGGAGACCAGAGATTGGTTTGAACACGGTCCTTGTGACCCAAACCGTAAAAAAACAAATGTTGCGCTTCAACGGGGAAACCAACCCGGTACTGAAGATGACAATGATTACTCCCAAGATGTCGATGGAAACTAAAACATAAATAAAAAAACTGACGGCTGTGTACGAATTAATATATTGTTAAGGAACTTAACTGGTATTCGCCTGGAGAGAGGATATGGAAACGCTACTTATTACACAGATAATCCTGTCACTGGTTCACTAGTAACTCACGTGATTTCTCAGAGCTGGAAAAGTAACCTCACCAAGGTTCGAACTAGAAGCATCTTTTGTACGAAGTAATGGAGAATGTTGGTAGTTACATTTTAAAAAAAGGTTTCTTAACCTTTGTTAAAAGGCAGACCCACCTTTGATCCACCTCTTTTATTTCCCCCCACCCTTGGTATGACGTCCAGGCGTTACGAGCTGAGGAAGTCCTTAGTAAGAGACGTAGCCCAGTCGAAACTTGATCTCTTGTCCTAGTCACAACTCGCTCTCTTGTCCTATCACAACTCGCTCTCTTTCCACACAACTCGCTCTCTTGTCCTAGTCACAACTCGCTCTCTTGTCCTAGTCACAACTCGCTCTCTTGTCCTAGTCACAACTTGCTCTCTTGTCCTAGTCACAACTCGCTCTCTTGTCCTAGTCACAACTCGCTCTCTTGTCCTAGTCACAACTTGCTCTCTTGTCCTAGTCACAACTCGCTCTCTTGTCCTAGTCACAACTCGCTCTCTTGTCCTAGTCACAACTCGCTCTCTTGTCCTAGTCACAACTCGCTCTCTTGTCCTAGTAACTCGCTCTCTTGTCCTAGTTAACTCGCTCTCTTGTCCTAGTCACAACTCGCTCTCTTGTTCTAGTCACAACTCGCTCTCTTGTCCTAGTAACTCGCTCTCTTGTCCTAGTCACAACTCGCTCTCTTGTCCTAGTCACAACTCGCTCTCTTGTCCTAGTCACAACTCGCTCTCTTGTCCTAGTCACAACTCGCTCGTCGGTCTGATAATACTGCATACAAATATTTTGGGTTAAATAAAAGGAAGTTAAAATATTTTTTTGCTAGAGTTAGGAAAATTGCTATTGAAATAAATTGTAATTTTCTAAAATTGCGCCTTACCCTTTGAATAGTGTACAAATTTTAATACAAAAAAAATATTAAAATAAGTTGAACAGAACTACGGAAAACAAATTCGAAAGGAATTTCTTCAAGTTTTAGAATTTAATTTTTGTTTCGTGATTAAAAATGCGCTATGAAAGCACTAGATTAGTACTTTCTCAAAGCAAGATGATTTTTGGTCCAATACTTGTGTGAACATTTGTAAAAACTACCCGTTTTCTCGCGACCCCTGAGAACCATCACAAAACTCTCTCTCTACAAAGTTTGTTGTATGGACTGGGAGGGAACTTATGCTGAGGGGAATAAAACTGGTCAAACAACCCTTTGTCGGATCTCCTCATTGGAGGGATGGTTTCAATATGATGTTACAGTACTGGACCAGTCTAAACTAGTGTGACCATAATGTTCCTCCTGACACGTCTCCTGTCGAGTTCCTCCTGACACGTCCCTGACTCTGCAAGTTCCTCTACAGTCTTGACCGTCCTGTCGAAGTTCCTCCTGACACGTCTCCTGTCAAGTTCCTCCTGACACGTCTCCTGTCAAGTTCCTCCTGACACGTCTCCTGTCAAGTTCCTCCTGACACGTCTCCTGTCAAGTTCCTCCTGACACGTCTCCTGTCAGAGTTCCTCCTGACACGTCTCATCTTGTCAGTTCCTTGTCATTTTCAATTCATCCTACAAGTATCCTTACAAGATATATCTTGACTCTTTCAAGTCCTCATACAGTCTCCTGTCAAGTTCCTCCTGACACGTCTCCTGTCGAGTTCCTCCTGACACGTCTCCTGTCAAGTTCCTCCTGACACGTCTCCTGTCAAGTCTTGGGTTCAATTTGTGTGTCCATGTGTCATTTTTTAATTCAAATAATATGATATTTAACAAATATAATAGCTTGACTCTTTAATCCACAGTAATAAATAGTTAAGGTTGTCTATATTGACCTGAAAAATCTACGTTTGTATTTTTTTTAATATCCTACTACGACTAATGGGTAACACCCCCGACACAAGGGATTAATGAAGTCATCAACCCTCCACCCCCAAACAGGATACAGTCCGGGCAAGTATTTTAAAACATTACGTCACTCATATGCCTCGACTGTACACTCTCTGCACCCCTTCGTTTAGAGAATGACGCCACCACCCTCAGAGTTAAATCACCCTGAGATATCATCCCCTCACATTCTTTTTAAAACAAACCTCGCCCCCTTCTCCCTCTGGAAATCCATCAGTCAACCCCTTCTCTCTTTACCGAACATTCAGGAAAAGTCAGATAAATACAATAATTCCGACAACGCGCGCTCCCCCCTGCTCTCGACCCTGGCAGGGGTCAGCCTCGGTGTCGTCGCTTGATTGGCTGAGTGACGTCACTCCTCTCTGGACCTCTATTACCGCAGTAATTAAAACCAGCCGCGTGCGGTTGACATTTTAAAATGGTTTTGTTTAATTTTTGAAACCTACCCCTCATACCCTCTCCTACCCCTCTTTTAATGATCGAGATCGTTGTGATAAGCGAATCAGTTGAGGACAGTTCTGTTGTCCGGCCGCTTGAGCGCTGTTTTGTTACAACAGACAGAGGGCGCACATCCAGTGAACAACTTCTGGATGGTCCAGAGCAGTATGTGAGAGTTCAAACTGGTTTGTTCTAGTTCAAACCGGTCTGTGCTAGTCCGAACTAGTTCAAACTGGTTTGTTCTAGTTCAAACTGACTTGTTCTAGTTCAAACCGGTCTGTGCTGGTTCAAACCTGTCTGTTCTAGTTCAAACCTGTCTGTGCTAGACAGAACCTGTCTGTGCTAGATCGAACCTGTCTGTGCTAGTTCAAACCTGTCTGTGCTAGTTCAAACCTGTCTGTGCTAGTTCAAACCGGTCTGAGCATTTCTCTTTGGATTCCAAGTTGAAATACGTCCAATAATTTCACCTTAGTTTTGAAGTTTATATTTTTCTTTGGTCATCGAGCAAGACATAAACAATATTTAAAAATACTAACCGTTGTTCACGTGTTTTAAGACGTTGGTCCCACAAAAAAAACGCCTGATGTGCAAATCACTTTGTGTGAGCCACTGAGCGACACACCCTTTGAAATGGATCTCCCCACACACACACACAAGTCGCTCATCCTGAGCTAAGAGTGTCCATGGCAGATTTTGTTTAAACGGGACAGCGTATCGGGCAGATATCGCGGAACGGCCGAGTTAAAACTAGACCTCGTTCCTCTTGGTAAAATTAACTCTCCCGCATTATCAAACATTGTCGAGAGCATTTTGAAATTTAGAGAATATTTCGAGTGAAAATGATATCGAGTTCACCGTCATAAAATAAAAAACTACGATTGAAAGCTAAATAAATAAAGATAATACTATGTTAGTTGGTAATCTCAACCTAACGTAGGAACCGCCATATTGAGGTGGTATTCACGTTAAATGAGACCGTTACTAGAGGCACCCCACTCCACTCCCTATAAAAAATGAAAAAGCAAACTTCCCTGAATCAGAATTAGCCCCCCTCCCCTTTCCCTCGCGCGGTGGTGCAATCTCTCGGAACGCCATCAAACTACTTTTGGTCGTGCCGCGGAAGAAGCGAACCGCCTCGTCTCGGTTATGCGCTTGTACCTTCCTAATGAAAGCCATCTCCTCAGGGGTTCAGGAAGAGGAGGGGGAATAGAGGGACGTGGCGAGATACACAAACAAAGGCATCTCTCTCTCTCTCTCTCTTCTTGCTTACGTGCCATTTTTAGTTGGACTGCTCCTCATCTTCCGGAGGGAATGTAAATATTTATCCAGAAGCCGACAGTTGGCCAAACCTCATAACTGGCGGAGAGTCTGGTCGCTAGAACAATAGACCTGAAGAGATACTGACAACCTGGTCGCTAGAACAATAGACCTAAGAGATACTGGCGGGACAATCTGGTCGCTAGAACGATAGACCTGAGAGATACTGGTGGGACGGTCTGGTCGCTAGAACAATAGACCTGAGACATACTGTCGGGACAGTCTGTTAACTTGAGCAATATACCTTATGACTGTGATTTTCTTCATGGTTTGTATACTTTGAGAGTACAGTCTAATAGGGGCTTAAAACAATTAGTTAAGTGTGTAAGGTGCATGAAGGAAGCATTCTATTGGAGAGAGGACGGGGAATTTCCCTAGAGTAGTACTTCATTCTCATAAACACAGGATGAGTGAGGTTCACCCTCCGTTAACGCCCTACTAATCGAAGGTTAATAAATCCCGCGTGTGAGGGGTGCTATCGTGTTAGCCTACCTGTCAGGGGTGGCCACCACTCAACACACCACACACCCCGCCCCCCTACTCCCTCGGGGGTAGTTATCATAGGTAACAACTGGTACCAGGGGTTGATGGCCGAGAGCTTTAAAATAGGACAGCAAATGTACCCTAGAGTTAAGGGGGTGGATTCAAGCTTACCTACAGGAGGAACAAATGAACAAAACAAAAGGTTTGGAGGGTCCAAAACACTAAGTATTCTTTAATTTTTCTTCAAAATTCATTTATAAAAGATAGTAAACACACATAATAATATAGTTACCTGAATAGGTTCAATATATTGGAATGTTTAACGGCCGGAGGATTGATCTGATTGGCCGTGACAGACCGTGAGGGGGGTATTCTCAAGAGATAAGACAGTGTTCCCTTGAATATGGGGATACAAACATTGGCTGTGACTTGTGTCTGCCAAGATTGTACGGATAACATCCTGCAGTGCCCGCATAGTCTAAGGCGCTACTCTCGCATTAGATTAGACCGCCGACCACGGGGAGATCAAGGTTCGAACCTAGGTCCGATGTACTGAAAGTGGTTTTTCACACAGATGCGGGTACACATCATATAAATATAACCCTCTTCATCCCTAAAACCTTCAATTTAATCGGTACGTGAACGTATAATCCGAACGGGTAGTAAGACGGGGTGTTCTTACCACTGAACTACCCCAGGGGATGGTGTGTTGGGAGGAGATAATGTGGGATTTAGAGGAAGTGTACCCGCATCTGCGTGGAGGATGAGCAGTAAACAATCTCAGTAAAACCCGCCCTCAGTACGCCCAACTGGGACTCGAACCCCGATTTATCGGTCTATTGCGAGACTGACGCGTCAAACCGCATGACCACACAGTAGGGTTGTTCGAGAACCACTGAAGATCTAGTGCTCTAGATTGACAGACAGACAGAGGAAGATGTTCGTCACCCCCTTAAACCACTCACAGGCCCGGTAACACTGCTAATGACTGCGGCCACATCAATTACTTTACGCCGGCAACATTCCAGTGGCGTCTACCGACCGATCGCGCGGGAGGGGATGTGTATCGCTCGATTAAAGGCCGAGGCATTAACCCCCCCTAACCACTGAGATAATTCTCGCGAAACATACGTCATGTTTAGAGAATAAATATTTGTTTGGCTAATTAACAGACGAGTACTTCGGTCACAGCGGAGTGATACACATATAGTGGCTAGTTTGACCACAAACTACACAATCCTACAAACATTCTCAAGTGATAAAACCAGAACTTGTGACGACATTTTCAGTAAAATAACCTCGATTTTATTAATCTTTACCGTGTAAAACAATCCACGGTTATCTATTTTGAACAAACTTGTGAGAACCATTTTTTTTAGTAATTTAAAAACCACTCATTAGGAAAATACCATTAAACTAATTTTTACCCCCAAAAATATATAGATCTTACAAGTTGCAGTGTTTTGTTAGCCCCGCGTCTTACTACCCGTCCGGGCTATACACCTATGTACTCATTACATTAATGTGTTAGGGCTTAATAAGGTTGAATTGATATGAAGTGTACCAGCATTCGCATGGAGGGAGAGTGGAAAACCCTATCAGTATATCTAATCGGGATCGGACCCCGATCTTCCTGTCTTCGGTATTCTAGTCTATTGGGAGAGTAGCGCCTTAGACCATGCGAACCCCAATGCAGGTAATATATACAGTGATATTTGTGAGTTCAAACACTCCTTAGATATGTAAGATATCATACATCAGTAGACTACCCTTAAATTAACAACTGGGGTCAAAATAAACAAAGAACATCGAGGTAGCCATTATAATAGCTAAATATCAAGTTGGAACAAAATACATCAAACCATTTCAAATATCGGTCCAAGAACATAGACAGACAGACAGACAGAATAGTCATTGTAAAATAAATAAAAACTTGTGGATCCATCATAACCAAATCGAAACTTCCAGATTACAACACTTTAATTAGTTTGAGTCCACTGTGAAGGAATGAAATAAAGTTGGCACCGCTGCAACCCACTTCCTGTCTAGCAGAACACCACCTGAAGAAGATGCCATGTGGCAGTGAAATGTTTGTAAACATGTTTTAGAGTTTTGTGATTGTGTTTTCATTAAATTTACTATTATTACATTTCGCTTAATGCGCTTTGTTTGAGACGCGACCTCTAACCAAGGACCGGCGTGTATTCCCGTGATGAAGGTGAGAATAGTTTATACTGTATTGTCAGTAGCCAAGGCTAGATATGAGAATTTAAGGTGGGGTGGTAAGGGGGGCACGCGTTAAGGGGGAAGCGAGAAATTACCGCGCAGACGCTCAGCTCTAAAGCAAGATTAATTTCTATAATGAATTTATTTCAAAATATGGTTCACGCCAAAATAAAGCCTAAGGAATCCAAAAGAACGCTTTTTCCTTAACAACCCTAAATTTTGAGTTTTATTAATAGAGACAAATGTGTGTTTTTTTTTATCATAATATCGGAGCTATGAGACTAGTCTTGATGAAAAAGGGCTCTATATTTAGCCTTTCTCTAACAAATACAGTCATTGTTTGATATTTTCAAAGTCATGTGGCCTGACAACGATTGATAATTTCTCGCTGACCGAGGGGGCCACCTTAAGGTAAGTATTTTTACAGTTTTTATACAATACTATCAAAAGTTGAGTATATTTGGCATTCGATGATAAAAGTTTGTAAATACAAATAAAAAGTTACAGTTCTGTGTTCATATTCAAGAACTGCTGAAATTACCCAATTTAGAAAACTAAACGTATCTTCAAAACCTTTTTTTTGTGATAAAAACAAACACACTAACAGACTGACCTTATATCTGGATTAAGTTCCATTTCACCTTGTTCACAACAGCCGGCTGTGTCACTAGTTCGTTTTAAAAAGAATAGTCCGAGTATCTTTCGTCCGGGACAGACCAATAAAGTACAACCAGACATATATATTCTCTCTCTCTAATATAGCTTTCACTCCCCCCCTTCGCGCTGGACCCCGTGATCTGTTGTCAATTAATGGCTCGCAGGTAAAGAAACGTAATAAAACATTCTAAAGCTATTTATTAAACAGTTAATATAAAATGGCGATACGAGAAGACGAGAGTTTGTGGACCAAACTCTCCTTGTTCATTCTCAGTGACAACCAAAGTAATCGCAGTAATTCATTACGACCCCCTCCCCTCTCTCTTCACCCTCTGTTGTTTATTTCTTCATCAGTCGGACGCGCGATACTTAAGATAAGGTGAACATTTCCCGCGCGACAGACAGACAGACAGAACAAGTCTCAATGCCGTCACCACGCCCGAATTACCATTTACATTCAGACTTTGTTATTTGTCTTTTTAGAAAGTTGTGTTTTAAGTAATATCTTCAAAACTTATCGTCAGTGTCTTGAAAATGTTTGCGAGTCTTCAAATTAGTTGAATACTGGGTTTACCTTGAATGATTACACTATGACCCTATCTTATAACCTACACCATAGTAGAACCAAGCAAGGTAAGCTCGCTACCTTTCAGAGTTAATGAAGGTTACATTTTTTTAAATATTATCCTAGGTTGTGATAAATTATTCCTATTTCAACAAACAAGGAAACGTGTCATAAAGTGTGTCCAGGGTAAGCAGAGTCAAAGTGTCACTCTGAGTATATGTTGTCACTCAGAAGAGCACCTATTGGCCAGTTAACATTCCCATGCGAGGTGTGTAGAGGGGAACCTGAGTTTGATTGGTCGAATGGGGAGAACATATCACAGGTACAGTTTTAACAAGATCTGCTTATACTGGCAGCAAGCCTGGACACGCCACTGGGTAGACGATACTAACATTACCTACACATAATCATACGTCGGGATAAATTGTCATTGTTAGTAAAAATAGTTCCATTTTAATAAGAGCTCAATATTTCTTGAGTCGACATTGGTTACATTTTACTGTTGTATCAGTTTTATTTTATATTGATAATATCTAGCAAATATTCCAACTGCAGATCATACGAATTGACCATTAATACATGAAAGTAGATCTAGTAAATGTTCTAGCTGTCACATAAGATCCTTTCTATGAACATTGGACTGTATAACTGTTCTAGCTGTCAGATAAAGGTTCTTCCTTGAACATTGGCTGTAGTAACTGTTCTAGCAGTCAGATAAGGTTCTTCCTATGAACATTGGACTGTAGTAACTGTTCTAGCTGTCAGATAAGGTTCTTCCTATGAACATTGGACTGTAGTAACTGTTCTAGCTGTCAGATAAGGTTCTTCCTATGAACATTGGACTGTAGTAACTGTTCTAGCGTCAGATAAGGTTCTTCCTATGAACATTGGACTGTAGTAACTGTTCTAACTGTCAGATAAGGTTCTTCCTATGAACATTGGACTGTAGTAACTGTTCTAGCTAGTCAGATAAGGTTCTTCCTATGAACATTGGACTGTAGTAACTGTTCTAGCAGTCAGATAAGGTTCTTCCTTGAACATTGGACTGTAGTAACTGTTCTAGCAGTCAGATAAGGTTCTTCCTATGAACATTGGACTGTAGTAACTGTTCTAGTTGTCAGATAAGGTTCTTCCTATGAACATTGGACTGTAGTAACTGTTCTAGCTGTCAGATAAGGTTCTTCCTATGAACATTGGACTGTAGTAACTGTTCTAGCAGTCAGATAAGGTTCTTCCTATGAACATTGGACTGTAGTAACTGTTCTAGCAGTCAGATAAGGTTCTTCCTGTGAACATTGGACTGTAGTATGTCTCCAAGTATAAAATAGCCCCACAGTGTGGTGCGATGCTATCACTGCTGACCGCCAGAGTCTCCGCCACCCCCTCCCACCCCTCCTAACTAGCTGTGTAACAAGGGGGAGGGGGCTCTCTATCAGCCGCTGGTCCTGATAAGCCCCGGGTATCTGAACAAGTTAGTGACCTGCCCTGCTCATCTTGTATTCCACACACACACTCACTCACCCTGAGGGAGGATCGGAGGTCCCTGGAGCCGACAACCCCACACAATTAAATCTCACCCCTTTCGTTGTCCACATCACGACCACACAGCGCTATACTGTGCCCGCTGAACAGATGCGCCTCTCGACCGGGGACAGGGCTGGTTCGTGTACTACCGACACCACTTACACACACTAATGGACTGAAGAGCAGGTGTGTAGCAATACAGAAATGCGCCCGCATTTGCTGTGAACGTAGAGAGAGTAAACACATTTGGGAGGAGGGGGGGAACTGCACAGCCCGGTAATCGAACCCCGGCAAACCGGACCAGACAATGTTGACGCCCTAACCCACATATCCACCGGTACGGATATGTATAATAGGAGTTCTTCACGTGGTTTATCTGTGCCTGTCCGCCACGTCTTACTACCCGTCCGGTTTACATTGATTACTCTAATGTATTAGGGATGATGTAGGTAGAATTTTAGAGGAAATGTATCCGCAATTTCGTGGAGGTGTAGGGGGAAACCACCCTTCGTAAACCCGATCCGGTCTTCCCGTCATAAGCTGGTCCAGTCCGTCACATGACTGCCGATAGAGCAGACGGTAAGCTCTCCATCTATTTGAAACATCGCCAGTATTATCGAGATATCCAAAACATCATCAACATCATCAACTGAGTCAACCAACAACAACCAGCTTCGGTGTCCGCGTGCTCTTAAGTCTACTGGAAATGTTTCTCTCCAAAATGATTTTCCACTCTCCCACTTTGCAAATGCGAATATACTTTCCATAAATATAACCTTCCTAATCTCTAAAACCACCAGTGTAGTTAGTACATAAGTGTATAACCCTAGCGGGTAGTAAGACGCGGTAATAAACGAAACAAAAGAGATGACAGTTCTCACGTTTAGACTACAGCGCTCTGTGGTTGAATGTGTCACTAAAATCGGTCTGCTGTAAGCCGGGTAGTATTAATACTACATAATTATGTCTAAAGCCATCAAGGTAAGGTTGTGTGTGGGGGGGGGGGTAGAAAGAATGCGAGTAAGGCCAGTTTTTTTATGTTTCTGTTTCAAAAAACATTTTAGTTCAAAACAAATGAAATATTTCCCCAGTAGCTGCGTTCATTTTAATTTCCTACACTTGGTAAAGTCCACTAAGCTCAAGACAGCTAATCAACAACTGTTGATATCACCAAGTGGAGGGGATTGAACCGAATGTTGATACCAAGTACCTAATAAATAGTTTACTAACCGAATTTCCGGTAATGAAATCACTAGAAAACAGTTGACTCCATTTTGACAATGAACAATCAATCATTTTAAAGATAATCAGGTGTTGGAGAATATCGGCACAGATAGAAGCTTTCACCGGGAACAATGTTTTCCTAGAGACCTTCCAGCTTCAGCTTTCCAGCTTTCCAGCTTTATCCGCTGCGGCTCATATTTCAATCATTAATCTCCATGGAAACCAGGATCGGTGTATGATTGTGTATGATTGTTTAGATTGTTTATGATTGTGTATTATTGTTTATGATGTGTATTATTGTGTATGATTGTGTATGACTGTGTATGACTGTGTATGATTGTGTATGACTGTGTACGATGTGTACGATTGTCTACGATTGTCTACGATTGTCTATGATTGTCTATGTTGTGTACGATTGTGTACGATTGTGTACGATTGTGTACGATTGTGTACGATTGTGTACGATTGCGTACGATTGTCTATGATTGTGTATGATTGTTCTTAGTGTATGATTAGTGTATGATTGTTTATGATTGTGTATGATTGTTTATGAGTGTTATATTGTCTATGATTGTCTATGATTGTGTACGATTGTGTACGATTGTGTACGATTGTGTACGATTGATGTACGATTGTGTACGATTGTTACGATTGTGTATGATTGTGTATGATCTTTCATGATCGTGTATTATTGTGTATTATTGTGTACGATTGTGTACGATTGTGTATGATTGTGTATGATTGTGTATGGTTGTGTATGGTTGTGTAGGTTGTGTATGGTTGTGTATGGTTGTGTATGGTTGTGTATGGTTGTGTACGATTGTGTACGATTGTGTACGATTGTCTATGATTGTCTATGATTGTGTACGATTGTGTATGATTGTGTATGATTGTCTATGATTGTCTATGATTGTCTATGATTGTCTATGATTGTGTATGATTGTCTATGATTGTCTATGAATTGTCTATGATTGTCTATGATTGTGTATGATTGTGTATTATTGTGTATTATTGTGTATGATTGTGTATCGGTCAATCAAACAGTTCTCTTTGATTACAGATGATAATGGGGTGCAACTAATAGTTAACGGACTGGAAGGGTAGTTTTAAAGTTCTCGCCGAGGTGTGAAGGCTAACGCTCCACACGAGTGTCCACCTATTTATGTCCTCTTGTTGCCCGCGGGCCGCACTATTGTACAGATAATATTAGGATTAGGATTTCACGTGAAGGATGTTTTCTGTTGTTTCACATCAGAGGAGGTGGAGCGATTTGTCTTTTCTACTAGAGTTGTCATTTTCCGGTTAAAAGTACGTTTTCACGTAAAAAGAAACAACTTTTATAAAATAACGTAAAATACCAGTACTTGAATAAAATATGTATTTATTTTATTAGTTGATTATATAAAATAAATATGTGTATTTGTCATTTTTTCTCTTGAAATAATTTTATATTGTTCACGAGCCAGTGAAACGCAAAAAAAAAAGTCATCGCGGACCACAAATGGCCCGCAGGCCGCGGTTTTATGACCGCTGACTTAGAACTCTAAATCTATGGAATGTCGATAGACTTAGACGAGTAAACCTTTACCTGGAAAGTAGAAAGAAGACTCGTTCTATAGAATTTTTCCCAATAAAAAGTTTTTAATATATTTTTAGCGCGACGATCCAGTCAGTAAAAATGAAAATGTTCCCCAATACTGACCTAGACTAACATATCCCCGCCCCCCCTTAACGAACACCTCTCCTTCCCCTGACATTACATGATCTGAAGTGTTTGCAGGAAGATGTTCGTCTGCCTGTCCGTCCGAAACGAAGAAATAGAAACCAATCAAAGAGAAACAAGAAAACTACCCAAAATAAGGGACAATAGAAACGATGATAGTCACATCTGGCCCTGTCGAAATGTTACAAATAATTATCATTCTGCTCGTGAAATAGGAAATAAAAACTCTGGTAGAGGGGAGTTGTATAGAGAGGAGAGAAAACTTTTAACAAGTTTGACAACAAACCTCCCTCCCCGACCGCCAGGGGCGCCTACATCTCTTAGAGAATGTTGTCCCTCCCCCACCCCTCCGTGTGTTTGAAGGGCGGCTCCATTTCCTCGCTGGCACGTGACCTGCATCCACCAATCAGGTCAAATGGCGGCGAGAGACTGGACAAGGAATAGTTATATATCTCTCCTCTCATACGAAGATTTATCTCAGCGGGTGGGGTAGGGGGGACCGGAAACCCTCCAAACAGCTTAGTGGATAGAGGGACTGTATGAAACACATCAGTTAATTACATAAAGGGGAGACTGAGGTTCGAATCACGGTCGGTTTTCCGCCCTGAACTAGATCCATCAAACCGTTATCTCTATGAGAAAGTACAATCCAGCAGACTCGCCTTGATATCGCATGGTGTGCAACCCGCGTTACACAGGTGTACGACATCTAGTATCGCAAATCATCTCGCGGCGCTACATCGAACTAGCTCGAACCAGACTTCATGTGAACATTCTGAGCTAACTAAACATATGACTTACAAACTAACTTAAGTCTATAAACTCCGCTTTTGGTTGACAACTCAGCGAAGTCGCCACAATTTTACAAATGATCTTATTGAACAAGATATTGAGCTCGGAGGTGCTTAGTTCAAAACCCAGACGCGCTCCCAACCAATCCCAGGTGTCTAGAGTCAACTTACCACTTCTTTGGTTTTCGATGACAGCTAGCAGAAGCTAGCAGATGGTATCAGTAACGCCAACATTGTCTAAAATAAACTTTTGTCACCATATTTGGAAATAATAATTATTTGCTAATTACTACTATTATTATTAATAAAAATATTATCAATCACTATTAACAATACTTCCCCAAAGATTACAGTATAATTTTACTTTCCATAAACAAAATTAAGAAAAAAAAAGTCTAGTGATTTCATTTTAGTTTTTCTATTTAACAGGAGAGCGTGAAATTTTACATTTAATGGTATTATATTCAGTTATTAATATTTTTATAGCTGCCCTCGTATATCTTTAACATAAACAAATGGTTTGTAATAATAAAGAAGAAAGAACATTCAAAATGTTTGTGAAATAATATAAAGTATAAATCTTGTAAACAAAGAGTATTAATACCTTTGCCGCGTAACGGACAACGGTCCTCTTTTTTCTATGTCATTAACCGGCACCTTTTATTCAGTGGCCATATTTATTTTCAGCTTAACAAGGCCACTTTTAACGTTCTCTTGCTTTTAATAATTAATTTGAATTAAACAGCAAAAGAAAACTTCAATATTAAGCAACTAACCAAACGGTTATTCTTATAACCAAAATCCAACAATTTTAAAATGCAGTATAACATTGAATTATCGTATAAAATAAATTTAATAAAACCATGTGCGTGAATCAACAAGTTGAAGAACAAAATATTTTATAGTTGAGTACTATTGATTTGTATTTAGACGTGTCTATTCTACCCGTTAATAATTTTATTACAAATTTGAATGGTAGTGTCTTTTTTAAATACTAATTCGGCTAGTTAGTAATCTGTGTGTTCTTTTGTGAATATTATTTTGGTGTGTGAGCGTATTATCCTCGGAAAATAAACGGTTTTTTTGGTGATCTTTGAATAATTACTTATCTAATATAACATTAAAGCGTGTGATAAAATAAAAAAACTAGTGTTTCTCAGTAAATATTCGAAAATTTAAGTGTATCAAGACTATAAAATAAATCTTTTAACCCCAAGATTGTGTTGTGTTGCCCTCTAGGCTAAAGATCGTGTTTTAAAATTTTTATGTTCCGAAAAAATATGTGAAGTGAAATAAAAATACTTGCGAGTCTTTCTCCATGTTGATTAAATAAATACCAGGTAAGACTTCAAGTTATAAGTTATTGTATTTTTATTAGAGACTTTGTTACAACTGTTTAAGAGGAGTGAATCTAAATTAGATATTCGTTAATTAGGATAGCTCTTGATTTGTCATTATTTATTTTATAGGCCTAAACATATATTTTCTAGGATATTGATTTTTGTTTATTAAATTATTTAAAGTCATTATAAATAGGCCTACATATTAAAACAATATAAGTTCTTGCGAACCCCGTTGGAAAACACTTGACTGAACCAAGATAAGGATTAGATTTTATAAATAACATACTAATTATTAAATTCTTCAAAAACGTTGTAACAAGAACATTTTCTTAACTTAATTAACCACTTCTTTGGGAGATGCTAACCCACAAATTACTTTTATACATAATTACAACACTGTAGATCTTTAAGCTTTGTTGTTGTTTTTTCACTAATTTGTTGTATCAAAGTTTTGTTACTAAATTTTAATATGTTTTATGTGAATTTTAGACTTGTCGTAAACCATATTTTTATTCTATTGACGTTAATATAAATTTATTGAAAATTTTTATATATGACATTTTGTAGCTCATTAAAAGCAAAATAAAATCAATCTTTTGAATATTAAAAGTCAATCAATCCATATACCAAGTTTTAACTTTATTACCACTCCTTACTTTAAATTGCTTTAGAATGTTTTCTGATATCTATCATCATCATCATTATTATTATATTATATTATTATTATTATTAGCACGGCGTCTTACTACCCTTTCGGGCTCTACGCACTTACGCTATGTTTAAAGGAAGGGTGATTGTGAAATGAAATGGAGGACCTACAGTTTAACATGGGATCCGAACCACGGTGGAGGCCTGGCATTCCACCAATTCACAAGTTTTGATTAATACACATCTTGTCAGAGGTCAAGAAAGGGTTTGGCAATCAAATAAATTTGTGCTGCTACCGAGGAATGAACCCCGGACTCCCAGTACAGAAGTCTGACACCTTAACCCTATAGCACCAGGTCACCAACATGTTGTAATACTCTTAAAAATGTTTGATTTTTTTTCTATGTGTAGTAATAATATTCAGATTTTTCACATTTATAATGTTAATAATATTAATACAAACCAAAAAATTGGATTTTTTTATCATTTTCTAAATAATTTTTTATAAGAAAATTGGATTTTTTTAAATCATTTTCTAGATAATTTTTTATAAGAAAATTGGATTTTTTTAAATAAAACTTATTTATTTATTACAATAAAAATTATATGGGATTAAATTCTATTTAGAAAAAAATTATATTCTTGAAAAAATTAATTAATATTAGGCCATCTACATATATATATATATAGAAGATGAAGAGAGAGAGAGAGAGAAATATATAGAAAATAAAAGTCATATAAGTTTCTCGTTGAGACCTAAAATTTGACTGTCAGAAGTGACAGCTGCTAAACACATGTTTTTGCAGATCATATGGTTCGGCGGAGGGATACATAATTTGGTCTAGTTACTTTTCAGAGCTGTCAGTCAGCACCAAAGAAGTGCTGCGGGACCTATAGTAGTCGTGTTTGTAACCCAAGGACTGGAGCCTGGTAGAAATGTTTTTAGTTTAAGGTGGGTCGGGAGGAGGGCGAGAAGGAGCCAGTGTTTTTTGAAAAAGCTCCTGAATATCTGTCAGGAGCATGGCGGAATTATCTAACAAACTTTTAAAACTAAGAGAAAAAGTTGTCAGTAAATTTCGGAACACCTCCGACAGATATTAAAGAAATTTAGAGGTCTTAATGTGGATAAAATTGAATTCTCTGTTTGTGCTGGGCAATATTTGTATTATTTTGCCATAAAAACCTCCAAAACCCTGGATTTCATCTCACCTTAACGACTGGACGTGGAAGGTAGCTTTAAATGAGTGAAAGTTCCGACACGGAAATATACACAATTGAGTTGCTCTTGTTCGTGAACGAGATTAGTTATTTTACCGTTATCATTTTATCACCAATAAATTGTAACTGTACCTTTATCGGTCAAGTTTGACATTTTGTGAGAAAATTATAATTATAGTTTAATACGAAAATGTACCATTTTATTTATTCTAAATATTTTTATTAGACAGGTAAGCACAAGTGTTTGAGGAAATATCGAATTTAAGGAATAGATATAAGATGTATGGAGAGAAAATAAACCAGAGAAGGATCAAAGTATGACTTGGTAAGTTTTAAGGTCAATCCGGGACAAGGGTGGATCCCCCTCAAGAAACTGTTTAGCTGTTATTAACAACTAAGCCAGTTAGATCTATGTTAAGTCACTACTAGTTGTACCGTCATTTTGCAATGTTGCCATATTTGTGTCACTTGATTATTTGATCCCTAATTAGGTTGGTGACAACCCAAACCTATGACACTTCCTTTGTATTGAACCTGTCTCATCGTTAACACGTGATAGTAGTTAGTACAGAACCCGCGCGCGGCGCTAGAAGAAATGTCAAAATGGTCGACAGTATCAAGTCTGCGAGGAAAGGTCTCCTTGACCCGGATCGCTGGACCTAATGTCCTCAGGGGGACATCCTCGGTAACGTATCGCCGGCTTACGACACTCCCAACACTCCAAGTGCACCAGACACGGCGCTATCGCCGGAACACACGAGTACAGTCTGATAGAAGAGTCGTTCCCGGAACACACGAGTACAGTCTGATAAAGAGTCGATAAGTCCGTTCCGAACATACAAGTACAGTCTGATAGAAAAGTAGTTCTACAGTAATTATTATCGGGAAACGTTGTACCAATAATTCACGGCCGGTTAAATGGGATACATACAGTATACGATTAACCGGCACGTGTATGATTTTATTTACCAACGCGTCTTACTACCCGTTAGAGTTATACGCTTATAAATTAATTACGCTAATGGTTTTAGGGATAAATAAGATTATATTTACAGGAAGTGTACCCGTATTTGCGAGGAGGGAGAGTGGGAGGCCATTTAGGATGAACCACCCTCAATAGACCTATTAGGAGTTCGAACCCCGAGACCGTTGTGTTACTGAAGCGGGTATGCGCAATCCTTGACAATGAGGAGATTTGGGAAAGTGAAATACTTTCTCTGTTTTTTAAAAGAGATTATCTTGTGGAAGGTCTAGTAGCCCCACGAAGTGACTGTACCAGTTGTCTTGTTTCAAGGAATATTACCTCCATATAAATCTTACAGATGTTTCTCTTGTGGAGGGTCTAGTAGCACCACGAAGTGACTGTACCAGTGTCCTGTTTCAAGAATATTACCTCCAATATAAATCTTATAGTTGTTTCTCTTGTGGAGGGTCTAGTAGCACCACGAAGTGACTGTACCAGTTGTCCTGTTTCAAGGAATATTACCTCCAATATAAATCTTACAGATGTTTCTCTTGTGAGGGTCTAGTAGCACCACGAAGTGACTGTACAGTTGTCTTGTTCAAGGAATATTACCTCCAATATAAATCTACAGATGTTTCTCTTGTGGAGGTCTAGTAGCACCACGAAGTGACTGTACCCGTTGTTCTGTTCAAGAATATACTCCAATATAAATCTCACAGATGTTTTTATTCCTCGTAGCGACTCTCTAGCGACGTGATAAGACCGCGAGTTATGCACCGTGGACTACTGTCCGAGTAAGTTTCTAGTTTATGTGTTATTGGGAAGTGTGTTATTGGAGATATTCCGGTAACAAATGACTCGAGAGCGGTTATTTAGCTCCAGGAGGTAAACATTCTGAAATCATAGCAATCTCTGGACTCAATTCATCATATCGACATTTTGCTATTTTATATCTGTGTGTCTTCAAAAGCAGGTGGCAGGGTGGTGGCCCCTCTAACCCCCCCCCTTCCCCCTTGCAGTCAGATTTCAAATCTCCGCTCTGTCAAATAGCAACACATCGACCAATATACAAACCTGTTCAAGTGGGATTTATTACATTATTATTATAAACACCGCGTCTTACTACCCATTCGGGTTATACGCACTTACGCTAATGTGTAATGGTAGGTTGATTGTGAGATGGAATGGAGGACCTACAGTTTAACGTGGGATCCGAACCACGGTGGAGGCCTGGCATTCCCCACATTCACAAGATGTCTTGTCAGAGGTGAAGGAAGGGTTTGGTAATCAGATAAATCAGTGCCGGGACCAATGATTGAACCCCAGACCCTCAGCACAGAGGTCCGACACCTTACCCCTAGACCACCAGATCACCTGATTTATTAAAAATTTTAATCTCTCGTTTTTAACGTGAGATTAGGGTGTATTTCGATGTTTTGATTGGCCACGATCTCAAACAGTTCGCGTGTCTCCCCAGGGCTACAGCCCAAACTTTTTGATGGATTTGATTATAACTTGATATTTACATGTTTTCTGCTCACACACTTTAACAAAGGTTCGTACAATTTATTGTACACGATTTTTTTAATGGAAATTCATATAAAGTGTATAAAAGTGTTGCGACCCTCCCCCCGTGTCCAGATAGCTTGCGGAGGGGGTTAAGGCTGCAGGCAAGGTAGTTGTGTGGGTTTGGGAGTTTTGGTTCAATAGTAGTTACTAAAAGATGATACAAAATGTGGTGTTGTTCTTAATAAAAAAAAAGAGAGTGGACACCCAGACCGACCCAGTAGACTGATTACCACGCGGTGCTTCTATCGAACTCGATCCCGGGACCATGGACTTCGAAGAAGCCCTCCAAGTACCAGTTCTATGGATGACCCGAAGATGTCTGTATCGATAAGGAGTGACCGCCCGTGAAATAGATAGAAATGTGACGCCCCGTTGTCAAAAAGTCAAGATCTTTCATACCACGATATGGCCCCTTTCGGTCTCGCTAGTCTAAACATTGTTATGAATTGTCAGAACTCTACTTAAACCTCCAGAGTATGTTACTTCACACATGCTAAGCCAGCAATTATTATAGAGCGTGTGTCCAATCGAATGTTATTATAATCGTTGAAGCGATTGGCCTCACATCCATTGCATTAGGTTAAGTCATGTTTCGAGATCTATAGTGAGGTCCCCTCCAAATTTACAACCAATAATTCACGCTCCTCTCGTGATAGAACTGACCAGTTAAGTTAACGGCCCTTTTGACGGAGTTCATACCAAGGGCGCGCGGATTAATTTCCTGGTCCTAGCGAAGGGTCATTAGGTCCGAGGACTGACTGACCCCTTCTCTCCCCCGTAGTTCTAAGGCAGGAAATTACTAAACACACGAGGTTTGGGGGAGGATAACCGACTGTATTGACTCGTATAGCACTCGGTCCGGGTTCAAATCCCAGCAAAGCTTGCCTCTCCCTAACCTTAAGGAATTGTGTCTGTGTGCACGCGGACTCTCGGTTTGCTGGTGATGGGAAGGACGTAGTTCGTATCCTGCTCTGAGGTGTTTTATTACTTACATTATTTTATATTTCCTAAATGCGTGTACATTTCCTCCTCATTATACCCTTCTCCTTCCTACTCCCGTCAGAGTAACCTTTCTGTAGCGACCGCAACAAAAGTCAAACAGAGACACGAGACAGACATCAGCGGCACTTATTGCGCTGAACTATACAAACAAAGGGTAAGCATCACCGGCACTTATTCTAGCACTTAGCGGTCACATTTTGACCACGACTGTACAAATGTTCTCTGGACTAGGTCTAGTCAAACTCAAGGTGTAGTGTTTCCACAAACTAGACTCGATACAACACCTGTTGGGAACATCTGACTGGGCATGCGCGGCAGTTTCCATCATCCGTTGAGAGGCGCGAGAATAAAGGTACGTCACCATTTCCTCCACTGTAAGGGATGGTTTTAAAACCATTTACCTCCTATTACTATTTATTTTCATTTGTATGTAATATGTATTTATAAAGTACCACCATTCATTATGGGGTTTTTTTTCGAGTGAATCATTGCACGTTTTTGGGTTTACAAAGGAAAACGACAACTTTACATTTCTGTTTTAAAATTTGGTGTAACTGTTACAGGTATCGGATAGCGGTTTCTAAAAGGCCACTGGAACAAAGTCAGAGAATGTTCTTATCACTAAGCGTGTGCATAACTACACGAGATAAAAGCTAATAAATTATTGCCGGTACCTACAGCGAGCCAATGTGGGGAGGAGATAAAGCCCCTCGCGTTTCCGGTGGAGGACGTGCTAGCGGACTTCCAGTGGCGGCTTGAGGACGGGAAACAAGGGGCTGCTGAGGGGAGTAGGAGCGGTGTTTACCAGTGGCTCGACAGGGTCACTAGCACCTGGGAACTCCTGATTCTAGTGTAGTCTGCACCTGGGACCTCCTGATTCTAGTGTAGTATGGACCTGGGACCTCCTGATTCTAGTGTAGTCTGCACCTGGGACCTCCTGATTCTAGTGTATTCTGCACCTGGAACCTCCTGATTCTAGTGTAGTATGGACCTGGGACCTCCTGATTCTAGTGTAGTGTGGACCTGGGACCTCCTGATTCTAGTGTATTCTGCACCTGAGACCTCCTGATTCTAGTGTAGTCTGCACCTGGGAACTCCTTATTCTAGTGTAGTATGGACCTGGGAACTCCTGATTCTAGTGTAGTCTGCACCTGGGACCTCCTGATTCTAGTGTAGTGTGGACCTGGGACCTCCTGATTCTAGTGTAGTATGGACCTGGGACCTCCTGATTCTAGTGTAGTATGGACCTGGAAACTCCTGATTCTAGTGTAGTATGGACCTGGAAACTCCTGATTCTAGTGTAGTATGGACCTGGAAACTCCTGATTCTAGTGTAGTATGGACCTGGAAACTCCTGATTCTAGTGTAGTGTGGACCTGGGACCTCCTGATTCTAGTGTAGTCTGCACCTGGACCTCCTGATTCTAGTGTAGTATGGACCTGGGACCTCCTGATTCTAGTGTAGTGTGGACCTGGGACCTCCTGATTCTAGTGTAGTCTGCACCTGGGAACCTCCTGATTCTAGTGTAGTATGGACCTGGGACCTCCTGATTCTAGTGTAGTCTGCACCTGTGAGCTCCTGATTCTAGTGTAGTATGGACCTGGGAACTCCTGATTCTAGTGTAGTGTGGACCTGGGACCTCCTGATTCTAGTGTAGTCTGCACCTGGGACCTCCTGATTCTAGTGTAGTCTGCACCTGGGACCTCCTGATTCTAGTGTAGTCTGCACCTGGGACCTCCTGATTCTAGTGTAGTATGGACCTGGGACCTCCTGATTCTAGTGTAGTCTGCACCTTGGAACTCCTGATTCTAGTGTAGTATGGACCTGGGAACTCCTGATTCTAGTGTAGTCTGCACCTGGGAACTCCTGATTCTAGTGTAGTCTGCACCTGGAACTCCTGATTCTAGTGTAGTGTGGACCTGGGACCTCCTGATTCTAGTGTAGTGTGGACCTGGGACCTCCTGATTCTAGTGTAGTCTGCACCTGGGACCTCCTGATTCTAGTGTAGTCTGCACCTGGGACCTCCTGATTCTAGTGTAGTCTGCACCTGGGACCTCCTGATTCTAGTGTAGTCTGCACCTGGGACCTCCTGATTCTAGTGTAGTCTGCACCTGGGACCTCCTGATTCTAGTGTAGTGTGGACCTGGGACCTCCTGATTCTAGTGTAGTCTGCACCTGGGACCTCCTGATTCTAGTGTAGTGTGGACCTGGGACCTCCTGATTCTAGTGTAGTCTGCACCTGGGACCTCCTGATTCTAGTGTAGTGTGGACCTGGGACCTCCTGATTCTAGTGTAGTCTGCACCTGGGACCTCCTGATTCTAGTGTAGTATGGACCTGGGACCTCCTGATTCTAGTGTAGTCTGCACCTGGGACCTCCTGATTCTAGTGTAGTCTGCACCTGGGACCTCCTGATTCTAGTGTAGTAAAGGACCTGGGACCTCCTGATTCTAGTGTAGTCTGCACCTGGGAACTCCTGATTCTAGTGTAGTATGGACCTGGGAACTCCTGATTCTAGTGTAGTATGGACCTGGGACCTCTTGATTCTAGTGTAGTGTGGACCTGGGACCTCCTGATTCTAGTGTAGTCTGCACCTGGGAACTCCTGATTCTAGTGTAGTCTGCACCTGGGACCTCCTGATTCTAGTGTAGTGTGGACCTGGGACCTCCTGATTCTAGTGTAGTCTGCACCTGGGACCTCCTGATTCTAGTGTAGTGTGGACCTGGGACCTCCTGATTCTAGTGTAGTCTGCACCTGGGACCTCCTGATTCTAGTGTAGTCTGCACCTGGGACCTCCTGATTCTAGTGTAGTCTGCACCTGGGACCTCCTGATTCTAGTGTAGTGTGGACCTGTCTTACCACCTGTTCATGTTAAACACATATATGATAATTACTGTAATCAGGTAGGAAGCATTTTAGAGGTGATGTACCCACATTAGCGTGGAGGGAGAGTGGTAAAAAATGTAAGAAAAATCATCCTCAATAGACCCGACCGGGATTCGAGCCTCTAACTCATCATCAGCAAGCCGGTGTAACACGAGAGTAATTAAATATAAGGTTTCCTAATTGAATATATGAACAAGTATTTTAATAAGGAAAGTTTATCGCTTTTTATTTGACGAGTGCCGGTTATATTGGAGACACTATGCTATGCTTGGAGCGCGTCAAGTTGGCTAACTAATATACCCGCTCCTAGCAGCTGGAGTAGGTACTAGCTGAGCGAGACATCTAGCGGAGATTCACGAACTATTTAAGTAAGAGCGGACTACTAGCCAGCCTAGCAACGACGAGCGACACTAGCGGATAAATTCACAACCACAACAATTGGATCAGTGTCGAATGTTTTTTGAAATATTTTAATTAGAGGCGAGTCGAACCCTATTCGTAACAAATGCGAATCTTAATTTGTTTTTTTTAAATCTATATTCTTTAAATAAATATACAATTTTAATTAGAGTGAGAACATTTAAAATGGAAATAAAAAAGGAAAAAAGTTGTTTAAGGTTTATTGCTATTTTGTTTGTCATGAGAACACTTTTAATAGTAAATTAATGACATTAATACTCGCTTCAATGGCCACCTGGATCGAGGTTCGTACCTGGGGGGGTCTATTGAAGGTAGTATTTCCTCTCTGTGCAAATGCGGGTACACTTCCTATTAATTAAACCGCCCTTATCCCTAACATATTAGCGTAATTAGTACATAACTTATAACCTGAACAGTTATACTAGCCGGTGCTAAATAAAATAGACCATTCCAACACATTTTAGACCTCCTGCGGAACTAACGGAGCAAAATTATTATTATTATTATTATCACTGCGTCTTACTACCCGTTCGGGTTATACGCACTTACGCTAATGTGCATGGTCGGGTGATTGTGAGATGAAATGGAGGACCAACATTTAACGTGGAATCCGAACCACGGTGGAGGCCTGGCATTCCTCACATTCACAAGATGTCGAGCAAAATTACAGAGTTAAGTAATAAACCTCTTAAGTTACTTTCAATTTTAACAATTAATGCTGAGAACAATGCCATTCTCGTCCAACTAATTAAAATATTACAATTGTTATACAAGAAGTCAATGTTTCGTATTATCAATCCAAATGTCAAACCTCTGTATAACATATGTAAAGGATGGTTTTTTACTAATAAAATATCCCAACATCTGTGTTTATATCATTTTAAGGAGTTGGCCATTTTGATATTGTAGAACAAACAAAATAGTTATCTACTAATTATTCGTTTTCGCGTTCTTAAATTAGTAAATGTAATAAAGACTTATTTTACTTTCTCTTAATTGTGTTTTGATTATTGAAACATTTTAATGTTATTAAAATAGAGATAGTAACAATCTTACGTTCTGTTGTAGAAGTTGTAGTTCAATCAAATGGTCCTGCTTGGCAAATCCGATATGAAGATTGCTTTTAGATAAAATAGTCGACTGTTAAAATAGTATTCCACTTCACACGCAAGTTAAACTTAATGGGCTATAATGATTAAGAAACGAACTCGACAATGCACTTTTTATAAATCGAAGAATCAAAATCACTCAAATCATTTCGTTGTTCTTTCTTCTATATTCGCGCGTTCTAGAAGTTTAGGGTGTGCACCAACCTAATAAAATTAAATCTATTCTATTAAAGGTAACAGAGACAATATGTTTGAATATATTAAAAATGTAGCTAAAGCAAATATATATAAATAATAATTATTACAATAATATATACGAACACAATTATTTGTATATTATAAGATTGTAAATTTGTCAAATTTATATTAAAGTTGAGAAAATGTAAATAATATATCCTATTGTGTTTATTAATAATATTGTATTATATTTTATAAGTGGCATGGGTTCATGAAAGCTGTTGAGCATAAGTGTATTAATTTAGCAGTTTTAACTTTCACAGAAAGTAAATAAATACTTGTATATATCAGTACAATAATAAATGTCCCCTAGGCAATTACCCACTTTTCTCTTAGCTACTTGCTCTTTTTAGTTTCTTAAGTTGGTATAAGACGCTTTGATTAATTTTAAATACGTTGTTCCTCTGCCGGTACTTCTGTTTACCAATAATAATACAATACAATAATTGAAAGTTAAACCTACAGACTTCTGAATTACAGGTACAATGTATAAGCTACATAGTTCTAATACAATAATATAAACTTGCAGTCTCACTTCATATTTAGTGTTAGTTTGATGCCGGGTTCACTTCTTGAGCTAACTTTAAGGTTATCCACATAATTTTTAAAAGGAAACATTATTGTGGGAATGGTCTGTAATTGTTTTACCATATAATAGACCGTATTTTACCTTAGAAAACAAATTATTAATAAATTAACACATTATACTGACAAGGAAATGGCGAGTTCAATTATACTATAATTACAAACCTATTAATTATTTCAAATCATTTTATTTTTACAACTTTTAAACAAATCAATAAAAGGGTATCTATAGAACGCTTTATCCAGCATATTCTCGGCAATTTTTTTCCTTCTTAAAATATTGGTATCAATGTACATTAATACAATCATAAGAACACACAACTGATTTGAACAAAAAAAAAAGGTATAATTAAAGAAAGGTACAATTCACCTAAGTGAGGGGGTATCTTCCAGATGTTCTAAAACAATTTGACACATTACACTAAACCCCAAACAGAACGTATCGTCTTTACGAAGGCGTGAACGACTGTAATTAACTTTACTTCATAGGTAATTTAACTTCTTTAAGTGACTTGATGCAATGTAGATCATAATTATCCATAAAAATTAAATTCTAGGAGACGTTTAAAATCTCTCACCATAGATAAAATTAACTATTCAATATAATAACTGAACGTGCGCGGTACACACGTGTCGTCACAACCATGTTAGTGTGCACTGCGCGGGATTATAAGAGTATTGCAAAGCATCATGGGATGACATCAAATCCATTACAAAAGATTACAGGATTGTTACAAGTCATCATTAGGCCTAATATTTACATTTTGAAAGTGATTTGGGCAATATATTTAGTTTTGTTTATAAATGTATTTGTTAAAAGTGTTATAAAGTTCTAAATCTTGCCACCATTTGATTCTAAACTCTCTTGTGTGTGATAAAGTGAATAAAATATCTAAACATTACACCATAGCAAGGGAAATGAGACGGATAAAGTGTACTTCGGCCCAATAAAATATGAGTTCAAACAAATACAGACTTGATCCCTTACGTTCTGACGCCATCTTATATTGTTAGTCAAATGGAGATATTATTCTCAAAATAAACTGACGAGATTATAATTTATTACCGAATGGAACAGTAGCAAGGTTAGATCGAGTCAGCTGAGTAATTAGGAAGTAGCATTATTTATGAGGAAGGTTGAATTTAGATGATGTGTATCCACATTTGTGTAGAGTGAGAGTGGGTAACCGTTTAGGGAACACCGGCCTCGGTACTACCGACCGGGATCGAAACATGGTTTCCCCATCGCTTTCAATCCAGTCTAACACAAGAGCAACTCCTTAGAGCGATGGTTCCTAACCGAGGGGGAGGGGGGTTGTCACCCTTCAAGGGGAGTGGAAATATTTAGGAAATAACATTAAAAATCAGCTGACAATTGAAGATAGTTTAGTTTTTTTTATCAATTCCTTTTCTAACGTAAGATAAATTTGTCTTATGGTATTGGCAACGCTGCCTACCTCTATTAGTCGACCAATCAAGTGAGATGCTCTTACGCATGCACTTGTTGAAATACTTTCAAGCCTTGAATTCTCTGCCCTCCTCCTCAGCTAACATCGTGGCCACATGGTATAAGACGTCACTCTAGCATAGAATAGACTGCCAGTGTCTGGGAAAGAGTGTCTGCTGTGTCTACTGAATGTTCACCCTGAGAGATCCAACAAACTTGAAAATATAAAACTAGTTGTTGGTTTTATAGCTAGTAACGAATATGGGGCAAAGATGTTTGGAAACAGTTGAGCCGCATCAGATGTAATGTTTATTAATTTGTTTTGTTTGTATTAATTAAATGTTTGGCATATGCCTAAAATGAACGAGAAAAATGCACCGTGGGGCCATTAAATACAGGTATCCCTCGTTATACGCGATATCACTTTACACATTTCGCTATAATGCGATTAAGAAATAATAAAAATAATGCATGGCCTGTTGTAATTTTAATTTTGCAGTCACCTTGTGCGCGCACGTTCCATGAGGACAAAGATCTGTGCTGTAAAGGGGGGGGGGGGGGGGTATCGACAACATTGGAGATATAGGGACAAAAGTTAAACAGTCCTGTATGAAGGGAGTTTGGAAAAAATTTTTGTCCTCAAGTTTCTGATTCTCGATGATTTTGATTCTGAACACGAACTTTCCAATTCAAGACATGACATTGTTGACATAGCAAGATGTTGATTTGAGGACATAGACCAGATAAATGTTGATGAATTGCTCCAATCCCACTCAACAGAACTCACCAATGAAGATCTTCTAGAAATGGAGAGCGGTATAAAGGATGAAGAGAAATAGCCCATTGTTGTTGAGCTTTTCAAAAAACTTCAACACAACAATTGGCTGAATTTTTAAACACAGAGCATTAGGATCATTGAAGAGAATGACCCTAACTTGGATAGAAGTTTAAAAGTTTCCGAGAGATTCAGAGTTCTTTGGCTTGCTACAAAGCACTCTATACAGAGAGGAAGACTGCTTTCCGTCAGCTGAGTCTCGACCATTTCATGAAAAAGTTGAAAATTGTCAGTCTAACGACCCAGGGCCTTCAAGAAAGGAGAATAGTAATAATCCAGAGTTGCTAGATCAAGTTTATTTATCATGCGATTGAAGATTAACAATAAGTCTAGGATATTTATATTATTGTACTAGTTAGATAAATTAACAAAAATTGCATTGATTTACAATTTTTAGGTTTTTATTTACTTTTTGCCTTTGGAATAATCCCTATCTCACCCATGTTAAAATCAATTCCCTTTGTACACCATTTCATGTTACGTGTTTATTTATCAGAACCGATCACTCACCTGGTGCGACAGACACCCGTAGTACATTTCCCTGGTCTTTTTTTTAATCTCAAGAATGTTATCCCCTTGAAAAGCACATGATTATCCCCCCCCCCCCTCCCCAAATAAAAACGTTCCTGCGCCTATGACCGTAAAATATTTCCCACTCTTCTTCCACGCAAATGCGGGTATATCACCTCTAAAATGCTTCCTTCATCATCCCTACCCCATTAGAGTAATTATCGTAATACATATAACCTGAACAGGTAGTAAGATGCGGTGGTAAAAAAAAACCTTTTGTAATAAGTAATTAAAGGTTTTAACTTAAATTCCAATAATTTGTTTTATTGTGTTTACAGCTCGAGTCTCCTCTCGAGACATGAGTAAAGAAGTCACTGATCCTGTCTTAATCACATTCTCTACGATAAGAGAATATATCAAGGTGAATATCCAAACAAACTATGTAACATCTCTTAACTTAAATCAGATGGTTAAATTTTAAATTAATATAAATTGTATCACAGGGAGATCTAGTTTCAAATCCTAGTCGAGTGTAAGCTGAGGTAGTTCTTTTCCTAAATGGTTTTTCCACACCTCTCTCTCTCTCCACACAAATGTGTACACTTTTTAAATTCTACCTTACTCATCCCTTCAATATTAGCATACATACCTACCCTTACAGGGTAGGCAAGAAACTGCATAGATCAATAAACAACTACTCCGAACATAATCCATTCTCACAACTTCCTCACACTTCCCTATCCTTGTATACTCCCTTCAACATCCATACATCCTCTCTAACTTCCTCCACACTTCCCTATCCTTGCATACTTCCTTCAACATCCATACACCGAGTCTTACATGCTCTTTTATTATTACAACTATTAATGTTCCTCTTTTTAACACACTCGTCTTATCACATTTATCTCCATCTTACATGGCCTACCCCTTCCTTCTGATTCACACACTCTACCTTCATATATATGCTTCATGATCCTCTGGACATGTACCAAACCAACGTAAGAATCTTCTCTTGTCTTATTAGCCTCCCTTTCAAACCGCACTCCTTCAGCACCAACTCATTACCGACTCTACATATCTCTTGTATATCTCACACCATTCACACACCTTGCTCTTGCGTTTTGACTGACAAACCCACATCCATGAAACAATGTTGGCGATAACACACTTTTATGTACCACCATATTTGCCTCTTTCGATACTACCTCATTCTTTGCAATAGTCCACATCCATCCGACTACTCTCCGAGATGCGTTCCCCGTCTCTTGATTTCACCATCCATCCTTCCTTCCATTTCTACAGAACATTCTGCTCAGATATACAAAATAATTCACTTAGTATAAATGGAAAACTATTAGAGCAAGTTGGCGATGATTTCCTGATCCGTCCTTTATATAAAAAAACATCATCTTAGTTTTAGATTCATCTATACGAAGATCCCTTCTCCCTATCGCCAAGGTTAGACGATTTAATGCACTCTGTAAGTCACTTTAATTCTCAACCATTAATACGACATCATCTGCATATAACAGCACTTTCACATGGTTTATTTGTGCACTGCATCCTCACAAGCATCCTCACACACTTATCCATGGAGACATAATACAACCTTGTCCTTGTTTAATGTCAAACCATTCGCTCAAAGCTCCATCACCCTCACGTACACTTTGTTTCCATCATACATCGCCATGATTGCACTTACTAACCATGCGTCCACACCATACTCAACATTACATAAAACTCTTATCTACCCTATCATACGCTTTCTCCAGATCAACGAATGCACAATACACTTTCTTCCTTACTGCCGTACGTTCTAAATCACTTGTTGCAATCCAAATATCTGGTCCATGCAACCGCTACGGGCTTGAAACCACACCCCAAATCTTGCCATGGCTTTTATGCCGCCAGTATGCAACCGCTACCTGGCTTGAAACCACACCCCAAATCTTGCTCACGGCTCGTTATGCCGGCCAGTACACGGTTGCACATGTCGCTGCCACTAGGGAGTAAGGACACCAAAATTAGCATAAATCCTGGGTTTGTTTTCAAGGGTTCAGGTTGTCTACCAACCAAGAAAACGAGAACAAGTCTGAAATTTGGTAGAGTACTAAAAAAAAAACTGGGAAAATGTTGCTTCACCCCAAATATGAAATATAATAATCATTAACTCAGTAAATTAGAATGCGATTCAAACTTTTTTTTTGTTAATACAAATAAAAAAACATGTTTATTTGGATTTTAAAACTTATAATTATTCGTAAAAGAATTTAATAAAAACAGCATTTGGAGGGAAAGGGTTATGCCATACTTTTGAGTCAGGAATTTTAATAAATGATCAGGGGAAATCAGTAAAAGTCAGGAATTTCATTGGTCAAGTTGACTAGTATTTAAACGAGGTGATAGGTATTTTTACTGTTGTGTTATATGTATTGATAATCTATGTCACACCCTTCTATCGCACCCCTCCCCCCCCCCCCCCCCCCCCCCAACACACGTTTCTTTTAATCTTTGTCATGAATAACTTTAAATACAAATAATAGGTTTTAAAACGTAATCTACTAAGAATTAGAAAATATATATTACACACTTACAAACAAAACAAGACAGTTTGAATCACATTGTAATTTAGTGTTTTAATGATTATTATATTTCATATTTTGAGTAAAATAACATTCTCCCAGATTTTTTTTTATTTACCAAATTCCTGACTTATTCCCCTATTTTTTCCCAACCACCTCAAATTCCCAGCAAATTCCAGTTTTCCTTGATTTTCCCGGATGGTAGACACCTTGTAATCCATTTTAAAAGTGACGGCTACAGATCACACGCCTAGTCGCATGAATATGTGAACATTGTTTTAATAACTGTAAAAAAACCACTCTGATGTATCGGACTGCACAAGTCTTTGGTCCGACATATCATCTTCGTTTTATGTTTTTAGGAAGAGCCAGATCAGTCCTCGTCATGCAGCGACGATGATGAAATGATGGAAGGTGATGGTCTATTCAAATCTCACCTGGTTCTCGGAGAAATGAGCAGAGATTCCACCAAACTGACAACTAGCGTTAATTTCAACAAAGAGTTGAGATTTGAAGCGTGTAACTCAAAACAAATTAATGATGATGAGGAGGAGGAGGAGGCCGTAGAGGAGGATGCTGCTCATGATAGTTATGTTAAGAGGAAGAATAGGGGAAGTTATTACGTCACGCGGAGTAACCCCAAACAGACACATGAACCATCCTTCAAGCTGAAGGTTGACCACGTGGTTCAAGAGATCAGGAAGTGTCACAGCTGCAGAGGGGAGGCGCCCCTCAGAGTGATCTCTGTGATCCAGTCAAAACGGGTCAAAGTGATCTCTGTGATCCAGTCGAAACGAGTCAGGGTGATATCTGTGATCCAGTCGAAACAGGTCAGGGTGATATCTGTGATCCAGTCGAAATGGGTCGACACAAATGCAGCGTATGTGATAAGCAGTTCTCCATCAAGAAGCATCTTATCGACCATTATCCCACCCACATAGAGCCTGAATACAGGTGTGTCGTGTGCTCGGAATGGTTCTTAGAGAAAAACATGCTCGTCTGCCATTACAACACCCACATAGAGCCCCCGGGGTTCAACTGTAAGGACTGTGGCTTGAGCTTTGCGACCAGGTCGGAGCTCCTCGGTCATTTCCCTCTCACTAAAGAGAAAGTTCAGTTCAAATGTTTGGAGTGCGGGACTTCTCTGTTGAGCAAGAGGTTTCTTCTGATCCACTACAAGTCTCACGTCACACCGGACAAACCGGGGTGCAAGTGTGGGAAATGCAAGAGGTGCTCCCGCCGTGCGAAACACCTCGGGACGACACACAGTACAGGTGTGAGAAATGCGACGTATGTTTTGAGACCAAGTTCATGTTGTTGAACCATCGCCAGAAGCAACACCAAAGAAACACCTGCAGACTGTGCGGGAGACGTTTCAAAAAAAGAGCGTCCTTACTGAAACACTACTCTATCCACTACAAGCAGAAAGTGGAGTGCGAGGAGTGTGGTAAGGTGTTCGTCTCTAGTACATTTCTAAAGTACCGCCACCTCGATCAACAAACAAAAAGTAACTTGTATTCCATGTCCCGTGTCTGTAGAATCATTGGGTTGTTTTACTCCATGATAGTCACAAGTGGGAATTGATATGAAAGGTGTTCAAAGGTTACTTTTTTTATTGTGTCCTGAAAAACAGGGCAACTTTTGATCAGAATTCCTACGCATTATGGGAAGCCTGGAATTTTGAAATATTTCTTCCCGGTTTGGAAATGTTATAGTTTTTCTTATTTTTCCAATTTTTTTTTGGGTTGTACTGGAAATTCCTTTGTCCTCCTGTTTCTAAACAGGTCAGTAAAATTATTATTATTATTATATTATAAAAATTAGATGATCTTTATTATACTAAGAACTAAAAGGTAATTAAAACATATTAATATTAGCGAATATTTGCAAGTGTGGTATTTAACGTACGCTTTCTAAGCTGACAGTTTATAAGTCGTGTGCAGATATAACCAAACTTAAGTCTAGAACACAACATCCAACCCCCGCTGTTAATCCATCAAGCGAGCGAGTTTATGTTATGTTTCAATTACTAAAAGGTGAAAAGTGTAAGTAAAATAAAATATGTAATGATTTGTATTTTGCCAAGATTACTTGTCGTTGAGGAACTACATAAAATCCTGTCATGATTTTGTGTAGGAACACTGTTTATTTACGATATTTAAAATAAAATATTTATTTCAGTTAATACTCGCCGTGAATATATTTTATTACGTGGTCCTTGTTGAAACTTACTAATCCCAAATTTCAAGGTTAACATGTGATTCTCATGCCATCTTTCCGCTGCTCCAAAGCACATCTTTAGACAACGTTATCTAACGTTACAGGAAGAAGAAACTAAATAAAACATGTCTTACAACAATTTTAAACTGGTCTAGTGTGAGTTGGTCTTCTATTGTCTCAATATGATCTCGCTAAAATCTAATTTAGATCTCGCCCAATAGTCCATCAATCCTTTACGCCCTTTACAGAGGTACACAATTTCAGAAGGTGTATAAAAATATTACATCAAGTTGCGATATTGATATTTGCGATGTCTAGTGACTGGAAAAGTTGGAAATTGGCCCTGGAAAGCCTGGAAGAGTAACTTGTTTTTAAATGTGAGGCAAAACATGAAACACTCTACTGACATTAAATATCTAATCTAAAGTCTGTTTACGAAGGTCTTTACCTGGATGACAGTTCGAAAATCTATGTTTAGGTTTTGGGTTGCCAACACTGGTAAAAGATCACAGTTTGGTTATAAATGTAAAGATCTTTAATTACCTTTTATATTTTACATTTAAAATAACGTAAACTTAAGTTTTCTCATACTATTTCATTTTTTTAAATAATATATTTTTATCCAACTCGAAACTATATTTTAAACATAATCAAAAGTACTTATTTTTCGTTTTGAAACGTTACTGATTTTGTGTAATATAGTGAACACATTAATACCTTTTAATAAAGGCATCCTATTTACTTGGAAAAGAGAAAATTGTCATTTTTTTTTACATACAATAAATTATTTTATGATTATTTTATCGTATTTTGAAATATTTAACTGAATAAAATATTTTCATCAACTGCGTGTCTGCATCATTTTAAAAAATTGTTTACCGTTATGTTCAATCATATGGTTTAGATTCGTCAGCCACCATTTTGAAGCTATGTTCGTTAGAAGTTTTTGTGAAAGTGGTGTTAATTTTTTTTTAAGTGGAATAAAACTATAAATAAACTTTGTGTCCGACCTCAAATAAATATATAAATAATATTGTCCTAAATTACTGAGGTTAACTATCACATTAATATATTACCATCTGTTTTCATTACAGTCATCCAAAGTGATAGATGTCAGCTGTTGGCGTAGTGATATATTAGGGATTACTTCTAGTAACATTTCGAGCTGTCATCCAGGTAAACTTAGCTCGTGAATGAATTATAATAACTGGTCTTGTAGTTGTTCTAAAAACGATCAATGCGAAATATTACATTGTATTTAGTGAAAGATATTAAAGTTCTCTTCTTCGGAAATGTTTCCAAGATATGAGCGTTATTGTGGGTGTTGAAGCGAACAGAATTCAACCTTACCACTTCATATTTCAAAGCTTATATTTGTGATAACCACATCTAAATATCATATTATTTCAATTATGACACCTGGAGACGGGAATTGTTCCCGGAATGTCTAGTCCGCCAATGCTCTGCCTGCTGATCTATTCAGAGCAGTCCTGCCCCCCTCGTTAAGTGATTGGTTGTCTAGAGAGTAAGGGTAGAACTTCCCCCAGTTGAAGAAAAGCCATGCTGAATTCCGTATCGGTCGATTAACGACCCTCATCCAACGTTAAACCAGAGTAAAGCGAGGTTGAATGTGAAACCTCAGGCAACCGCCAAGTCCATCATTTGGGTGAATCCCCCGTGTATGATATCTAACGCACTGATCATACTTGCTGTAATAGTGAACACATCCCTGCAATTAATAGTGTTTGTTTTGTACGTCACTATCTTATCAACTCCTATCACCATCCAATCCTCAAGGATTCCATCCCCGTGTTGTAGTGGTCAGTGCACATGGTGTCCTGGGTTCGATTCCCGGCTGGTACCTTGTGTATTTTTCCTGAAAGGAGAATTGCCCCAATGGTCATCAAGGTTTGGTTAGGTAGTCTTAAGTTAGGTAGTGTTGCCACTGGTTCCACACCCTCAAACTCACTGTCACCCTCATACTCGCTGTCACCCTCATACTCGCTCTCACCCTCTACTTGCTGTCACCTCATACTTGCTCACCCTCAATGACCAATAGTAAAATCTGCACCCCAACTGGTCACCTCAACTGCGCAATCAATCTCCCCTCACTCTCCCCTCAACCCTGTCACCTCATATCATATATCGGACATGAAACCTCACGTAAGGATATGTTAGTACATAGTTCGCCTGAATACTGATTAGTATTCCCACAAACTGGGCTACTAATGATGGTTCCCAGAGGTGCAATAATATCATCATCATCATCATCATGCACTGTGAAGTTGGTTAGGCTCGTCTGAACTCGTGTTTGTTTCAAGTATCTAATAGCGACGAGAGAATTTAAACAGAAAAAAGATTTTCAACAAAACCATAATTACTGTTTATAGTTATTTAAGCTGAATGAAACCTAGGTCGGGGGATTGGACAGTGACGATAGATTTACTTCGAGAGACAGCCATTACCTCTCTGTCCGGTGGCAGCAGTGTAAAGTGTTAACTGTTTGTTTCTCTCTACCTTCTTACGAATATAATACGATCTTGTTAAGTAAGTTTAGAATTTTAACAAAGCAATAGTTGTAAACAAAACAAAGAAGGATTTATATAAATCCTTTAAGTAATGTCAAAATCTGCAGTAAGTTGTTAATTAAACCTGACTTAACTAGGCCTACTAATAGAGGGGGGAGTTTCAAAAGTATGTAAGGAAACAAGTTAGTGGATATGGATGACACTCCTTTTGTCACGTTTTGGGAAACATACGAGCTTAAGACACCTTTCCACAGGGTTCCTAACAGTGAACGCCCAAATCATCGTAAGGTTGCACGCTCAGTGCCTCTTTGCACGTGAACGGCGCTCTTGTGTGTTCCGAGGTCAGTTGAAATAATAACAATGGCCTAATAGTAAATTGGTGCAAAGATTCTGCGACTTCGATCTTGGAACCATACAAATATTGCTTGGAAGGAGATTGGGAAAACCATTTAGGGGATTAAAAAAAAAAACTCAGTAGACCCGACCAAGATTCAAACCCCCGATCTTCCTGTCATTGTCCTTTTTAATCTAACACAAGTAACATTAAAAATAAGTTAGTAAATAATTGAAGACATTCTTTATTTCAATCCCATATATAATTTGTAAGTGCTGATACCTCATTTCATTATTAAGTAATAGATTTGATTATTATTTTCAACACTAATTATTACTAACTAAAGATTAGAACACATCAGAAACTGCTTAAACTAAAATAAATACTACAAATACACTGGTTCTTAATCAACTGCAATTAATTAATAAGATAAATATTACAAAATAAAATTGTTAACATTAAAACAAGTATAGCGCACAATTCAAAAGTGCCAGTAGGACCTACTTATAGTTAAAATCACTTTATAAAAGTGGAATTAGCACTCACACAAAACACATTAAAATAAAAATCATGACAAACACTATTGTATACACACAGTAACCATAAATTTGGCATCCTATTAAAAAAAAAAAGCTGCAAAATAAAGTAATTTATATTACAAGTTAGTTGGCAATAAAATTGAAATGCTAACTAAAAATATTACAAATATAATATAAAATATTATTACTAATTTGATCAAACAAATTAAAATAAACTCCACTTCCTGAAACAGAAACTAAACTGATACCAAAAAAAGTTAGAGTAAAATATAATTAGTGGCAAGAAAACCCTGAGCAAGCAACAAACACAAAATAATGTTGCCTACAAACATATATTTCACACGGCTTTGTAGAGTTTTAGAATGGACCATGATCTGAAGACAACATATATATTTTAAAACCTTAAGTGACAATAAAGAAATTTACTATACATTATGTTCATGTATTCATACATCAAGTCATATGGTATTTTCAATATCTATAAAATAACAGTAATAATATAATAACATGTTATCAATGTTAAATGAAAAGAATAACTAAAATTTGTATTTTCTAAAATGAGCTTGTTAGAAAAATTGGACTAAACATGAATAAATATGTAATTCCATTTGATGTTATGCGACATAATTAATAAAACTAAAACTAAAGATATTTGTTTTTAATTCAATAACGATTCTTTCTTATCTTCTTCATTTCTTCCCTCTTGTGAAATCTTCGTAATCTTGTACACTTTCACCCGCCTCGGTGGCGTAGTTGGCTAACGTGCTTGTCGTGTTGAGCTCGACCACTGAGGACGGGGAGATTGAGGTTTGAAACTCAGTCGGGTGAACTGGGGGTGGTTTTTCCTAAATGGTTTTACCACTCTCACTCCACGCAAATGCGGGTTCACTTCCTCTAATTCAACCTTCCCAATCCATTAGCGCAATTAGTACTTAAAGCGTATAACCCGAACGGGTAGTAAGACGCGGTGCTAAATATTATTATTGTGCACTTTCACTTCATTGAAACACAAGTTCGTAATTGTGTACACTTTCACTTAACTGATACACAAACACATACATACATACAGTAGCTCCATGGCTTCTTTGGTGCTGACCGACAGCTCGCAGCTGACTTCCGACAGTCAATATTTAGATATATAACTAAATGTTGACTGTCAGAAGTGACAGCTGCTAAACACATGTTTTTGAAGATCATATGGTTCAGCGTAGGGATACATAATTTGCTCTGGTAACTTTTCAAAGCCGTCAGCACCAAAGAAGCCATGGGGCTACTGTACATACACTGTCATGCACACACATACATACATTTTTTTGCCACAGCGTCTTAATACCTGTTCAGGTTATTACGCTTTGTGACAATTACTCTACTGGGGTAGGAATAAGGAGGGAAGTATTTTAAGAGGTAATGTATCAGCATTTGCATGGAAGGACAGCGAAAAAACATTTAGGAAAAAAAACCTTAGTAGACCCGACTGGAATTCTAACCTCGATCTCCCCATCATCATCAGCGGCTGGCCTAACATGAGAATGACGCCTCCGACCATTTGGCCATTGAAGCAGGTAATACGAAGTAACATGTTACTTTATACTTGCGATGTGATATATATGTTGGGAGGTTTCCCAAACATGATCAGCAGTTTGCGTTAGGGGACATGACCAGGAGCGATTGTAAGGAAATGTACCAACAATGCGCCCTCTAGTTAGCTATTGGTGTACGACTTAATGAGATTAGCAGCGGTACTGAACTGTGAATCCAACTCTGGACATTAATATCAGCATAGAATATTAAAGTATAGTGTTGTTGAATTTTGAACCACCAGAAACACTGCCGTCGGGTGTATTTATATTCCTAGCCCTTTGCGTCTTATTGCCCGATCTATCTGTCCGCACCTTTAGACAAGTTAACTACCAATTATTTGTATCAAAATACTCAATGTTTATTAATAACAAAACATTTTAGGCCCATTTACATATTTATTACTTTTATTGGCACAGCAACTTTTTTGTTTTGTTTTTTTAAATTACAAGTTTATTTATCAAAAGTGCGTGTTTTTATTTTTTACAAGTCTTCCTTTTATTATTATAGTTGTTAATTAAAATTATTTGTATAAATTGTATTATTATATTTATTATTATTATTATTATATATTAATTATACTTGATAATTTAAAGTTATAAAATTTAAAATTGAAGGAGCCTTATAAAAAAACCAATCCCCCCCGCCCTCTTCCCCCTTGCTTGTTTGTGTTTATTACTGTCCATTCAAGCACTCTTCTGAATGAGGACGTTACGCCATTTCAAGGCCTATTTCTATTCAAGAATAGAACTAGGCCTCAAATTGTATTTTTTCATCAAATTTTTCAAGAATAGACTGTGAAGTTGAATGAACTTTTTAAATAAGAAAATATAGCGTAAAACAAATGTTGTATAATCGTTTATTTAAGTACTTTTTACGATATAACCTCTTTCATGAATATCTATTCAATTCGTTTATGAAAATTAAATAATAAATCACAATCTTAAAATAAGAATTTTGTTATAATTATTTTTTTCCGTTTTCAAGTCACCGACAGTAGGATTTGAGTGTAACAGCGTTTTAGTGGAGGGAAACCATTTATAAAGGAAAAATACCTTCGATTATTCATTCGATCGGGAATATAATACAAAATGGCGGGAACCTAGTTCCAACTATGCTTGATAGTATTTACATGAGAGTACTTTATTAATTTATTGATAATAATTAAACAGATTGTTTTAATAATATATGCATATTATAAAAGTCTATTTTTCATTTATTTAAAGTTAAAACCATCAACAAATGTTCATACTATAAGTGAAACAAAGATTTTAAAAAAAAACTCTGAAAGCACTTTACTTAGATTTGAAAAACATATTTAAAACTTAAAAATGTTATTGATTGAGGTTCGAATATCAGTCGGGTAGAACAGGGGATGGTTTTTCCTAAATGGTTTTCCACCTCTCTCTCTCTCTCCAAGCAAATGCGGGTTCACTTCCTCTAATTCGACCTTTCCAATTCCTTATCCATTAGCGTAATTAGTACTTAAAGCGTATAACCCGAACGGGTAGTAAGACGCGGTGCTAATAATAATAATAAAACAATAATAATATATTAATTTAACTTAGTTTGCAATAATTCAAAAATAATTTATTACTAATCACGAGTATTTATTAGCATATTTACATTAATATTTCATGGGTTGGAGGCTGAGTTGGGAGGGATGTGTGTCCATGGTATATCAAAAACATACATTTTGTTTTTAATATTCTGAAACCTTTGATTTAAATAAGAACAAATAAAACTATCCTATCAATGTTCCAACACACCTCAAGGAAAACATTTGCGGCAAAATATCTTACAATTGTACAGGAAGTCAGTTCCACATCTGACAACACTGCTTGGAACTATTTTCATACAATTTTAAGGATATAACAGAACAACCCATCATACATGTATCAATCCGCCATTTTAAACTGGATGATTAGTGTAAAATATTTGTTATAAAACTTTTTTTTTGTTTGGTGCTTGTATCAAAGATTTATTTATTCATTTCTTAAAAATACACAAGTTTTAACAATTTTTCTAAATGACGCCACATTCTTAAACCTATCTATCTGCTGGTTTCAGTTTTATTATAACGATTATATTATATAAATTTTATATTAGTGATTTTTTTTCAACTTTATATTTAAACTCTTAGTTTGATAAGTAATTTATTAATGAATATGTTAAGTTTTAGTTTTTTTAAAATCAAATTAATTTTAAATGCCAATGTGTAAACATTTTATATTGAAATGGTGGTCACAGTTATTCCTAAAGGTATTCATAGTTCTTTTGTCATCTTTGACAGATACAATAAATATTTATAATCTTCTAATTTATTTAATTCTTTAGAAATTTGAGAATTATGAGAGCCTTGGTCAATGGTCGGCACTTAACAAAGAATAGGATTTAGCTTGGTTACTTAAGCAACGTAACGTTCCCTACCACGATCGAGGCCAGAAGTGATGTAGACTTCACCTCTCTGGGGGTCATCAGCTGCAAGTAGGACATTGTCGGGGGTTCGTATCCCCACCAGACAACGACTCGCCACCTCGTACCACAGGAATCGTCTTAGAACTCTGCAGAATGCGTCATAAGTCATAACCGACCGACTTTGGTGAGTTGTCCCGACAGTTTCTCGTAAATTGGAAAAATAGTTTATTACGTTAAAAACATTTCCAAACTGCATTATTATTTACCATGCACACATTCTAGTACTTGACATATCTAAATTACGATTATGGTAGAATAAAGAACCTATTTATTTTAGCACCATGTCATACTACCCGTTCGCGTTAGTACCTCTCCGCTAATGGTTTTAGAGATGAGTAAGGATATATATATATATATATATATATATATATATATATATATATATATATATATGTAAGAGGTTAAAAACTACCCTCGGTACATCCGACCGAGATTCGAACTTAGACCACATGGCTACCAAAGCAGGAGGGGGGGGGGGGAGGAAAAGGCAGAAAAACAACCGAAACTCTAAACAAATGACTACTATACAGCCCAACTTTAGTATTTAACCTTTAGTTAGTTGATAAATTCAATTTTTTAGGTTGGTTATCTTGGAGCAGGGCGAGGGGGGTGAAATCTTATAGCACATGAGTCTATTGACCGACAGTCTATAATCATTCATGTTCTAGCCTATTGGGGAATAGAGGTGCAAGCCTGTTATAGATAGTTTTATCAATACACACAAAAACAAAAGCTAATTTTCAAGCAAACATAGTATTGTAAAATAATGCTCTATGCCTGGGGTGTTTGGAAAGTAAGGGCCAATCAGAGCCGTGTTAGGGGCATATGCCCAGAGTGATTAATAACCAACACGGTCCAAGCTTTCAAAGCTCTGTTTGCTTACGGTTGCATACTTTCAAATCACAAATACATTCACAAGGTTCCTACACATCCTGGAAACACACGGAAAACCTGGAATTTTAAAATATTTCTTCCAGGCCTGTAAATGTTATCGAATTTCTCATTTTTCAATCTTTTCCTGGAATTTTCTAGGCTTTTCGTGGAATTTCCTTTGTCCACTTTTTTAATATGTAGCGCTAAACATTCATAATCACGCCGTTCCCTTACAGGGTAGGCAAGAAACTGCATAGCTCAAAAAACAACAACTCCGAACATAATCCATCCTCTCTAACTTCCTCCACACTTCCCTATCCTTGCATACTTCCTTCAACATCCATACACTGAGTCATACATGCTCTTTTATTATTACAACTATTAATGTTCCTCTTTTTAACACACTCGTATTATCACATTTATCTCCAATCTTACATGGTGTACCCCTTCCTTTTGATCCACACACTCTACCTTCATATATATGCTTCATCATCCTCCGGACATGACCAAACCAACGTAAGAATCTTCTCTTGTCTTATTAGCCTCCCTTTCAAACCACACTCCTTCAGCACCAACTCATTACCGACTCTACATATCTCTTGTATATCTCACACCATTCACACACCTTGCCCTTGCGTTTTGACTGACAAACCCACATCCATGAAACAATGTTGGCGATAACACACTTTTATGTACCACCATCTTTGCCTCTTTCGATACTACCTCATTATTTGCAATAGTCCACATACATCCGACTACTCTCCCAGATGCGTTCCCCCGTCTCTTGATTTCACCATCCTTCCTTCTATTTCTACAGAACATTCTGCTCAGATATATCAGATCATTCACTTGTTCTAACAGTTTTCCATTTTACCAGGTTGTTCACTTTCAAACCATTCACTCAAAGCTCCATCCACCTTAACACACACTTTATTTCCACTATCCACCGCCTTAATTGCAACTTGGATCCACGCCATACTCTCTCAGAACATTCCAGATTATATTCCTATTCACCCGATTGTACGCTTTTTAAACATGAGAGTAAATTATTATTGTAAAAATTAGACGATCTTTATTATATTTGTACCTGAGAAATAAAAATTAATTAAAACATAATTAATAAAATGATTTATTTATATGTGATATTTAACACACTCTTTAAACTGATTGATTACATCTGCACACAAGCTATAAACTAACTTATATCTAAAATAGGCAACATTTTCACCACAATAAACTACCCCAACCAAACTAAACCTAACCTTACATCGATGATGAGGAGATCAGGGTTCAAATCTTGGTCGGGTATACTGAAGATGTCTTTCCCACGCTCCCTCCTTACAAATGTGGGTACACTGTCTTTAAAATAATCCTTCCCCATTCATAAAACAATTAGCGTAATTAGTACATAAGTGTATAACCCGAACTGGTAATAAGACGCTGTGCTAAAGAAAACTGGTGTCGCCATCTATCAGCTTCGCTATGAAATATTCAGACTGGTTAAAAGTTCGGTGGTCTGTTGATAGATGGCGTTACGATAGCTTATCGCAGTGAAATGTTGGTCCGCGCCAGGTGAAGGGTTAGGCTGGTATTGTTGTTCTAGAGTAATAGTACATTAAGTAACAAAGAAAACATTTCTTCTGGCATTCACTTGAAATGAAGTGCATTATTCTAATATGTTCACAGCGGAAGGGGGGATGTCTCCGATATGACGTCTGAAATACGAGAAGAAATAGAAAATAACGTTTCTGTTCCTTCCGACGAACCGGTAGCACTCTCCTTTTCTCCTGTAAGTGAACTCGAGGTATGGTTCATCTGCCTCACCATTAAGTTGTGAACCTTGAGGTGTTTCGAGTGTGGGATTGGTCGAAACTTTACTCTTTGTTTATTACTTAGGATGTACCGGACAGTACCACAAGTCTGAGTTATCTGCGGGTAGGAGCCTCGTTAGAGGGTTAAAACAAACCAACTCGGCCACGGCTGGAAACAGTTGGTGAGGGTGATGGTTTGTAGTTACACCCTGAACTTCCCAGTTACTAGATTTAATATATTCATACATCCAGTCATACTATCAGCAGCTGTCACTTTTTATAGATATTAACTAAACACTTTAGTCACGATTATCCATCCCGGTGTTAACAATCACGTTTTAAAATAAACAAACCGGTACATATCCGCTATATAACATTTACTGAATTCATGACGTACCCCATTTGACGTTTATTTTCACTTGTTCTTGTTTTATAGCCGATGGTTTCATTTACAAAATAAAGTATTGTATAGCTAAGATTTTCGAAATAATCTATTTTGCGTTTAATCGACACTGTCCCCATATAATTACTGTATTCCTATTTTACATCACAATCAAAATATGGAAAGATTCTACTAAAACAAAGCTAAATGATCTGTGAAAATTAAAAAAAAAAGTGGGCAAATCCAAACTGAAAATTATCTTTATTCAAGATCTTGTATTATTCAGCGTTTCTGTTACCCGGCTCGGAATGCCCGCCACTTTAAGCCGGATAATTGTGACTGTGTACATATAAAATAATACAAATAATAGAGTTTTGAGTAATGTTTCTTAGTGGTTTTAATACTTTTTGTTAATGCAAATGCAGGTTACATTTCCTTGAAATTCTGCCTTCCTCATTTCTAGTCCGTTAACCTAATTCAATGTACATGTTTACAACCCAAACAGTAGCGAGATGCTGTGATATAATGTATATTTCATAAGACCCATAAACTATCTTTATTTTCTTTCATTTATTGAGTTTCAGAAGTTGCTAAAATACACATTTCTTAGAGAAGTTGCTCTCTTACTCGTCCGGGACAAAACATTGCACTTTCTTGTCAAGTCGTCAGAGAAAATGTATATCTTCAACAGCAATTTATGTTTTATAAAAACTATTTTATGTTTTTTTTAATCATTTACGTTATATGTATCAAAAACTACTAGTGATCACCTGCCTCGGGGGCGTAGTTGGCTAACGCGCTTGTCGTGTTGAGCCCGACTGCCGAGGACATCGAGGTTCGAATCTCGGTCGGGTGAACTGGGGGTGGTTTTTCCTAAATGGTTTTCCACTCTCCCTCCACGCAAATGCGGGTTCACTTCCTCTATATTCAACCTTCCCAATTCCTCATCCATTAGCGTAGTTTGTACTTAAAGTGTGTAACCCGGACGGGTAGTAAGACGCGGTGCTAAATAATAATAATACTAGTGATGGTTGCCCACATACTCAGTCCTGATAACATAATCAAATTTTAAAAATAAGTGAAAAATGGCAGAATTGTACCCAAGACCTTTGATTCGACCTCTCCCCCCCCCCTGTACTGAGTCATCCCAGCTCGTCTTGTATCCAGGAATTTATTACCAAGTCCTGGTTGTAATTTTTCATTCAATTGAATTTTTCTTTATTGTTTATTTGGGATTTTTTTTTCCCCTGCTTCCAAGATTTTCATTTTCGTTTTTGTAAAACGATTGTTTGTTCTCAGGACGTGAGCGAACATATTCCGGTTCACTTCTTATTGCGTAGCGATGACGAGATGTATGGGCTCCACGACATTGTACCCGGTTCCAATCTGACCGGATCCACTACACATTCAACTATAAAATTTAAAATAAAACGTAGATTTAAAGAAAGGGTAAAAGTGAACAAGAACCGCTCCAACGCAAGTGAGGAGGAAAAAACTGAAAATATTATCGAGGAGCAAGACGACGCGGATCTGACTGTCTTCAGCGATAAGCAAACAAACACATCTTTCTTACAGCAAGTGATAAAAGAAATCGAACACGATAGACACAAGCCAATCTCTAAGAATGGAAAGAGTGATAATTTACCTGAACTGACACCATCTTCGTCGAACAAGAGCACCCTCGTCAAACAAGAAATATTCAAGTGTAATGACTGCAACAAATGCTTCTCACGCAAGCAGAACTTTGTCGAGCATTACCGAGTCCACAGTAAACTAAAACCTTATATATGTAAGGAGTGCGGTAAGGGTTTCTCCACTTCGAGTAACCTTAAGCGGCACGTGACCATCCATAGAAACGGACAGATTAAATACAAATGTGACAAATGCGGTACTCTGTTCAACCAGGCCGACCATCTGAGCGAACATCTTCACGTCCACAGAACACCTGACCCTCGGGAGAGCGAAGAATTGAGTAAAACGTCTCTTCTTCGTAACCTCATGAACAGTCAACAGAAACCTCACAAATGTGAAGCGTGCGGTAAAGGCTTCATCACGCCAAGCAAGCTAGAGCGACATAACCTCATTCACAGCGGGGAGAAGCCGCACAGGTGTGAAGAGTGCGGGAGGTGCTTCAGCCAGGTTAGCCACCTGCGTGGACACCTGCTTGTCCACAGCGCTCAGATAAACGACAAGTTGGGCACCGCTTCTTCGGCCACCATCAAACTTATCCACGGGTTGATTCAAAACCAACAGAAACAGTACAAGTGTGAGGAGTGTGGTAAGGACTTTGTCACCCGCAGCAAACTCAACAGACACGGCTTCCGACACACCGGACAGAAGCCGCACAAGTGTGACGTTTGCGGCAAGTATTTCGGCGATGTTGGTAACTTGAGGCAACACCTGGTGATTCATAGTGGCATTAAGCCTTTCAAATGTGAAGTGTGTGGTAAATGTTTCAATGTGAAGAAGAACCTGAGGCGGCACGGCGTTGTCCACAGCGGACAATCGTCCTAGAGAGTTTGGACTGTTTTATCTTGTCCAATCACAACGCTGTACACAGGGGAAGGTTATGATTTACAAGTCACTGAAAGAAACATTTGTTTTGAAACCCGCTTCGATGATCAAATGGTCTAAGCTCTAAGGTATCACTCTCGCAATATAATAGACCAGGGGTGGGGACCCTGCGGCCTGGTGGCCACATGTGGCCTATTCACACATTTTGTCAGTTACATATCTCACTTTTTTACCTCCAAGATTGTTTCTAGCCTGTGGTCGTTTTTTTTTTATTGAAGCCATATATTTTCCACCACGGTCTGGCTAGGCCTGTCATAGCTTCATATAACTTAATTCTAGGACAAGCACAACATCCAGTCCCGGCCGTTAATTTATCATTGTGAAAGGGTAAAACGCGCATTTCACCAATGCTAAATTTTTCGACCATGTTGTGAATCGAACCCGGGGCCCTTAGCTCAGTATCAGACATGCCATCAACTGAGCTAAGGTGTCTGATAATTATGTATCTTCATCCTTTTAAATATTCTACTCTCAAACTGATGTGTTTCATTTAATTAAACTAGAAAAATAACTTTTAAGCAAAATGTAAAAAACATATCTGTTCTTATGGATGTATCCATCTATCCATGGTTGGTGCATTATCATATTTTGCCAAAATCTCTGCTCATGAAGTGTGCGACCTTCCAGTTTCCCCACCCCTGGCTGGACTGCCTATGACGGGGAGATCAAGGGTTTGAATCCCAGTTAAGTAAACTAAGGTTTTTTCTCCCTGAATGGTCTTACACTCTCACACTATGCAAATGTGACTATATTTCTTCTAAATTCAACCTACTCCTTATAGCTCAAACGGATAGGGATAGCCCACTCAGTGAAATAAGATTTAACTTGAACTTTATTCTTTAGTTGTATCTTAACTAACATTTTGGATCATATTTTATTTAGTAATAATTCTAATGGAGAAAAGATAATTAAAATAAAATTTAGAAAAAATATACCCGCATTTGCATGGAAGAAGATTTGAAAACCATTTGGGGAAAAAACCTCCTTCAGTACACCCAACCGAGATTCAAACCTGGATCTACCGGTACAGTATATTGCAAGGGTTGGCCTTATACCACTCAACCACCGAACGAAGTAAGTCGGACATGATAAGAGTTTAAATCAAATTATTAAATATGTGTTTATATTTGTTGTTTTAGGTAAATCATATTTTATGACAAGAGACCTTCAAATTTTAAAGAAATATAAATATATTTAGCACCTATTTATTTATTTATTGTGTACTTTAAAAGTTCGTTGTTTGGTGTCAGGGAAATGATTAACTGTACATTTTATTTTATTTGATATAAATACAATATGTTTACATTGCATTACAAGAGCTCTCCATTGCGAGTGTTTATTTCACACAAAGCCTGACCTTGACACTCTCGTGAGGGACACTCTCGTGAGGACACCAAGTTGAGTATTCATTTCTTGGTCTCTCTGGAACATGGACTCTCCATTTACTTCTGTCCTCCCACCACCTTTATTCCTCCACTCCTCTCCACACTCCCTTTATCCGCCTGTCTCTGCATCCTACCCGCCACCTCTTGGTTTATATTCCCTAGATCGAAGAATGACATCTGGACACGGGAATAAAACCCAGGACCTATGTCTTGATTCTTGACAGGAGTCGTCCCATCCTCAGGGTCATTCTTCACTCAAATTTTAAGGCAGAGTCTGTGATAGACGTGTGGAAATTGTCAGTTACATGTGAGCAATCAATTAAGATCGCGAGACCCGCTTCGGCGGGCGCATGGTCTTAACGCACTACATTCATGTTAGACTAGGCTGCCAAAGACAGGGAGATTGGGGTTCAATCCCGGTTGGGTGCACTGAGGGTAATTTTTCTTAAATGGTTTTCCACTCTCCAAACAAACGTGGGTGGACGTCCTCCAAATTATATATTCCTTATTGCAGTATGATTAGTACATGGGCGTATAACCAAAGGGGGTAGTAAGAGGATTGCAAGGTATCAGAAACCTCCGACTCGGCAGAGTACAATGGCGCTTGTACGAATGTGCACATCCTCCACCCTTGACTCGTCATTTAATTGGCCTTTATGAACCAAGAGGATTACTGTTTACTGCTTGTCATTGTATCTGTGTGTCGTATGCCATGACGACACTTCTCGTCAAAATATGTCAAAGGGATCTGAATTTATTGCATGTGATGAAACAGGTGTATGGATTTTAAACTTCTTTGATTGCATTTGTTATCTTTAAACTATAAAATGAATTAAAGGTTTGTGTAGAATAAGAATTCACTCGGATTATTTTGAAAGAGAATATTAATTTTTAATTTATAAGACACCAAAATTTTTGTCAGACATGTTTTTACACATTTTTACCTCGCATAAAAAATTTGTTACATCATTTTGACTGTAAAATAAATAAAAATTGAACATTTTCATGAACCATAATAGCTTCAGTTTTAAATATAAATAATGGTCCATTAAAAAAAAAAAATTGCCATTGTTGGATGAAATTGCATTTAAAAAAATACAACCAATTGCTGTGTCACAATTTTCTTCTTAACATTTCAATCTTTATTACTAAATTTGGAAACGTTTATAAGGAATCATCAAACTTGGAGGTCTATATTAATAAAGTTAAGAGTTTATTCGTCGCATTTCCAGGGGTAGCCACATACACTTTTTTTTTAGCACCGTGTCTTTACCACACAATTCATTGCATGGTAACTCGGGTACTTCTGGTGATATCAAATAAAAGATTTCAGTCCAAGATATTTATTTCCTTCATCCAAAGACCATTGGTAAGACAAGAAATAAAATCATATAACTTCTGTAAGCGTCCAGTTTTTTTTTCTCTCAGGTTAGGACTACATCAAACACCTTCTAAAGGTGGGCTAAGTTTTCAACTTACACATATAAATGCCCCGTTACCAAGACTACTCCACTTTCCCTCCACTGTGCCTTCCATGGTATCATGCAGAAGACAGTAACACCTAAAGAGTTGTCCAATCCATTTTGCTTTACGCCAAAGAATCTCATCCAAAATGGTTCTCTTCTCACTACTCTTCCTAGGACTTGTTCATTTGTCCACCTGATCTTCTCACCACTCTTCTTAGGACTTGTTCATCTGTCCCCTTGTCTGCCCACCTGATCTTCCCAAGTCTTCTCCAGCATCATATTTCAAAGCTCTTCAAGTATTTATTTTCCATCTTCCTGAGATTACAAGTTTCTGCTCCAAATGTATCATTTCATAGTTTCTTTCTTATCCAAACTCAACTTGCTGCTCAGCAGTAACCTTTTCTTATTGAAAACTTCCTTGCTCATGATGATTCTCAACCCAATTTACTTGGTGCAGTAAGCATCCTTTGTCAGCATAGTTCCCAGGTACTTCAACTGCTTCTAGTTTTCAATTTTTATTTTCAGCAGCTCTTCATTTTTTTAAATAATCCCCATCACTTTTGACTTCTCATGTTGATCTCCGTGCCATATCTTCTCCTTTTTCCCCACCATTTTCTGCAATTATTCTTTATTTTTGGCCAGCAATGGTAGAATATCCGTGTGTTTTACTGTATTCATGAAGTGTCCTATCCTGAAATTGCCACGTCCTTTCAGGGTTTCCATAACCAGCCACTCTCTTTACAAGTTGAACAGACTATTTGGCAACCAGCATCTCTGTCTCACTACTCCTATCTCTACACTGTTGGGCTCTCCAAAATTCAGCCGCACCATCACTCGCTGTCCCAGGTACATGTTTACAATCACCCTTCTGTCCCTCCAGTCTCTCTATTTTCCGTTCCAGTCACCTGTTTAATATTCTTGCCACGATCTCCTCAGCATGAGGAATGAGGCTGAAGGTCCTGTGGTCATCGTATTTCTTGACTTGTTTCTTTTTCCTCAGGGCCACAATGGTGACGTCTATAAAGTCCTTGGGCCATTCGCTTGTCTCATATATTTAAATTATCAATTTTGTGATAACCATCATTCCGTTGTTTCCCCATTTCCTTCAGCAGGTAAGTTGGTAAGTTGTAATATCTAGCACCTTTCCTTTTTCACATGTCCTTATATGGCTCTCTCACTTCATTCTTTAAAATTGCTGGATTCTTTTTCACCTGAGGAAGACGTATGCGTCAAGAACCAAGTTCCTAAGTTGATTTTCCTTTTCGTACAGTTTTTCATATACATCTTCCCAAATCGTAAGAACTTTATGATGCGTCACCATTTGACGTTTGTGATATTCTATCTCTATTGTTCGTACACCTTTGCTTTCATTCCCTCGTAGTTATATTGTTTCCTGGTACATAAGGCCACTCCTTTCTTTTCTGTTTGATAGAATATCATTACATGTATTCTACAGTATATATATTTCCTCACTTTGTCTTTTATTCTGCAGTCTCATTATCTCGTTGTTTAACCTAATATATTATTTTTTATTGACTTTTTCCGTTTTCTTCCATTGTTTGAATTATTTCTGTTGTTACCCAGGGTTTTCGTGCAGGTTTATTCAATATCCCGACATTGCCATTCATCACTTGCAAAAAAATATTACAAACATTAGCTCACTTCCCTTTTCCACTTATACTCGCTTTTGTCACCTCACTTAACTTTTGTTTTATTGACTTTCTCACAGTCACTATAGCTTCTTAATTTTTCTAGGTCTCACCTCGGTATTCTCTTGCTCCTTTTCATGATAGGTATTTTTAGTCTTGTTTCAATGCACGCCACTAGCAGGTTTTGGTCGGAAACGATGTCGCCTCCTGGCATATTTTCACATTCTTCCCTTCATTCCTGAACTGCTGTTTGACAAGGATGTAGGTCCAGTTGGTACCTTCTGATGTCTCCTGGCCTCTTACACGTGTTTAGTTTATTGAACAAGGTGTTTGACACCACCAGGTCATTCCGCTGGCGGAATCCGATGAGCATCTGTTTTCTGTCATTTCTCTTCCCCAGTTCATGTGACCCTATTATATTCTGTTCCTATCCTTCTCCAACCATGTTGTTCCAATCTCCTATAATTATGGTATTCACCTTTCTTCGTCCCTCCTGTTGAAGGATTACTTCACTTTCATCTACTTCGACAGCATCGTGGTTGGTTATTGGCATGTACACTTGTTCTATCAAAATATCACCTTGTTCAGCGTTTAATTTCACAAACTTTAATCTGTCACTTTAGTAACATCTTTCCCTACTTAATTTGTTATCACTATTGCCACTCTTCTTTCTGTGCACTATTTTCACATAGGTAGAACATTGTGTGATTTTCAAACGTTATTTCACTTAGATCTTTCCGCTTGACTTTACTTAAATCATCTATGTTCACACCACACCTTTTCATTTCCATTTGAAGATTTTCCAGTTTCCCAACCCTTCACATCGTCCTTACATTTACTGTCTTGTGCTGAAAGAGAAAATTTTATTTGCTGATTGTTCATTGTTGATCGTACCCCCTGAAGGAGTCCCCACCTGGAGATCTGGAAAAGGGACAAGTAAATCTCGGGGTCTTTTTTAACCCCAGATAATAAATAATCGGTTTTGTGTCCTTGACAAAGAAGGATTTCGAGGGGGGGGGGGGGGGGGAGTTTTGTACTTTACCCTTTTACTAACCAAACCGCAGAACCATTTCCACGCTATGCGGCCCGTGGCTGTTTGATCTTGAGAATAATTTACTCTGCGCCTCAAGTCAAACCAGATACAACTGCTGCTGGTACAATGAACCCTTGATAAGGGACATTATGTACCCCACGCCACTGTGTATTTACAGAACTTAGCCTCTACCGGCCTTGCTGCAGCTTGAGTCTACCTTCACTACGTGGAAGCGCTGTCAAGTTTAACACATGTGGCCTGAGAAACATAACATATGTGACCATGCACAGCATGTGGGCTAATGAACACGAGACCATGCTGCCACGCCCTTATGTAGGTTTAGTGTAATTTAAATATTTCAAGCTCTTCATGGCTATAAATAGGCCTATTACAGAGACAGTCTAAATTAGGGAGTTATAGAGAAACTATTAATTTCATAACGTGTTATACATTATTTCCGTCAATTTTTATTCAATACATTTTTGCGTGTGTATAATATGGTAAGTTTGTCTATTTATGACTTTACTGAAGTAATTACTACAAAATCTAGACTAGTAAACTTCGTTAGTCTTGGTAATTTAACAAAATAATATTCGATTTATTATTGTTAGTAGTGCTTCATTATAAAATTCCTGCATATGCCCATTTCTAAAGCAATTACTATGAAGCAACATTTATGAACTCTACCATACTATGTTGGCTAACCTGATTCCTTATCTTTTTAAATCTGCCTTCTTTTATTATTTTTTTATCAATCATTATAATCAATGTACATTATCAATAGGTTTATATATTTGCATTATTGCTATTTAAAATGACGTCTGAAAAATATCGCGAAACAGATGGAATGGATGCTGGTGGAGATTTGTTATCTCCATTACGTGAAGTAAAGCAAGAATTTGAGGTATTATTGACATTAGGTTACAATATAAATTACACTACAATATGTTTTGTGATTACAGTTAGAGTGAATGTATAATACAAGTTGAACTACTTTTATAAGCTAAAGTAAATGTAACTCGTTGCTCAGAAACTTCGTATCATTACTTAAATTAGCTAAAAACATTTGGTTTAGCAAACCGTCTTCTCTACGTATCATAACCAAAACTCCACGGTGTGAGTTATACTGTCCGAGCGGCGGCTGTCTGTTGGTAAAGATAGTGCAAACATTTGCGGATAGAGGATGTTGTAATCAGCACATGAACAGTTAGGCCATAACTGCAGTTTTCTAGACCAGAGCTGCCACTTATGCATTCGTCCTCATAAGGCTCAAGTCTGGTCCGTTCCTGACTCACTGCTTGGGATCGAACCCTGTACCTTTGAATCTGAAGTCAGGAACTCTAGCCATTAGATCACGGAGGTCTATACTAAATACAATGCTCCTACAATATATGCAACCTGCAGTACCTTTCTTTGAATTACTAAAGTGTAGGCCGACATATTAGAGATGTGTAGTTGACGAACTCTAATAGTTGCGACTGAACTTAGAGGTGACCTTGGATAGAACCGTGGGTGCCAGGATTGTGCGGGTGACATTGTTCGAACCATCCACGGCTACGTACAATAACACTAGCATGTGTGTAGGCAGTTCATGTATTGGTAAACAATTGAACTGGAGGAGTCCTGGGTGAGCGGTGGCCGCATCGTCCTATCTGCTACTCACGCACTAGACCAGAACGCCGATGACAGGGAGATTGTGGTTCGATCCTGGCCGAGTGTATTGAAGGGTGGTTTCCATAAATAGGGTGACCTGGTGGTCTAGGGGTAAGGTGCCAGACTTATGTGCTGGTGGCCGGGGTTCAATTCTCGGTCCCGGCACAGATTTATCTGATTACCAAACCCTTCCTTCACCTCTGACAAGACATCTTGTGAATGTGAGGAATGCCAGGCCTCCACCGTGGTTCGGATTCCACATTAAACTGTAGGTCCTCCATTTCATCTCACAATCACCCTAACATAACATATTAGCTAAGTGGGTATAACCCGAACGGGTAGTAAGACACGGTGCTAATAGTAGTAGTTCCATAAATAGTTTCTTACCATCTCTCTCCATGCAAATGCAGGTATATTTCCTCTAAATTCAACCTTCCTCATCCCTAACTAATTAGTATGACCATGTGACTCAAATGGGTATATGTCTGGTGGTTTCTGCACTGGAGAGAGAGAGACTACACAGTTTGCTGTCTCTCTCTCTCTCTCCCGGAGCTCTACGATTGACGGCGTCACGTCACCTTTGAAGGAAGCTGGTGCTACGCATCTTCACCTCGCTAGGCTGGGTTTGAACCCACATTCACTGGGCTCCAAGGCGAGCGCTCCACCCTGAAACAGCGAGAAACCAAGTGGGGGGCCAGTGTGGAATATATTGTTTCTTGGAGCATAGACAGGTGTATGGTCTGGTCCTCGCATCTTAATACCTGTTCAGGTTGTACACATATATGATGGGTACTCTAATGGGGTAAGGAGGAGGCATTTTAGAGGTAATCTGCCCCTGCATTTGCGGTGAAGGAGAGTGGGAAACCATTTTAACAAAAAGCACCCTCATTAGACCTGATCATGGTTCGAATCTCGACCTCTCTGTCATCGCTCGAACACTAAAGAGGGTCTTAGTCTGTTACACTCGTTGAGTTGACGCTTGGTTGACTCTTGAGCGCTGGGTTTCTATTGGTATTTTAAAGTTGTTTAACTTTTAGTAATGGGATTGTGATATCGCGTTAAAATGTGGAATAACGCTCATTCTTGTGTCCTAGGTATCAACGAAGCAATATTAGTGTATACACCTCATTAACCCCTGTGGGGGGCCCTCTTGGAACTACACCTATCCTGAATATAGCCTCTAGAAAGATTATAGCGCCTTTGTCTTTGTTGTAATCTTGTCGCACTCATTCTGCTTTCCAAACCAAGCACTTAATATCGATCCTTCGTGGGGACTTGGCCTCCACTTTGGAGCTTGTATATCGACCACGGTGACTCACCCCCTAACTTGTATTCCCCTAAGACTATAGTCATGTCAGGGGGAACTACATCTACTTGAACTGCAGCCCTTCGTTGCTGTCCCTACCGTGCGCACGGGCGTCCTGATGGTACTGTTCCGACTAGTGCCTCCTCTCGTGTTTACGCAACAAGCCCGTCTCAGACTTTGTCACTTTATTATTATTATTATTTAGCTCTTTGACCTCAGTATTCGTTTTAACCTAATAGTGATTTGTGTTTGAGCCACTTTAGGGTCCCAAGATCCTCCTGATGACAAATAACACCGCCTACAAATGTTGCACGACACGAGCGTGAGATGTCTCACCACGTTCAGAGCGCCTGCTACGTTCAGAGCTCAGATCTCTCGGTTCAGCCACTAATCTTGCAGCAAAAGTTTTTTAATTTATTTAGCATACGTCCTACTAGCTGTTCAGACTATACTCATAAATAATCATGCTAATGTATTTATAGATGTATAAGGTTAAATTTTGAGGTAATGTACCCACATTTACGTGGAGGGAAAGTGGAAAATTATCCTGAATACATCCGACCGAGATTCAAACCTAAATCTCTGTTATTGGCAGTCTCGTCTAACACAAGTTGTTTCACCCAATGCTCTGCTTGTAGAATGGGCCTGGCTGATTTTAGTGACACCCCCCTCTGCGAAGTATTACGATGCCCCCCACCTGGTTGACAACTTCAGGGGGTAACACTGCTTATCTGATGTTTCTTCTTGGGGTTGAACACATACGTTAATTCCCACGTCCCAAACTCTTCATAATCTCCTCATTTTTAAAGTCTTTTTTGTAAATTTGGAAATTTAGATAATATTTTCTTGGTTTGTGTAATTTTAAGGTATTCTTGTTGTACAAGTATATTTCTAAATACTATCAATATTTTATAAACACACTCAGTTGTCTGAAAGAGAAGATAATGTTAGCTTTGTATCCTCTCTCCTTGTTTAGATGTAAAATACACATCCCTGGTGAGACTTAGAGGGTTGCGTTGGGAGGGGTAGCTATTACTTCTGGAGCAGATATTTGTCAATCAATATTATATTCACCAGAATACGAGAGTTTAGTTGTTAAAGCCTCCATTGCAATTTACATTTGTAAAAGGCATGTTTGATTTAGTTGTGTGAATTTATTATAAGTTTTTGTTCATATTTTAAATTAATTTTTTGAAAATTTCTTATTTTTTAGAACTTTATGATCAAATATTAGATGATTTTTTTTTTAATTGAAAACTGTTAGTGTACAACAAAGTCTTCTGAGAACTCAACAGAAATATTCTCCATCCATCCAATAAAATACCAAATGTTCATTCACTGTAACACTGTGCCCTTTATATATATTTGGTAGTTGTTACAATCGCGTCTTACTACTCATTTGGGTTATACGCTTACCTACTAATTACACTAATGTTTTTTAGGGATTAGAAACATTTATATGAAGTGTACCCACATTTTCTTGGAGGTAGAGTTGAAAACCAGGTTGAAATAAAACCACCCTCAATATACCCGACTGAGATTTGAACCTCCATCTCCCCGTCATCAGCAATCTAGTCCACTGCGAAAGTGACGCCCTAAACCATGCTGCCACCAAAGCCTGTTGGTCTATAGTTGAAGAGACTCTCCTCCGTGAGCCCGCAACGGATGCACATACGGGACGAATGCTCCGTCCCCAACAATAACACGATATTGTGGCTTACATGTTTCTGCCGGGGGTCTTGGCTTGGAGATAGATAATAGTTTTTATAATGTTTTACTTCAAAGAAAATAATTTTTGAGGATTGAAAATTTGCATATTTTTCCATACACCCAACTATATAGGCATACCAAACTCTTTCTATCCTAAGGGCCACATTGAAATTTTGTATTACTGAGGGGTCACAGTAAAAAAAAAATTATAATATCACCATTTCAAGTACATCTTTTTTTTTTAAATTCTGACTATTACAAAATGAAAATCGAAACTATGTACATATTATATATTTTAAGACTGAACATCTGTTTCACCCAGAAATAAAGTCCTTATGTGCAGCATTGGTCTGTGACAGACTTTAAGTCTTGTATTAAATGTCACGTCCAAAATTTATATTGTATATATATTTCCGTAAACTGTGATCTTTAGGTTTATGCTGTTTCTTTTTTTCTTTACGAAAAAGCAACTGTGTATCCATATCTTGAGCTAGTTCTATCCAGTCCACCTCACTACACCCTGTGTCTTTCAGGTCCATTCTAATGTTATCATCCCATTTCTAACTATATATTCCCTTATCCTTCAATCTCTCTCTATATAGATATTCCCAATTTTTTTTCTTCCGATTGTCTCTACCAGTCAAAATGGGGAACACGGCTCTAGAATCTCCCATCTGCGCTGCATGTCTTGTCCACTATAATCTACAAGCCATTATTATCCTAACAATGTATATGTGTTGGTTCTTCAAAATACCCCCTGGGGTACACACACAATCACGGATATGGTCACTTGCCACACGTGTGATATAGCCCGGGCCCAAATCTATCCTCGCCTTCTCATTGGCGATGAATCCAGGCTGAATCATGTTCTGTATAGAGCTGTAACCTCTTTCATTTGTACCGTTGAGTGGCTCTACGGTTATATTGGATTAAACTGTTCATTGTTCTGTTCAGTGTGTTGCGTCAGATATGGTGTCTGGAGGGGAAGAGCGCAGCAGATCACCAACAATCACTGATGATAGTCCCAAGGAGGAGGGCAAGGTGTTGACAAACATAGCCGATATTACAATTAGTTTCAAACTTTTATCTGCTTCAGTGGCCGCACAGTCCACGGTGTCACTCTCACGTTAGACTGGTCTGCTGATAACGGGGAGATCTTGGTTTGAATCCTGGTCGAGTCTACCGATGGTTTTCCAATTCTCCGCGCTAATGTTGTAGATCACCTCTAAAGTGCTTTATTCCCTATTAGAATAACTATTTGGTTTGAATGGCTAGTAAGGCACGCTGGACAGACAGCAAACTATGACAAAAGTTGACTTGTATAGAGACATTTTTGTCTTCTTGGGGACTAGAAATTACAATTTTAAAATATATACATTTCTAAATCATGTAAAGAGTCTCAACTAATTTTCCATATCTACGCTAGAATCACTATAGGATCTATATAATTCTTGTATGAAATCTATATTTGTTTTAATGAACAACATCACACAGGTTGGAAATATATTCCGTTCACGACAGGTTTTTACCTGGATGACAGTTCGAAAATCATATGTTTAGGTTTTGGGTTGCCAACACTTGTAAAAGATCACAGTTTGGTTATAAATGTTAAGATCTTTAATTACCTGTTTTATATAATACATTTAAACTTAAGTTTTCTCATACTATTTCATTTTTTTTAATAATTTCTTTTTCTCCAACTCGAAACAATATTTTAAACATAATTAAAAGTACTTATTTTTCATTTTGGAACGTTACTGATTTTGTGTAATATAGTGCACACATCAATACCTTTTAATAAAGGCATCATATTTACTTGGAAAAGGGGAAAATTGTTGTCATTTTTTTACACACAATAAATGATTTTATGGTTATTTTATCTTATTTTGAAATATTTAACTGAATAAAATATTTTCATCAACTGCGTGTCTGAATCATTTTAAAAAACTTGTTTTCGTTATGTTCAATCAAATGGTTTAGATTCGTCAGCCGCCATTTTGAAGCTATGTTCGTTAGAAGTTTTTGTGAACGTGGTGTTAATATATTTTTTAAGCGGAATAAAACTATAAATAAACTTTGTGTCCGACCTCAAATAAATATATAAATAATATTGTCCTAAATTACTGTGGTTAACTATCACATTAATATATTACCATCTGTTTTCATTACAGTGATCCAAAGTGATAGATGTCAGCTGTTGGCGTAGTGATATATTAGGGATTACTTCTAGTAACATTTCGAGCTGTCGTCAGGTAAACTTATCTTGAATGAGTAATAGGTGTAGTCGCGGGAATGATCATCGGGAGTAGATCACAGTTCAATTAATTTAAAACAGTTGAAAAATGGCATTTGGTCAAAGGAATCGATCCTGGGACCTTTGGCTTAGCGTGTCAATGCTCTAACCACTTAGCTCTCCATGCCCAGGGTCATTCTTCACGCATATTTTAAGGCAGAGGCTGTTATGGACATTTGTAAATCATCAGCCACATATGAGTGGTCAATTATGGCCATCAGCTATCAGATAACGGGGCCACCTTCGACTCGGGAGGGCTCTTATGCTGCCAAAAATACAATCATTTAAAGTTGAATTAATCATTTTTGTTGTTTTTGTTTTAGAATAGAAGTAACAGCCATATTTTACTGACTCTTCTAACTCATTATTATTACCACTTATACTCGGTGCATCGATGGGCATACAGACTTAGCGTCAAGATAATATAGTCGGACCTGTAGGTGACGAGGTCAGGCTTTGAATCTCAGTCAGCTGTATTGAAGGTGTTTTTCCACAATTGTTTCTCATGCTCCCTTATGCAAATGTGGATATATTTCCTCAAAATTCTACCTTATATAAAAAAATTGTATTATTTCTATTGCTAAGTCCAAACCATTGATTTGTACACCACATGATTTAACAGGGGGACACTTCAACTATGGTATCCGAAACGAAGGAGGGTTTTAAAGGAGTTGAATCTTTACTGCAGTGATCCACCATCTTTATGGCAGTGATCCACCATCATTTACTGGCAGTGATCAACCATCATTTACTGGCAGTGATCCACCATCCTTTACTGGCAGTGATCCACCATCATTTACTGGCAGTGATCCACCATCCTTTACTGGCAGTGATCAACCACCCTTTACTGGCAGTGATCACCATCCTTTACTGGCAGTGATCCACCATCCTTTACTGGCAGTGATCCACCATCATTTACTGGCAGTGATCCACCATCATTTACTGGCAGTGATCACCATCATTTACTGGCAGTGATCAACCATCATTTACTGGCAGTGATCCACCATCCTTTACTGGCAGTGATCCACCATCATTTACTGGCAGTGATCAACCATCATTTACTGGCAGTGATCAACCATCCTTTACTGGCAGTGATCACCATCATTTACTGGCAGTGATCAACCATCCTTTACTGGCAGTGATCAACCATCATTTACTGGCAGTGATCCACCATCCTTTACTGGCAGTGACCCACCATCATTTACTGGCAGTGATCAACATCATTTACTGGCAGTGATCCAATCTTTACTGGCAGTGATCCACCATCCTTTACTGGCAGTGATCAACCATCATTTACTGGCAGTGATCCACCATCATTTACTGGCAGTGATCAACCATCATTTACTGGCAGTGATCACCATCCATTTACTGGCAGTGATCCACCATCATTTACTGGCAGTGATCAACCATCATTTACCTTTTGTTCTGTGAAGGAAGAGTTAGAGGTAAGGTCTGTGTCAATGTGTAGCATTCACATATGTCGGTGATTGCATCACTGCCTCGGGTCGAATCCCAGTGATAAGGATATCCGGGTATTAATATAGTTTGGGTTTACTGTTTCTCACTCTTTCTCCATGCAAGTGTGTGTACATTTACTATAAATTATACCTACTCGCCCTTACCCCATTAGAGTAAATATGCTTATAGCCCAGTTCATTGCCACCTATCCCTATCTTGAGATAGTTCTATCCAGTCCACCTCATTACAGCCTATCCCTATCTTGAGATAGTTCTATCCAGTCCACCTCATTACAGTCTATCCCTATCTTGAGATAGTTCTATCCAGTCCACCTCATTACAGCCTATCCCTATCTTGAGATAGTTCTATCCAGTCCACCTCATTACACCCTATCCCTATCTTGAGTTAGTTCTATTCAGTCCACCTCATTACACCCTATCCATATTTTAAGCTAGTTTGTCTGTCAATACCTGAACACAATTCTAGATTCTAGATTATCCTATTCCCACCACATGTCCTTCCCACCATAATCTATGAGACTTGATTATCCTAACAATGTCTTGTGATGAATACAGGGTATTTAGTTCATCATTATGTAACCTCCTACATTCCCCTTTAGCCTCATCCCTTTTTGGAGCAAATAGTGAAGAAACCATCAGCTTTCCCCATTGTTTAATGATTGCAACTTAAATGCGAAACTAATAGTGATCTTTTATTTGCTCTCATCAAATAATAAACTAAAGGTCTGGGGTCTGGTTGGTCCTCTAATTAATTAATATTAATCAAAAGAACTCTAAAATATCTATTTACAAATAATTATTTATATAATTTTAATCAAAATCTCTTGGTTTTGTGTTCTTTATTTTAAATCAACTAAATATAAATATTTATTATCAATAGCCTAATAAATATGGGAATTTAAAGAATGTAGATATGAAACCTTATAATGGGCTATGTCAAACTATTTAAAAAGGTTTTGTTAGTTAATAATATTAATTGTTTAACCATAGCTCGTACAAAGGAGCATCCTGCTGGAAGGACTTCTTTCTAACAAAAGTCCTTTTAACAGGACACATTTATTTCTCATTCAATCCATATAATTGTCCTTCTGGCAATACTGAATATATGGGGCACAAATAGTTTGTTTCGGCAATAAATGGATTGGATATAAAAAAAATTACACACTCTAAGAATAAAGAGGTATACAGAACTTATTATTGTGTATTTTTCATAATGAAAGCAAAAGTAATTGATAAAATAAAAGACAATTTATTTAATTGTATTTTCACGTTGTACATGATAATATATAAAGAGAAGCAGTCTTGGTTAGTTTGACATGGCTTTCAAAATACCATAACGTTCCATCAATCACAGAATTTGCCCTTACACCACATGTTTCCAATGCCAGGAGCATCAAAATATGTCCCAAACAACTCGGATACTGTCGCCTACCGCTAATCTTTGCGCCATTTCTAGACGAACAGGTTTACCAACATCGTTGTTGAATGCGCTGAAAGAGAATTTTCCGCACTTTACAACGGTCTTTATCTCTGGACACACTCATATTCGCAGTAGAAAGAGTCCTAACGGCAGGACGCTATACAATCTATCATTAATGCTCATATCACTCACTGTATGGTCCTCGAGGAAGGTGTTTATGATCCTCTGTTGGTTTTTCAAATTTCCAGGATGAATTGGAAGGTAGACCTCCGCCGTCTGATGACGATGCAAGTAAAGAGGGAAACTATAGTCACATGGTCATGTCCGGCGATGCTTCGATAGCAAATATTATGGAACCCAAGATAGAAATCTTAGAAAAATGTGAAGATTGCGATAAGTTATTTAAAACCAAAGAGAATCTTACCGCGCATCGACTCGTCCACAATAAACAATACAACTGCAGCAAGTGCGGGAAATCATTTCTCTTCAAGGACTCTCTGGCTGACCATGCGTGCACTCGCAATAAAACAGAGCGCCACAAATGTGAAGAGTGCGGTAAGTGCTTCAGCAAAAGTTCCAACCTTAATCAACATCGCCTCACCCACAATGGACCAAACGAATTCGTGTGTAAGGAATGCGGGAAGGGTTTTAAAATGAAGAGCTATCTGATCAAACATAACTTTATTCACGAGGGACAGAAACCTCACAAATGTATGGAGTGCGACAAACGGTTTGCCTCCAGGGACAGGTTAGAGAGACATCGCATCATCCATAGCGGACAGAAACCTTATATATGCGACGTGTGTGGCCGGTGCTTCAACCAGGTCTGTAATCTGAACTATCATTACCTCATTCACACCAGAGAGCACGAAGGCAAGTGTGAAGATTGCGGGCAATGTTTCGCCGACGGTCTCAGTCTCAACCAAACCGTCTGTTCCATTGTTCCGAGAAACCGTACCGTTGTGAATATTGTGGCAAGTGTTTCAAGTCGAACAGCTCCATATGTCAACATCGACTTACGCACAGTGAAAACAAGAAGTATATGTGCGAAGAGTGTGGCAAGCGTTTTAAGATTCTGGCCGCTCTGAATCAACATCGGCTGACCCACCGGGGTTATAGACCGCACACTTGCGAAGAATGTGGCAAGGGTTTCGCTTTAAGAAGCCAATTGAGCAGACATTGGCTCGTCCATGCCAAGCACAAAACATAATTACTCTTTATTATTTGTTCGGTAGTCAAACAAAGTGTATTAATCTTAATTTAACTAAATTCATAAAGAACTCTTTAGAGAGTTATCAATTTATCAATTATTTGCAACTGTCTTAACGAAAATTCACCTTGGTAGTGATTACCACACTTAGAGGAAACTGTGTATTGCTGGTTGTGGGGGATTATGGGGGAGTATTTACTTAGTCACTTACGTACTTATGGATGTAAAAACTTGTCATGTGAATATTGAATTAAAAATAAATACATCATTAGATTATGTAGAAAGTGGTTTGCATAGAGAGATGCGTTATATTGGTATAATAATCCATTTCTTGAGCGACAAAATTACACAACATGTCATATAATAAATGTAATATAATAAACAATGTTTAACAAAATATAAATCTGTCACTATAGCTCATCAACTGTTTCCAGCCTGGGGCCGGCGGGTCAGTTTAGTAAAATACCTCCATCTTCCTCTGTTTTTCACCATTCTTCTCCTCTCACTCACACACTTTCTGTTATCTTCTTCTCCCATCTCTACTATCTCATGTACTCCCTGTACCCCCATCTTTCCCAGATAACTTCATTCCTAATATGACAAAATCTTATTTATAATTAACCTTAGCTAAGTCAGTAGTGTGTCCTTAAGGGTTCCGGGTTCGATTCTCGGCATGACAAGTAGTGTAAAAACATATGGCTCGAATAAAAAACTGACCCAAAGGAAAGGCTGGAAACGATAGTGGATGTAAAAAAAAGTTAATTATAGTTAGTTAATATATTGTTTGATTACTGCTTCAAGGAACATTTCACTTTCAGCCTTATACAGAGAAGTTGTAAAAATAATAATAATGTATTCAGGAAATTCACATAACTTTTCACAGGCATGTTCGTATTAATTAAATCTACAATGATATATAAACAGAAACTATTACTGTGGAACCAACATATCAAACTGTGTACACCAATGAAACATTCAGAGTCATGAGGGCTGTCTAGCTCATGATGACATTCTCACGTCAACCTAAAACCCTTTCTCTTGCAGACGTTAAGATCTCATATATGATGCACTACTTGTGAATATCCTGAGGTCATCTGGGACAGATTAAATAAATAACAGCTGACAAACAGGTAGTAAGACTGTGCTGAAAAAACCTGATTAGTGTCCAGTACTTCAATAAAGGATTGGAATTAAACTCTCTGGCAAATATGATCTAGTTTTAATAACCCGCCTCGGTAGCGTAGTTGGCTAACACGCTAGTCGTGTTGAGCTTGACTGCTGAGGACGGGGAGATCGAGGTTCGAATCTCGGTATTACAAGTAGGAGACGGCCAGGTTCCAGAAAAATTGCCCCAGCGTACGAGGCAACACGGCTTGGTAGAACAACACGGTCCAGAGTTCTATCACCTGAGTCCTGAGTCCATCGAGGAAGTAGGAGAGGCTTCAGTCCAAAGGTTTCCACCAGGAATTGATTAGCGCAAGTTGTCGGCTAGCGTGATCTCATTAACCCCCCTCCCCTTTTCAGTACATTGCCAAGTTATACTAGTCCCGTTGGTATAAATGGGCCTGTCCACGGTTCACGACCACCTATTATTTCATAATCACTTGACAGAGGAACTGCGGTAAGAACTTCACTAGATTTAACCAGGAAGAAGTATTGAAGGATACGATGTTTGAGGCGTCTGAGTCACCACCTCGTCGCAGAGCCAAGCTACGGCTCATATTATAAGTATAGGGAAATCTTTAATAGTTTATGTTGAGCGTAGTGGTCCACTGTGTTCAATGTCCTTATGACATAGTGTTGTATGTCAGCATTACTGACTTGTTTCCCTATGCTCATATGGCATAGTTTATAGCTTTAGGCACTATCGTTCTATGTCTATTAGGCTTAGTCGCAAATATTGGGGTTATGATTAGACTACTCAGACTATATGACCATGCTGCGGCTAGCTTAAAGAACATAATTTAATATTGGACGAGACCAGGTTATCTATAGCTATGTTTCACAACCTAATTGGGTCTGTAACCAACACTTGTTTTTTTTATGAGTATAATTGAGTACCGACTTGCGGTGCGCCAACCGTGGAAGTGCGAAGTGCTACTAGTCCAAAGTAGTGGCCCGCGGGGTTTTGTCTATTGTGTTCTGTCCTCTTGTGGAGAGTAAAGTTGTCCCAGCGGCTGGGTAACTCATTTAATGATACTATTGATTGCTCAGGCAGTACTAATTAGGAAGAGTCCGGCCATGGTATTAATAACATCAAGTTTTCCTGGTTGTTTGCCTACTACTGATAGCTATTTTGTAGTTTTTCTAGGAGGTTATAATGTTACTTTGCCTTACTGTTTTAATGCTCTATGGAGTTAACTCTCGCTGATTAGCTCTTATTAATTACCTCCCTCATAGCTCATTAAAGTAGGTCTTATGGCTTAATTTTTGTATATTTTGTTGAGAACATTGACTGCCAGTATCAGTCAAATGTTCTCAACAAAATATACAAAAACTAAGCCGCAAGACATGAGTTCTACTTTAATGAGCTATGAGGAAGGTAATTAATTATTTATATTTATATATATATATATATTATATATATATATTATATATATATATATATATTCCTTTCATATCCTTATTTCTAAACAATGTGTGGTTTGTTTAGTTTCTAACTGTTTTTCTATATACTTCTTATTGACATGTTTCATTATTAATAAACTAATTTGTTAACCCGGCTATATATTCTTATTTCTAACACTGTAAAAATAATTTAACCTTACGTTATAAAAAGTCAATATAACAAAAATAAAGTGATTCTAAAGTTAATAGAGCTAACTAATAAGTAAATTCAATATTTGTTGAGAACCCCCAATTAAAAATATTTGTTAATTAAAACAAGTTACTAGGCTTTAGCAAGAACTTCTAATGATATTGCTGTGCAAATATCGATACTTATTCATTAGCAAAAAAAGTATTGTGAAAGTCTTGCATATATAAGAAGTATAAAAATGTGATGGCAGCTAATGATTGTATTAATACACAATATAATATAGGGCCAGATAGAATTAAAAATGCTTTAAGCAAGATATGATACCATCATTGACTATTTCCTGCATGAGGACAAGTCAATTATTAAAATGCCCCCATCTTCTATACGTTCACCACTATTCCTCCTTTAATCGCTTCCATTATCTCAAATGCACACTTTCTGTTATCTGCTCTTCACAACTATTTCTTTGTCTCCCTCGTGGTCTTCCATGCTTGATTTTCCTAGTATATTACCTAATGTAGGCCACTCTTTCCTAGATAACTTCATTCCTAATCCTGTTTCTCCACATGACAGTTAATATACTCCTCACACTTCAAGGGCAATTCTCTTCGACATAGCAGGTCTCTTACAAACTCATTCACCTTCCATTCCTCCTCTTATATTATTTTTACTCCAGCCCTTCACCTCATTCACGCTTCCTAAATGTTTAACACTTGCTACCTTTCTCCGCTCCATACCATCCAAATGTATTGGTCCGCGTTAGCCACTCATGTGGCGAGGGAGATAGTCAGCTTGGGCTGTACACAGTTAAATGGAGCTCGGTGAGTTTAGAACATTATTTAAGTTTAGGTGGAATATTGTTGAAAGTACTTTAGTGTCCTGTTTTGAAATCTAACAATGTAGTTTATGATAAGATGCTACAGTAGAGCACTCAATGCCTGCCATTTTATATGAATAATGAGATTACTGATTAATAATCTTAATAAGGTGTTCATTTTCTTTGATTGATAAATACTTGAAGGTAGAAAAATTAGTTTCAAGCATATTTTTATAGCATCACCTTATTGGTAGAAATTTTCTACAAGCATTAAACTGATAAAAAATCTTATAAAACATGTCCCAATACTCTAGAATATACATTTTGAAAGAAAAAAGTGGATTTCAAAGTCGTTTGGATTTTCAAAACACATACTGAAATTCTGTTTTGTATGTCCAGTATTTATTTGAAATATAAACAATCCTCAAATGTTTCTGATGTACCACAGGTCTTACAAACGTATTGATTATTAATAAAACGATTATTTTTATGTGGTTTTGGCCGGGTTAATCTATTGATTTTATTTAGTTTTGGGTGGGTAAAATGATTTTTTTTCCTTGTCACTTTGAGTTTCTAAGTGAGTATTTAAAGTGTTGCGAGTCAAACTCTTGCCACACACACATTTGTAAAGTTTATGTCTACTATGAAGCAGCCACAATTAAAACATTTATTTCATTCCTCACACTTGTATGGTTTCAGGCGCGTGTGAGACAAAATATGTCTATTTAAACTTGACTTATCCGTAAAAACTGTACCACAAAGATCACATTTAAGAGGTACAAGACATCTATGAGTCAGGCTGCGCGTATTTAAAAATATCTCTAAAGTAAAATACCACATAGTTCACATCTGTATGGTTTTTGACTACTGTGAACTAATGCGTGAGACTTTAAATGGTTTTCAAAAATAAAACTCTTATCACACACATCGCATTTATAAGTTTTTTATCTATGATTCAAGCTGTGTTGTTTATAATATGATTTGGAAAAACTCTTTTCCACAAAATTCACATTTGTATTTCTGACTATTGTGAATGTGTTTGTGTCGAGTCAAAATTTGTTGCCAAGCTTTTACCACACATACTACAACTGAATGTTTGTCACCACTGTGGATCAAACGGTGTTTTTTATTTTTAAAGATCCCATTAAACTAAAACATTTACTACACCGTCAACTGTAAATCAAGGTGTGTTTATTCAAACTTGATTTAGTTGTAAAACATATTTTACAAACATCACATTTGTGGGCTTCCTGCCCAATGTGAATCATATAATCATCATTATGATCATAATTATAATTATTTGTGATCTTAGTGGGAGTGAGGGGTTGAAAATTCCATACACACCCTCTCCCCATCCCATCTACTGTGCTATATGGCAAATACTAATGAGGGACATTAAAGTTGTTTTTTCTAATTTTAGAATATGAAAACTAAAAGTCTATGGTTCCCTTAATTCAAAGAAAATATGTTGTTAGGTTGTTGTTTTTTTAATTTTATTTTTGGAGTTGACCTGTTTAACCGATTGTATTTGATTTATGCATTAAGATAATCTTTAGTAACATACTTAAACTATTTACTTGAATACGGTACCTGTAATAAAATACTTTCGGCAATAAATCTCATATGGATTGACTTGACTGTCATTATTATTAATTCGTAGCAAAATGATATTAATGTCAAAATTAATTTACCTAGCCTAATTGTAATTTCTTACGATACATAGCTTACCACCAATTGAAACGTTCTTAAGCTTAATTAATTAAGTTCACAGTGTGAGGAAAGTTATTTTAGGGAAATGTACAGGGATTCTCTTAAAGGGTTGAATTATAAATCAAAATGTTCCTAATTTTAAACTGAATTCTGATCGAAATTACAGTGTATTAAAATTCCTGGATGCAAGAATGTAAGGGTGGCATTAAAATCTATCCTGAGTCACATCCAATAACTAGCTTGACATTCATCCTCCTCCAACTCTATACTAACATATTTTTCCATTCAACATCTTGACCTACTAAGGGGTCTTCTGAAATAAGGTCTCCCATCTCATATGTTTAATCACGTCTGCATCAACCATATGTACCACAAAACAGCCCCAGCTTAACCCACGTGACTTTATTATTCTTAAGATATTTGTGGATGTTTACAAGCCATGCATTTCTTTTTGATGTAACTTCTTCCATTCTCCTGTTTGTTCAGCCCCCTTAGGTCCATATATACTTCTCAGCTCTTTGCTATAAAAATATAGCCTAGGTTTATAATATAAATGTAATATAAATGAAAGAGACAGCTGAGGTAAGTCACTTCGAAGTTCGGCTATGGCCTGAAAAGCATGCAAAACCCGGGGTGTGGATAGGGACGGTTTCCGTTCTGGGAGGTACTCCAGAGTGCGGTTCCTTCCTCAGAGCGGAACGTTGGGTGTTGCCAGTTGGGTAGAGGGAGAGGAAGGGAAGGTAGCTTAAAGACTGCGTGGAGTGGGAGAAGTGTAAAGTGCAATCGAAACTGTATTGTTTATAAGAGCATAGTTATATTAACTCGACAATGCTAACCTTTAAATAAACACAATTTCTATGTGACATTCTGATAGAGCTATATTGTAAATATAGAGAGATTACTTCAGAACACATCCTACAGTATCTAACACCCTTCCCTACCCCTGGGATGTATGTATATTAAATTATGTTAATGAAGTAGGAATGAGGATGGTAGAATTCAGAAGAGCTCTACCCACATCTGCTTGGAGAGAGAGTGTGAAAGAATCCTTTAAGAAATACAATTCACAGGACATCCATCTGAAATTCTAAACAAGCACATATTCTAAGCACTCAGGATATATCAGCGCATGACTTACAGACTAGGTACACATAATATAATATCCACCTGCAGCTCCAGCACCTTTATACCAATTACTAATTGGGTGGCAAGTCTCGGTACTTAGCCACAGCAGATCGTCTGGAGAAGAGCAATATTAAGAATGTCACAATGTTGTGGAGTAGATCCTGGACAGAGCAATTGGAATTTAAAGCTGGACGATCAAGATATAAATTTGTGTTTGGTGTCATCCTTCTATATTTACAAAGCTGTATGTAACCTTAATATTTTAGTTTAGGGTTGTATCTAACAGTCTATTCCCTGCAGCTTACATAAACTGTATATGAAATTAATCTTTAAACATGTTCTTAACATCCTTGAAATAGTATTCAAGTAGTCAAAATCTGTATTTATGAACACACTTTTCTAAGGTAATGGCCTGCCTATAACCAGTCACATTTGATTATTTGATAAACATCCTTTGCCTCAGGATTTCAAGGGCCATCTACATTCAATAAACAAATAAATGACGTACTAAATAACTCTGATGGATGTGGCTCGCACATCCTTCATGTAACTCGATAGTTAACTGGACATATCTTAATTTAAGTGTAAGTTAAGTTAACTACTTCGTGATGACTATCATACAAGATCATGAGAACTATTAGCTTACGTATTGTTACGTTAATTTGATCTTAATCCCCGCATTACTTTAAAAACCACTGATGAAATACAGAGAAATAACTTGCCATTTAAGTGTTCTTGTACATAATAGTTTTTTTTCCACCTCGTCTTACTACCCGTTTGAGCTATACACATGTGATTTAATGACGCTAATATGTTAAGGATGAGTGCAGAAAACGTATATCCAAAATCTCATAGATATAGAGTGGATTTTTTTAAAAACTTATTTATAATTAGGAAGCTAGTTGAAAAATCGTTCCTGGAAGTGGGAACTAAACCCAAGTTTCTGGCTTAGTGAGCCATTGAGTATCGAAGTTTCAGTTTGTTCCACAGATGTAACACGGTCATCAACGACTCATACTTAAAATATTATGGATGATTGACTGTAAAGTCACGGGCTCAATTCCTGGGTCAAGGATTCATTTTTCAACCATATTTAATAAGTTTTATATTACCAAAGATTATTTAAGCCATATGGATTGTTCCGTTCCAAAGAGAACCAGACTAAACTATAGTCCTTGAGATTTCCATATGAAGGAGGTATGGATTTAATTGGTTTACTACTTTTCCGAGAGAGCCAGAAGCGGATTTACACTCTAGGCCTGCTAGGAGTGGTGGCTTTAGGAGGCGGAACATTTTGGATGACATAATTTTGATTGTTATTATAATATTTTGTTTTTATTAATTACGTTTAAAAATTATTGACTAACATTGTTGAAATAATTCAAGCTAAAGTCAGAATGACAATCTTTATTTTTAAATTTTAAATTTTCAATCGCTTTGTAACTGACATCAGTCTACCCTTCTTCATAATGTTAACTCAAGCTACTATAGGGCATGTACATGCCTGATTAGCTTTCATAGAAATATTTTCTTGAATACTAATTTTAGTCCCACCCCCCCAACACCTATTACTCCGAAAATTCATAAAGCCCTTGACAAAAAAAAAAAAAGGAAGGGGGCGGCGTATATTATAATTGTGCCTAGGAAGGCAAAATTCTTAAATCCAGCACTGGAGAGATTCATAATAATCTATACATCTGTAATGGTCCGGATTTACTTGGTTTTCTTTGGTCCTTTAAGAACCGTCTCTCTTTTTCCTCAGTTTTCTATTGTTTTTCTTCCAGAAAAGACATTAATTTACGTCTAACCAATTAATTAACAAAAAATTATTAGCAAATTAATAAATTACAAGGCTTCTATACAAATATTTAATAAACTCTTGTATCTGATAATCTTACAACTCTATGTCTAAATGAAGATAAATCTTTCAACCTGCTTTATACCGGTATCTCAAATTAGATTTAAATAATTGGAATACTATCTATCTAAAATATCTCTTTCAATCTTATAATTCCAATAACTGATCATAAAGTGTTTTATTAGCGCTTTTAATTAGTCATTTTTATTCATAAGTATAAATTACTAAATGAGGGCTATAATAACTGTTGTTTTAATTTGTTTTTATTTATAATTTATTTTTATATTTATTAGAATACTTTTTGAATAAACATATTTTATAAACAAATAAAATTTACTTTTAGTTGTGTAAACGTCATATTAAAAGCAGACGACGCCATGAATTACCAACGCTAGGAATTTGGTTGGACAGAACCCTTAGCTATTTAAATAAAGATGGAGTCAAGTGCCAGGATAGGATGTGAACATTATAAAAGGAAATCTAAATTTGTCGTAAGTTCTTACCTAACGCTTATTCGTATATGTTAAAGTGTGACTATTTTATTATAGGAAATTAATATTTTCTTTAATAATCATACGAGGTGCTTACAACATCAAGCTATTTCCCAAACACGAAGGAAATGTCAAGCTGATTGTAATTGACCTTAATTTACATATTGTATTAGATTAAATAACTCGGAATAAATATACAAAACAATAGTTTTGTTAGATTTCTAGCAACATTTTATTGTTTGTGAAACAACATTTCATGATTGATTAGTTGTGAGTTTGTGATTAATTTTGGCGATGTCATTTCTTTATTGGGACGATAAGGATCAGATTTTTTTTAAATTTAATTTTTTTAAATCGAAGTTCTGAGATTATCCTGTAATGAACATTTTTAGAAATTCTATGAAATGTCCTCTACTATCAGGAGTGCCCGGTTTCTTATTGGCTGATTATATAAACTAATTAGATATGAGTTAGTAAATTAATTGGTTTTAACTTTTGTTAATTGGTAGCAATGAGGGATAAAGCTAGACTATGGCTCAAAATAATAACCGGGCACATTATTAACATACATATTTCACTTACAATAATTTTGTTGTTTTGGTTAAATGGCGACTCTTTGTCTGCAGACTCCGTGCTGCGACAAGATCTACTTCTGTCGGTTCTGTCATGACGAGAACGAGAGTCACCCCGTCAACAGGAAGGACGTGACGGAACTGGTGTGCACCAACTGCGACACTCGTCAGAAGGTGCAGGCCGAGTGCGAGCGCTGCAACCTGCGCTTCGGCAAGGTAGGGGTTGTGTAGTCACCAGTTCTACCAACTCTCACGCACTTTTGGTCAACGGAGCACCTTTTAGGTCCATTGTAACAAGTCTGCTACCCGCTTCGGTGGCCGCACGGTCTAAGGTGCTACTCTCGCAGTAGATTACTGGGAGATCCAGGTTCGAATATCGTTTGGTGTACTTGGGTGATCTTCCCTAAATGTTCTCCCACTCTCCCGCCACACAAATGTGGGTACACTTATAAATATAACCTTCCCAATCCCTAAAATCTATTATGTTAGCGTAATTAGTGCACAAGCACATAACCCGAACGGGTAGTAAGATGGGGGCGCTATAAAAACAGAGGGACATTTTAAATAGTTCAATAAGTATGGTTTGAAAATTACCTCAGAAATGTAGTTCGGAACCCTTGGCTTAGTGCGCTATTGCTCTATCACTGAACTAACCAGGGCTCGTCACATGTTCAGTGACGTTGGCGGGCTCTGTCACGTCAAACCTAGATTCTCACGGTAGTGTGAATATTTGTGCGCAGTACACCTGTTTGGAGTGCAAGCTGTTTGACGACGAGGAGAAGAATCAATACCACTGTGACGGATGTGGCATCTGCCGTATTGGCGGCCGTGACAAGTTCTTCCATTGTGAGAAGTGCAATATGTGTCTGCCCATCAAACTACAGACCGGACACAAGGTACCAACCCAACAGGTTGATGTACAGACACATGCAGTCGACAAGTTTGACGCACTCCTAACCTCGAGTGCGTTGTTGTCTTTAAATGGTGTAGTGCCAACTCGCCGAGCAACTGTTGATAATGTTGACAAACTTGGGGGGAAGAGCTTAATTCTTGGATGTATAAACCCTTGGTTATGGCGATATCGAGAGAGAGAGAGAGGACACTAGTCAGGTTTAGGGGTCTGTCTTGGAGGGTTTGGCTAACTGTCGATGAGTCCCTGCACTCTATAGAGTGTGATGTCACTCTAACATCACCGCGCGCTCTTGGATTCTGGGCCCGCCGTATAGGGGCTAGAGGGCGGGTCATGTGGTCCTGCTCTCCAGCTTCTACGCGGGCGGGACAGTGGTTCAACTCTTTATCACTTTTATTTTGTTGGTCGAACATTATCGTTCACCGGACTGCAGTCACTAAACGTGACTCCAGTTTGTTTGACCAAAATCCCACGAGAGAGATTGGGGGTTCCCGTTACAGTCTGAGCGTTGTGAGTCTTAGCAAAGAGTTAGATACGTAACATCCGGGCTTGGTCAACGAGCGGACTCTTGGGTGTTAGGACACCGAGGGCAGTGGGGACCTTTCTCAAATAACTCTTAACTGGACTTGTTCAACCACATCACACCCTGTATACTCTATAAACAACCGTGATTTGAGACAACCCAACCCACTAAGCCATACCGACAAGATTTGCCCACGGGCCAAAGAGACAATACTGGGAAAGTAACTTATTAAAATGTTGATGTCTGGTAGCTGCTAGGATTGTTTTTAAAAATATGTCATTGATGTGACAAATGTAAGAATTGCGACTCCCTGTGAAAAACTGGAAGTCGAGGAATTTTACAACTCCGACGTTTCTCTTTTCAGCGCGTTTTAATTGGCCGTTGTTCGGGCTTTACAAATACAACAATCCTCTAATTATATAGGGATAAGAAAGGTAGATTTTATAAGTAATGTACCCACATTTACATATAGGTGGAGTGTTAAACAGTTTAGGAAAAAGCCAATTCCGTGCCCCCGACATCGATTCCCCCTGTCGTTGGCACTAGACTCGCGGGTAAGACTGTGTGACCAGAGATGTTACGTTATCACACACGCGTGTTTCAGTGCGTGGAGAACGTGTCCCGCTCCAACTGCCCTGTGTGTCTGGAAGACATCCACACGTCCCGAATCCCATGCCATATCCCGGACTGCGGCCATCTGCTGCACCGGACCTGCTTCGAGGAGATGCTCCAGGCGGGCCACTACGCCTGTCCCACCTGCCAGACCTGCCTCATCGACATGTCGCAGGTGGGTGTTGCCTTGTAGAGAGTGACGTGACTGCCGGTAGTTGCAGGTGGTGCTGTGTTAATGGCCGACAGAACGCAATCCCTTGTTTGAATGTTGCGACAGTCAGAATGGATCTTTGTAAATGTTTACAAAACTAGGTTGTTGGTTTTTGGTAAGACACATCAGAGGAAGTATAACATGTCCCCTTGTGTGTCCCAGTTGTGGAAGTATAACTAACATGTCCCCTTGTGTGTCCAGTTGTGGAAGTATAACTAACATGTCCCCTTGTGTGTCCCAGTTGTGGAAGTATAACTAACATGTCCCCTTGTGTGTCCCAGTTGTGGAAGTATAACTAACATGTCCCCTTGTGTGTCCCAGTTGTGGAAGTATAACTAACATGTCCCCTTGTGTGTCCCAGTTGTGGAAGTATAACTAACATGTCCCCTTGTGTGTCCCAGTTGTGGAAGTATAACTAACATGTCCCTTGTGTGTCCCAGTTGTGGAAGTATAACTACATGTCCCTTGTGTGTCCAGTTGTGGAAGTATAACTAACATGTCCCCTTGGGGTGTCCCAGTTGTGGAAGTATAACTAACATGTCCCCTTGTGTGTCCCAGTTGTGGAAGTATAACTAACATGTCCCCTTGTGTGTCCCAGTTGTGGAAGTATAACTAACATGTCCCCTTGTGTGTCCCAGTTGTGGAAGTATATGGACCACGAGGTGTCCATGACTCCGATGCCTCCAGAGTACAAGGACTTCAAGGCTGAGATTCTCTGCAAGGACTGTCACGAGGTCAGTTAGGACCCAAGGGGGTACACATATCAGTGTATGTAGGTGTCAATAAGTGTCCAACACCTTAGCTCAGTCGTAGCGTGTCTGTCTACTGAGCTAAGAGTCCCGGGTTCAATTCCCAGCTTGGCCAAAAATTTATCATTGTTGAAATATGGGTTCACCGTATCTCATTGATAAATTGACAGCCGGGGACTGGATGTTGTGGTTGGTTTTAAGTTAGGTTATAAGGCCTAGCAAGCTGGTAGAAACAGATCAAGGCTGGAGACAGTCGTGATGTGCTTTGTTCGATGTGGAGCGCAATAACAACTCTGATCTCTGTTCACTCCAGGAGTGTATCGTGAAGTTCATGTTGTCGGTCTCAAGTGCAAGAATTGCGGCTCTTATAACACCTGCAGGATAAAGGGGTCCCCTAAGCCAGACCTTCCTCGTGAGTACATGCCTTGTGGGGCCTACCAGTGATGCGATGTTCACAACACTGCTGTCATGGACAGAGAGGGACACAGTTCACAATACACTGCTGACATGACAAAGTTGCATTGCTATTCTCCAACTCCTCTGATGAATTTAATACAAAAAAACCAAGCTCGGGGATTGGCGGTGACGATTATTCTCTTCAGAGCAGCCATTACATTACCTTTGTCCAGTGACAGCAGTGTAAAGTGTGAACTGTGTTTGTTCCTTTTATATCTAAATCACCTATGTTGACTTAGTCTAATTAGGCTTGCAGAATTTAAGGTTGTAGAATTGCTAAGGAATTTATTACGTCACAAATATTGCTTTTGTGTAAGAAGGTTAACTTTGAAAAAGTTTCATAAAATCAATGAAAAGTTAATTTTTACTATGATTAATGATAATCGTTAGTGAAAATCTGAGTGTCATACATACACCCCCCACCCCCTAAATACGAGCATTGGACTCGACCGTTAACACGCTAGCTTCTAAAACATAACACTTTCACAATGATATACACAAAATAAAATAAATTAAAGAGATCTAGGAAGAATCAAAGGACAAATATACAACAAACTGTTGCTTTTATAAAGAAAATATAAACACATTTCACATGTTACAAAAAATATAACCTGTAAACACGTCTGGTGTGAATTACTGTAAAGTTAGCTGTCATGACAGCCAGGATAAATTAAAACAATCATCTTTATTCTTATTTCGAAACCTATGATCTAACAACATCTGATCAAAGATAATAATTTACTTGATATCATTCAAAAGTTAGATATTTTGAGGAGTTTCATTAATTAAAACCAAAGTTCGGCATCACTAAAATTGTCTAGTAAATTCTACGTGTTATCGATAGTTTTCTTAAAATCAATTCGAGTTTTCTCGTTGCGTCTTACTTGACAAGCGTTAGCTATGCGGGCAAAGTTTTAAGAATTCAATACGTAACAATTTGATAATTTATTATTTGTTTTTAAATTTATTTTGATTATTATGATTGGTTGAATTTGTAATATCGTGGTGAAGGTATTGGAAAAGTAATCAAAAACAGCACAACAAAATAAAATTTGACTATGGCCAACCCATTTGAGGAGTTAACAGTGTTGGACACTAAAGAGTGGTATCGAGATTTTTAGCGTATAGTATCGATTATTGCGATACCAGTCAATACTTTTGAGTATTTAGGATCATATCGAGCCATAACTAGGTAGCTATTTTTAACAATAACCTTAAAAAAAATAGCCTAAAAATCTGTGAAAATAACCAAATATCCTGTGATCTGTGGTATACCTTTAAAATTCCGAAAATGAATAAAATCTGTAAAATTATTTTTAAAAAAAGCAGCCCTGAACTATTGTATTAATATTAAATAAAGAGAGATGATATAGACTTGTGTAGTTTGTAGAGTAACAGTTATTTTATTAATTATTGTAGTTAAAGTTCTCTGTTGTTTGAACAAATAGAAATTATTTGAAATTAATTTATATTTTCTCTTTTAACTAACTGTCTTTTTAAAAATTGAGGATTCTAATTTGGATTCTAGATTTTAAAAAATTCAAATGGGTTAGTGTCACTTTGTGTGATAGTAGACTGCTAATGACAGGAAGATCGAGGTTCGAATCCCGGTCAGGTCTAATGGGTTTGTTTAGGCACACTTCCTGTAAACTCAACTTGTCTCATTCTAACACATTATCGTAATTAGTACAAATGCATATAACTAACAGGTATTTTACACAACCTGAGTAAGAACTATAAGTAGTTAGCCTTTATCGGGAATGTAGAAGTCCCCTGACTTACAGGGTATCGACTGTCCGCCTGGACTACGAGGTTCGACTGTACCCTGGGACCTACGAGGTTGATGTCCCCTCGGACCTACGAGGGTTCTTATGTCCCCAGCCCTAGTTTGAAAGTGTTGTGTGTTATCAGGACGACGCAGTTCTCAGGAAACCAGCACGCCGGCTCCAGGTACCAGCTCTGCGCCAGAGGGGGCAGTAGGTGGTAACGCAACTCCATCACCTCCTTCAGAATGAACGTCCTGCGCTTAGATCCATAGTTCTCGCATCTTGCGCTAACCTCCTTCAACTCATCTTCTAACTAACAAGTTTTACTATATATTTACATAAATGAATTTATTCTTTTGTACGTTTATTTAACAAATCCTCTTTGTCGCTTATATTAAGACAAAAACAACGGTTCGATTTGCAGCACAGGTTTTATTAAATAAATTATCGTTGTGAAGATTAACATTTATATTGAAAGAGTCGATGTTTTCATTTGTAGATTTTTGTAATCTTAGTTCATTGCTAAAAGCGAACTTTAGGAGACTCGCTCCGAAACCTTAACTTGGATTTGGAAAAATAATTCATTCTTCAATAATTACTAAGCATCGCCAGTAAAAATATATTTTTATGTTAAATTATTACCGTTCTGAGTTTTTATGTGGATTATAAACTGATTTTTACACGGAAACATCTGAAGTATCTAAAAACCTTAAGGATACTTGTAATTCGAAGATTTAAAATATTTCCGGTTTGAACTACAATCCTAAAAAAAAAAACATTTTTATTGAAATTTGTTTTAGGACCTTAATACTGTATTGGTGACTCCAATTATAATTATAGGATAAACTCAACCAAACCCCAGACCAGTAATTTAACACTTAACTGAATGTATGCATGTTACAATGTATGGATCATAAGAAAGAATGTAAACATTTAGTTAATATTTGTATTTTGTTAAATTATATTTATATTTCCTCTAATGGTGATAATTTATACAAGATCTGGATTTGGGATCCAAAGTTAGTTGGCCTTTGTCTTATTAAATATTTGATTCGATCCAAGTCTAATCTAAAGTAATTTAATTGCATGCAGTATAACTGGATTTATCGGATTAGAAGAAAATTACAAACACTTTGTTCTGATAAAATATTTTACACGTGATTTTAATGCATTAAAGTTAAATAAGCACAAAATAATGTTTTTTTTCAAGCATAAAACATGAACAGAAAATATTAGAAAGTTTTGATTTGGTTTTGACAATGTTCCATTTTATAAAAAAAAGTCTGCTTTGCTTTTAATTGTAAGAAATGGTCTCACCACACACCTTAAAAACTCTGTTCACATTCCAACTCTACTTAAAAGTGCAAAATAACTTTATAAACCAAACGGCTTGCGTTATCCGAGTATCCTGTTAGCGTCCTTGTCTCACCAACTCGTCGTCGGATCTGGATAGTAACCGAGAAGGTACTAGCGAGTGTAAAATGTCTCTTCTGCCAACATCACATCTTCATTGTTTGAAGCTCGGTTCATCTCTGTTGTTTTCAACCAATCGCAGGCCTTATTTTGTCAGACATGTGTAACTTGTCCTTCTCGATGTTAGTGTGTTCAGACTGGGTGACCGTAGTAGAACTAGTCGTACTTGTTATTCTGATCATGACGTTCCTTCCACTCAACATGTTTCTGTTTTAGAATTAACAGCTAATGATGGATTCAATAGACAGTCTATTCACTTGTTAATCACGTCTTTAGTCGCATCTAAATAGTATATTCCCTAAATTGAAAAATGACACCAGCACACAGGAATTTAACCTAGGAGCTGTCCATTCATTCGTACAGTTGTCATTGTCCAGTTGTCATTGTACTATTGACAACATGGAGCTCTCCTGAGTCAAAGATGGCCGAGCTATCTGATAACTTGTGATCTTATTTGATAACTCTCATGTAACTGACGATTTCCACACGTCCATCACAGACTCTACCTTCATATATGAGTACGAGACGACTCCTGGATAGCTCAGTGGTTAGAGCATTGGCGTACTAAGACAAAGGTTCTTGGTTTGAATCTCCTGTCCAGATATAATTATTCAATTAAGACGATATTAATGTGCTATGTTTTATTTTGTTTGACAAGTAGGGTTGTGCTAAGTCTTCTCTTTTTTCATTTGGGAGCGAACTATATTCGAACATATGAAATATTCTCAAAGATGAATTGACGCTCAGAATATTTTTTGTTGTTTTATGTTCTAAAAATCTATTCTGTGTTTATTTATCCAACTTTATCCACTAGAATCACACATCCCACAATTATTATTTGTAATATTTCCTCCTAATATTTTAACTCCAGTTACTATCCCAGCATGCAAGTCTGTTACTTTAGAGTCTTTCGAGGGAATATTAATTTGTAACGTACATAACACCTCAGGATGGAGATAATTCAACAAACTATGAATATTTTAGATATCCACCCTTTTGGTATAGTGGTTAGCATTCCTGTCTACAAATCTCCAGGGTGACCTGGTGGTCTGGGGGTAAGGTGTCAGACGTCCGTGTTGTAGGTCCGGGGTTCACTCCTCGGTCCTGGCACAGATTTATCTGATCGCCAAACCCTTCCTTCACCTCTGACTAGACGTGTATCAATCACAACTTGTGAATGTGGGGAATGCCAAGCCTCCACCGTGGTTCGGATTCCACGTTAAACTGTAGGTCCTTCATTTAATCTCGCAATCACCCTGCTATTACACAATAGCGTAAGTGCGTATAACCTGAATGGGTAGTAAGACGCGGTGATGATGATAATAATAATACAAATCTCCAGGTCTCAGAATCTATTTATGTTGGTACCATTATTAGAAAACCAAGAATGTCTAGCCTTTAAACCCTGTGGCATACACCATATGTGTGTGTGCGTTAATATTTTTATAGGAGGAATATTGTTATTGTCGTAGCTTAATTTTTTACCCAAGGCAAGTCGAAGCTAATTTTTTTTCTGACTTAATTTAAATAAAAAAACACTTGCACACCAGCAAGACTAAACATTGACAGCTGTCTGTCTGTAAGATAAAGAGTAAACCACCATTGTGACCATGAGTGAGGTTGTGAGTAACGAAACAAGGGAAGTTTTGGATCACAAGTACTTTTTTGTATTTTAAAAAATTAGTTTCGACTTGACCGTGACTTGAACGCCCGTCTTGATGTACAGCCCGTATTCTGCCATCGGCTAACACTGACCTGTTGATTTGGAGTCCAGGGACTCTGCAGGTGGAAATCACCCCCCTCCCCTCCCCCTCTGTTATGGTCTTGAGCTTGCTGTTAGATACACACATGCATGTTAATTCCTGCCACCCAGCCAGTACAATTACAGTAAACTACAAAATATACCTTACTAGAATCTTATGGTTCATTTTTCCATAAAAATAAATGTTAAGCTCTGCGTTTAATACAAGTACAATTTTAGAATAAAGACATTGAACTATATTCGGACCAATACAGTATTTGATAGACTTTTCAAAATATTATATAAAATAACTAAAAATAAATCCAGTATCAATGTATTGTTATTTGGATATAGCTTACTTTGTTGGTTTTCCTTGATTGCTACAATATCTCTCTCTCTTCTCTCTCTCTTGTAAAGTCTCAAAGTTTTACTTGGTCCATTCCATGAATGTTAGTTGGGCGGGACGGTTTCCCCCAGGGGCAGCTAACAACAATATTGATTGAGATCTCTGTTATATATTTAAGATGAGTTGGTTTTCCAATATATCGTGTGGTAATAATGATATGTGTGAAACACTTGACAACATGTTCTAGTGATATTGCTGATAAGCTTGTCATGTGAGGCGGAATTATTGGTCGATTGTTCAGGAGGTAGACCTGCTCACAGACCAGGTAGTCGCAGAGGTTGGTACACCTGTAAAACACTTTTAACCCTTATTGTTAACATTAGAGCACAGGCAAAGAAACTCTCCATGGTGGGCACGCAGACCAAGGTGTTTATCTGGTTTGTCCATGACGAGAAGGTCAGGGATTGACATTCCTGTTCCAAGTCCGCTGTGTTCAAGGGGAGGGGACGTTTCTTCTAACATCTATTTTGGAGACAAATGTTTTTGTCGTGAAAACAGCAAGGAACCGGAGTCAAACTCAGGCCACTGTCGCGACTTGTTAGTGTTTAGCAGGCGGAGCTCTTGATATTTGGAAATGTCTGAAACTCGTTAAAACTTTGAACCCATTTCATTTGATATTTTTAATATTTTTTAATAGAAGTACCAGTCATTACCAGGAGTAACCAGTGCATTGGGTTGCGTTATTACCCCTGTCGACGCTTTTCTATGCTTCAAGCAGGGAAAATAACTAATTTTATTTATTTTGTCTCAGTTTTTAATTAATTTTTATAAAAAATCCTGCTTCTAGGTGCCCTGTTCACAGGAACTAATGACCTCTGTGTGCGGTGAATATCACGCAACCCTCATGACAGACACTCTGGTAGTATTTGGAGAAAGTAGGGAACCTATCACACTACAAATAATCTCCTTTTAGTTGACTTTATTTGATATAAATCTCAAATCTGAATCTCCATTTTATCTAGAGCTGGGTCGAATCTTAATTCTGAATTAAAATACTCGTTGTAAATTTAAAGAAAAAGTAATGATTTAATTATAAAGTGGAAATGTTTTAAAATTGATATTCCTTTACCACTCGCTTAGAATATTTTTTTATGTCAAGGTCATCATAATTTTTACTAATCTTAAATTAGAATTTTAGAAAACGCACACAGTGCGACAGACAGCGTGGTCTAGTGCGCTACTCCCGTGTTGGACTAGACTGTCGAAGACGGGGATATCAGGGTTCGATCCTGGTCAGGTGCACTGAAGGTTGTTTTCCACTCTCCTTCACATAAATGCGAGTGCACTTCCTCCACATTAGTACACTGGCGTATAACCACGCTGACAGTGTAGGAATGAGTTGATGGTAGCGTGTTAGCGCAGAGGGGAAAACACCCCCGCGTCAGTCCAGTATATTGAAAGAGTGACACCTTAGACCATGTGGACACCTCCTGTGCACTCTCTTGAGGTTTCCAACACTTGTCATTAATACTCGGTTTACTGATATGTTAATGGTCTGGGGTCTAGCTAGCAGTATGTTTGTTCTAGGAATAGTCTGTTTTAAAAACACTCAACAGTACCCTTGAGGGGGGTTGTAGGGTACGTGAGATAAGGGCAGTGTTTTTATTTCTAAAATATTTCTCCAGTATCAACAATTATTGCCTTGTCTCAGTCGGTAGAATGTCTGCTTTCTAAGCTGAGGTGTCCTGGTTTGAATCCTGGCATTACTGACCATGATAAACCAACGGCTGGGGACTGGATGTTGTGCCTGTCCTAGTCTTATCTTAGATTATGAAGCTATGACAGGTCTAGTAAGCCGGTAGTGGAAAATATTTGGCTTGAATAAAAAACTGACCCATGTTGAAAACAGTCTTGGTTGAATATTATAAGCATAGCTGTTTTAGTTGATAAACTTTTTAAATTAAGAGAAAATGTTGTCATTACATTCCAGGACACCCTTGACAGATATTCAACAACTGTTGATATCAACACGTGAAGAAAATTAAACTCTAGGTTGCCGTTGAATCGACGTTTGATTTCTTTCAACCAAAAAATGTTTTGCTATAATAACTGAAAAAAACATTTAACTTTTCTCACTTCCTACATTTCCACCTTAAGGAATCCAGCTCTGTTTCTCCCAGTTGACCAAACTGTAATTCGAGTTGACAATTCAAACATTTTTAGTCCCAGAAGTCAACGGTTCTGTGTACTCCGGAATACATCAAACAGTTAATGTAGTCGGATACATCAAACGTTTCTATTGTAGTCCGGATTACATCAAAGTTTCTATTTAGTCCCGGAATACGTCAAACGGTTTCTGTTGTAGTCCCGGGAATACATCAAACAGTTTCTATTGTAGTCCCGGGAATACGTCAAACGGTTTCTGTTGTAGTCCCAGGTACAAACTTATAGATGTAAGAACCAATCTTCTTCTTTTTTTTAATTTGAGTAATGAAAGCGATCAATTCTTTGAATTTAAAAACTCTTGCAAATGTCAATATGGCATATATTTTTCATATCCTCAAAATTTCCTCGAGGATTTGTATATTTGAAGGATTTTTCCTTGCTCGTTATTTTGTTAACAGGCCTAACAACTGCTGGTTTGTTTATCGGAGTTTTAACACAATTATATTTTAATAACAGGTAATGCAGGTTTTGTCATAAAAATATATTCAAGATAATTACAAAAATAGATTGTTATTACTAAGCTTGGACTTGTTTTAAATGTGTGTTCTGTAAATACAATTGAATGTTACATTCCAATGTGTTCATTTGTTTGACGTGGTTTCTATTTGGGGTGCAAATCACCCAATTGTGATTGATTTTATTATATCCTTTTTGTGGTGAGATATATTTATACATATACATTATATAAATTAATTAGAACAATTTGTAAATATTTTTGTTATGGTTTTTTCTTGAGATAAACTAACTTTATTTGATGCCTTTGTTTTATTTCGTCATCGTTTTGTTGGATTAAAATTGCAGCGGTAAAAAGCGGAGGAACATTTCCTTTTGTTGGTTGCACAAGGTTTGAAAGTGGAACAGTAGGGGTGTGTAAAGTTTGCTTTATTTCAATTCAAAGTGAACTCTAATATCAGATATTCTTGAAGCCGAAGCAAAGTTTGAATATTTTTTGTTATTTGTTTATGCCTGAAAAAATATATTTTTGTTATTTACATAACTTGACACACTCAATTTACTTGAAAATGTTTTGTTTTGATAAATAAATTGTACAAATTCAATTGGCTCAAATTTTTCCAGTGGCCTAAGACTCTGGTCTTGCACCGTACTCAACAGTTCAGAATGGCGATAATTGATCATTATTGGTGACGATTCATAACTGTCGAAGCTTGATATTGGTTACGAATCCAAGTTTGAAGTTTCAAATCTCTGCACTCTCCTAAAATACAGCATAATCTCATGAGTGGGAGGGTTCCAGACAAGGACCCATGCGTGAAGACATACTATGCATGGCTACTGTGCGTACATGTTTACCAATAAACAAGAGTAAAGCACAAACACAATCGAGCGTCATGAGCGTTGTCCGCTCGGCGAGACTTGAAATAGCTTCAGCTTAGGAGATGCAATACAAAATTCTAAAATCAGCGTACTCTGTCAGTGTGCTTGAGTCTACAAAGCTACGTGCAAGTAGACGGCCGTATCTACTGTTGGGAAAGGATTTTAAGTAACTCAAATTGAAATTGCATGTGTCATTCTTGTTCTGTTTTGATTTGTTTCACGACACAAAACAATCGTCTGAAAAACATCCATTTTGATACTGATCTTAAATATCTGTTTATTTACTAGAAAATATGTTGATAATATCTGTATTTTCTAGTATGGTTTGCAAAGCTTTATGGTTCAAAATTCTATCATGTGTCGCCCAAGCTGACTGCTCTCAATTGTTAGCGGACATTCTAATCACACTTGCTTATTCAGAATAACAATCGTAAAAGCTGCAGGTGTGGATGGGATCACAGGTGAAATGCTAGCATGTGTGTGGACATGTGTTGTGCTGGGATTTCGAACGTTGCTAATGACTGGAAGAATGCTGACATTGTTCTATTGTACAACGCCAAAGAACAAATGTAAGAATTATAGGGCAATTAGTTTGTTGAGTATTTAAAGCAGAGATTTTGAGAAGGTGAGTTAAAAAACCATACAGATTTGGAGTGTGCAATGTGGTTTCATGCCAGGTAGAGGTTGCATGGACCCGTTATTTGAGTCGAAAAAAGTGATTTAAGATATGAATTGTGCACTCGTTGATCAGAAAAGCTACAATCAGATCAATGGGAGTATGGTGTGGGTGAATGGTTATTAAATGCAATTATTTTGGTGGTGTATGATGGAGTTTTTATTGGCACACTGACTAGAAGAATGGAGGAGAGTGGATGTCTTGGAGCTGAGCGAGATCAAGGGGCGGCATGAGGTAAGTAAGGAATGTCTTCATCATTTTGCATTGGATGGGAAATTCTGCAGGAAGGAATGACAGAGTAGGCTTTGTAGTGAGATAAGGGCGTCAGGTGGAGGTGATGACAGGATAGTAGAGATGACAGTAACTGACAGAGGAAAAAAGGTAGAGGTGATACAAGTGAGTTGCTTAGCAGATGAAGAGGACAAGCCTGAGGAAGAGTTGGAGTAATGGGTGATCTTAACGCATAAGTAGGAAAAAAGAGAGGAGATGTTATGTAAAGGAGGGGGAAGGCTGTAGGAGTCAGATGCATGAAATAAAATGAAAGTGGCAAACAACTGGTATAAGAAAGAAAGAATAATAAGAGCTTGAAGGCTAAAAAATGAAAGAAAATATAGTTGTACCTAAGAAAGGCAATGAAGGATGAGAAGCAAAGTGTGGAGGTGGATTGGAAAAGGTTTAAGAACAGTTTGGTGGGAGGACAAGAAAAGAGGAAGTGGAAGGACGTAAGAAGGTGTTATATAGCTAAGTAGAAACAGGAGAGAGAAAAGACAAGAAGTTAGAATAATGGCGATGATGAAGAAAGAACGTTGAAGACAAGAGAGGAATTATTAATGTGAGATTTTGAGATGTTCAACCCGGAAGAGGGTGAGAGAGAAACACAGGAGCAGGAAGAAATAGCAGAAGAGTAGGAAATGTGTCACGCGTGTAAAGAGGCGCAGGACGCATTAAAGAGGATGAAACAAGGAAAAGCATTGAGTGTGGGATGAACTGACTGTGGACGTGATAAAGAGCAGTAGGTGAAGCAGGTATACAATGGTTATACAAGGTGCTTAGAGTGGTTTGGAAGTAGGACAATATAACGGAAGACCGTAGGAAAGAAGTTATGATACCTTTTAAAAAAACAAAAAAAAAACAGCAAGAGGTACAAATTATAGGAGGATAACGCTGGTGTGCCACTGTACAAACATATTAAAGAAGATAGTGGAGAAGAGAATAAGAAATGTAATGCAAGGAAGGTGGAGAGAGGAACCGCATGTATTTAGGGTACAAAGGTCTACAATAGATTTGATCTTTGTCATACGACAGCTGATGTAAAGAAGGTATGATTAAGGGAAAGACTTGGTACAGTAATGGTATTTATGGATGTGGAGAAGGCGTATGATAGCATGTATACAAATAAGGTTTGGAAAGCGATGGAGGAGGCCGAAGTGGAAAGAGTTGTTGTTCATGTGTGGGGATAACAGGAGTTGTGCTAAGATGGAGAATGGGAGGATGGAGGGAAGGAAGGGAATTACTTCTCACCATTACTATTTCTAATGGTAATGGATATGAACAATGTGGCAGGAAAACTCGTAGAGCAAAGAATGAACGCCATGTTGTTTGCTGAGGTCTTGATGGAAGGGATTGGGGAAGAGGAAGTCAGAAGGAATGAGGAATTGAACTGTGTGGAATGGAATTTAGCATGGCAGAGCGTGAAGTGATGATACCCACTGACAAGAAAGAGGATAAGGCCTATAAAAGCTATAAGTTGGATGTATTAGAGCTGATAGAAGTATAGAACGTAAAATATCTTGTAAGTGGGCTTGAGACGAAAGGTGGGAGTAGAAACTAGAAAGGTAGAAAGGATTTAATGAGAAGAGGACAGCAGGGTGAGTTGTTCTAGAGGTGCGTAAGAGACATGCTGTGGAGAAGAGAAGTAGGCCTAGCCTTGAAGTGTGGTGAAGTGTCCTTCAGGGGTACTTTGTACCAATTGTCACACCTGCAGCAGAAACATGGACATTTCATGAAAGTGGGACTAAGAGGGCGTGTTAGCTGTCACCAGAAGAAACAGAATTACAAATGAAGTTATCCAGGAAAGAGTGAGGGCACTAGAGATAGTAGAAAGATGGGAGGAGAAGATAAGATAAAGTGTGCGAGTGAGATTAGAAGAATGGTGGATGGATAGAGGAAGCTGGAGCCAGTTTTACAAAACTCACCCAGATACAGACTGGAAACAATTGTTGATGATGACGTAGGCGCGTGATGGGAATGGATTATGAAGTTTGCCCACGTTGTTAATGGTGGGATAATCTTATAGGATGATATTGTTTGTCATTCTCTTTATCAAATCAATCTTTAAAATTTAAATTAATCTATAAAATATCTCACACTTTTGTATAATATATTGGAATCCATTTATTAATATCTTTATTTTTCTATCTATCTTCACATTGGTATACCTGTTTATTTAGTGTAAAATATTAATTAATATTCAATACATTTCGTTGGTCACATTTTCAAACAAATGAATAGACAAATTCCCAGTATGCGGTTAAAGCACTAATCATCATCTTTGCATTCTATTGTAACTTTAAAAATTAATACTTAATGTAGATTCAGGTTTTATCGTGTAAGTCAAATTAAAATGTCAGAAAATAGGGAAGAAGTACTTGCAGACTTCCAGGTAACAATTTATTATATATGTGTTTTTTTAATAAAAAATGTTTGTTCAATTAAAAGTTGTTTAAAAAGGTAACTTTATAAGGTGTCGTCTTTATTAGTCATAGGTTCTTTTGTTTTAAAATAAGAGATGGTTACGTGATAACGATTTTATTATTTGTCAAACACATTTTTAAATAAATATTTGTATGTTTATACAGGCTTGTACAGGAATAGAAGATGTTACTGAAGCAATCTTTCATCTGGATGAATGCGATTGGGATCTCCTGGTACGTCCTAACCTCACTCATGATTTATTATTATTTAAATAGATCTCTGTAGAGGATTAAATAAGATATCAGTTAAATATACTAACGGGGTTTCGTGTGATATGAAGGGATTTTTTTTCTTTTTTCAATGTCACATTATAAGAAAGTTAATCCTTTCTAGCACCTTGACACACAAGATAATTAAGTTTCCGATTATTGTGAATTAAATGCGATGAAAAAATTCTTGGAAAACTCTTGGTATTGGTATTTTTTAAGCACAAGTCCTATAGATAATTAACCAAAATGTATTTACTTACACATGAAAGGCTAGGGAAAGCTAGTTTTTTTTTAGTGTAAACAATATTAATATTTTGTATCAAAAATATTAGCAGGCGCCAAAAAGTTTCCTCAGTTGGGAAGTTTGACGATCTACTTCAGATCTATTTGTTGTAGGAAGTTCAACTTTTTTTTTAATAAAGATAATAAAACTATAGGACTAATGCTTGTAGACACTTAATGCGTTTTAATAAATACATAAAATCACCATTGGGTGCATAAACTGTTCTATGAAAGTTTAGTTAACACAAGGAACGTTTCGTTCCGCGCAATTCTATGGCATTATGGCGGAACATCATCTGGTCAATCACGTGAGTCTTAGAATATATTTAGAATTTGTTGCTAAGGTTTGTTTCATTATAACCAGAACATTCAGAGTATTGTTGTGTGTATAGGTGTGGGGAAATATTAAATTTCTCATAAATTGATACAAAAAAAAATCATCTTCGCTTCATACCCTTAACAGGGTTTCCAGATAAATTCAGGAAAACCTGGACATTTTAAAATGTATATCTAAATTTTTGGAAATAATATTCTGTAAGAGTTTTAGAAACAAACTCTTTGTATCCAGAAAAATAAGATATTAGCTTATTCTAAGGTAAATACATTTGTTCCTTGTAACAAAACACTACTTGCCATGTTAGATTACTAGCAACACACAGGGTGATGTTGCCCCAAATGATTCGTCTGAAACCCCTCAAGGTCAGGACGCAGAACTTTCATATGCGATTCCTCTTTTCTTCCTATCATCTTTAAAAACACTTTGAACAGCTTCTAACCCGCTCCAGTGGCCGCAGACAAACTAAAGTTTTATGAACTCACCCTGTTGTCCCAGAGCGCTGTGAACCGCGTGATGCCCCATGAGACGCAGACTCTGCCCTCCGAGATGGATGTGGACGTGGAGGTGCTGGAGGAGGTACGGCCCACCAGGAACCACTCCTCCTTGTCAGACGTCTCCGTCATCGCGTGTGACGACAGTCCTCCTCTACCCCGTCCTCTGTCTGTCAGCGTCAGCGCCGACGTCGTGCCGTTCCCGTCCACCTCGTCCGGCAAGGACAATGCTCGGATGCTCCAGTTCCATGTGAACTTCAAGGACAAGATGTCCCACCTGGAGCTCCGGGACACGGCCACCGTGGGTTAGTCTCTCGTCACGGGGGCAAGGCAATAGACCAGGTGTCAGTCTCTGAGATGTCGCTCTCGCGATACCTTGGACTGCTGATGAGGAGATCAGGGCTTGAGACCCGGTCAGGGGTAATGTGAATGGGTTTTTTTCTAAATGGTTTTCCACCCTCTCTCCACTCAAATGCGGGTACCTTCCTCATCCCTAACACATAAGCGTAGTTAGTAAATAAAGCGCATAACCTGAACTGGAAGTAAGACACTACACTTTAAGAAACATATTGTTAGCACTTATATTGTTTAAATTATAAAATGACACCTGGACACGGAATCAAACCCAGTACCTTTGGGGTAGTACGCCAATGCTCTAATTAACGAGCTATCCAAGAGTTGTCCCGTCCTGCCTGTCAACTATCACAACAAGTTGCGGGTCTCTGAGCTCTCTGCCATGGTCGAGGACAGGCGCAATCTGTGTTGTGTCTCTTGCAGGCGACTTGAAGCTGCTGCTGGCGGGACAACTGAGTATTCCTCCTTGCCAGCAGGACCTGCAAGGCTGGGTGTCAGAGCCCAGGTCCGACGCGGCGACGTTGGCCAGCCTCAAGCTCCCGAGAGAGAACCTCTTGTTCCTGGTGGTCCCGGACCATCTCGCGGACAAGGTCTTCCCGACAGAGGAGTAGGTTCACTCACATGAGTTTGGGTGTCAAGTGCTCGCCCTGGAGGGGGTAACCGATACTTACGAGCTCGTCTCTCGCGATCAATCACCTCGGACATTAGATACAAGACTTACCAAACCAAAGAACAGGAACTGCTATCAGTTTGATGGTTTGTGTGTCTGAGAGTTGGCACGTCTCAATCTGGTTGTGTCTCAATGGAAACGTTGACCTCCATGGTCTTGGGGTTCAAACCCAGCCAGGGTCAGTGGATATTTCTTGAGCAATAGAAATCTGTAGCACAACTTCCTTAGAACGAGAAGTGAAGCCGTCGATTGTTTTTGTGAACAAACCCTGGAAGGTTTAGGAAAATTATTTCCCTAAATACCTAAAAATAAATTTAACGGGAGCTTCACCAAGATTCGACACCTGATACGAGCTGAAGGTGTTATCTGAGGTGTGATGGGGGGGGGGGGGGGGGGTTGCTCTGATTTTATTATTTATTTTTACTCTTGTTTGTCAGACATTAGGTCTTGGTTCGTATCCTTCCTTCCATGCAAATACAGTCACATTTCCTCTGAATCATAACCTTCCCCTTTATCATAACTGTTTCCCCTTAATGAGAGTCTTTGTGAATATGGAGGATGGGTGGTAAGACTGTTTTGTCCTGTCCCCGCAGCGGAGACCTCGTGGAGAAACTGTCGCGCACCTATGTTCTCCAGGTGGTAGACGAGATGACCAACAAGACGCACACCCTCAACTACCCGGGCTCCAAGACTGTCCTAGACGTGAAGAGAGACGCGCACACCTTCACAGACATCCCGGTGAGACACCAGGCGTGGAAAGGTTGGCCGCACGCAGCTCTAAGGGACGAGCGCACGACGCTGGCGTGTGCCGGCATCTGCTACCCCTTGCACACGCTGGCCGTGCGCCGCGCTGCCAGGGACAACAAGAGGGTGTGTATGGACCAAAGCTAAACATAGTAGTAGTAGTAACAACACACAATGACTGTTGTAATGTTGTCGACTGTTGTACAGATTGTGATAGACGTCCTTGACAGCGACAACAGCTCTGTGGAAGAGTTTGAGGACGCATCGGAAACATTCACAGAAGACGACATCTTCGTCGATGTTGAGACTAAGAGGATTCAGCCCCTCAGTAAGTGTTACATGCGGGGGGGGGGGGCACAGGGCAAAGGAGGTTTCAGTTAAGTGTTACATGAGGGGTAGGTAAGAAATAGTGTTACAGGGTTTATGGTTGATCCCTTCATATTAAGGGGTGTACTATCATAGTTGAGGGTCTTTATGCTGAACTAAGGGTCCTACATTCGATTCCTGACATAGACAAGTGTTTCATTGGTAGATAAAATGATAAATCTCTGTATTAAAAGTCTCAAAATATATTTATTTTTCAGCTAAAAATGGTGAAAATAGTCATCTCAAACCAAATCTCATTCCTAATTTTAAAATATTTGCGTTTCATCACAAAATGGCTGTACCAACACACAATTTACTTCTTTACCAATAATATTTGGTCGAGGGAAACAATGTTCTAGAATGTGTTTGGTTACAGGAATATTAAGAAAAAACTTTAAACGATTCAGTTGGTACTATTTTTTCTGACAATTTCGGTCAAAAAAAGGAGCAAAGAAAGATGACATCTGTTATTTAATAACAATATATATATAGCTATCATATAAAATATCAAGTAGTCATTTTTATGGAAACATTCAATTTTGTTTTACCTCACGTTTGTAAAATACAATTTAAAATGCTACAAAATAATTCTAAAAATATTATGATATTAGTTTTACTGCGCAAGTTAAAGTCTGTAATAACACGTCTCACATTATTATGATATTAGTTTTACTGCGCTAGTTAAAGTCTGTAATAACACGTCTCACATTATTATGATATTAGTTTTACTGTGCTAGTTAAAGTCTGTAATAACACGTCTCACAATATTATGATATTAGTTTTACTGTGCTAGTTAAAGTCTGTAATAACACGTCTCACATTATTATGATATTAGTTTTACTGCGCTAGTTAAAGTCTGTAATAACACGTCTCACAATATTATGATATTAGTTTTACTGTGCTAGTTAAAGTCTGTAATAACACGTCTCACAATATTATGATATTAGTTTTACTGCGCTAGTTAAAGTCTGTAATAACACGTCTCACAATATTATGATATTAGTTTTACTGCGCTAGTTAAAGTCTGTAATAACACGTCTCGCAATATTAGGATATTAGTTTTACTGTGCTAGTTAAAGTCTGTAATAACACGTCTCACAATATTATGATATTAGTTTTACTGTGCTAGTTAAAGTCTGTAATAACACGTCTCACATTATTATGATATTAGTTTTACTGTGCTAGTTAAAGTCTGTAATAACACGTCTCACAATATTATGATATTAGTTTTACTGTGCTAGTTAAAGTCTGTAATAACACGTCTCACAATATTATGATATTAGTTTTACTGTGCTAGTTAAAGTCTGTAATAACACGTCTCACAATATTATGATATTAGTTTTACTGTGCTAGTTAAAGTCTGTAATAACACGTCTCACAATATTATGATATTAGTTTTACTGTGCTAGTTAAAGTCTGTAATAACACGTCTCACATTATATGATATTAGTTTTACTGTGCTAGTTAAAGTCTGTAATAACACGTCTCACAATATTATGATATTAGTTTTACTGTGCTAGTTAAAGTCTGTAATAACACGTCTCACAATATTATGATATTAGTTTTACTGTGCTAGTTAAAGTCTGTAATAACACGTCTCACAATATTATGATATTAGTTTTACTGTGCTAGTTAAAGTCTGTAATAACACGTCTCGCAATATTATGATATTAGTTTTACTGTGCTAGTTAAAGTCTGTAATAACACGTCTCACAATATTATGATATTAGTTTTACTGTGCTAGTTAAAGTCTGTAATAACACGTCTCGCAATATTAGGATATTAGTTTTACTGTGCTAGTTAAAGTCTGTAATAACACGTCTCACAATATTATGATATTAGTTTTACTGTGCTAGTTAAAGTCTGTAATAACACGTCTCCAATATTATGATATTAGTTTTACTGTGCTAGTTAAAGTCTGTAATAACACGTCTCACAATATTATTAATTAGTTTTACTGTGCTAGTTAAAGTCTGTAATAACACGTCTCACAATATTATGATATTAGTTTTACTGTGCTAGTTAAAGTCTGTAATAACACGTCTCACAATATTATGATATTAGTTTTACTGTGCTAGTTAAAGTCTGTAATAACACGTCTCACAATATTATGATATTAGTTTTACTGTGCTAGTTAAAGTCTGTAATAACACGTCTCACAATATTATGATATTAGTTTTACTGTGCTAGTTAAAGTCTGTAATAACACGTCTCACAATATTATGATATTAGTTTTACTACGCTAGTTAAAGTCTGTAATAACACGTCTCACAATATTATGATATTAGTTTTACTGTGCTAGTTAAAGTCTGTAATAACACGTCTCACAATATTATGATATTAGTTTTACTGTGCTAGTTAAAGTCTGTAATAACACGTCTCACAATATTATGATATTAGTTTTACTGTGCTAGTTAAAGTCTGTAATAACACGTCTCACAATATTATGATATTAGTTTTACTACGCTAGTTAAAGTCTGTAATAAAAACAGTCTCACAATATTATGATATTAGTTTTACTGTGCTAGTTAAAGTCTGTAATAACACGTCTCACAATATTATGATATTAGTTTTACTGCGCTAGTTAGTCTGTAATAACACGTCTCACAATATTATGATATTAGTTTTACTGTGCTAGTTAAAGTCTGTAATAACACGTCTCACAATATTATGATATTAGTTTTACTGTGCTAGTTAAAGTCTGTAATAACACGTCTCACAATATTATGATATTAGTTTTACTGCGCTAGTTAGTCTGTAATAACACGTCTCACAATATTATGATATTAGTTTTACTGTGCTAGTTAAAGTCTGTAATAACACGTCTCGCAATATTATGATATTAGTTTTACTGTGCTAGTTAAAGTCTGTAATAACACGTCTCACAATATTATGATATTAGTTTTACTGTGCTAGTTAAAGTCTGTAATAACACGTCTCACAATATTATGATATTAGTTTTACTGTGCTAGTTAAAGTCTGTAATAACACGTCTCACAATATTATGATATTAGTTTTACTGTGCTAGTTAAAGTCTGTAATAACACGTCTCACAATATTATGATATTAGTTTTACTGCGCTAGTTAAAGTCTGTAATAACACGTCTCACAATATTATGATATTAGTTTTACTGTGCTAGTTAAAGTCTGTAATAACACGTCTCACAATATTATGATATTAGTTTTACTGCGCTAGTTAAAGTCTGTAATAACACGTCTCGCAATATTATGATGTCCCAATTCATCGTGCGTTACCCTCGCGCTGCCAAACCACTGGATGTTGTGTTGTTCTATAATGTAGTTGGTTCTTAACTCGTGTGATTGCACCTCTAGGGTCTCGCCTCAAGATCCGACGTTTGTCGGTTCAAACCCAGCCGGGGTCGACGGTTCTTTCTTGACTGCTAAAAATCCATATCACAACTTCCTTCTGAGGATAAGTAAAACCGTTGATTGGGGCGTTTGAAATCACTCTGGGAGGTATGTGAGAATAGCTTTCCTGGGAAAATTGGCAGGTCCTTTCATGCTCGCTCAGAGACATTCTCGTTTACTAACTACTATACAGTTTGGCACGTGTTTGTGTAAATATATGAACATAACACCCTGGTTGTCTGCATGTGAAGCTAGAGGACCAGGCTTCAAATCCCGGTCACACAATTGCTCCATCAGGATGCTATTTCTAGAATGTGTTTGTCTAACCAGAGCTCTCTGTGTATATTACCACCCGACATATATTATCTCTAGTCACTTATTTTCAATATTTAATTACTTTATTCTCAGTCATAATATATCACTGAACTGGTGTCACCATCTACCAGCTTCAATAGGAAGTATTCAGACTGGCTAAAAGTTCAGTGGTTCATTAATAGATGGCATTACAATAGCTTAGCGCACATTCGTCCAGACAACGTCGAGGATGAAACCGCTGGTTGGTTTGTTTAATGACATGTTGCACATCAGTTCCAGACAACGTCGAGGATGAAACCGCTGGTTGGTTTGTTTAATGACATGTTGCACATCAGTTCCAGACAACGTCGAGGATGAAACCGCTGGTTGTATCCACTTTGCTGATGAGTTCACCAACAGATATGGGGGCTGCCACCCTGAGTTCTTCCCCGGCTCTCTAGATGAGGCCGTGAAGGAGGCCTGCTTGAGACCTGCGAAAGACGTAAGGATGGACTCTTGAATCCTTTTAATCCTTAAGGATATCCGAGGATTCAAGACTAAAATCTTTAAACATATATATATTTTCAATTATTCAAGTGAAATATGTTAGAGATCTAATACTTCTTATTGATGGTTCAGAAGAAATTTTAATTTTAGGATGAACTCAACAACCAGACCCCCAACCAGTAATTTAACACTTTACTGAATGTATGAATGATATAATGACTTTATTATAAAAAAGAATGTTAATATTTAGTTAGGTATTATTTGTATTTTATATTATTATATTTCTTCCTATGTTTATAATGTTATACAAGATGCGGATTTGTAACGTAGTGAATTTGACCCAAATCCATAAAAACACAAACCAAAATGTACATTTCATGACCTTTGTGTTCTAGTGACCTTGCTCAACTCAAACATTGGTGTTTTGTTTTGGAATATTTCTACCACATCACAATTAGTTTAGTGTGAGGTTAGAAAGATTGAAGCTGTACATGTTGAAATGAGTGAATCCAGACAAAGGTGTTGGGTGTTTGTGTCTGCAGAGGAGACTGCTGGCTGTGTATCTACACCACGACGGGAGCGTACTCAGCAACGTGTTCTGCACACAACTGCTGGGGTTCGAGTCTGTGCTGCAATGTCTCAACGCTCACTTCGTGGTGTGGGGCTGGGACTTGACGCACGAATCGAACAAACACAAGTGAGCTGGGCACAAATATCACTGTCTGGGTCCCGGGGTACAAATATCACTGTCTGGGTCCCGGGGCACAAATATCACTGTCTGGGTCCCGGGGCACAAATATCACTGTCTGGGTCCCGGGGTACAAATATCACTGTCTGGGTCCCGGGGTACAAATATCACTGTCTGGGTCCCGGGGTACAAATATCACTGTCTGGGTCCCGGAGCACAAATATCACTGTCTGGCTCCTGGGGTACAAATATCACTGTCTGGGTCCCGGGGCACAAATATCACTGTCTGGGTCCCGGGGCACAAATATCACTGTCTGGGTCCCGGGGTACAAATATCACTGTCTGGGTCCCGGGGTACAAATATCACTGTCTGGGTCCCGGGTACAAATATCACTGTCTGGGTCCCGGAGCACAAATATCACTGTCTGGGTCTTGGGACACAAATATCACTGTCTGGGTCCCGGAATACAAATATCACTGTCTGGGTCCCGGGGTACAAATATCACTGTCTGGGTCCCAGGGTACAAATATCACTGTCTGGGTTCCGGGGTACAAATATCACTGTCTGGGTCCCGGGACACTTGTCACTATTATTTGGGTTTGTGTTGTGTGTGAAATCCACTTTTTTAATTCAAAGCGAATTCAAATAAAAAATTAGAGCTGTCAAACTCGATTCTTACTGGTATCGAAAGAATCGAGAATCAATCCTAATATTACGATTCTTGATACTTTGATTCTTAGCTCTTGATAAAACTGGCAACTAAACAAAATATGTTAGTCGATTATCTCTTGTATTAGTTTAGTTGCTGTTTCACTTAATTGCCGGTAAATTGTAAATTTACCGCAATGGCCGGAATAACAAGTTTGACACATTAAAAAAAAAGTAATAGTTAAGTGGGACTGTCAAATATAATTAATCGATTCCAAACAAACAATCGATATATAATACGTAATATATTGATATATTTATCATTATTTGATATATCACAACGTGTATATTGAAAAACATGATATTCCTATCAAATTAAAATGTAATCATATTCTTTGTCACTTTTCAATTTTGAATGTTTTCTTTAGTTCTTTGAATGAGACAAGTTTAATAAATTTAATAATAAAGGAAATTGATAAAACTAAAGAAATAGGAAAAATAAACTACTAAGAATAAATTTGATGAAGAAAGCCCACCTAGGGAAAGAGGAAAGATGTGTGAAGAATCCAATGCACAAAGGTGACATCTTCTTCCTTTCTTCTGTCTTCTATAGTAGAAGTAGTCACACACATAGAGTAATATTGTGTTATTGTTATCTTTATCAAACACAAAGAAGAAGAGAGTACAAATAACACAAACAATGGATTACTCCATCTTGAATTTTGAATTAAACTGTTAGAAACAAATTGTGCCAACTGTTTTTGGGAGTAGAAATAAATTCCTTGGTTGTGGTTAATATTTATAGAAAACTGATGATGATAATAATAATAATAGACAAGAGAAAAAAAGAGAAAATAATAATAATAATAATAATAATGTTAAATTTGGAAAATAATATTATAGAAATAAACTTATCTTCTGTTGAGGCCTGGTGGTAATCTTGATTTGGTGATCCATTGGTGGGCCAGTTCCCACTGTCTAAGTTGAGAACTGTTGCACTGTTTGGGAAATGCTCTTAATATTTTGGTGGTGTAGCAGGTTTGAAAGTCCTGGTTGTGGGTACTAGCATGGATGGGTACAGGCTTGTCCGGATCTTTGTGGTTTGTGTCAAAGCGATGATTGTTCATTCGCTGTCCGAGAGAACCTGTAGTGAGGCCTATATATTCTGCATCACATGATTTGCACTGTAGTTGATATATCAAGTTATTGGTTTTGCAATTGTAATACCCAGGGATTTTGTATTCCAATTTGGTTACTTTGCTGTTGAAGGATGTAGCTGGTAGGTGGATTCCACATGTGCTGCAACGGGTGCTACCGCAGGGGTGTGAACCTTTGGTAGTAGGTTTTTCTTCTCGGATTCTCTTGGGGTCAGGAAGTTTGGGATGAACTAGAATATTGTGGAGATTGGGTGGCCGTTTGAAAGTAACTCTTGGGGGTGAACTAAGAAGGTTTTGGGTCTGGGTAGAACTGGTTAGGAATTTGTAACCACATTTAAGGATGGTGTTGATACGTTGTAGACCAGGATGGTATTGGGTTGTGAGAGGGATGTCCTCAACTTTTTTTGGAGGGTCGTGGTCATCCCTGGAGAGTGCTCTGGAGATTTGGTTGTCTATTAGAGGCTTGGGGTAACCTCTACTTTGGAAAACTGTGGAGAGTTGTTTGCAATATTCAGTTAAATCGTCGGTTTCTGAACATATCCGTTTGGCTCGTGTGGCAAGGCTGAATGGTAGAGACCTTTTTGTGTATGAAGGATGGCTGCTATGGTAGTGGAGGTATTGTTGGTGATTGGTGGGTTTTATATGTACAGTGGTACGAATTTGGTTATTTTCAAGGAACAGATTTACATCAAGGAAGGTAAGACTATGATGTGATTTATTGTGGGTGAAGTTTAGGCGGCTGCAATTGTTGAGATTATCTAGAAAGACGTCCAAGGATTCTTCGGAGTGAGGCCAGATCATGAAAATGTCGTCGATGTAGCGAAGCGAAGATATAACAAAAATCGCCGTGGTTAATAAAAATGAAGCAAAAACCCGTTATCTTTATTTTAATTCTCTAGATTATCGATGTATCCCTGACGAACTAACGGGCTTAGAATCAGTTATGGTGGACGACTTAAAACTTTTGTAACTTGGGAAATTTGTTCTTCTTTCTGCTATAAAATCTGCAATTTATTGTATAATGAGTCCATTTGAATTGTTTGTTTTTATTTCCAGTATTGAAGAATTTTAGTGTGGTTAGTAAACATCTACAAGATTGTGAGATTAAAGTTTCAAACGACATGTGTTGCATTGGCCGAGTCCAAGTTTCGCATTTAGGGGGAATAAGGTGTCAGGCACGTCAGAATTACTATGCAATAATGCTTGGAAAAATATTGAAAAAGGAAATGTTTGAGAATCGAAATTGAGAAAAACTGTTATCATTACATCGCTATAAAAAATATTTAATATCCTCAAAGCCTAATTGAAATTTGAGTATTTTTTGTTGTTTTATAAGTTACAAAATATTATATTGCAATATATTCTATAATATCTAGTTTTATTCTCAAGTTATTATCAAAATGTATAATAATAATTGATAATAAAATTTGGAGTATTTTAACTGTTAATATTTTCACTGGTGAAGTGTGCCCACCTCTACTACTACCACTACTACTACTACTACTACCACTACTACTACCACTAATAATAATACAAATACTACTACTAATACTACTACTAATACTACTATTAATACTACTGGGGGTGTATCAATGCGGATACCATTGAGTCGTTATCTGGTGATTATTATGTCAATTGGTCGGGGTTTTTTTAAAGTAAAATTTAAATTAAAATTTTTTAGGCAGGAGTTTAGTGATAAATCCGTGCCGGGACTGAGGATTGAACCCCGGCCACCAGCACAGAAGTCTGACACCTTACCTTTAGACCACCAGGTCACCAAATATATGTTAGTGTTGTTACTTTTATTTGTGCTCCACCATTTTACTAATATTCTATCATTTTATTTATTACCAATTACTTTCTCTTAAGTAATTTCCCAACAGTTATTATTTACATTTGTAAGAAGTTACGTAAAAAGGGGACAAACACAGTTCACACTTTACACTGCTGACACTGGACAGAGAGGTAATGGCTGTCTCTTAAAGAGAATCTATTGTTATCGCCCAATCCCCCGACCTAGGTTTCATTCTATCGAAACTCATCACGAGGGAGTGTGAGACGTGAGACGCAACTTCCTGAAAGAGGAAACCAAAAAAAAAAAAAAAGGGGAGGGGTGAGAAAGGTAAAGAATGCAAGGACACATAGAAAGGAACATGTAAAAGGTATAACATAAAGGACATAGGATGTGATAACTCAATAAGGAAAACCTTTTTCTCCCCTTTTATCTGTTTCTATCAACCTTTCCTGAACCTTGTTACAAATATATTACAATTACCTCATAAAGTGAACAGAGGTTTTCCTTATTGAGTTATACCAATAGTTATTAATAAATAATCGTAGCATGGACAATTATTTTAAACAATTGTTAATCGGTTTGCCTATCTGCTAATATAACAATATTTACAATGTTTACAATGTAGAGTTGATTGCGTAAAATACAACATCTAGTCGAGATTTAAACGGAACAATTATTTGTCAAGGCCAAACCGTCCTTGGCGCAATGTCCACAGCAATAGCGTTGTTATTGTTATTCCCACAGATTCTTAGCGTCGGTGTCGCAGACTCTGGGAGCGGTCGCAGCGATGACCATCCGCACCATCGACAAGGAGCGACTACCCGCGCTTATTATCATAATGAGGCTGCGCTCGTCCACCGAGATCTTCACCGTGGTCCATGGTACACTCGCTCTCTCTTACCTACAATAGCGCACATCACTCTCAACTCCCCCTCGAGACGTTGCTGGTTCGAATCCCTGTGGGGTGTTTATTTGATTTTCAACATTACTGTATGGATGTGGGTTTGGCGGTAGAAACGCAAGAGCGAGGTGACATTCCCTCCCTCTATTCTCCTTCTCCCACTTGCACACTTGTTGCTCCTATCTCTTCCTTGGTCTTTCTTGTGGAATACAATAGGTAGCTGTTATAACAGCATGTTACTTTGATTCGTGCATGTTGAGAGGTGGATGAAGCAAATATATGAAGGTAGAGTGTGTAGGTCAGAAGGGATAGACCACGTAAGACGTGGTTAATGTTGTAGACGAATGTGTGGAAAAGAGAAACATTAATAGTTGTAATAATAAAAGAGCATGTATGACTCTGTGTATGGATGTTGAAGGGAGTAAACAAGGATAGGGAAGTGTGGAGGAAGTTAGTGAGGATGTAGCAAGTTCGGAGCTGTTTTTTCTTGGGTACATGCACAGTTTCTTGCCTACCTCGTAAGGGTGTGATTGTTCATGCGTGTTTGTGTTTTAACATTGTCATTATTTGTATTTCATATTATATTTATTTAAACTGCCTCTTATGTTCTTAATTTTTTTTCTATGATCCGAAGATAGAGTGGAGAGTCCGATTTGTAAATTAGTGGATCTGAGCCAACTTTATTACAAAGTGGCTGGAAAATTTTAGTAAGCTCGGGAAATTCTCAAATAAGAGTTTTTCTAGACAGACTGTAAAATGAGAGATATTGGACAACTGTTGACATTGAGTCAACTGGATGAATAGTTTATTTTGTTGACATTGAGTCAACTGGATAAATAGTTTATTTTCTTAGGACAGAAAAGGTTTTGTTATAAAAAGTGTAAAAAGTAATGTTGATAGGGCGATCTCGCTGAGGGTTGACGTGTCGCTTGCAGGTAATGTGGGCGTCAGCGAGCTGTTGACGAGTCTGATCCAGGCGGTCGACGTGTTCACGGACCAGCAGCGGACGGAGATCCGGGAGGAGGAAGAGAGGAATGCGAGAGAGATGGTGAAGATGGAGCAGGACGCGGCGTACCAAGAGTCCCTGGAGGCGGACAGGTAGGTCTCGGGGCTCACAAGGGGAGGTGACTAGAGAACTGTACTACACCTCACAACGAGGCACATATTTAGAAATGTCAGTCCCTTTCCTCGGCAGAAGAGAGAGAGAAACAAACTGGACTGTGGCCAGAGGTAAGTGTGTTCAATACTGCACTAGTCTCATTGTGGCGAGGCCGGTAAACCAGTTGATGAGGAGAAGGGACATACGGACCAAAACAAGACTGGTGACGTGTCATGTTTGTTCGAACCAAAGTACACTCTGTTTACGGAAGGGCCGGCTGTGTTTTGTTCCAGGGCGAAAGAGCAGGCCAAGAGGAACCAAGTGATGCTTGAGAAGCAGGTGAAGCAAGAGACAGAGAAACGGATCATTGCGGAACAGATACAGAAAGAGGTGAGGACTTATCTTAACCTGATATAATTTAGGTCTACTATAGGAGACAGAAGAAAGGAGAGGTCACTTCTCTGTATTGGGTTCGTAACACATCCTTTCCCTTGGTGGGCTTTTATTCTCATTAGTTTATTTTCCCTTTTTCTTTATTTCTGTCAATTGCCATTAACTGTCAGTAATGAATGGGTGTGAAGGAATACAATGGTTCAGTGTGAAAGAGGTGTTTTACGGTGGTCTGGGCGTGTTGAGAGGATGATGAAGCAAATATATGAAGGTAGAGTGTGTGGATTAAAAGGAAGGGGTAGACCATGTAAGACGTAGTTAATGTTGTAGATGAATGTGTGAAAAAGAGAAACATTACTAGTTGTAATAATAAAAGAGCTTGTATGACTCAATGTATGGAAGTTGAAGGAAGTAAACAAGGATGAGGAAGTTTGTGAGGATGTAGCATTGAGCTATTTGCACAGTTTCTTGCCTACCCCGTAAGGGAAAGGCTTGTAAGTTTGTTCAGTCTTAAAATCATCTATCCATCCTTATTTTTCAAACACTTATGATGAATTCTAAGACTCGAATTTGAGAAAACTTGTGTTTGAACAATATGCTGGGAATTGTGTTTGTGTCCCAGGCTGTGCGCTTGGAAGCCGAGTCCAACCTCCCAGAGGAGCCCCAGAAAGCTGCGGAGACGGAATCACCAAAATACGCTTCAGGCTACCAAAGGAGGAGACGGTGGTCCGACGTTTCCACTTCACTACTCCTCTAAAGGTCTGTTCACACTGTCTGGTCACACATCCTCTAAAGGTCTGTTCACACTGTCTGGTCACCACTCCTCTAAAGGTCTGTTCACACTGTCTGGTCACCACTCCTCTAAAGGTCTGTTCACACTGTCTGGTCACCACTCCTCTAAAGGTCTGTTCACACTGTCTGGTCACCACTCCTCTAAAGGTCTGTTCACACTGTCTGGTCACCACTCCTCTAAAGGTCTGTTCACACTGTCTGGTCACCACTCCTCTAAAGGTCTGTTCACACTGTCTGGTCACCACTCCTCTAAAGGTCTGTTCACACTGTCTGGTCACCACTCCTCTAAAGGTCTGTTCACATTGTCTGGTCACCACTCCTCTAAAGGTCTGTTCACACTGTCTGGTCACCACTCCTCTAAAGGTCTGTTCACACTGTCTGGTCACCACTCCTCTCTCCACTCCCCACCCCATAAGAGACATTGAAATATCGCCATCTTGTTCCAGGTTCTTCTCAACTTCCTGATTGTGAAGGGGTTCCCTCCGAAAGAGTACAAAGTGTTCAGCGGCTGGCCCAGGAAAGATGTGAGTCCTATCAGAGGATGTGTGAGGAGGGTAGAATTCAGAGCATTTGTACCCGGGTAATGAAGGACGCAGAATAAAGCCTGTGAAGTGAATCAGCGGATAGGTACATTAGGAGGAACGAGGATGGGTACATTAGGAGGAACGAGGATGGGTACATTAGGAGGAACGAGGATAGTTACATTAGGAGGAATGAGGATGGGTACATTAGGAGGAACGAGGATGGGTAGGAGGAGGAGTGGAGGAAGAACCACTCCACCACGGGATAGAGAAGGTGAAGTGAGGAGAATTAGACAGGGTTGTGTTCCAATTAGACTCGGCCATTGACTGGAAGGAGAGAGGGGAAATATCACACCTTAGCCTGTGTGTCCCCCAGATTTATAACTAATATTAATACTCACAATTTTGAATACCAGAACTTTCACTCACTTTGAATACGAGTCTTGTAATTAATTACGAACATAACAGGAAATAGTAACTGAATACTTGCTTCTGTGGCATCTCAGCTGGCAAGTTGGTAACACTGCTCTCTTGTTTCCAGCTTACGACGCTAGACCCCAACGCGACGCTACAAGATCTGCGGCTGTGTCCCCAAGAAACTGTGATTTTAGAAGAACGATAATACTTCTCTTTGCTCTGGAGAAATGTAAAATGTAAAAACAACCCCTTTTTGTATATTTTGGGAAGGGGTGGGGCTTTATATTCCTCCCTAACACAAAAACTAAATAATATTAAGGTTTTAAAATATATTGAGAACATTTTAATGTCTCCTTGTTTGTTTGTTTGTTTTTCCAAATCTTATTCAAGTTTGCGGGTAATGTTAATGATACGTGAGTGAATCTGTACAACTTGTAAAACTTGGTTCTCTAAAAGTGGGGGATTTTATTTATAAAAATTGACTTTTAAGCTAAAAAAAATAGAGATCAAAGTTGAGAAATAATTGATAAAAGTGAGATTAACGGTTCTCTCAAAATTACAAATTTTGTTATCTTCTTTTCATGGAGTACCCCTACTGTTGTGATAATATCTTACAGCCCCCCCCCCCCCCCCATGATCCAGTTTATCTTGACCCCAGAAGTTGTGACTCGACTTGTTTTGTGTGCACGCGCAACTTCGTGGCTTGGCTGTGGACTTGACTGTATCTCGTCAGGAGATGCACATAACATTTTGGAAGTGAATGTCCTAGGTTGGATCTAATATTTAACAAAGTGTAATATCATGTATTCATCTCCATTTTTTTTTTCTTTTTTTTTTTCTATATTTATATATGTTTAATGTATAAATTAGTCTAATAAACATTTTCACTACAGAAACAATTTGTTAAGTGGAAATTATTTCAGGCCCGTTAGAAGAGGGGGGGGTTAATATCTCCACTACTAGTATAGATGTAATATTTTTTTCCCTTTTTTTTTAAATATATAAAAGTATTAAGCTATGGTGACCTGGTGGTCTAGGGGTAAGGGTGTTGCTGGGGGGTTCAATCCTCGGTCCCGGCTACAGATTTATCTGATTACCAAACCCTTCCTTCACTCTGACAAGACAATCCCCTTTTGAATGTGAGGAATGCCAGGCTCCACCGTGGTTCGGATTCCACGTTAAACTGTAGGTCCTCATTTCATTCACAATCACCCTACCATTACACATTAGCGTAAGTGCGTATAACCCGAATGGGTAGTAAGACGCGGTGATAATAATAATAATATTAAGCTATTTATAATTTCTTTTCTCTTTGTTTTTTTTTTTTCAGACAGGATTAATGGAAAGTGGACTGTGGCCTGAAAAACTGTTACCCCTTAATAAAACTCCTCTAAGAGGCCCTGCAAACTTTCATTTGTTAGTCTAATATCAGTTCCCCATTTGATTAGAGATGACTTCAATTTAATGGTAATCCTGTGTTGTCAAGTTGTCAGTTTATTTGTTGTTAAGGTTTCTGCATAGTTATATTAATTAGCTCGGATTCTCCAACTAACATAGCGATGGTTTATTAAATTTAATGAAGCAAGAGCTTTGAATGACTGGTTAAATAATGTAATCAACAAACTGTATAGATATACATAATATAATAAATTATTTCCGCCCAGTTCCGTCTTTGGTCGAATCTAGTGTTCACAACGCATTGAGCAAGTTGTTGCGTTCATGAGGGGTTGTTTTATATTTGGTATGAAGGTTCAGGAAAGGTGGATAGAAACAGATAAAAGGGACGAACACAGTTCACACTTTACACTGCTGACACTGGACAAGTCTCGTCAAGAAAATCGATCGTTATCACCCAATCCCCGACCTAGGTTTCATTCTATCGGAACTCGTCAGGAGGGAGTGGAAATGAGACTTCCTGAGAAAGGAAATTTGTGAATAATGATAGAGCACTTAGATGTGAAGATGTTTGTCAAGTTCTTGGGATCACGTTCCGCAGTATACCTGGCATCTCGCACCTGACAGGTATATGATGTCAACATATGTTTAACTCGACAAGTTTAAATTAAACAGATATTTCTGGAATCTTTTCCTTTAAAGGGGGAAAAAAAACTTCTGAACTCTGTGTGGTCTTAAAAAACATTTTTACTTCTATTTCGATGTAGTTTTAGTTAAGAACGTTGTTTAATTGACAACTATTTCCATTAGGTATATGCAGTGCACCCCTATTTAAGGGTTGAGCAGACTTTTAAGTATTTTAGTTGAACGATTTGCCCCTATATGAGAAAGCGTTCTGATACTTGTGAAATTTTATAACAACAGCTATTCACATTTATAAGATTTTATTTCTGGACAATGGCTTTACATGTCAAAGTTTCCAAATTGTTTCAAAACTGACGTGTCATTGTTTATTACGCCGTAAGATTTCGAGAGACGTGATTCATCGGAAATCCTATAAGAAATATTTCTGGTCAAGGGAATTTAAAATAAAATCTAATGATAGATTATGTGAATATAATTGAAGGTTAGTTTTTCTCTTAATTATTTCCACATTGGTTGACCAATGTTCGCAATAAAAAAGACTTCTGCTAGAAATCAATCCTATGTCTTTGATTTGTACTAAAGATGAGCAATATTAAGCTACGACTGGGATTGACAAAATATCGGTTGGCGTCTTGACGATATGGTGACCGACAGTTGCTGACAGTAGTGCTCTATGTCCTAAATTATCATGTTTTAATTTGAAAAAAGAGCCTCCACCTTTATATTTCAAATGTTGTATAAACCAAATAAGGGACTTAATTGTAGTATTTCAGATATAACATGTTCTGTCAATCTGTGAACATTTCTGACAACACTGTCACACTGCGACTACCAGTCACCGTCATGGCAATCACCGATATCAAGAAATCACGGACTAACCCATCCCTAATTTGCACCAGTGAATTTTCTAACGCTTTAGCTTTAGACATTGCTTATACCAAAAATGAAAAGTTTATTTTTTATGGTGGATGGTGCTTTAGAACTGATAAAAATAAAACACTATTTTCTCAAAACAGCAAATCACTACAGACATTCCTATTACCATTGATACTTGCAAGGAAATAAATCAAATTATAATATAATCATATTTAGGGATATTTAATATAAATTATATTTTTTAATATCCAGACATCTCACGAAAAAAAAAATCCAGACCAAGGTCCTAAAAGAGTTTTCTCCTAATTGTTTTCAAAATTCTCATCAGTATAATTGAAAATATAATTGATGTCATTGGTAGGCCTAACATATTTTCTTTAAGTTTTTTGTAGTTTTTTTCATTCAATAGATTATGAAAAATCTTCAGATAGTATATATTCATCAGACGCTGAAACGCATGAAAAATGGAATATAGCCTAAGACACTGATATGTCTCTTGTTATAACTTTTATTTTTCATATCAATAAAATCCTTCGATATTTGATTTAAAATAAAAGGACTCGGGTTAATATATTATTTTTGAACTCTACAAAAATAATCTCACAGAAGGCAGATCTCGTTTTAATATGTTACAGGAAGTAGTAAACCCGCATTGGTGGTCACGCAGGGACCATGACGGGCTCGTCTATTGTGGTTTGGTGGTGATAAAAATGTCGGGGTTCTAATCCTGGCCCAGTGTGCCGTAAGGGGGTTCTTTAACAGTTTCCTACTTTCCTTCTATACATATGCGGGTACATTAAATATTATATTTACCTTTATCATCCTAACTTTATTAGCCTGACTGAGAAGGTGATAGAAGAAAGTTATAACAACTCTGTGCATTTAAGCTTACACACAATTGCATGGTTCAATTATATAGTAAAAAAATTATATTTAATTAATTGATTTTAAAACTTAATGGTAAGTCTAACAGGAATATGAACTGTGGTAAAAAAAATATATGATGTATATTTACATTAAAACGTGAAGCTGTATGAAGTTAAACATTCTCATGCTGGAGAAAATGGCAACAAAACTGGAGGAGTCCTTGGTACTGTCATATTGTGTGAGGGGGAACATCTTCCGACAAATACACAATAGATTATACAGGGTGAGGAGGTAAATACTAGTTCTCTGGCCATTGAACATCAAATATGTGTGGTCAAGTAAAATACATTTATCACCATCCTCCCCTAATGTCACTAGATCACTCGCTTGAGTCTCGAACCTATGAACCGTCTGCCACTCGAAGTATTGGTTGACCTTATAGGGTCGAGGCTTCAAGCCAGTTATTAATTAGGCTAAGTGTGACTTTTTGAGTTGGAAGAATAGGGGGTTTAATAAAATAAATAATATCCTCTACATTGAGATAGCTAGGTTCAGTACAGACGTTTATCTTCCCAGCTTGTCATTCATTAATTTCAGACTAAACATAACGTCCTATCCCTCTTTTCTTACTAAACATACATGTCTACTGCTCGAGATGTTGCTGTTTATCTGATGAATCACAATACCTCGTAATACAGAAGTGAAGGTTGAGCTACAATATTCATGGAATTTAAGTATAATTCCACTGATCCAGGACAAGTTTATACAAGAAGATATATTGATGGAAAAACACACATTTGAACTCCTAATACCTGCCATAGCAGCTGTTTAACTACCCAATACCTGTACTTACACCGATAAAGTCCCTATAAATAGCAAGAAAATTCAAGATTTATCAAAGCTTGTGTGTTACATTCCCGAAGAACACAAACCTTTTTATAAAGGGGTCCTTTTCTTGAATGGTATACTGTCACTAAAGACTTAGATAAGTAAAAAAAACCCAGTATAGGCCCTATAATTTTTGTTACTCATCTAAGTTTTTAATTTTTGTAATGTTGTAATTATATTAAAATTGTTTTCGAGTTAAGAATAGCATCTAGGAACAACTCTATTTACATTTTACTAATTATGACAATTTTTTTTTAATGCTCATTTTTAAAAAACTAATAGAATTATACAACTAATGTATCAAACGACCAAATATATATCAGATGTTGAATTGAAACAGTTTTTTGTTTCTCCTGACAAATTTGAATGTGTTATTAAACCCTTTACTTATTGATCGACTCATTTGTTGTGAGCTATTATTTTTATTCACTAGTTACTACATTCAGGATAAAATAACTACTGTATAACAATAAAATGTAAACTCTGATCTTCAAACCTCTCTTCAGAATTTAAATTGCGCGCGCGCGCTATTCAGCAACGATACTACCGCCATTGGGCTTCAATGTTAGATCAGTGAAACTAAAGAGTAGCAAGACACGTATATCTTAGGCCGGTATGCAAGAACGATGTTGGAGTAGGAGTAAAGGAGGAGTAAAGGCGGAGTCAGCTACTCTTGAGTAAGGAATCCGTGTCGTGCTAGAACGTCTGGCTTGAGTTACTCAAGGTCACGTGATGAAATATTACACAGAAGTACCACATCTCCAGGGGAAATAAAATTCACTAGATCCACCGCCTTCTAAAGTGTCGATTTTGCTTGTAAAGTTTGATAGCCTGCTTAAATATGTCCTCTTGTTGATAAACACATCGTAATTAATTAATAGCGTGTGGTGAAGTGAGAAAGAGAAATGGTATTTATTAGAATTAAATAGGTAGTTTCCAACTGTCAAATGAAAAAAAAAATTGATGTTAGGACCATCGCAGCCAAGAAGAAAGCGTGGGAACAAATTAATAGAATTTTAAATCTTCCAGTAACCTCCAAAAGGTGAGTTTATTTTTATCTTATATTATTTTCACTTTAATACTTTATATAAAATCACGTATATTGTTTGAGTAATTGGATCGTCTATAGAAATAAACACAAGTAAAGTAAAATCTTTAAACGTGTTTCTTATTGATGGTAAACACAAACGTCAACGTAACAAAAAATTATTTGTAGGCCTATGCTATTAATTTGCGTAGGCCCTAGCGTTGATAAGTTTTATTCCCTTTCTCTGTAGGCCTAGCGTTTATTTTTGCATAGTATAAGTCGAAACAAAAGTTTTGAAATTCTAAGAACGAGTGGAATTTATATATTATTGAACTAACCTAATCTTTACTCCTAACTTTATGTATTTTGTATACTGGTAGGTCTTAGTAGGCCTGATTTAGCACTTTAGACCAGTACTATCTTAGGCTAGTTAACCTTCAATATAATATTTTTGTACAAGGTCTAGGCCTAGTCACAAAGTAAACATAGTAACTAAACTAACAATGTCATCCTCATAAATAGAAAAATATTACAACATACACATATACAGTATTACCTTGAAGTTTATAGAGACAACAAATTTCATAAAATGCTTCACTGATTATTAGAACCAGTATATTAATATAGCCAGCTGTATAGTGGGAACTTTCATTAATATAGGCCTTTATAATAATTTATAATAACCATTAGTAATCTTTTCTTGTTTGATAACAAAGACACCTCAAGTTGACCTAGTTGGAACTGTGTTTATATTATATTGTGAATCATTTTAGAACTCTGGTTCACCTGCACAAACATTGGGACATTGTCAAATCAAGAAGGAAGAGGCAACTAGTCGAAGAGACAGTGGAACTGATGAGCACTGGACGAGGGCCCTACAATTCTCACAAGCCATCATGTCCCAGGGTCGAGGTGGTAGCCCCCCCATAACTGCTGCTCTGAGGTCTACAGGTTACACCGTTGCTGTTAATACCATTATGGAGTATCTCGATACAACAGGTAGGCTATGTGAGATATTACAACTATAAGGTTCATATTTACAAAGAGATGCACACACAGAAACAGATTTTATAAGTTTATTTATATTCATAGATATAATTTGGACTGAGAAGGGTAGGCCTACTATTTACTTTTTAATAAACAAAATATTGATATACATACAAAATAGGTGTAAGTTTCATGATAGTATACAGAAAATTAACAATTGTTTACAAAATTAATTACATGATTGTCATAAACATGCTAACTCCTGAAAAACGACTTTGTTGACTTTAATCTGAATGGACATGTCTAGTATTGGTGGATGGAGTCTTTAAGAGCAAATAATGCACACTTGTCGATAAGTTAGGCCTGTCCTTTGAATCTTGTTTTAGTTACCGTACATAACATATGTGTCCTTATAGTGAGTGTTAGGTTTAAGATGTAGGTATGTGTTTACAAATTATAATGTGCAATATCAATCAAACTTGCATCTGTTGACCTGCAATGCTTTGAATGTTAAATTACATTTTCAAAAGCTTATTTGAAAATGTAATCTAAATGGTTTTAATTAAAAGCAATTTGATGATTATGTGCATTGACACCCTAATTTAGTATTCTAGTAAAAAGGACTTGCAGAAAACAAGCCATTGAAACATTTATCTGTGCAATATACAATGGTAAGAATGTTAATTTATTAGAGTTATTCTTTGATATTATTGGAAGTAGCAGCTGAAGGTCACATGACTTGACATCTGACTTATGAAAGCTGTTTTAATAACATCTAAAATTTAATAAAACCTCCCCATTTAAACATACTAGCTATGCTTGTTTTGTTCATACTATCCTTTATTTTCCAGATTTCCCAACTACAATCAGTGTCAGTTTGTCGCTGCCATTTCTTACACCAGTGCTTCAAGTCTCGGTCAGCCTTTTCACATCACCTGCATCCCTCTTGGGGACCCCAGACCTTTAAATTTGACTATTATATGTAAAATAGTTGACAAAACATTCAAAACAATTATCATATTTCCACATTTATTGTTAACACTATTATTATCTTTATATCTGCATTCAAGTGAATCAATTTTCTTTTTGATGAACTAGAAAGTGTTTAATTTAGAGTGAGCTCTGATAGATGAACATTAGGTTGTTACTCCGTAGTTAGACCTAAGGTTAGGAATCTTTGTTGATTACTTTTGACATTTTTGTGATGGATCTATTTCTCTTGAATAATAAATACCGTAACCTGATTATTTTTTTTTACCAAGAAAGCAGGCCTATAAACAAAAACATCATATTCACTTTTTTGAAAACACTTTTGTTTACTATGTTTAATGTTCCGATCGATAACTAACCTTTATATCTTTATATAGACCTGTTATAGCTAGGTAGTTTATATTAATTTTACATAGTAAATTACTGTTTATTAATATTTTATACATTTAACTTGCTATTATGTCTCAAATTATGAAACATAAAATTATAGGACTTAAGAATTGAGCCTAGATGTTTCGGCTATAAAATTTATAAAACTACCAACATTTTTCCATTTGTTAAAAACATTATTCATATTAGGGTTATTTTCAAGTGATGTGTAGTAAAATTACAATTTCCAATATCCATTGTGTCGAGATCGTTCACCCTGCATTAACCTATAAAATGTAAATATATCTACATTCTTATGTTATAAAGTGATTACGGAACTTTTCACTTCCGCTCTGGAGGGTCTCTGGGGTACTTGATTTCCTGTTTTTATGTTAACCACTTATGTTGTTGCTAAGGACTGCAGGTATCTTAATTCAGTATCGCAAATTAAATTTTGACAATTTATATATATTTTTTTTGTCTGGCCAATCTCTAGTGTTAATCTTTTAAAATAAACTGACTGTGAAAAAATTATTATAATTATTTCCATTCCTTAGCATGGTGGTTTATTATTTTTCATCCCAAGGTCCAAATTTGAGCATCTGTTTGCACCACAAGCCGAAGATATATCCAGTAGTTTGTCTTAATAATATAGGCTCGCAAACAACACTCAGAAATTATTTTTAATATTATATTAAATAGATTATATTTGGAAGAAGGTAAAGAAAAGGTAGATAGAAACATAAAAAAGGGACGAGTTATATTATAGTTATTAGAGTTATATTATATAAATTGTAATTTTGTCTGGAGAATCTGTCCAATTATGTCATAGATAAAATATTTTATGAAATTTCAATCACTTTCACTGAACTTAGCATTATTAAATAATATATTATACCGATTTTTATCAATAAAATAAATGCATAACGAGATGCAGCCATGAGCTTTTCTAAATAAATGTTATTTGAATCATCAGGCCTTCTTCCAATATTTGCCTGGTAAGTATTAAAGTAAGTGGGAATTTAATAGTGTATAAGGCCAAATTATTTTGGTTTGTTTACGTTTCTATTATATTGAATTGAACTTCTAAAATATTGCATACAACATATTCAATAAATGTGTTACAAATCATATAACATGATCAACACTAAACCCACCTCGGTGGTGTAGTTGGCTAACACGCTACTTTTGTGTTGAGCTAGACCACAGAGGATAGGAAGAGTTGAGGTTCGAATCTCGGTCGAGTGAACTGAGGTGAATTTTCCTAAATAGTTTTTCACTCTCCCTCCACACAAGTGTGGGTTCACTTCCTCTAAATTCAACCTTTCATATTCCCAACACATTACCTAGTGTAATTAGTATTTAGGCGTACAACCCGAATGGGTAGTAAGATGTAGTCCTAAAAAAAATCTCTAATACATTATTATTATTACTATGGTACTTTGGTGTCAACGTGCTTGGTTACAGTACCTGTAATCTGAGGCAGGAAAACATCCAGGTTTACAACTCCAGTAACAGTAAAAGAAAATTAAAATAGTCAATTTCAAAATTATTTATTAGCCCTCACTGGCAAGGACCACAATCATCATGGTTTTTAACACACAATATTTATAATATAAACATGATATTATGTTCTCTCTAACGATCAGTGTCAGAGCAGCTTGTATTATGTTTTGTCATGCTTGGCACAGAGTGTATCATGGCCCGCCAGTACAGTCTGTGTAAAGTTTGTGTATTGATATTGTACAAGTATAAACACTAAAATAAATAATTCACTTTTGTGGCCACATGGTCTAAAATATCAAACTCACAAAAAAACTAGACTGCTGAAGATAGGGAGATCATGGTTTGAATCCCAGGCAAGTCTAACGAGGGGGGTCTTTTGTAAATGGTTTTTTTCCCTTTTTCCTTGCAAATGTGTATACACTATTTAATCCAAACTTCCTCATCCCAGAAACAGTGTGATCAGTATGTATGCATATAACCTGACCAGATAGTACGACAGTGCTAAATCGACAAGATTGTGTATATGATCGGTGATAAAGATCGTACAACTAATTGTGTGTGGATTTCTTATTAGTAAGTTTAAAATGTAAGAATTTAGAGTTGAATTTACGTAACAATACATCCACCTTAGCATAAAGGGATTAAAAATCTACTCTGCTGAGTAGAACGAAAATAATAGTTTCCTCTCTCTCCTTGGGACATACATTTAGCATCAAAATGAGCAGTGATAACCTGCTAGTTTCCACCATTCTCCATTTCATTAGAGGTCTGTAAGGTCAAGATAATGGATGTCCACATTTGGTACGTGTGTTGATACAAGAAGTCTGTTTCTAACGGAACATGAAACCAGCTATATATAGTAACATTACCGATGTTTTGATTCGCCCGCCACAATGATTTTAATAAGGTTCCAACTGTAATAGTCCATGTGGTGAAGCCCAGACTCTCAGATGGACCCCCGGGGCTCTGGACAGGGATGTGGGTGCAGCCTCTTCGATATGAAACTCCAGGGAAGTTGGCCTAGTCATAGAACAGCATTCGCACAGCTCCCAGTTCAGCTTCTGTGGTGGGAAACCACACCACATGTTGCATGTTTTGGGCCAACCAAATTGATATTTTCTTAACAACACGCGATACCGTTGACTGGTCAACATTGTAGGCCTACATTTCTCCGCCAACAACCTAAAAATGGAAGAACAAAGTTACTAGCCAATTTTAAAAAATTATAAGAATAGATATGTCTGTAGTCCGACCTAGGCCTACTGTGATTTTTTTAGAGGTAAGGTTATTTTGGATTTTATATATATACAAAAAATCAATATTAAATGTCAACCAAAATCCCAATAGCTACTGTATGTCACAAAACAATCAATTAGCCTATTTGCTTCAATTACATAATTAAAAACAATGGAAGAAATATGTTGTCAGTAAATAATACAAGTCCTAATATTAATTAAACTTATATACTGATGCTAAATTAATCTTAACTAACACATTACAAAAACAAACATGAAAATTTATTAATGTATTCAATCCAAAAATTTAAATTAGTTGTTCATTCTTAAAAAAAAAAGTTAATAACAATGTTTTTTGTAAGTTTAGTAATAATAAATAATATAACCTTAAAAAAAAGTATATTTATAATTTGGTATTAACTTACTTGTAAGCATTCCGTGGCATTAAACTGAAGGGTGGTCAACATTTGTTGTAAATGAATCAGTGGAAGTCATCGTTGTGTTTCGGGATTGTCAATTTCCAACGTAGGGAAGATATCTTGCCATACAACTTCCTTCTAAAATAGAAAATATTTTACGAAATTGTTCGTCAGAATAAGCTTAACAGGTATCCTGGAAATCCCTAACATGCCTCCGTTAAATCACAACAACTTTATTAGCCTCTTCTTCAAAATAGTCGTCGATAACGTCTAAATACGTGACAATCCGGTAGTCATGTAGCGCCATATTTTCTTGACAACACAAAACAAATAACAGATGTTTGACATCTCTATTGCTCATGCGCGCCGCGCTGGGGTAGCCCTGTGTATAAGGGATAGGAGTAAACCTATGTATAAGGGATAGGAGTAAAGCTGAAGGCTGGTCGGGACCAACCTTTGGAATTACTCAAGCACTCGCCCGCGCGCTTGAGAATTACTCAAGAGCGCGCACGCGCGCTCGTCCTTGCAAGCAAATCAACCGTCCTCCGCCTTTACTCCTACTCGTTCTTGCATACGGGCCTTAGGCCGGTATGCAAGAACGATGTTGGAGTAGGAGTAAAGGAGGAGTAAAGGCGGAGTCAGCTACTCTTGAGGAAGGAATCCGTGTCGTGCTAGAACGTCTGGCTTGAGTTACTCAAGGTCACGTGATGAAATATTACACAGAAGTACCACATCTCCAGGGGAAATAAAATTCACTAGATCCACCACCTTCTAAAGTGTCGATTTTGCTTGTAAAGTTTGATAGCCTGCTTAAATATGTCCTCTTGTTGATAAACACATCGTAATTAATTAAGAGCGTGTGGTGAAGTGAGAAAGAGAAATGGTATTTATTAGAATTAAATAGGTAGTTTCCAACTGTCAAATGAAAAAAAAAATTGATGTTAGGACCATCGCAGCCAAGAAGAAAGCGTGGGAACAAATTAATAGAATTTTAAATCTTCCAGTAACCTCCAAAAGGTGAGTTTATTTTTATCTTATATTATTTTCACTTTAATACTTTATATAAAATCACGTATATTGTTTGAGTAATTGGATCGTCTATAGAAATAAACACAAGTAAAGTAAAATCTTTAAACGTGTTTCTTATTGATGGTAAACACAAACGTCAACGTAACAAAAAATTATTTGTAGGCCTATGCTATTAATTTGCGTAGGCCCTAGCGTTGATAAGTTTTATTCCCTTTCTCTGTAGGCCTAGCGTTTATTTTTGCATAGTATAAGTCGAAACAAAAGTTTTGAAATTCTAAGAACGAGTGGAATTTATATATTATTGAACTAACCTAATCTTTACTCCTAACTTTATGTATTTTGTATACTGGTAGGTCTTAGTAGGCCTGATTTAGCACTTTAGACCAGTACTATCTTAGGCTAGTTAACCTTCAATATAATATTTTTGTACAAGGTCTAGGCCTAGTCACAAAGTAAACATAGTAACTAAACTAACAATGTCATCCTCATAAATAGAAAAATATTACAACATACACATATACAGTATTACCTTGAAGTTTATAGAGACAACAAATTTCATAAAATGCTTCACTGATTATTAGAACCAGTATATTAATATAGCCAGCTGTATAGTGGGAACTTTCATTAATATAGGCCTTTATAATAATTTATAATAACCATTAGTAATCTTTTCTTGTTTGATAACAAAGACACCTCAAGTTGACCTAGTTGGAACTGTATTTATATTATATTGTGAATCATTTTAGAACTCTGGTTCACCTGCACAAACATTGGGACATTGTCAAATCAAGAAGGAAGAGGCAACTAGTTGAAGAGACAGTGGAACTGATGAGCACTGGACGAGGGCCCTACAATTCTCACAAGCCATCATGTCCCAGGGTCGAGGTGGTAGCCCCCCATAACTGCTGCTCTGAGGTCTACAGGTTACACCGTTGCTGTCAATACCATTATGGAGTATCTCGATACAACAGGTAGGCTATGTGAGATATTACAACTATAAGGTTCATATTTACAGAGAGATGCACACACAGAAACAGATTTTATAAGTTTATTTATATTCATAGATATAATTTGGACTGAGAAGGGTAGGCCTACTATTTACTTTTTAATAAACAAAATATTGATATACATACAAAATAGGTGTAAGTTTCATGATAGTATACAGAAAATTAACAATTGTTTACAAAATTAATTACATGATTGTCATAAACATGCTAACTCCTGAAAAACGACTTTGTTGACTTTAATCTGAATGGACATGTCTAGTATTGGTGGATGGAGTCTTTAAGAGCAAATAATGCACACTTGTCGATAAGTTAGGCCTGTCCTTTGAATCTTGTTTTAGTTACCGTACATAACATATGTGTCCTTATAGTGAGTGTTAGGTTTAAGATGTAGGTATGTGTTTACAAATTATAATGTGCAATATCAATCAAACTTGCATCTGTTGACCTGCAATGCTTTGAATGTTAAATTACATTTTCAAAAGCTTATTTGAAAATGTAATCTAAATGGTTTTAATTAAAAGCAATTTGATGATTATGTGCATTGACACCCTAATTTAGTATTCTAGTAAAAAGGACTTGCAGAAAACAAGCCATTGAAACATTTATCTGTGCAATATACAATGGTAAGAATGTTAATTTATTAGAGTTATTCTTTGATATTATTGGAAGTAGCAGCTGAAGGTCACATGACTTGACATCTGACTTATGAAAGCTGTTTTAATAACATCTAAAATTTAATAAAACCTCCCCATTTAAACATACTAGCTATGCTTGTTTTGTTCATACTATCCTTTATTTTTCAGATTTCCCAACTACAAGCAGTGTCAGTTTGTCGCTGCCATTTCTTACACCAGTGCTTCAAGTCTCGGTCAGCCTTTTCACATCACCTGCATCCCTCTTGGGGACCCCAGACCTTTAAATTTGACTATTATATGTAAAATAGTTGACAAAACATTCAAAACAATTATCATATTTCCACATTTATTGTTAACACTATTATTATCTTTATATCTGCATTCAAGTGAATCAATTTTCTTTTTGATGAACTAGAAAGTGTTTAATTTAGAGTGAGCTCTGATAGATGAACATTAGGTTGTTGCTCCGTAGTTAGACCTAAGGTTAGGAATCTTTGTTGATTACTTTTGACATTTTTGTGATGGATCTATTTCTCTTGAATAATAAATACCGTAACCTGATTATTTTTTTTTACCAAGAAAGCAGGCCTATAAACAAAAACATCATATTCAATTTTTTTTAAACACTTTTGTTTACTATGTTTAATGTTCCGATTGATAACTAACCTTTATATCTTTATATAGACCTGTTATAGCTAGGTAGTTTATATTAATTTTACATAGTAAATTACTGTTTATTAATATTTTATACATTTAACTTGCTATTATGTCTCAAATTATGAAACATAAAATTATAGGACTTAAGAATTGAGCCTAGATGTTTCGGCTATAGAATTTATAAAACCACCAAACATTTTCCCATTTGTTAAAAACATTATTCATATTAGGGTTATTTTCAAGTGATGTGTAGTAAAATTACAATTTCCAATATCCATTGTGTCGAGATCGTTCACCCTACATTAACCTATAAAATGTAAATATATCTACATTCTTATGTTATAAAGTGATTAGGGAACTTTTCACTTCCACTCTGGAGGGTCTCTGGGGTACTTGATTTCCTGTTTTTATGTTAACCACTTATGTTGTTGCTAAGGACTGCAGGTATCTTAATTCAGCATTGCAAATTAAATTTTGACAATTTATATATATTTTTTTTTGTCTGGCCAATCTCTAGTGTTTATCTTTTAAAATAAACTGACTGTGAAAAAATGATTATAATTATTTCCATTCCTTAGCAGGGTGGTTTATTATTTTTCATCCCAAGGTCCAAATTTGAGCATCTGTTTGCACCACAAGCCGAAGATATATCCAGTAGTTTGTCTTAATAATATAGGCTCGCAAACAACACTCAGAAATTATTTTTAATATTATATTAAATAGATTATATTTGGAAGAAGGTAAAGAAAAGGTAGATAGAAACATAAAAAAGGGACGAGTTATATTATAGTTATTAGAGTTATATTATATAAATTGTAATTTTGTCTGGAGAATCTGTCCAATTATGTCATAGATAAAATATTTTATGAAATTTCAATCACTTTCACTGAACTTAGCATTATTAAATAATATATTATACCGATTTTTATCAATAAAATAAATGCATAACGAGATGCAGCCATGAGCTTTTCTAAATAAATGTTATTTGAATCATCAGGCCTTCTTCCAATATTTGCCTGGTAAGTATTAAAGTAAGTGGGAACTTAATAGTGTATAAGGCCAAATTATTTTGGTTTGTTTACGTTTCTATTATATTGAATTGAACTTCTAAAATATTGCATACAACATATTCAATAAATGTGTTACAAATCATATAACATGATCAACACTAAACCCACCTCGGTGGTGTAGTTGGCTAACACGCTACTTTTGTGTTGAGCTAGACCACAGAGGATAGGAAGAGTTGAGGTTCGAATCTCGGTCGAGTGAACTGAGGTGAATTTTCCTAAATAGTTTTTCACTCTCCCTCCACACAAGTGTGGGTTCACTTCCTCTAAATTCAACCTTTCATATTCCCAACACATTACCTAGTGTAATTAGTATTTAGGCGTACAACCCGAATGGGTAGTAAGATGTAGTCCTAAAAAAAATCTCTAATACATTATTATTATTACTATGGTACTTTGGTGTCAACGTGCTTGGTTACAGTACCTGTAATCTGAGGCAGGAAAACATCCAGGTTTACAACTCCAGTAACAGTAAAAGAAAATTAAAATAGTCAATTTCAAAATTATTTATTAGCCCTCACTGGCAAGGACCACAATCATCATGGTTTTTAACACACAATATTTATAATATAAACATGATATTATGTTCTCTCTAACGATCAGTGTCAGAGCAGCTTGTATTATGTTTTGTCATGCTTGGCACAGAGTGTATCATGGCCCGCCAGTACAGTCTGTGTAAAGTTTGTGTCTTGATATTGTACAAGTATAAACACTAAAATAAATAATTCACTTTTGTGGCCACATGGTCTAAAATATCAAACTCACAAAAAAACTAGACTGCTGAAGATAGGGAGATCATGGTTTGAATCCCAGGCAAGTCTAACGAGGGTGGTCTTTTGTAAATGGTTTTTTTCCCTTTTTCCTTGCAAATGTGTATACACTATTTAATCCAAACTTCCTCATCCCAGAAACAGTGTGATCAGTATGTATGCATATAACCTGACCAGATAGTACGACAGTGCTAAATCGACAAGATTGTGTATATGATCGGTGATAAAGATCGTACAACTAATTGTGTGTGGATTTCTTATTAGTAAGTTTAAAATGTAAGAATTTAGAGTTGAATTTACGTAACAATACATCCACCTTAGCATAAAGGGATTAAAAATCTACTCTGCTGAGTAGAACGAAAATAATAGTTTCCTCTCTCTCCTTGGGACATACATTTAGCATCAAAATGAGCAGTGATAACCTGCTAGTTTCCACCATTCTCCATTTCATTAGAGGTCTGTAAGGTCAAGATAATGGATGTCCACATTTGGTACGTGTGTTGATACAAGAAGTCTGTTCCTAACGGAACATGAAACCAGCTATATATAGTAACATTACCGATGTTTTGATTCGCCCGCCACAATGATTTTAATAAGGTTCCAACTGTAATAGTCCATGTGGTGAAGCCCAGACTCTCAGATGGACCCCCGGGGCTCTGGACAGGGATGTGGGTGCAGCCTCTTCGATATGAAACTCCAGGGAAGTTGGCCTAGTCATAGAACAGCATTCGCACAGCTCCCAGTTCAGCTTCTGTGGTGGGAAACCACACCACATGTTGCATGTTTTGGGCCAACCAAATTGATATTTTCTTAACAACACGCGATACCGTTGACTGGTCAACATTGTAGGCCTACATTTCTCCGCCAACAACCTAAAAATGGAAGAACAAAGTTACTAGCCAATTTTAAAAAATTATAAGAATAGATATGTCTGTAGTCCGACCTAGGCCTACTGTGATTTTTTTAGAGGTAAGGTTATTTTGGATTTTATATATATACAAAAAATCAATATTAAATGTCAACCAAAATCCCAATAGCTACTGTATGTCACAAAACAATCAATTAGCCTATTTGCTTCAATTACATAATTAAAAACAATGGAAGAAATATGTTGTCAGTAAATAATACAAGTCCTAATATTAATTAAACTTATATACTGATGCTAAATTAATCTTAACTAACACATTACAAAAACAAACATGAAAATTTATTAATGTATTCAATCCAAAAATTTAAATTAGTTGTTCATTCTTAAAAAAAAAGTTAATAACAATGTTTTTTGTAAGTTTAGTAATAATAAATAATATAACCTTAAAAAAAAGTATATTTATAATTTGGTATTAACTTACTTGTAAGCATTCCGTGGCATAAAACTGAAGGGTGGTCAACATTTGTTGTAAATGAATCAGTGGAAGTCATCGTTGTGTTTCGGGATTGTCAATTTCCAACGTAGGGAAATTATCTTGCCATACAACTTCCTTCTAAAATAGAAAATATTTTACGAAATTGTTCGTCAGAATAAGCTTAACAGGTATCCTGGAAATCCCTAAAATGCCTCCGTTAAATCACAAGAACTTTATTAGGCTCTTATTCAAAATAGTCGTCGATAACGTCTAAATACGTGACAATCCGGTGGTCATGTAGCGCCATATTTTCTTGACAACACAAAACAAAATAACAGATGTTTGACATCTCTATTGCTCATGCGCGCCGCGCTGGGGTAGCCCTGTGTATAAGGGATAGGAGTAAACCTATGTATAAGGGATAGGAGTAAAGCTGAAGGCTGGTCGGGACCAACCTTTGGAATTACTCAAGCACGCGCCCGCGCGCTTGAGAATTACTCAAGAGCGCGCATGCGCGCTCGTCCTTGCAAGCAAATCAACCGTCCTCCGCCTTTACTCCTACTCGTTCTTGCATACGGGCCTTAGACTCTGATTCAGTGATACACAAGGATTAAGATTTCAGAGTAATATTAGTACCAAAACAAATCATTGCATAATGCTCCTTTACGGGAGGAGACCCATGGAGGTGACACTAACCCTAGTGACGCCACTGAGCCTAGTCGATGTTTATTCACTCATGGTCGTTGCAACCCCCACCCATGCAATCTTGTCGGCCTACCCGCCAAGATGCTTTATGCTCAAAATTTCTAACTTTGAAAGACTCTTTACTCTCAATCTACCTTATTCTAAACTGATGAAATAAATAAAAGACAAAATTACTGAATGTCCTATCGATGAATACATTTATTGTCTTCTTATAATCCTTAAATAAGGCTCTACCACGCTCAGAGACGTTTCAACTCGCTATGTTTTATTCAGTGTGGACAATGCATCATACGATTGAGCAGGATATTTCTATGTGGATCTCACAAACACAAGTAAATTTGTTTGCAGACATTTGTATGTGGGTAGTGTTTATCAGTGCGGACTATGCCACATCTAAATTTGAGATTTACATCCCACACTAAGATGATCACCATAGAACATCTACTGACCAATCATCACCATAGAACATCTACTGGTCACTCGTCATCATAGAACATTTACTTATAACAGAGATTCCCAGCAAATAAAAACTCAACTAAGATAGTATGAGAAAACAAAATATTGTCAGTTTCTAGTGTCACAATTCCAAACCAATAAGATAATTATATAAAGAATTATTAAATACATGTTTTTAGCTAATCCAGTTATTCACAGTTTATAAAGTTTATAAATAAAAAAGCCAGTTAAAGAAATGAGATTACTATGAATGAGATTATTGAGATTAGTATGAATAAGAAGTGACTGAATATTATTCTAAGAGCTTATAATAAAATTAAGTGAAATCAGTTTATCTCAAATGATATTATATCCTACATACTGGTAGCTTTGAAAGGATTAGTAGTATCATTCAGAATTTCCCATAAATACGTGGCACACCAAAAAACAAAGAGTGTGTTTATTTTTCTCCAAACAATATCTTGATTGTCAAAGGAACATAAATTTAGAAGATAGATTTTCATAAGGTTAGCACTACTCTCAAAAGTTGGAGGGTTAAACTAAATTAGAGATAAAAAATATTCTTACATTTTAATTTCTATTAGGTTTTTAAAATAAATAAGAAAATTGTGTTAAATTTTATCTTAATACCTAGTTTAATTATTCAGAATCAACACATATTTAGCAAGCATTTACAATATCAAGAGAGTCACGTTTTAAAGATGCCGGATGTTTGTATTAAAGTGTAAAGTAAACTTACTTTTCTAAAATAAGATAAAGTTTCATTAAATAATGTTATTCCCTAAGAAAAATTTAGGTTTGTTTCAAATTTCACACTTTGTGCATATCTTAACTTGTTTTGATTTTCAAATTTATACTGAAAAAAATATTATAATAATCATAGACATTCAAAAGGAAAAACTAAATGAAAATGTTAATTTTTAATCATGTTGATACAATACAGATTTAACAGTAAAGTTATTTTAGATAAAATTATTGACTATTATTAAAAATAGCTTATTACCCATATACATATTATAAAAGTTTATTATACCCAAAAAAATTGAAGCTACACGAATTTGGTAAAAAGAGAGTTAAAATTTAGAATTAAATCACATCTTATATTTGTACGAAATTACTAGCTATAAAGTATTTCATTTAAAAAAGTGCCTTTGATTTATGATTTAATTTTTTTTAAACAGTCTAACACTAATATTATCCTAAACAAGCCATAGTAGGAACTAAAAAAATTATTTATCGTACTAAATAATTTATATGGCTCAGAACTGAGATAATTAAAGGAGCTTACATTTAATAAGAGGTTTACAAATTGTTACCAAAACATGGTATTAGCAAGTAAACATGGTGATTATTAAGACATGAAAATAAGTCAGAGGTGATATTTCTGAATAGTCACAAGACAATAATTTTAGGACTTATTGTGACTAGGTACATATTATATTTTTTCAACTTCAACCTAATCTTGTTATAGGTTTACAGAATTAAATGAGATATTTAATATATTTGGTATATAATGTATATTCAAGACACATTAAACACTAAACTACCCACTACAAAAATTGTTGATGACCATTCAACACTAAGAAAAACAAGTTTAACTAAAATATCAGTGTTTAACAAAATGAAGGCTACTAAGAAATGAGGATTCTATGTATTTTTCAAAGACAGTTCTGAATGCAAAGTTTATTAGACATATTCTTGACATTGTATTTACAATCAGGTTTCATAACTTGTCTAGTAGCTCTCTTCTAGGTCCGCGCTATTCCTCACATTCTTATCATCGTCCATACTTTCCCATTCCTGGAAACAAACACAATTATTATATAGGTTGAGACTCACAAATTAGGCTAGTCACAAACAGAGTACCAACAGCCACAAAGTGCGGTTAGTATGAAGCAAACTTAGACTTCTTAGACACTGCTGCAAGTTGTTAATATTGTTTATTTAAATATATAGTTGTGAACATCTCCATATTTCTAGTAATGGCGCAGGAACTATTGTACACACTGTCTACGCACTTACCTCTAAGAACTGCTCAATGGAAGGAGTGATGCATCTGGTGCAAGACACCACCGGTACACCATCACTGTCAAGGACACAATCACACTTCTGGCAGGACGACGGTTGGGCCGACCACACCAACCGACGAGTCCATACGTCCACAAACTTCTTGACAGTGCTGTACTTATAGCTAATGCTCTTAGATGGGAGCACCCGTTCTAGGTTAAATAACGTCCCGTTGGTCTCTAGGGCGAGCGGAGTGCAAAGATCTTTGGGCAGCGCGACCTAGAACACGTGTTAGAAGTAGTAGTTCATACATAGTATACACCGATTGCTGAAGTTGGCCTAACCTCTTTACATCTTCTAAAGGATCACTCAAAAAACATAGTATTCATAAATTGAATATTTTGAAATATATTTAACCAAACTAAAAGTATTCTGTTCATTATAATATTGGATGCTATTTTTGGTTATGACTTTATTATTGTCTAAAATAGAATCAAAAGTGTATTATTTCACAATTTATAATATATATATTTTTTATAATTGTAGAGAATGACGCATAAACAAAATAAATAGTTAATATCAAATAAATGTGGCTTCTGCCAGAATATTAGAGACGTGAGCATAAAATATTTTTCGTATGCTGTGTCTACTGGCTTTTTAATTGATTAGACTACCTTCTCGCATTCTTATTGGCTTATACGTTTAGTGTCATACACAACGGATAACATTATTCACTGTATGTCGATTATGGAAGAAAGTGTCTCAAATTCTTGCGCTATTATTTATACTAACAATTAATCATTTTTATGAAGCTAAATTAAATATTGAGACATTTAAAACAACACATTATTATTTTCACTCAACAAACATGGCAACTTTAAATTGTATTTAAAAAACCAACAAATTATTTTTAGTTTTAATAAAAAGTTACATTATTGAAAAGTTTGACTTCTAGAGTTGAATTTTATTATTATTATCACCGCGTCTTACTACCCGTTCTGGTCGTACGCACTTATGCTAATGTGTAATGGTAGGGTGATTGTGAGATGAAATGAAGGACCTACAGTTTAACGTGGAATCCGAACCACGGTGGAGGCCTGGCATTCCACACATTCACAAGTAGTGATTAACACACGTCTTGTCAGAGGTGAAGGAAGGGTTTGGCGATCAGATAAATCTGGTCCGGGACCCAGGATTGAACCTCGGACCCCAATCACAGAAGTCCGACACCTTACTCCGAAACCACCAGGTCACTGATTTGAATTTGGAATTGCATTTTGTAGAATTCACAGCTCTTGATTTTATTTGGACATGCAATCTCGATTTGTGTACAAATCTTTGTTGAATTCAGATTTATATTCGAAATCTCGTATCTTTGCGCAAGCTTGAATAAAAGAAACTGGTTATAAATGGTCACCTGTCTGAGCAGCGCCGCGCTAGGCTGCAAGTTCCGCAGGTTCTTCCCCGTGAACACCCCTCTCTGGTCAGCCCCGTAAACTTTCCCCTTGCTACTCTTGTCCACCCTGAGGGTGACTGCCCGGGGCTCCAGGAGGTGCAGGGTGATGTCTGTCTCAAGTAGCACATTGAGCAGCTCACTGTACCCCTCCGTCCCTTCTTCACAGTGGCCGCACTGGACCAGTACCACTGTCTTGGACACCCCTGCCCGCCAGGAAAGGTGTGTGGCCACCCACAGTGCTTCTAGCGCAGCGCTGGTGTTGCTGGTGTCCCGTGAGAACTCCAGGCTGAGATTGCAAGACCACAGATTACACCTATTAATATACTATCATATCATAGATTATATGCACCAAGACAACGCGGAAAGAAGTTGAATATCCAGATTATTAAATACAAAGGGAGGACAATATAATATAATTATATATGAAGAGAGTACTACACATTATATATATTAGCGAGGTCCATAGATTATAAATATACATGACAATAATGCCACAAATTAAATATTTATGTATTAAAAGATGATTAGGGATAAAGTATACTAAAAATTATTATGAGATGATAACAGATTATACATAGTATGTACTTTTTTTTAATAGCGATGCTCTCAAATTATATACTATTATAAGATATCCCAAATAAGTTATCCATAAAAAGAGGATCCCAGATCTTATTGTTAATGAAGAAAGGAATATAGATTCCGTGTAGGTACCTATATTATAAGATATTACAAAAGATTATAATACACAAACTAAGGTAAAAACACATTACATACATACATACATACATACATACATACATACACATACATACTCACCCACGGAAAGCCTTGTTCAAAGCCCTCGGTCCCAACCAAATCTCTCCGTCTACAGTGTAGGTTTGTGGCTGAGGGAATCTGTCTCCCCCGAACCCCACCACACTGTATCTGTTGTTGATCAGGCCTGCGAGATTCAGAGCTGAATCCAGCTTATCTGTCAGCTGAGTCAGTTGGAGCCCTTGGAGGCACGACGCCTGTTCCACTACCAGGACAATATCTGCCGAGTGTGGGCTGTTACCGTCGAAAACTTGGACCTCCCCCGGGGATATTGTAGATCCATCCGGAAGAGGGCAGTGACCTGAAATATAAGGTTCGTGTATTAGGAGGTGCTTTCATATATATATATATATATATATATATATATATATATATATATATATATATAATAACAGTTTTCTTGAATACATTTTCATGAAACTTCTAATATATATATATATAATATATATATATATATATATATATATATTAGAAGTTTCATGAAAATGTATTCAAGAAAACTGTTATATTAATAATTATATAGTAAAAATATTTACTGAATTAAATTCACTAAAATAATATTATTAAAACAAAAAATGTAACCCTTAGTTCAAAAAAATTAAGTAATTTGATGATGAGGTGTAACAAAATCCAAACATGATACCAATGAAAATATTTATGGTATATTTAAGAATCGCTTTGAAACTAGATAAATAGTTGATGGATGGCATAATCTATAAAAATAAGTATTAATCTTAAAGAAATAATACTGAAGGAACCAATTATATCTACGATTTAGTTTCCCATTAAGAATTCAGGGAGCACCTCTGACGTTAGTCAAGTTGATGGCCAGGTCTTAAAATCCAGCCTGTCTGTGGAGTACTTAACGTTCACTTCCTGAACTCACTGAATATATCAGCACATGACTAACACACTAACTTAAATCTTTAACAGACACAACACCCAGCCCCCAAGATGTGTGATTGGGAAATCTCCTTTCACCGATAATACTTGGCTCATGTCAGACTGTGGGGGGTGAAGGGGAGGAGGTTGGGGGACAGCTGGTTCTCACCACAGCCTTGAGGCATCGTCACTTCCATCCCTCTCTTGTTGCACTCAGTGATGTATAGAGCAGCTGAGGCACACAGAGCCCCTCGGGGTCCTTGGCCCGGGACATGTCCTCAAGACACATGGCGTAGTATGGGGTATAGTCCACCTCATCGTGACAAGTGACCAGGGGAGAATCAAAGTCTTGATACAGTCCCCGACATAGTTCCTTCCCCTCCTGGGTCTCTGGGTGCTGGTCGGTGGGCGGAACGTTGGACTCACTACACGACCCCGGGTGACCCACACGCCAGGCGCGGGCCAGATCAGTCACATCCCTCATCGGGGTACCATCAGGCAGCGTCAGTGTCCCTGAGACTCCTCTGTCGATAGGGCCCAGCAGTCCTCCTGTCCTACCATGGAACCCCTCAGACAGATCCACCACGCAGAAGTCATGGTGCAGGTCACAGGACATACTGACACCGTACTCCGTGGAGACCAGGAGCTTCGCCCCTGAGCGCACGACCCGTGTTGAGCCCCCACTAGGAGAGGTAGTTCCTTCCTCTTCCCATTGACTGTGACATGTCGTGTGTTGGTGTCGATGTTGATGTGATGGCCGGTTTCTGTGATGAGTGTCAAGGATTGCTTCGAGAACCGTCGCTTGGGCTGGAACAAGTTTCACAACAAGTGTTGAACCAGCGAGAAAGAAACAAGATGGAGTGGGCTGGTGACAAATTGCAGCAACATTTGGCAACGTGGGAAGAGCGAAGCGGGAAAAGTCAAGGTATTGCTATACCTCTCTGCCTCCGAACAGGTAATTAAAATTTGCTATTTTTTATTTTAAGCATCGCGTCTTACTACCTGTTCAGGTTGTACGCATGTGTAATAATTATTACGCTAAGTATACTTAATTTAGGGGAAATGTACCCAAATTTGCGAGCGTTAGGGAAAACCACTTCAGTACACCCAGGTGGGATTCGAACCTCAACCTCTAGTCTATTGTGCGAGTGACTCCCTAAACAATGTGGTTGCCACGCGATTATTTAAAGCTAGATGAATCTTAACACGGTTATTTTTAACTAGATAGAACTTGACAAATTTATTTTAAGCTAGTTGGACCTTGACAAGGTTAATTTAAAATAGATGGACCTTGACAAGGTTATTTTAAACTAGATGAACCTTGACAATGTTAATTTAAAATAGATGGACCTTGACAAGTTTATTTAAGCTAGTTGGACATTGCCAAGATAATTTAAACTAGATGGAGCTTGACAAGGTTATTTTAAACTAGATGGACTTTGGCAATGTTAATTTAAAATAGATGGACCTTGACAAGTTTATTTAAGCTAGTTGGACATTGACAAGATTAATTTAAACTAGATGGAGCTTGACAAGGTTATTTTAAACTAGATGGACTTTGACAATGTTAATTTAAAATCGATGGTCCTTGACAAGTTTATTTAAGCTAGTTGGACATTGACAAGATTAATTTAAACTAGATGGAGCTTGACAAGGTTATTTTAAACTAGATGGACTTTGACAATGTTAATTTAAAATAGATGGTCCTTGACAAGTTTATTTAAGCTAGTTGGACATTGACAAGATTAATTTAAACTAGATGGAGCTTGACAAGGTTATTTTAAACTAGATGGAGATTGACAAGGTTATTTTAAACTAGATGGACTTTGACAGGGTTATTTTAAACTACATGGACCTTGGCACTCTAATGATGAAGATAACTTAGAGTAAAATTGAAATGGATAAACCTTCTATAGTAGGTATTTTATTTTTAAACTTGTTTTAGAACCTTTTTATTGCAGTCTGATAGTCACATTTTTCATCCTATTTTCAAAAGAATATAGTATTTGAAAAAGGGAAGTGATTTCTTTCAACAAGGATGCCCGAAGCGCTTTATAAATGATTTTCTTATTTTTAAAAATAATAATAATAATAATAATAATAATTGAAAACGTTCATGCGGAGGCTTAGCCACAAAAATATTTTTATGAGGCAAAATTGCCTCATAAAAATATTTGGGATTCACAATTTTAATACGGTTAAAATATTTAAAATTAAATTTTGAAAAAGTTTTTAAAGGCTTTGTACCACTGACGAAAGCTATTTTTTTATGTATCATCTGTTACATTATAAAAAAACAAAGAAATCCCTTTCTGAGCAAATTAATTAATAATTAAGATTTTGTCCTTTTTCGTGATTTTATTATTTTCTCAATCACACAAGTTGGGCCGTCGTAATTATTGTATTCTAGATACATTTTTGAGATGTTATCGAAATTAGAATCTGTCAAATATCACAGCATTCGAGCGATTTACACCTCACATTTTTAGTAAATAGTTATTTATTATATAATGGAGTAAATTATAGGACTATAGATTATTATTTGACAGTGCTTTGTTAGCAGAATATTCTAGCAGAGGAGGAAGAGGGTGGATCTTGAAAGCAATGTGTTACCTTGTCCTGGTAGTTGACTAGCAGAGAGAACCTATTGTCCAAGAGGTCACCAGCAAGCAAGTACGAGCAGTTGCCCCTCAATGTGTAGTGTACCCCTGAGAAGGTGATGTAGTGACCGTCCCCAGCCAGGACGGCGTGGTGAGTCAAGGGGGGGTAGATCAAGCCGGGGCTGGAGTAGTCCTGGTACCTGCACATGGAACACGGGGTTTAGATCATCTGCCTCTCGTTAAACATGGAACATATTCTCTATCATTGTATTATGACAGGTGTAGTTCAAGTACCTGCCACTACGCTGCTCCACCTCTGGCTCGGGCCCCTGTCGAGACAAGGGCCCCTCCCCGAAGCGTGGGATCTCGTCGAACCCTCGCCACTCCACAGGCAAGGGCTGGGCGTACTCGAACAGACCACCGTCGGGACGCAGCTGGAGAGTCGGGGCCCCTGGTAGCGTCGACATGGTCCCCATGTCCAGGGCCCCAATGAGGTTGAGCAGGACCGAGTCGATGTTGGAGATGAAGCGGCGGAGGCTCAACACGAGCTGGTCACTGATCTCGTAGTAGTGCCACACCCACTTGGCCTGCAGGGGGTACACTGGTCATAACATGGCCTGCAGGGGTACACTAGTCATCCCATGGCCTGGGGGGTAAACTAGTCATCCCATGGCCTGGAGGGTACACTAGTCATCCCATGGCCTGGGGGGTAAACTAGTCATCACATGGCCTGCAGGGGGTACACTAGTCATCCCATGGCTTGGGGGGTAAACTAGTCATCCCATGGCCTGGGGGGTACACTAGTCATCCCATGGCCTGGGGGGTAAACTAGTCATCCCATGGCCTGCAGGGGGTACACTAGTCATCCCATGGCTTGGGGGGTAAACTAGTCATCCCATGGCCTGGGGGGTACACTAGTCATCCCATGGCCTGGGGGGTACACTAGTCATCCCATGGCCTGGGGGGTAAACTAGTCATCCCATGGCCTGGAGGGTACACTAGTCATCCCATGGCCTGGGGGGTACACTAGTCATCCCATGGCCTGGGGGGTAAACTAGTCATCCCATGGCCTGGAGGGTACACTAGTCATCCCATGGCCTGGGGGGTACACTAGTCATCCCATGGCCTGGGGGGTAAACTAGTCATCACATGGCCTGCAGGGGGTACACTAGTCATCCCATGGCTTGGGGGGTAAACTAGTCATCCCATGGCCTGGGGGGTAAACTAGTCATCCCATGGCCTGGGGGGTACACTAGTCATCACATGGCCTGCAGGGGTACACTAGTCATCCCATGGCTTGGGGGGTAAACTAGTCATCACATGGCCTGGGGGGTACACTCGTCATCACATGGCCTGGGGGGTACACTGGTCATAACATGGCCTGCAGGGGGTACACTAGTCATCACATGGCCTGGGGGGTACACTAGTCATCACATGGCCTGCAGGGGTACACTAGTCATCCCATGGCTTGGGGGGTAAACTAGTCATCACATGGCCTGGGGGGTACACTGGTCATAACATGGCCTGCAGGGGGTACACTAGTCATCCCATGGCCTGGGGGGTACACTAGTCATCCCATGGCTTGGGGGGTAAACTAGTCATCCCATGGCCTGGGGGTACACTGATCATAACATGGCCTGCAGGGGGTACACTAGTCATCACATGGCCTACAGGGGGTTCCCCTCGGCTGTGTACTCGTATCAATAGGTTTCGTTTGCACTTTATTTAATTTCAATCGAGCAAATTCTATCAAAATTTTTGTCTCTGATCTGAGGGATTTAGCAGAGGCCTCTTAAGTGATCCTGGGAATCGAACCAAAGGGCGCTTTACTACCACCTGACCTACCTTCTGATAGAAGTGACTGATGACCTCCCTGAAGTAAGTCACCTCACTGACATTAGCCATAGCGCTGACCTTGTCAGCAACAACCTGGTACGCTGCAGTGACCTCAGTCTTGTAGTCAGAGAAAATGTCGAGCAGGTCTCGGAGGAGGATCTCCCTCCACCTGGAGGGAGAAATATGTACTACAGTGTTCACAGGAACATTACAGAACAACTAGAGGGAGCAATATGAACTACAGTGTTCACAGGAACATTACAGAACAACTAGAGGGAGCAATATGAACTACAATGTTCACAGGAACATTACAGAACTGCTAGAGGGAGCAATATGTACTACAGTGTTCACAGGAACATTACAGAACAACTAGAGGGAGCAATATGTACTACAATGTTCACAGGAACATTACAGAACAACTAGAGGGAGCAATATGAACTACAGTGTTCACAGGAACATTACAGAACAACTAGAGGGAGCAATATGAACTACAGTGTTCACAGGAACATTACAGAACAACTAGAGGGAGCAATATGTACTACAATGTTCACAGGAACATTACAGAACAACTAGAGGGAGCAATATGTACTACAGTGTTCACAGGAACATTACAGAACAACTAGAGGGAGCAATATGAACTACAGTGTTCACAGGAACATTACAGAACAACTAGAGGGAGCAATATGAACTACAGTGTTCACAGGAACATTACAGAACAACTAGAGGGAGCAATATGTACTACAATGTTCACAGGAACATTACAGAACAACTAGAGGGAGCAATATGTACTACAATGTTCACAGGAACATTACAGAACAACTAGAGGGAGCAATATGAACTACAATGTTCACAGGAACATTACAGAACAACTAGAGGGAGCAATATGTACTACAATGTTCACAGGAACATTACAGAACAACTAGAGGGAGCAATATGAACTACAATGTTCACAGGAACATTACAGAACTGCTAGAGGGAGCAATATGTACTACAATGTTCACAGGAACATTACAGAACAGTTACTTTATCTGATCTCATATGTTAGTAGCATACTTACTCTAATCTTCGAATATTTTAAGGATATTTGAGTTTCAAGGATTCTAAAAATATTTTATACAAAACTCAAATCTAAAAAATATTATTAATTACAACTGAAAATGGTTCTAAAGCTCTAATGTTATTATTATTATTAAGGTTTGATCAAACACATGATGTATGGGCAGTTAGGTGTTGGAACCGTGATCCTTCGCTCTCCTCTGGTTGTTAGATTTATTTGCTAATGTGGTTTTTATGGTAAATGAAATCTCTACTATTGTTTTATTTATTTCTAGCTTCTCCTGTTCAGGGTCTATACTTATATTGCTGATAGACAGTCCTTGTTAAAGTTTGCCTTCTAGTCCAGAGGTTCCCAACCTTTATGGGCCACCGTTGCCTCGAATGTATTTTAAATAAATTCCCATGAACCCCTCCTCTCCCTCACCCTATTTTTTTAGTCAATTATAAAAGATAATATTTAAAAATGTTGTTTTTTCTAGTCGCAACTTTGTAGAGACACCAACACAACACCTCCCCCTGGGGGTTCCTCAGGGGCCCCCCATGCGGGGAACCAGTATTCTAGTGAGAAATGTTGAAAGGTTGACCTACGTGCGGGCCAGCGCTACTATCCGGTCCACATACTCCTGGAGGTGTAACTCTTCTAGCCATGAGGAGTAGTCAAGGTATAGATCTAGTAGTCTTTGGAGCTGAGTCTCATTCACAGCCAGGGCCATCACCTCCGATATCACCTCTGTAAAAAGATACCGTCACCCAACTCTGATATCACCTCTGTCACACAGCTCCCTGATATCATCTCTGTCACCCAGCTCTCTGATATCACCTCTGTCACACAGCTCTCTGATATCACCTCTGTCACCCAGCTCTCTGATATCACCTCTGTCACACAGCTCTCTGATATCACCTCTGTCACCCAGCTCTCTGATATCACCTCTGTCACACAGCTCTCTGATATCACCTCTGTTACCCAACTCTCTGATATCACCTCTGTTACCCAGCTCTCTGATATCACCTCTGTTACCCAGCTCTCTGATATCACCTCTGTCACACAGCTCTCTGATATCACCTCTGTCACCCAGCTCTCTGATATCACCTCTGTTACCCAACTCTCTGATATCACCTCTGTCACCCAGCTCTCTGATATCACCTCTGTTACCCAACTCTCTGATATCACCTCTGTTACCCAGCTCTCTGATATCACCTCTGTCACCCAGCTCTCTGATATCACCTCTGTTACCCAACTCTCTGATATCACCTCTGTCACACAGCTCTCTGATATCACCTCTGTTACCCAACTCTCTGATATCACCTCTGTCACACAGCTCTCTGATATCACCTCTGTCACCCAACTCTCTGATATCACCTCTGTCACCCAGCTCTCTGATATCACCTCTGTCACACAGCTCTCTGATATCACCTCTGTCACCCAACTCTCTGATATCACCTCTGTCACCCAGCTCTCTGATATCACCTCTGTCACACAGCTCTCTGATATCACCTCTGTCACCCAGCTCTCTGATATCACCTCTGTCACCCAACTCTCTGATATCACCTCTGTCACCCAGCTCTCTGATATAATTCATGATATCTACCTGTCATCTTGTCCCTGGCCTGCATCACGACAGTACTGCCGTACAGGAGGATGTCCTGCGCTGTCGTGACGTATGGCTCCATGAAGGCCATGTACTTGTCCAGGATATTGGAGGTGGCCAGTCTTATCATCTCCAGCGCGTGTATAATGCCGCCCACTATCCCTATGAAGACGAATTTCAGAAACCACATAGAGGATGTGATGAACTCGTTCACATACTGGAACTTGAACCCGTACCAGACGCTGCTCCGGACCAAGGACACTAGCGCTTCCTGAGGGGCACAACGACACCTCAACGGTAACCAGTGGAACCTAATACAACCTCCGGCATACCCTCATTTTATTACGAGCGGACACCACAAAATACAAACTTTTCGCTTTATGAGGTGATTGTATTGTGTTTGTGCTTTAATTTACATGTTCAATCTAAGTGTCCTTTAATTTACATGTTCAATCCAAGTGTTCTTTAATTCGCTACAAGTTCCGTTTTCTCTCTCTCTCTTGCGTGTTTATTTGTGTCCTCTTTTAGGAAGTTACGTTGCGTGTTTCTCACTCCCTTCTGATGAGTTCCGATAGAATGAAACCTAGGCCGGGGGATTAGGCGGTAAATAGATATTATCTTAAAGAGGCAGTCATTACCTTTTTGATCCAGTGTCAGCAATGTAAAGTGTCAACTGTGTTCTTCTTTTCATTATACAGGGTGCTCGGAAACTCATAGCCCAAACTCCACACATAGCTTATGTGAACTAAAAATAATACAAAATCCCTACACACTCACATCCGGAAAACTATGCTAATAGCATTACATTATGTTCAAAGTTCCGGCGTACAGCGCCGGGAGAGCAAAGCTGTTCAAGCTTGCGTGTACAACAGGTTGCATAGCAGTTAGGCACCCGTCACTGCACACCTCGACATCTTGGAGCAGAACATACCACAATTAATAGTAAACAACCCACCAGTCCTTCTAGAAATGAGGATACGTTCTGAGGGTCAACATTAACAGTCCTACGTCACAGAAAGGGCTTGCCATTATTACATGTGCAGTACTGCGCGCCTAACTGCTATGCAACCTGTTGTACAAGCATGTTTGAGCAGCTTTGCTCTATCGGCGCTGTAAGTCGAAACTTTGAACACAATTTAATGGTATTAGTTTAGTTTTCCGGATGTAAGTGTTCAGGGATTTTGAACTACTCTTGGTCCACACAAGATATGTGTGGAGTTTGGGTTATGAGTTTCCGAGCACCCTGTATAAAGTCCTAGTGTGTTTGTTCCTTTAATGTTTCCACCTTACCTCTAAATTCTAAATATAATACTACAGTATTATTGTTATTGACAATATCTATACCATGACTTGACGTATGGACATATGAATTATATCTAGTCACTATCAAAGTTGTTTCACAAGGAGTATAGCTTCAGGCTGTTTTCACTAAGGGTTGGTTGCTAGCCTCAGAACTGTTACAACCCCTATTGGTATATTATCCAAACCTCCTTTCCAGAATGTTCCATGACAGTCTGTAGATGTTGTCACATTGTCACACTCAACTACAACTAATGTCACATGAAGTGAATCTGTTACCAATGATAGGTGTTAAATTAGCCACCTGGGGTTTGGTTGTTGTGTTAGACAAGCTCCAGTAAGGCTATCTATGTGAAGAACCATGTTATTAGACTAAATGTATCAATATGAACCGACACCAGTCCCTGGCTGCTGACCTAAAGGTCCCAAGGTTGATTCCCGATTGTACTTTAGGAATCTTTCCTAAAGTGTAATCACCCTAACAATGACCAGGGTTTGGTTAGTTAGTTTGCGTTTCCACTGGTTCCACCCACACCTCATACTCATCCTAGTCTCCCTCATATCGTATCTCCTCATACATTCCTCCTCTACTACTCCTCATATCTCTATCTCCTCATACTCTCTATCTACCCTCATATCTCTATCTCCCTCATACTCTCTATTCCTCATACTCTCTATCCTCATACTCTCTATCTCCTCATACTCATCTCCTCATACTCTCTATCCCCTCATACTCTCTATCTCCCTCATACTCTCTATCTCCCTCATACTCTCTATCTCCCTCATACTCTCTATCTCCCTCATACTCTCTATCCTCACTCTACCCTCATACTCTCTATCTCCTCATACTCTCTATCTCCCTCATACTCTCTATCTCCCTCATACTCTCTATCTCCCTCATACTCTCTATCTCCCTCATACTCTCTATCTCCCTCATACTCTACTCTCATACTCCTATCCCTCATACTCTCTTCCCTATACTTATCTCCTCATACTCTCTATCTCCCTCATACTCTCTATCTCCCTCATACTCTCTATCTCCCTCATACTCTCTATCTCCCTCATACTCTCTATCTCCCTCATACTCTCTATCTCCCTCATACTCTCTATCTCCCTCATACTCTCCTTATCTCCCTCATACTCTCTATCTCCCTCATACTCTCTATCTCCCTACATACTCTCTATCTCCCTCATACTCTCTATCACCCTCATACTCTCTATCTCCCTCATACTCTCTATCTCCCTCATACTCTCTATCTCCCTCATACTCTCTATCTCCCTCATACTCTCTATCTCCCTCATACTCTCTATCTCCCTCATACTCTCTATCTCCCTCATACTCTCTATCTCCCTATTTATCACTCATACTCTCATCTATACTCTTATCTCCTCATAGTCTCTATCTCCCTCATACTCTCTATCTCCCTCATACTCTCTATCTCCCTCATACTCTCTATCTCCCTCATATCTCTATCTCCCTCATACTCTCTATCTCCCTCATACTCTCTATCTCCCTCATACTCTCTATCTCCTCATACTCTATCTCCCTCATACTCTCTATCTCCCTCATACTCTCTATCTCCCTCATACTCTCTATCTCCCTCATACTCTATCTCCCTCATACTCTTATCTCCCTCATACTCTCTATCTCCCTCATAGTCTCTATCTCCCTCATACTCTCTATCTCCCTCATACTCTCTATCTCCCTCATACTCTCTATCTCCCTCATACTCTCTATCTCCCTCATAGTCTCTATCTCCCTCATAGTCTCTATCTCCCTCATACTCTCTATCACCCTCATAGTCTCTATCTCCCTCATAGTCTCTATCTCCCTCATACTCTCTATCACCCTCATAGTCTCTATCTCCCTCATAGTCTCTATCTCCCTCATACTCTCTATCTCCCTCATACTCTCTATCTCCCTCATACCCTTTATCTCCCTCATAGTCTCTATCTCCCTCATAGTCTCTATCTCCCTCATAGTCTCTATCTCCCTCATACTCTCTATCTCCCTCATAGTCTCTATCTCCCTCATACTCTCTATCTCCCTCATACTCTCTATCTCCCTCATACCCTTTATCTCCCTCATAGTCTCTATCTCCCTCATAGTCTCTATCACCCTCATACTCTCTATCTCCCTCATACTCTCTATCTCCCTCATAGTCTCTATCTCCCTCATACTCTCTATCACCCTCATAGTCTCTATCTCCCTCATAGTCTCTATCTCCCTCATACTCTCTATCTCCCTCATACTCTCTATCTCCCTCATACCCTTTATCTCCCTCATACTCTCTATCTCCCTCATACTCTCTATCTCCCTCATACTCTCTATCTCCCTCATACTCTCTATCACCCTCATAGTCTCTATCTCCCTCATACTCTCTATCTCCCTCATACTCTCTGTCCCCTCCAGTACCGGTCAGACCGAACTACCCAGGGTAATCCCTAGTTCCAATGCGAGGCAGTGCTACCTGTACGCTACTCAACATGGCCCCTAACGAGGACAGTTCCAGGTACAGGAAGTCGCGGAGAGCTTCCAGAACGTGAACAGTCCCGGTCCAAACTTTCTCCAGGATGTCCAGGAGTTCGTTGATGAAGGGTAGTTTCTCGCACAAGTCGTTTCTGAAACAATTGACCTCATATCAGACAACATGTGAGGACCATCGATCTAACCAGGGTTCGAACACCTTCACACGCGGGTGAGATACTCAGTGGTGTCCCAGTGGTATCCCAGTATTATCTCAGTAGTACCCCAGTGGTGTCCCAGTAGTGTCCCAGTAGTACCCCAGTAGTATCCCAGTAGTATCTCAGTAGTACCCCAGTAGTATCCCAGTGGTGTCCCAGTAGTATCCCAGTGGTGTCCCAGTAGTATCCCAGTAGTGTCCCAGTAGTATCTCAGTAGTACCCCAGTAGTGTCCCAGTAGTATCCCAGTGGTGTCCCAGTAGTATCCCAGTAGTATCCCAGTAGTACCCCAGTAGTGTCCCAGTAGTATCCCAGTGGTGTCCCAGTAGTATCCCAGTAGTATCCCAGTGGTGTCCCAGTAGTATCCCAGTAGTATCTCAGTAGTACCCCAGTAGTGTCCCAGTAGTATCCCAGTGGTGTCCCAGTAGTATCCCAGTAGTATCCCAGTAGTATCCAGTAGTACCCCAGTAGTGTCCCTGTAGTATCCCAGTGGTGTCCCAGTAGTATCCCAGTAGTATCCCAGTAGTATCCCAGTAGTGTCCCAGTGGTGTCCCAGTAGTATCCCAGTAGTATCCCAGTAGTATCCCAGTAGTACCCCAGTAGTGTCCCAGTAGTATCCCAGTGGTGTCCCAGTAGTATCCCAGTAGTGTCCCAGTAGTATCCCAGTAGTATCTCAGTAGTACCCCAGTAGTGTCCCAGTAGTATCCCAGTGGTGTCCCAGTAGTATCCCAGTAGTATCCCAGTAGTGTCCAATGGTATATTAGAGGTATTACCAGGAACAGCCCATGTTAGCTGATAAAACACACATTCACAAACACTGTAAGTGCAAAGAAAACCGTTTCTTTATTAAATAAATTGTGGCTGGAATCCCTGATTCTTTAAATCCCCTTAATCCTTTGGTATTTGAGAGATTCGAGATTCAGAGAAATCTCAAAAAGGATCTTGAATACAATTACGAGGACCTTGACTTTATATAACAATTTTAATCAATTGTTAACAGGAATATATTGACTTGTGTAGTTTGGAGGTTTGCAAAATATCCCAAAAGTATAAAATTATCCAAATTATATTAAAATGTTTATTTGATCACGCGTGCAAGTTATACGCTTATTAATATAATCAATTTACTAAAAGATGTTCTCATGTTTCGTAACGTAATAGACTTGACAAACTAAACTTAATTTGTCAGTTCCACCAAACCTTAAACAAATCTTTTTAAATTCAATTTTAAATATTTTCACCAGGGATAGGCATAGGATGAACTCAACAACCAGAGCCCAGACCAGTAATTTAACACTTAACTGAATGTATGAATGTTATAATAAATGTATTATAAGAAAGAATGTTAATATTTAATTACTATTTGTATTTTATATTATTATATTATATTTATATTTCCTCTTGTGATAATAATTATTCCAAAATTCGGATTCGGGATTCATTAAAAATTGGATTACATCCGACTTTAATTAAGACTTTATTTTTGCCACCAACTGCTTTTGCCGGCTGTAATGGAGGCTATTTTTAAGTTAAATGTTAAAACGAGTCTTTAAAAACATCGGGCGTTATAAATTATGTTTAAAAGTGTTGGGAGGGGGGGGTCACACCCCTTGTACTGTGCGCTGAGCGAGGGGAGAGGGAGGGTAGTTTATTGTTCTCTATGACTCGACAAGACTCGCTAATTAGGACACATGAACCCCAGGATGTCTCCCCTTCATCCCACCAGGTAGCTATGCCCCAAAGTGTACCACGTGATAGATATGGAAATGGACCTCTAACCTCTAATATCACCAAAACCAGTATTTATTTGTTCATAAGTCAAGAGTAATATTGAGTTTCTAACAATGAAAAGAGTGTACAACAATTATTTGAGACATAATTTACAAAACTATTAACTCAAGACCAGTTACTTACATGGCTAAGGTGTCATGACAGGGAGATTGGGGTTTGAATCTTGGTTGAGTGTTATAAAGGTGGTTTTTCCATAACTGAGTTTCCCACTCTCTCTCCGTGCAGATGTGGGTAGGCCTACAATCACAACCTTGCTTCTCCCAACACATGAGTGCAGGTAGGACGGACAACTACATCGCCAGTTTCGTGCTGTCGTATATTTGCTTGAAGAAGAAGTCGCCCCTCAAGTACATGGCTCGGATATCACTGGCGGTTCCCCTCAAGTCCTGGAGGATGTCGTCCATCTCTCTCCTCACGTACGTGTACACCTCGGTCGTGTCCGGATAGAACACCTCCAGCCTATTCAAGAAATCCTGTTCCATGAAGTCCGAAATACCGCTGAACACAGAGTCCAGCATCATAAAGAAGTCATCCAACTCCTGCACAAAATACCCGCGTAAGTCCTTGAACATTTCCGGCCGCCATTGCACCTTTGTCCACAGGAGCTGGCTGGTGTTGAGCTTCACCATCAGGAGCCCGTCGACAGTCTGGACTCCATCGAGGGTGTGTCTGGCCCCGAACAGTATCTCCCGCCGGTTAGGCATCCCCGCGTACACGCTGTACCTCCTCGAGTCTCCGCAGTGCATCTCAAACTCAAGTATAGGGTGGTTTGACTTGAACCTCAGTTCCGCACTCAGAGGTTCCTTCTGGTTCCTCTGGGTGCGCAGGTTGAACCCGCGGTACCCGTCTTCGCCGCTCAGACCCATTACTCCCACGGAGAAGACGTTCTCCGAGGTCCTGACTGAAGCTTCAAGTCTCGGCTGAGAACGGGATAGAGACCCTGACATGTGTAACAGACGCATTTGCCCTTTTCTGGAGACCTGGTACTCTATACCCAGACCCCCGTTCACCCTCTCCGGCGTGACACCCGCCTGCAAGGCCACCTGCAGGTTCAGGAGAGACGCGTTGTGGTGCATCGCGAACCGGGCTTCCAACTTGCGTTCGGGATCAGGAGCGATGTCCAGGCTGTATTCTATCGTCAACTTGTTTTCCTTAGCAGGCGAGTATTCGAACTCTATCGCTGTGGTAACCGATCTCTTGACGGTCCTCGCAGTCAGCTGATGAGGGAGACCAGAGTGTTGGAATACAACTTCAGTTCTGTTCGGTATTCGCTCCATCACAAGCGCCATCTTCTTGCTTCTGTCCCCTAGAGCGTCCCACAGAAGTTCAGTCACCAGCCTTGATTCCTTGTCTTCCAGGTCCATTTCTCTATTGACGTTGACCTCGAAAGATCTATAAGGCAGGTCACCACGTAATAGCAGGATTGCTCGTTTCTTACCGCCAACTTCCCTTGTGTCAACGATCACATGGCAGCCCACATTCTGACCATCCTCCCAAGAAAACTTGTTGATGTACTCAAACCTACCAGGTGTGTCTTGGTACGTAGCGTCCATCAGGACGGTGCGCGTGGGAAGTCTGATACCAGTGGATATCTCGAGTCGGTTGTCAGCGTGTGGTTTCAAGATCACTTTCACGCCGACGGTTGAGTGTGACTTATTTTTCAAGTCCCAGCAGAATTCGCTAATTATGCTAAACTCATCTTGAAGGTTATAGTAGAAGGTGGCAGACACCGGTCTCCAGGGGTTGTCAAGTGAAAGAGAATAGCCGGTCGTCCTGTCCTTGGACAGTACGATGTTTACGATTGCTCTCGAATTGAAGCTAACATTAGCGACTATTCCATCCGATGGATTAAAAGACGAGAGGAGATATATTTGTACGTGTCTAAGTTTTGAAAGTGGCGTTTTCAGTTCCAAAGATGTCTCGAATAATCCGTTTCCTTCTGGAGTCCCCCAGATGCGTAGGGATGTTTCGTCTTCGTTGAGTCTAGCGCTCAGGTCAACATTCACTCCCATGTCAATGAGTCGTCCATTCAAAGCTAAAGTGAGCTCGTTTTCGTTGTAGCGACTGGCCAACACGCACTTCAAGACATCCCCAGCCATTTTGTTGCCAAACAAAAGAGAGACGGTGTTGAACTCGCCCAAAAACGGAAGAGTGATCTGCCCCAAGAAGTCTAGGCTGAGAATGTTATGGAAGAGGAAGTCAAACTGAACGCCGATATCCTCGGGAAGGCCCGGAAATGTCAACGTAGCTGTAACCACCTTTCTTTGCATGTTCTCATAGTGGAGTCTCAAGTCATACCTTTTGTGCTGGGAATATGGCGTTAGGAGTTCCAGGTGAAGTACGACCTTGTTTGCGTCAAGAGCACCTGCGTACTTGAGTTCCACACGTTCCTCGTTCCATTCAATGAAGTTGACGACATCTTTACCATCCGTCAAACTCCTGTGCCCAGTGAGATCCATCCTAAAATGCTTCACTAAACCAAAAGGTAAGTTGAACTCAAACTGGATCTTTCCGATGGATCCGTATAAGAAGGCAAACTCCAAGCCAAACTTCTTTGTTAGAAAGTTTCCGACAAAAGTCGCCTCCAAACGGTTTTCCAAAAGCCTGAGAGCCGCTTTAAGTCTGTACTCATGACCGTAAGGAAGGCTTACTGAGGCTTCTGGACTAAAGTCCAGACTAATTCGCAAGGGAACTAGGACGTGCGCACCCACGATCTCGAAACCTTCTAAAGAAGTGAAGATGTGGATGGACGCCTCTAAAACGTTTTGGTTCTGGATAAACTCCACGGATATGTTAGCTGTTGGGACAAACTCGGACGAAAACTTCGCCCCTAAACTAACGTAAATGTCTTTAGCTACGTCATGAACAACATGAAGGCTAAAGTGTTTACACAGTGATAGCGAAGGTGCATTGAAAGTTAACTCCGCAGAACCAGATTCTGGACTCCGAGAAGCCGCTAAAGTAAGGAATGGAACAAAAGTTGCTGCACCTTCACCTGCATAAGCCGTTACTGAATAATTTTGTGACTTTAAGACACCTCGGAATAACTTGTGTGGCAGATAAGGGCTTAAGATGGTGAGCTCCGAATCTAAAGGCAAGTAATTTTGGTGCCTCAGTGTAACTCTATTGACCATAGCCATGATTTCTAAAGAAACTTCGATGAAAACGTTGGTATCCGTAATCATCCCAGAAGTATTGAGGCCAAAAACTTGTATCGACGAGGAGGTCAATCCTATCTTAATTTCGGTCAACTTTCCAAGGTGGCTCAGACTGGTTGTGCCTTTGAAGTGGTTATCAGCAATCATAAGATCCGCGTGAGCTTTCACGTTACCTTGGACATTAGTCACGTCAATCATAATATTCATTTTACCGTTCTTCAGTAATGGAGACTCGGCTGTCAAACCTCCTTTAAAACCATGTTCCCGTTGCGCATGGTATCTCAAAACATGTTCCTGATTCAAACACTTACAGATTATCACGCCATTCTCAGAGTTCACATTTAACTTTAGATAATAAGATTTCCACATATCTATTTCCAGCTGATCCAGTGTCTTCCCAATTGTCAACGTGATGTCCTTCACTCCGGTGAGTCTGGTATCCGCATGGGTTGCTAAAGTCACTAAGTTTTCATCGTTGCGTACTAAGAGCGAGATCTCGTTAGTGGACTTCCCATTCTCATACCTTAGTGAAATATAGATACCTGTTTCAGAATACTCAACGCTGCCCCTGATGCCGTGGGGTAATGCTCCTAGTAGCACCGGGACGTCTGCATCCCCCCTGAGGATCACCATATTGGGGTTGGCTTCTAGAGAAATGGAGAGGCTTCCTGCGTGTGCATGCCACCTGTATGCGGCCGACAGACGGCTCTTCGTGCCTTGTGAAAATGTCAAGTCCAGTCCGCAGTCCTTCAAGTTGAAAATTGGGGCGTCGAGTTTCACTTTTCCAACCAAAGTGGTAAAGTTCTGTAGAGCGTATGAGAGGAAAACCTTGTTTTCGTTCAAGCTCAGCACCAATACCATGTCCCTGGGAGTATCGCCCGTCAGAGAAGCACTGAAGGAAATATTTCTTGTGAATAGAGGACTGTCTAACACCAGTTTACCGTCAACATGGTTGTCTACGAGCTCATAGCTGGCATCCGCTTGCCATTCAAACATCAGGAAATTCACTCGCACGTGGGCGTCTGCTGCTTTCCAGTGCTGCTGACTGAACCGCGCGAACACGTGGAGAGGAGGCAATTCGTATATAGGCAGATAAACTACCAGCTTGACCTCAATGGCTTCCAAGTTATCGGTGATTGCTTCTGCTTGTATTACCATTGTCTGGTTGAAAGCAATAACTGTGATGTTCCCTCCCAATCCCTGAGTGTCATTGTTCTTCAATTTGGCTGTTACTGCAAGTTCTGGTAGTGTTTTAAAAGGTGATGTAATAGCCAATTGAACATTAGTGGTGTCAGGCACAGTGATATCAACGTGTGATTGCAGAGATAAAGTCTTTGAATAGTAGGACAAAAGGAACTGTGTATCAATTGTCTCCCACTGAGTTCCTGGAGCTATGAGTGAGGCTGAGAGCTCAAATATTCTGTTTTCAGCCGAGTTTAGAAGAATGTGAGATAAGTAACGGCCAGTTTGAAACTCAGACGATATCTCATAAGAGGATATGTGTTTCTTCCAATTCACCTTCCCTGTGCTTTTGGACACAAGATGTGGTTCTATGCTATATTTGTTTAATAATTCAAGAGATGGTATGATTTCATAAGGTGTATCTAACTTTATCAGGAAGTCATGAGGAGCAAGATTCAAAGTCAAGGAAAACCTTTTTCCAGATGATGTTTCAGCTGACGTAGAAACGGATGTTTTCAATAAGTTGATGTTTGACGTGAAAGCAACGTGTTTAAGACGGTCAATAAACGGAATGTCCGCTGATATGTTAACGGAGAAGACTGGCCAGTCTAATATTTGGCCAAATTTCAGTTTAATGTTTTCTCCATTGACCAGCAAATTTAAATCTATAGCGTGGGATCCGACTTTGATATCGAAGACTTCGTTTTCAATCTGAAAACTTGGCGAAGATACCGTAAAGTTGCCATAGGCATGGCTGTTGGCGTAAGTGGCAGCCATAAAAAACTGATACAGCCTGTCATCCAGTCTAAGCATCAGTGTAACATGGGTTTCGGAATGTTCACCTACATTAAAGTACACCTCACTGTGGCCATCGATTACTCCCAAGAATTCAAATGGAGTGTCACAGTACATTCTCGCGATAGCCCTAATATTAGTGTACTCTAGTGATGCCTGTAAGCTGTGTTGACCAAGACGCGCTCTGATATTTACACTTATATTTGCACCAAGAGCTATCTCTGTGTCTAAGTTAGCACTGAAATTATTAAAAGAAAACCTTAATCCTACGTTGGAGGTGTTGGAAGTCTTCGAACGGGTTAACTTGGCTTTGCCGGTTGTCACGTGATGTCCGTGCTTTATCGTTATATCTATTTCGTCACCCGTGTTTGCCTCGTAGTTCCCGACCACATCTATGTCTTGCGTCCAAGGTGACCTGAATAAAGTCTGGACAGAGAATGACCCTTCTGGTAGAAAACTTGACCCTGCACCGAGCTCTAATTGTTCACCCAAAACATTGAGTTTCATCTTCCAGCATTTACGAGAACCTTTAGCCGAGATTACACTCTCCAAACCAATGGGATCATAGTTAGCCATAATTCCTGACACACTAAACCTAACATCGTAAGTTTCACTGTAAGAAGCGTTCAATTCCAAATATTTGAATAGCTTTAGTTGAAACCCAGCTGAAATACCTTCTAAACGATCCAGTTTAGCCACAACTGCAAAGTTTTCGAATCCGTCAATGGGGTGTGTGAATGAAAATAGATATGCCTGAAGCTGAAGGACTCGACAACTTAGACAAAGCGATTTCCCACAAAGACTGTTCATTGGTCTGGAGAGTTAGGGCGAGTCCGTATTGCGAGTCTTTCATGAACATCTGACTGCGGAAATGAAATAGAGGTACATGGAGGGTTGGAATGGATATCTCCATATCCACTACAGGATTAGCAGAAGTCAGATTTATAATGGTCTTTATTTTCATATGGAAGCTGCCTTGGCTGAGGTCTATCACGGCCGAGCCGTCCTCCGAGGTAAAGTCGTACCCGAGGTGAAGGAACAGCGATTGGGTGAGGGGAGACTCCAGGGAAAACGAAACCAAGCTCTTAGAGTTTGTGAACATGGTCTGGAGGTAGAGCATCAAGACGTTCTCTCTATTGACAACACTGTCTTCCATCTTGAACAAGTTGCTAAGCACAGTGAAAGAACTGTCCACAGAGAGGGCAAGCGCCAGACGGTTGTCCATGGGATCCAGGCTAAAACTACCCTGAAACTGCACGAATTGTCCATGAGGCCACGTCACTTTAATATTTCCGCTTTTCCTTTTCCCTTCAGATAAGTTCACCTGAGCCAACCCTGTATAGTTCTGCCCGTACGGAATTTGAACGTTGAAGTAGGCTTCCACGTCCATCGGACGAGTCTGTCTTAGGGATAAAACAGCTGCATAAGTAATGTTTTTACCTAGCATTAGAGAAGTCACCAGTTTCTTAGTTTTTATTCTGTTTTCTATATCCCAGCTGAGAGCCACACCTTGACAGGAATTTTGTTCGGTAGCCGATATGCTCAAGTTTCCGCCAGTAAAGTCATGACTGACAGACGCAGAAGTGTCGAATAAAGCACCACTTGGAATGGTCAGTGATCCTTCCAGCAGGTAGCTCTCGGAGAAATCATAACTCACCTGGGTGGAAAAAGTGGAACCTGTGAAGGGTCGTACAAAATGAAGAATACCCCTTCCTGTCAAAGTCAAATGTTCCGTCTCTAACTTAACGTTGATGTATTTGATTTTATTGATCTCTCCAACAAACATAAAGTTGGACATTGCTGGCCTAAAATCGTAATGACTTACTATGCTAATTTTTTGGATGGTTGCGAGTGGAGTGGAGAGTCTCAAACTCATATAGCCGGCCCCGTGGGCTGAGGATAGATCGGCAACAGCAATGTAAACATCTGAGCTTATCTGAATCCTAAAGCTGAATGTCTTAAAACGTTCCTCTAGACTGTGCGTGAGATATAGACTGAGCTTGTCCAGAGAGTCGAAAGGGGTTTGTACAGTCATGGACACATCAAAATGGTGAGGTCTAAAGTCAGAATACACCTCCAAGTTGATTACGTCCATATTCTTACTTGCGGAGAATGATATAAACTTAGGGCTGTTACCGGCAAGCTTATAGCTACCCCGAGCTGACAAGTGCTCGTAACCGACAACTGAAGTTTTCAGCTCAGCTAAAATATGATCTTTCCCGTAACTAAAGCTTAAAGAAAATCCTTTAAAATCAGGGAATGGAGTTTCGACGATGATACTTAAAGCATGTGTGATATTTTCATAGTTGAATTCAACAACAAACTGTCGGGTGTCGTGTCCCAGTCAACGCTTGCTTTGAAAAGGGTCTCCATTGGGTAGAACTGAACTGTCAGTTTTCTAATCTTCTCTTTGAGTGTTAGCTGTAGGTGAGTTGTGAACCCATCTCCCCTCAAATCCTCCACAGTACCCTCCAACGAAGCAACTATTTCGTTATTTTGTCTGACAACGAGTTCAGTGTCTTGGGAGGGAGTCCAGGGTAGCACCAGGCAGACACTTCAAATTCATTGGCACCAAAGCTGTGTTTAAAATGGACACCAAGTTTAGTATCGTAGCTCGCAACTTCAAAGAAGTTTGAAAAACCTGTACCGAGTTTTTATAAACCGTTAGAGAAATGTTATAATCAGTTTCTTCCACACCAGACGAACTAAAACCACACGATACTCTTAGCTCGCGGTAAGATTTGAATGGGGTCTTCAATATCATTAGAATCCCACTTCTATTCATTGCTAACAGAGAGTCTACAACTGTGTCTGCGACATCTTTCTGCAGAGTAACACCCAGAGTCAATGTATCTCCCATGTCATGTTTTAATGTCAGAACAACATCCCGGTAGCCGCGGAACGGAGTCTCAACTCGCAAAACATGTTTATCCGTGGATTGCGTCAAACGAGCGTTCAATTCATTTCTATCACCATTTTTCTCGTGGATCAATTTGACTGCGAAATCGTCTGTGAAGTCATAGCTTGCAAGAAGAGAAATAGCCTCAAATTCCTTTTTATATGTTTGGATAGAAACAGCAGCTCGGCCTTCTAAAGACTCGACAAACCCAGAAATAGAAAGATCTATCAAGTCATTTCCGTTCAGCTGAGCATTGAGAGACGCTGTTTTTTCCCTCTCCAAGAGGTTGTATCTTGCGTGAAGGGTTACATTCTCAAAACCCTGTACAGAAGTTGTCGCGCCCACAAGGACGTCTGAATTAAAAGAGTTGACAGTAACTCTGACGTTAGCATCAATTTCATGTGAATTACAATTCAACTTAGAATTCCCTAGAAATGTGTCGTTATCAAAACTGAATCCGACAGAAATAGACAAGTTCTCGTAACACTTAAATGGCGTCGTTACTTTCACAGATGCTGAGCTATTTTTCAAACTAAAGTCAATATAAATATCTTTTCTGGCACCCTCCAGTTCAAAGTACAAGTTTGCTTTCCCTAAAGTTTCGTAGCCCTTATCGTCATTGGAGAGAAGAGCATTGTATCTAGCCCCAGTTATCATATTCTCATAATCTTTGAACGGCGTATCAACATGTAGATTAAATTCCACCTCACTCGTGTTAACTGAAGAAAATGTCCCCGTCACGTCAAATCTTTTATCATTTTTTGATATAGTTATGGTCCCTGTCTTCTTGTAGTCGTGCAATCCCGTGAAACTATAATCGAACCGAACCAGCTTAAACCTTTCAAAAGGCGTTCTAACTTCCACACTTGCTGACACAGAGTTCTGGTCTGGGGAAGACAGATACCCCCCTAGCTCAATGGCTTGCCCGTTGTAGTTCGCCATAACATTGAGAGTGCATTCCTTCTCTGGGACAAACGTACGTCTCATGGACACAGATACATTCCGCAGGATGTCAAAGGGTGAATTGAGCTTAAAGAAGGTGTTGTTTCCGTCATAACTCAGAGCTGCTTCTATCTTGTGCCCGTTCTTATTGACATTCAGTCCTGCATCAGTCTCCCTGAGGTTGTACCAAAGGCGCGCGCCCAAGGTCTCCACTGATCTTAACGGGGTCTTAAGCGAGAACTCTGCCTCGCCGAACTTGAAAATAGTCTCCTCGTCAAATTTGTAATGACCGAGAACCTCCACCAGCGTCTCTTCCTTAAGGATGGAAACTTGAGACCACGATTCAACATCCCTGGAAACATGTAGTGAAAATGTAGTGTCAAATTCTTTAGCGCGTCGAACTGACTTATAAACGCGGTGGCCACCTCGAACTGATCCGAGCTCGTCTTTAGGTTTCCGTACAGCGTCAGAGGCAGAAATCCGGGATCTCCGTCGACGTTCAGCATGAATATCTTCATTTCCTCAGACAACTTGATCGTCCCGCGCATACTCAGCATCTCCCAGTTTTTGAAGGGTGTTTCTATATACGCGTTAAGCTTGTAAGTCTTGTCTTCCACGTGGTAAACAGCTCCAGTTTCTAGTCTTGCGTCCCCCCAGCTAACCCCCGCTAACACAGAAGCATCAGCGAGACTGTAGGCCATGTCGAGAGAGAGCTGTCGACCGAATGGAGACGCCACCTCTAACCGTAAGACACCTTCAAACACGGCGAACATCACTTCTCCTTGCACCCTTAATTCCTTGTCTTCACCGTATCGCACCATCATGATCGGCGAGACAGTGGAGCCGTTTAAGGATAACGCTAAGTTTGCTATGACGGGGTTTGTCCAAGGGCATAAGAACGTCGCCACAGCCCCCCTCCCTTCCACATTGTTGGTGTAGTTGTACTCTGCTAATATTTTGAGTGCATTGCTCCCGATATAAGACCTTGCCATCAACTCTTCCCCTGGAATATAGGACATCTTATTCTGGACGGTGGCGTTGACCCGGGGAGACGTCAGAGAAATCACGTGCTCCCAGTTGAGGAAGCTCCCTGCGGAGAACCTGTGGGTGATGTTCACCTCCCCGGGGATGATGATCTCGGACCAAACTCGGCCAGGTTCCCGGGAATGATACAGGGAGAACCTTTTGTCGTTCTTCAGGAAGGTGCTCGACAGTACAACCTCGTGGTTGTGGAAAACAGACTCACCCTCCATTTGGTACCTGCTGACAACCTCGGCCCTGACCGTTGCCTCATCCCACACGCCATATACGGCTGTCCTTGAGCTGGTATCGTCCTGGCGTCGCAATATATTCCCTTTAACGGCTTTCCCCGAGACTTTCAGAGACAGATGTAGATCCATATTATCAGGAAAAGATTCCACTCCCCCATGAAAGTCCAGGCCATATAGCGTCTTATTGTCGGCGCTGACAGTTATGGCCTCTTCAAGCACCCCGGCCTTGGTGCTGTGGGTGAAGTTTACAGCCCAGGTTCTTGTTTCAAATATCTTCACCCTACCGGCGCCTTCCATCGTCTCGTTCCCTCTCCCTTTCACCTCCATGCCAGCCATCATTATCGGCATGAGCATAAGATCCGCCTTCATGTGCGACCCGTCATTCCCTGTTGATCAGTTCCAGGTGTGAGTCTCGGAAGTCATCGAAGGGCGTGATGACCCTGAAGAGCTTGTGGAACCTCGACCCTCTCTCACTCTTCACCTCCACAGAGACAGTTCTCCTCTTTTTCTCACTCCAAGAGACCTGGAGGCGAGCGTCAAGATTGTCGTGACCGCTCAAGAAATAAAGGTCCGTACTGAGAGACTGGCCAACGCCCTCCCAAGAGACGTTCCCTTCCAGCATCGCGTCACTCAGCGTCCACTCGGACAGCAGCTGTGAGTGCCAGTCTGTGTGCTTGAACTGCAGGCTCGTCGTGATGCTGCGGGTCAGCGTGTTGGTGTCGTGATGGTCTAGGTGCGCGGTGACGGAGGGTATCAAGGGGAAAGAACTGTTCACGGTGAGGCTCCCTGTGATGTTCAGGACGGAGGGTGAGGCCCGATCTGCGGTAACGTGAGCCTCCAGCCTGGCCTCCTTTCCTTGGCATGAGATCTCACCCTGGAACAATCGATGTGAGAGTAAGCCGGATAAATGCACCAGAATTTGCCTAGAGTTATACTCCCACTCCACAATTACTCAGCCAGAATAAAACTAGTCAGCGTCTAGCAAGCCTTTTACCCTAAAGTGGGTTCCGATCATTAGTTGACTTGAGGAATTGGTGTACCCCCTGGGGTTTCTCATCCCACGACACCACACCCTCAAGTCGTTTTCTATCAGTACTCTAGATCAGTGGTATTCACCCTGAGCTGAGGTAGGTGTACCCACGGGGAGATATATCTTAGGGGATACGTGAACTAATGACCTTGAATACCACTGGTCCAGAGGGCTCGTTTTGGTGGGTATCTAGTGTACGTGACGTTCCTGTGAATGTGTGTGTCTAGAATATTTATATGTCCTGATTTGTGATGTATGAAGTCCGCTGGAAGGAGTTTTATCCTGCCAAATACTACGAAGCCATAGGATTCTGGTAAAAATTAAATAGGGATGGGCCCTCGAAGGATATTCGATGATCGAGGAGTCGAGAAACTTCCAGATTCGAGCCTCAAATCCTCAGAAAAAAATCATTGTTTTAAAAAAAATCCCGTGTGATTTGTTTTAGAGCCTTAATACTGTCTATTGGTGGTTCTGAATCAATTATAATTATAGGATGAATTATAACAACCAGACCCCAGAGCAGTAATTTAACACCTAACTGAATGTATTATAAGAAATAATGTTAGCATTTAGTTACTATATGTATTTTATATTATTATATTACATCTAAATTTCCTCTTATGATGATAACTATTCGAATATTCTGATGTGTAAACTAGTGGTTTCGACCCAAGTAAAAGTGAAACGCATCATTATCAATGATGGCGCTCATAATGGACGCACGGACTGGAATGGCCAGCCCTTGTATCAGCCAATGAGAACACGAGAAGAGACAGAAACTATCTTCTGTTCATATTTGAAATACCTTGTGGGAGCCAATCTTGTGTGTTATTAACGAACAGTCTTTGTTTTAGAGTCATTGGCTACGATTGCATAAAGGATTGAAAATAAAGAGGAAATATATTATATTTTTGACTCCGTTATTGAGAAGCAGGTTGACCCAATGTAAAGAGAATAGAAGAGAAATAAATCTGATTGGCTGCGCTTGTGACGTCACTCACTACACAAGAAAGTGTGTTACATACGCACAGCCACGTGGAGGAAAAACTAAGTTGTTAAGAAATCAGCTCATAGTTTGGAGCTTTAAATAACAAATACACCTTTAAAATCCACACCAGTGTACACTCTACTTATTTAAAACAGATATGTCTGTCTGTCTTTCCATTACAATATAACTGGTGTGTACCTAGTGACGTAAGCGACGACAGAATCAAATACCTCCAAGGGGCGCTACCTTTAGCCTCTATTCACATCGAGGCAACCATAATATTCATGACAGTAATTAAAAACGGAACCAAAGAAAAGGATAGTTAATTTTTGTTTCTAATAATACACTCACCACTTATATTATGTTAATTAACGTTAACCCTTTATTGAAGTAGTTTTCAGAGACATTATCTAGTAGTGCAAAGAGGTTAGGCCATGTTCTATTGATAAAAGACAACCTGTGTGTATTTGTTATGAACTGTGCGCTGTGCGCTGTGCGATATGCTAAACCCAGCCTTGGAGGAAAGTGTATGTCGGGCACACCGATAAGACTACCCTCACCTCCACCACCAGCTGCTGCTCGATGAGGCTGTACCTGGCTCCCAGGGTCTGCGCCTCCAGACCAACAAAGGGGGTGGACAGTTTGACGAGCACACCCCCGGACCCGGGGCCAGAGTCCCAGGTGAACAGGCTGTCGACCTTCTTCTGTCCGCTCCACTCCAAGGTCCCTCTCATCCCGTCGGGACTGGACAACACAACACACCCAAGGTCAGCGGTCCAACAACACTTTACACTGCTGACACTGGACAGAGAGGTGGTGGCTGCCTCCTCAAGATGAGTTCCTGATAGAATGACACCTGTGTCGGGGGATCGGGCGGTGACGATCCACTGTCTTGAAGAGGCAGCCTCTGTCCAGTGTCAGCAGTGCTCTATGTTGGGTTTGTCCCGCCCTCTCACAGATATAATATATCAGTTCGACCCGGCTCAGTTGATTCAAGATCTCGTTGAGATCAGGAGATCTCTCCCTCTGTCCCCCCGGAGTGACTACAGAGTGACTACCCCCAGAACTCACAGCGTAGACATCTCTGCCCGTGCGTAGTCCCCCGGTACCTCTATGAAGAGCTCTCTCTTGTCGTGGTCGCTGCGGGCGAGGAAGGACACCCTCTTTTCGGGGTCGGAGTCCTTGTCCCAGGACATCTCGAACTCTAAACCTTTCTCCTCGCCTTTAAACGTGATCTGAGGACAATAAACATGGCTTTAGCACGAGCAATGGTCTTAGACTAGACCTGGCTTTGTTACACTATGGTGTGAATAGGGTCAGAGCAAGGTAGCAGTCTTACCTTGACTGATTACACTATGACCCTATCTTATAACCTACAACATAGTGGAACCAGGAAAGGTCTTGCTGTTTTGTTCATAGCAATGAAAGAATCTGAAGTAATTGAATTGCATGCCGGGATAATAACTAGATGTACAATATTGTAATGAAATCTAACAAACAATTGAAGAATAAAACATTTCATAAAGGAATGTTTCTGTATAGAGTTGTTTAAACAAGCATAATATAATATTTTGCGCCACGCATAGAAGTTAACAGAAAATATTTGAGCTTTTATTCAGTTCCGACAATATTTCATAACATCTATTTGAGTTTGCTTCTAATTGAAAAATATGCTTTTCACTTCCCTGGATATCAACAATTGTCGACACACATCATGGTCATCGCAGCCCTCACATTCCATCAGTGTGATCTAGAGCCGACAATCAACACCTGCTGACAGTGCTACCTTGGACGCCAGAGTAAGTCTTCTGACGAGCCGCAGGTCCACCGCAATAGCCTTCTCGCTCTCCTCGTTGAGAAGTACCAGCTTGGTGAAGTATGTCTTGGGCCCGACCTGGGCGCTGGTAGTCAGGGAGTAGTGACTGGTAACATAGAGAGAGATAGAGAGAGAGAGATTGTGCAGACACGCTCCTTACCACAAGATGAGGCCCGAGCTCACAGAGAGGCTCCTACCTGTCCCTGGAGCAGGTGATGTTGCCAGAGAATGTGTCTTCTCCCCGAGTGCCAATGACCCACAGATTCATGTTGCTACTCCTCGAGGAGAGGCCGGCGACTAGGCTGACGTCCACCGCACCCTTCGCCTCCAGCGTCCCTTTGAACACCACAGTCCTGGCTTTGCTGAGGTCGTCTAAGCTCCCCTTCAGGGTCACCCCGCCCGTCTTGCCCCCGCGGGGCGTCCACTCGGCCTCGACCGCCGTCTCGATCCTCCTCGGTCCCGGGCGGCTGACGCGCCCCCTGGCAGACCGGTCCACCAGGGGAACTCTAGCTCCACCTTGATGTCTTGTTGGCCCGATGGGGCCCTCGTGACCTTGAGAGAGCCCCACAGTTTGCTGGGTGTGTTCACCAGGGCGTGGGCAGCAATGACGGATGGAAGCCTCTGTAACATTCACACCATGAACACCCGGAGAGACCCCCCCCCCCAGTGCTATCATTAGTTCAATACTAAGTTCGGCTACTCCAGTGCTATCATTAGTTCAATACTAAGTTTGGCTACTCCAGTGCTATCATTAGTTCAATACTAAGTTTGGCTACTCCAGTGCTATCATTAGTTCAATACTAAGTTCGGCTACTCCAGTGCTATCATTAGTTCAATACTAAGTTTGGCTACTCCAGTGCTATCATTAGTTCAATACTAAGTTTGGCTACTCCCTGTGGATGTCAGCAACAGAGAAGATAAGTCCCCCAAGAGGTCACTGTGGTTCCTCAAATAGAGGAGGGGGGAGTATGTTCATAAAACGTACCAAGGTTAGAGAAATACGCTCATAGGATACAATTTAGTCCACCTTGGTTGTCCTGGGTTAAAGTTCTCGCATCACTACTCAAATTTGGCGGGTTTAGACCCCGCCTGGGTCAACAGATACTTGCCGAGCCAATCAACTTCCTCCCCTCGGTACCAAGTCAGCCGTGGCTTGTAAAATATCCCTGAAAGGCAAGATATGAGATACCCTTCCTAGTGTTCTTATCAGCGCCAAGTTACAGCTGTGGTCTGACAGAGTACCTGGTAGTCATTTTCCTGACAAGTACCTGGTAGAGGGGCCTGGAACGTACTGGTTAGAGCAGCTGACACGTACTGTAGAGATGCCTGACAGTACCTTGGTTGGGCCAGGTCCTGCACACTACCTTGGTAGAGCAGGCTTGACACGTACCTGGTAGAGCAGATCTATGTACCGGAGAGCAGGTCCTGACCGTACCTGGTAGAGCAGGTCCTGACAGTACCTGGAGAGCAAGACCTTGAAGTTCCTGGTTAAGCAGTCTGATGTACCTGGTAGAGCATGTCCTGACACGTACCTGGTAGAGCAGGTCCTGACACGTACCTGGTAGAGCAGGTCTGATGTACCTGGTAGAGCAGGTCCTGACACGTACCTGGTAGAGCAGGTCCTGACACGTACCTGGTAGAGCAGGCCTGACACGTACCTGGTAGAGCAGGTCTGATGTACCTGGTAGAGCAGGTCCTGACACGTACCTGGTAGAGCAGGTCCACCTTGTAGTCCACACCCCTCTCGGGACAGGTGAGATAGAGCAGGGTGGACAGTTCGGTGTGCTCCTCTGTGAGCTTGTGTCCTCTGTGGAAGCCGATCCACCACTGCTCCCCGCCCAGACCCAGCAGGGCCCTTCTGTCGAGATAATCGCTGCTGCGATACTCATCCAACGAGAGCTCGAAGCCGTACTGTGGGAACGCCGACAGCTGAGGGTCACACAACGACGAGAGTCAGCACAGTAAAAACTAGAGACAAGCTGCGTGTTGTCAAATAATATCAAGGTGACGTGACAAGCTCAGCCAATCAGGCTCTAGGATCCAGTTAGTCCTACCTGAATGTTGAGGTAGGCGTTGCTCTGGGCGAGAGTCCTTTGAGACTGCGCTGCCTCTTGGCTGAGAAGACAACACTCTGCTCCTTGCGTCCAAGCAACCTGTACAGCGCCGTGGCCTTGACGCTCATGGAGTCGTCGTTGAACCTGGCACTGCTGTGAACGGATCCGTTGAGCGTGTTGGCCTTGAACGATGCGGACAGCTCCCATCTCTCCCGGTCCATGTTCAGGTCCCCTGCATCGTACGTGACGTGACGTGACGTACTTGTTACATTTGATAAATAAATTGTAATCTGACACCTTAGTTCAGTCTGTCTGTCTGTCTCAATATTCTCATTGGTAACATGTGGGTTTCTATTTCAGGGTGATAAACTAACGCCTGGGGGCTGGATGTTGTGTCTGTTCTATATACGTTAGGTAATAAGTGCTTGTTAATAACCTCCAATAAATAAATAACTTTTAAATTCCTTTATCGGTTGCCTAAACAAGTTATCCGGGTACAATTCAATAAACCGGGGAGACCTGATTTAGTGGCCGCACGGTCTAAGGCGTCACTCTCATGTTCAACTGGCCTGCTAATGTCAGGGAGATCGAGGTTTGAATCACGGTCGGGTCTACTGAGGGTGGTTTTCCTAAATGGTTTTCAACTTTTCTTCCGTGCAAATGCGGATACACGTATTCTAAAACGCTTCCTTCCTAATCCCTATCCCGTTAGTGTAATAATCATACATACGTACAGCCTGAACAGGTAGTAAGACGCGGTATAAAGAGGTCACAGTAAAAACTAGGGCTGTGCTTGTATCGAAAATTGGAGCGTCAGTTTCGAAACGCGACTAAATTTCATCTCGAAAATTACTGGATCAAAGAATTTTAATCGATGTTACAGTAATATTTCACAGAAAATAGAGTCCCTCAAAACTTACTTTGGTCTGATCTCAAAATACCTCACTTTTTAAACCAATTTCTATTTTTTTTTTTAAAACTGAATCTGTGTAATTGTAACTATTTTCAACCAAAAATTGAAAATTGATGTCCCTGCTCATGCATCTATTACAAATATGGCGTCGTATTACACAGACTCTGACTAAAATACCCTAAAATACCCTAAATGTTGTCCAACCTGAGAGGACGACGGGATCCTTAGTGAATCCTGAGAGGGTGATGTCCCCGCTGTACTTGGAGCGGTGACAAAGTCGACCTTCCGGTCAAGTCGACCAACTTCCGGTTCATGACTGTCAACGAGAAGGACGGCTGGTAGCGACCCATGTCGCCGTTGACAGACGTCCGCACGGCGCCCCTGGCGTCCAAAACCTGGGCGTCGTTCCACCGCACATACACGTCGAAACCTTTCCCGTTAAGGTCGTCCTCCAGTTTGGCGTCGGTCTCCAGTCTGAAGAACTGGGGTCATCACGTTGACCTTCACGGCTTTGTTCCAGTTGTCCAGCGAGAACAGCAGCTTCAGTTTCCGGTCAACTCTCGACCCAGGGGTGTCCACGTTCAACTGATACGTCAACTGATCTTTGAACGTGGTCAACTCCCGAACGCCGCGGTAGTTCAACTCGTAGGAGTCGAACACGTCGGTCTTGTCTACGGAGACGCTCAAGAGAAAAGGGCCGGTAAGGGGGAAATAGGGGGAATCAGGAGTCTGGAAGCATTCCTGTAGGAGAGCTCCCCACACAGCTGCATCCCTGTCAGCGTACTGAGGGTCTGCGGGGTGCAGGCTTTCATCTGCTCCTTGTCCTCCACGACACCCCGTAGCTCTACGAGCTCCTGAGACTCCGGAGCGCCGCCAACCAGGAACAGTTTGGAGGTCACCTCCAAGATGTCGACCTTATCACGAGGAACGTTTATCTTTATATCCACTATCTTCCCGTTCCGCACCTCCGCCTTACCGTCGAGGTACGTGTTGGAGTGAAGCATGCTCGCCGAACGGATACCCGCCTTGCTCACGAAGGCATCGACGGACATGAGTCCTGAGAACTCGACGGCGACACTCGGCAGGATATGACCTTGGACCTCCATCGATCCTCTAGTCCACAGTTCTTCAAGGTCGACCTTCCCACCCATCTTTAGAGCGATCGAAGCACTTCCGTTGACGGCGAACTCTAGGGGCAGACCAATGGACGTGGGAATGACGTAAGACGCATCAAGGAAGACAAGTGACTTGGAGTAGTCGACGGTCCTGCCAGTGAGTATCCTTGACAGCACCTCCCAAGGGCTGGTGAGACCGACCAGTCGTCCTGTCACGTCCTCTAGACCCTCAAACTGAGAGAACATGAGCTCGTTCCCGAACACGCGGGCGTACAAAGAGGCCTTGGCAGGTCTGCTCAGCTCACCCTCCGAACGGGCCGACGTGCTGACAGTCCCTTCCTGTTGACTCCTGAACCTCTCTTTGAGGTTCCTCAACGTCTTCCTCAACGACTTGTCCGGGTAGTATCCATCCGGTCCGAACAGATCCTCCACATATCGCTCCAGACCCTCCGCCCGACCCCCGAACTCCAGGACGTTGAAAGCTTCTCCGAAAAGGTCGACCGTCAAGTTGAGGCTGGCGGAGCGAGGGAGGAACGACTCTGGCGAGAAGATGACGTTGCTGTCGACTGTTCCGCCCGCGTTGAGGGTCTCGGAGAAGAGGGAGGCCTCGTAGTTCCTTGAGAACTTTCGGACGTCCGTGTTGAACTTGTTCTGGAGGAAGTCGTTGGCGACCATGTCCTTCAGGGTCTGTTTGTCGGGACTGGATGTCTCCTGCAGGTTCGTCAGATGCGTCCAAACGAACGAGGCGACTGGAACCAAACACACGTACACCTCGTTTACCCTGAGGAAGGCAGTGTGTGACTACACCGGGGTGTACCATAGTGGCAAGGTGGCCATACCACCTGACAGTGCTAACGAGGTGTACTAAAGTAACTGGCAGGATTTCAGGATATGAAGAACATAACATTAAACAAATCTTTTTTTTTCATAATCAACTGTTAAAATCTCAACGTTAAAGATATTATTTAAATACGTATGTATCGCCCTCACAATAAAACAGAACTTAGCCATCAGTAAGTAGGAACTGTTAAGCACCACTAAGTACGCAAGACCACTCCTGGGTGGCTAAGTGGTTAGATAGAGCATTGGCGTACTGAGAAAAAGGTCCCGGGTTCGACTCCCGTGTCCAGGTTTCACTTCAAAGAACATGATATTTAGAAGCGGCTATAACCCTAACTAGCAAATATAATAGCACGGCAGTTTTATCCACCATACACTTTTTATATAAATGTTTATTTTTATAAATTTTAAAATTTATTTTTTACAATTTATTTATATCCATACCAAAAATCCTTGATTATAAATAAAGAATCATAATATTTGCAGTAAGCCTAGGTTTTTTTTTTACCTTAGTCTACCTGACACTTGTTAGACAAAATAATATTTAGTTTTTATTTTGTAAACTTACAATTTAAAAATAAATTAATACAAACATTTTGAGTCTACACATTTTTGTCCTTTGAACAAATCCACAAGTTTACATAATTTCAAACTATTCCTCAGATCTATAACCGCGGCCGGTCCACAGTTTTTTGTCCCTTTTCCTGGACCTATCCAAAAATGTTTTTGATACACCACTAAATTATAACTTAAATGAAACTACAACATTTTATCAATTCCTGATAAATGGCCAAAACTTCAATTTTTTTTATTGAGCGGGAAGGCTTTGCTTGGATTAAAATTATAAATCTTTAAAATAAATATAAGTTTTAAGTGGAAAATCAATTATAATTTTTTCCCGTCTCACGCTAACCTAAAATTTCCAAAGTCAGATGTCAATCCGCGCAGAGGTGATATATAACAGGAGGTGATATATAGCAGGAGGTGATATATAACAGAGGTGATATATAGCAGGAGTATATATAACAGAGTGATATATAGCAGGAGGTGATATATAACAGAGGGATACATATCAGGATGTGATATATAGCAGAGGTGATATATAGCAAGGTGATATATAGCAGGAGGTTATATATAACAGGAGGTGATATTAACAGGAGGTGATATATAGCAGAGATGATATATAGCAGGAGGTTATATATAACAGAGGTTATATATAGCAGGAGGTGATATATAGCGGAGATGATATATAGCAGAGGTGATATATAACAGGAGTGATATATAACAGGAGGTGATAATACCAGTTACACCCCAAAGTGTTACATACCCTGATTCACATCCTCACTGTAAAGTGTGTCCTTGATGCGTCTGAGGGTGCGAGCGCTAGGACACTTGATGACGGCCAGATAGGCTGCTATCCTCACCTCCGTGTCCTCCCTCCTGTCGGTGTAGGTGTTCAGGAGGAGGTGGTGCGAGGACTCGTCGCAAGGCAAGCGTCGGTAGGCAGAGATGGCGGCCAGACGCACCTCCACGGGGTTCTCTTGCTGGAGAGAGATCAGGAGGAACATTACCCAGGAGGTGTCAGGAGGAACACTACCCAGGCGGTATCAGGAGGAACATTACCCAGGAGATATCAGGAGGAACATTACCCAGGAGGTGTCAGGAGGAACATTACCTAGGAGATATCAGGAGGAACATTACCCAGGAGATATCAGGAGGAACATTACCCAGGAGATATCAGGAGGAACATTACCCAGGAGGTGTCAGGAGGAACATTACCCAGGAGATATCAGGAGGAACATTACCCAGGAGGTGTCAGGAGGAACACTACCCAGGCGGTATCAGGAGGAACATTACCCAGAGATATCAGAGGAACATTACCCAGGAGGTTCGAGGAACATTACCTAGGAGATATCAGGAGGAACACTACCCAGGAGAATCAGGAGGAACATTACCCAGGAGATATCAGGAGGAACATTACCAGAGATATCAGAAAGGACATTACACAGGAGATATCAGGAGACATTACCCAGAGATATCAGGAGGGACATTACCCAGGAGGGGTCTCCTTTCTGTCAGTTGAAACTTGTCCCTGACTTCACACTCATAAAGCAGGCCCTTACCCCCCTGGAGGTACCTGTGACAGTTCCTGAGAGTCTAGCCCTTACCCCCCTGGAGGTACCTGTGACAGTTCCTGAGAGTCTAGCCCTTACCCCCCTGGAGGTACCTTACCTCGTGACACTTCTTGAGAATGTCCGGTGGCCCCACCAGGACCCCGGCATTCCCCACCGCCTTGAGTGCCAGCAGAAGAAGTTTCTCAGTCCGAGGGTCCCCACGGGTCCCACAGTGGTCCCTCAGGGGCCCCTCGAGCCTCGTCATGATATCCCTGACTGCCCCCAGCTCGCCGCAGTCCGGAGTCTCAGAACAGAAGCTGTGTACCATGGCCGACACACTCAGTGTGGTGGCCCCACTGGGGTACACTTCCAGCAGTGTCTGTGGAGACAAACCAGTGTAGTTAGGGGTCCTCGACTCTAACAAGTTCTCCTTGTGACCTGTCAATCTCTCCTTGTGACCTGTCAATCTCTCCTTGTGACCTGTCAATCTTTCTGTTCACTCGAGTGCCACAAACTGTAAATACTGTCAAAACCCGTTACACCGACATTTCGGATAATCCCAACACACTTTTCGGAAAACAAGTCAACAAATTAAGTCAAATTAAATATGGTATCGGTTAACAAACCCAAAAGTTAAAATAGAATTGTAATATTATTATTATTATTATTAGCACCGCGTCTTACTACCCGTTCGGGTTATACGCTCTTACGCTAATGTGTAATGGTAGGGTGATTATGAGATGAAATGAAGGACCTACAGTTTAACGTGGAATCCGAACCATGGTGGAGGCCTGGCATTCCCCACATTCACAAGATGTCTTATCAGAGGTGAAGGAAGGGTTTGGAAATCAGATAAATCTGTGCCGGGACCGAGGATTGAACCCCGGTCGCCAGCATAGAAGTCTGACACCTTACCCCTAGACCACCAGGTCACCTAGAATTGTAATAAACAGTGATACCAACACAACATGTTTCCCCGTAATTTGCAATAATTACAGTACTTATCACGTGATATACTTCAGTTAAATAAATAAATAAATATTTGATTAAACTAATTCAACTGTGATTTAAAATGAGTGTAAATACTTTATCCCTGTATTCTCACGGTTAATCCAAACAAGCTTCGGTCCCCATTAGTTCCGATTAACCAGGTTCTGGTGTATAATCAACATCACCTTCTTATTCAAATAAAAAATGACCGTTTTGTATAAGTATTGTCTTTAAACACATAAGTTGTTGTTTTTGTAAAATATTGTGAGTTTGGATGCTTGGGAAAATATTTGAATTGTAGATGTTGGATAATATACAGGATGTTCCATGAGGAATATAAAATGTTTTGGGAGGTTGTAGTATTGGTCGTTTTGACTTTACAAGCACTTGTCCAAATCTGAATGGAAGCTGAGATGCAGCTGTTTGAAACTGACGTGTACAGCTGAGATGCAGCTGTTTGAAACTGACGTGTACAGCTGTGATGCAGCTGTTTGAAACTGACGTGTACAGCTGAGATGCAGCTGTTTGAAACTGACGTGTACAGCTGAGATGCAGCTGTTTGAAACTGACGTGTACAGCTGAGATGCAGCTGTTTGAAACTGACGTGTACAGCTGAGATGCAGCTGTTTGAAACTGACGTGTACAGCTGTGATGCAGCTGTTTGAAACTGACGTGTACAGCTGAGATGCAGCTGTTTGAAACTGACGTGTACAGCTGTGATGCAGCTGTTTGAAACTGACGTGTACAGCTGTGATGCAGCTGTTTGAAACTGACGTGTACAGCTGAGATGCAGCTGTTTGAAACTGACGTGTACAGCTGTGATGCAGCTGTTTGAAACTGACGTGTACAGCTGTGATGCAGCTGTTTGAAACTGACGTGTACAGCAGTGATGCAGCTGTTTGAAACTGACGTGTACAGCTGTGATGCAGCTGTTTGAAACTGACGTGTACAGCTGTGATTCAGCTGAGAGTGTTGCCAACAGATCGTGGTAGTGTCCAACTCTCGTCTTACTTCTGTCAATGAACAACGCTCGGTGAAAGAAGGAGACGTTATTTAGTCTGTAGAAGTAGTCCCTCTACAAACGCACCGAGAACTGGACAAATGCTTGTATCGCAAGAACTAACACTGAGCGGAACTATCTAGTCTAATAGACCAGGATGATGACATAACACTAGACAAGACTCACAGATGCCTCCAGGAGCATGCCACGGGTTATCCTGGTCTGGAAAGAGAGGGAAGTTATCCAGGAGTCCATGTCGGAGCTGGAGACCTCCCCGGACTTGAAGAGGTCGGTCATGGTGTTCATCCCTTCAGCGGTCCCCACCAGGGGCAGCGCGTCCACCAGGAACCTCCTGACAGACAAGTGACAGTCTGGGTTAGCTGAGGATGAGTAGTCTCCAACCAGAGAGTTGGTTGGTCGCTGAAATTCTATTAGCGAGAGCGAAAGGGCCTGCCAATTTTGCCGAGAAAGGTATTTCACACGCCACTGTTGACCTGGGACCGACGGCTTTACTTCCCCTCCAGAAGGAAGTTGTGCTACGGATGTTTATCTCAAGAAAGAACCGTCGGCTCCAAATGGGTTCGAACCCTGAGTCGAGCACTTTATATGTCATATATTTGGTTAATTTTAACACCTAAACTCAGGTTTAGGTTTATAGATTTCACCAGCGTTTAGTGCTATTAGGGAGTTACTCTATTGGGGCAGTTGTGATCTACCTGTATTCGCTTGGAAGTAGAGTGAAGAACCATTTAGAGGAAATCACTCTCCATACACCCGACTGAGATTCGAACCAGTCTAGTTTACTGCGAGAGTAGCCCTGTGGCCACCGATTATTAGATGTTGATTGTATATTTATCAATAAGGATCACACAGGTTGAAGTGACTCTCACGTGACATTTATCACTGGTCAATTTGTTGTGTATCTCAGTGAATGTTTGTAAGAAGGAACAGGAGAGGTGGCTGGAAACACTGATGCCACTGTACAAGGATTCTATCCCCCGGCCTAGTTTTCATTCTATCCCTTCACTGTAAAAGCCACGTTGAACTCGTTCCGTTCTGCCTGTTTCCATCCACCTTTCCTGCCCCTTCTTACCAAAACAGACAACAGGTTTTCCTTAAATTTAGTAAATATCGCGTCACCTCAGGGACAATAGAAGGATCCTTAGTGCTGGTAGTTTACCTGACAGAAGGATCCTTAGTGCTAGTAGTTTACCTGACAGAAGGATCCTTAGTGCTAGTAGTTTACCTGACAGAAGGATCCTTAGTGCGACTGAACAAAGTGAGTAGTTGAGGATATTTTAGGGTCTTGAGGGCCCTCACGAGAGAGGCGAACACCCTCGGAGCGTCCACTTGAACACCCTCCTGCATACCATCCCTTAGTTGGTTCAGGAGGGAGACCACCAGTTCCTCCTGGCTAACAGAGTTCTCTCCCATCCTGGCAGTATGTTGGAACAGCAGGGAGGCTCGAACAGGGGACTCCACTGGGGACAGACGGGGAGATGTACAGACAGACAACACACCTTACCAGCTGGTCTCTCCTCACCTGGTCTCTCCTCCTCACCTGGTCTCCACTCCTCACCTGGTCTCTCCTCACCTGGTCTCCACTCCTCACCTGGTCTCTCCTCACCTGGTCTCTCCTCACCTGGTCTCTCCTCCTCACCTGGTCTCCACTCCTCACCTGGTCTCCACTCCTCACCTGGTCTCTCCTCACCTGGTCTCCACTCCTCACCTGGTCTCTCCTCCTCACCTGGTCTCCACTCCTCACCTGGTCTCTCCTCACCTGGTCTCCACTCCACACCTGGTCTCTCCTCACCTGGTCTCCACTCCTCACCTGGTCTCCACTCCTCACCTGGTCTCTCCTCACCTGGTCTCTCCTCCTCACCTGGTCTCTCCTCACCTGGTCTCTCCTCACCTGGTCTCCACTCCTCACCTGGTCTCCACTCCTCACCTGGTCTCTCCTCACCTGGTCTCTCCTCCTCACCTGGTCTCTCCTCACCTGGTCTCCACTCACCTGGTCTCCACTCCTCACCTGGTCTCTCCTCCTCACCTGGTCTCCACTCCTCACCTGGTCTCTCCTCACCTGGTCTCCACTCCACACCTGGTCTCTCCTCACCTGGTCTCCACTCCTCACCTGGTCTCCACTCCTCACCTGGTCTCTCCTCACCTGGTCTCTCCTCCTCACCTGGTCTCTCCTCACCTGGTCTCTCCTCACTGGTTCCATCTCACGGGTCTCTCTCCTCACCTTTCCACTCCTCACCTGGTCTCTCTCACACTGGTTCTCCTCTAAACTGTGTCTATCCTCACCTGGTACCACTCCTCACTGGTCCTCTACCTGTCTCCATCCTCACGGTCCTCTCACCTGGTTATCCTCCTCACTGGTCCTCTCTACTGGGTTCTACCTACTGGCTCCTATCACTACCGTGGTCTCTCTCACCTGGTCTCCATTCTACTGGGTCTCTCCTCACTGGTCCTCCACCAAATGGTCTACTCCTCACCTGTCTCCACTCTCACCTTGCTCCACTCCTATGGTCTCTCAACCTGGTCTCTCCATTCCTCCTGGTCTCACACTGGTCTCTCCTCACCTGGTCTCACTCCTCACCTGGTCTCCACTCTCACCTGGTCTCAACTCTCACTGGTCTCTCCTCACTGGTTCCACTCACACCTGGCTCTCTCACTGTCTCCACTCCTCACCTTTCCACTCTCCGGTCTCTCCTCACCTGGTCTCTCCTCCTCACCTGGTCTCCTCACCGGTCTCCCTCACCTGGTCTCCACTCCTCACCTGGTCTCCTCCTCACCTGGTCTCCACTCCTCACCTGGTCTCTCCTCACCTGGTCTCCACTCCTCACCTGTCTCTCCTCACCTGGTCTCCACTCCTCACCTGGTCTCTCCTCAGCAGCCTGTCTTGTCTCAATGAACGACAGTCTCTGCTCCACCCTAGTCACGGCCCCGTTCTCTCCATTGGAGAATGGTCGGAACAGATGGACCTCCTTACAGAAGGACTCGTGCAATGTCCTGTTCGTGGTGATGGTCTGCTCGCAGTCCTGCGTGCTCCTGACAACAAGGAGCAGCTAGGCGTCAAAGGGGAAAGCAGCTAGGGGTCAAAGGGGAGCACTAGGCGTCAAATTGGAGCAAGGAGCTACCAGGAGACAGTGGGCACCCGGATATCCACTTAAGAGGGGAAGTGTAATCTACAACTCGATCAAATAACTCCACCAGATTAAGAGGGGAGTGTAATCTACAACTCACATCAAATAACTCCACCAGATTAAGAGGGGGAGTGTAATCTACAACTCGAGTCAAATAACTCCACCAGATTAAGAGGGGGAGTGTAATCTACAACTCGAGTCAAATATCTCCACCAGATTAAGAGGGGGAGTGTAATCTACAACTCGAGTCAAATATCTCCACCAGATTAAGAGGGGGAGTGTAATCTACAACTCGAGTCAAATAACTCCACCAGATTAAGGAGCTCTCACTTGATCAAGGGCAAGGATTTGATTGGAGCGCTGTAGGATGTCGACGGTAGAGAGATGAACCGGTCCGTCCGATGAGAACACGCCTTGAGGTTCTTGGACTTCCTGACGGTAACCAAGGATGATCCTTCAGTGGGACACGGTAGTAGCTCGTCTCACACATTCCTGCGACGTCCGTCTACACACGAACAAAACATTGACTTGATCAGAACTGATGTTTGGTTGTGCTTCTTACGTAAACCAGCTCTTTCTCAACTGACACTGTATATCAGCACACAACTTATAAACTAACTTAAATCTAGAATATACACAACATCCAAACCTCTGGCCGTTAATACATAACTGTGACAGTAGAAACTCACATTTAACCAGTGATACATTATTCAGTTGTGTCGAGTATCGAACCGGGGACCCCTAGCTTAGTAGGTACACACTGATACCTACTGGGCTTAAAGTGTTAAACATATTATATCTGTGTTGCTCAGAACCTGGAAGGGAACCAAGGTCCTTTGACTCTAGTAAGGTGAGGTCTGCGGATCTTCTTGAGATGCATCTCAAGAGTCTCTCCGTGAATCTGATGGACAATACCCATTCTGTATAGGAGAGCAGGAAGTGGAGGGTGTATCCAGACCACCAGTGGGACCTGCCACACAGTTTACCTCGTAGCCCCTGTGGTCCCTTGTCAACTGTCCCATGGAGTTCTGGAACACCGAAAGGACCCCTCTCTTCACGTTGACGACCCACGCCGGGTCCTGGCTGCTGGGACAGATCTGATCTATCCTCCCATCCTGGTACGAGAACTGCAGGGGGTGACGCCCCAGGGCCGAGGAGAACTCGGACTGGCGCCCGGCGTCGAGTTGGGACCTCCTCGCTTCTTCCCCTGGGACAGACGTCTCCAGACGGGCGTCCTCCAGCTGAACACGGGAATATGAGTGTTGATAACTTTGCTCGGCGGCTAGAATCCAGCTCGTTAGTTTACCAGAGGATTGAGGTGAGAAGTGTTAAAGACTAGGCCTGGGATTGTCTTCCTAGGGTTCCTCACCTCCAGGGACAGCTCGCAGGCCGACAAGACCCTGATGACAGCCGTGGCTGACACAAGATGGCGGGACTCCTCCTCTGACGTGCCACTGACAGAACTGGCCGTGCTGGCCCGGTACTGGAACAAGTAGCTCACTCCAGGCTCGTACTGGAACTTGTTTCCGGCTGGAGAGAAACAAGACATACTGTGGTTCAGAGGCTGTACTACTGTTATCCAGATATGATCTTACTGGAACTGGAACTGGAGACTATCCTTTGTTGTTTGATTCATTTGTCTCAGTGCTTCACCAAATGTTCGGGGCTTTTGAAGTTCCAACTTTACAACTTAAATGTAAATGTTACGGTATGTTACAGTATGTTACGGTAGGTTACAGTATGTTACAGTAGGTTACAGTAGGCTACAGTATGCTACAGCTATAGGTGGTGATCCTACAATTTAATTCAACTATTTTTTTTAACGGTCTACAATGATCGTACATTGAAGTAGATACAAGACTGTCACGTATTTGAGTACACTTTACTGTAAGAGAGAGAGAGAGAGAGAGAGAGGGCTAGTAAAGATACAGTGAATGTGAATCTATTGTATTTACAGACAGTAATATATTAAATAATTCTATAAGGTCATAATGACTAATTTTATAGGACTTTGTTGCATGTTGTCCTTTTTTAAAAACAGAATATTGTCAGCATAGAAGACAGTGTAGCCGATATTAAATAAGGTTCTGATCAACATAATTATTATTGATATAGCTAACTAAATCTGGAGTGGTCTCCATTATGGCATTGTCTGGTTCTTCGTCTTCCTGTGGCTCGTGTCTGAGCCGGGACATGAAGACCCCGTGGGGGGCGGTCGACCCTTACCTTTGCAATACGAAGAACACTGTAACCGCTGCCCGCCCCTGACGGACGTACCTGGAACCAAATATTGCTTGGTATTATCTGTGGTTGCTGCTCTGGGCCGAGGTTTGGAAACTAAGATAAACTAGCAAACCCATTGGTTTGAGAACAAATATGGACTCTGTCCAAACTTTATAGAAAATAAACATTTTACTCAAATGAATAAAACACAAAGAAACGTAAACAAAAAATCCATTAATTTAATGACAAGTAATCCCCAACCGAGGACGGGTCCCCAAGCCCCCGGTGGTTCCAGAAATAAGTCTGAGGGGAAGGGATAATGATGGGGGGGTGACCTTTTCGTCCAACTTACAGTAAAAAAATTGTTGTAATTTTAATATTGGTTGCGCATTTTAAATAAAGTCCTCATTGGTCAATTTATGTTGAGTATATGTCGGGAGCTCAGTGGACTTAGAACATTATAAATACACACACAAGTCCTCTTTAAAGTCCACCATGCTCAGGACTAGTCCTGGATCCAGGCACGGGCCACATTAGGTTAAAAGAGGTTTCTATCATATTTTTAATTGATGTAAGAAAAGGTACTTTTATTTTATTAAATTATTTCTTAAAATAATCTTTTAAATTGTTTATATTTTCACTTTAAATTTATGTATGTTTAGATATTTTGGATTTAGTTTATTGCTTAATTTTTACAATTTGCTAGGAAGATGAGCATTAGTAAAATTCCTTCAAATTTGAAACCTTATAGCTATTTCCGTGTATTTTTAGTACTAATTATTTATATATCACTATCCATATCAGTACGCCTACGTACTAAATTTTGTGGACATAAGGGCAGTAAAATCCGGGACAGATATTCAACAATTATGGTTGATATTAACAAATGTAGATAATTAAACTCTATGTCTCTATCAAATAAATTTTGGCCAAACATTTTTTTTTCATATAAATGAAAAAAAAAATACCTTTACCCTCCATTAATACTATTATTTAAGAATATTATCAATGCTATTTCAGCGAGGCGCACCCAGATATTTATTTTCTGGGTTAGGCATCAAATGCTTCAAAGTTATTTCTTATATATTTTTTATTTTCCTGTCGGTAGTTTGCGTAGTGAATATAAAGTCGTAGCTTGGTCGGTAAATTTAGCTTATGCAGGCCCAATATTTTTATTGCTCTATATTTTCTACTTCATATGTTTTTATTAAAATTATTTGTGGTCTTGGGGGTGAAATGACCCCTGACCCCCTGAGATATCACGTCTGTCTTATGATCCGTTGTATGCGGTGCAAAGATCACTCAAGACGTTGTTTGGATACAACAATATTGTATATTACTAAGTATTTCTAAAATAAAAACTAATTTTACAACCAATCATAAAGTAGTTTACGTTAATTTGAATTTTGTTTGCTTTGTATTCGATTTAATATATTTCTAATATAATTTATTTTATTTTGATCGTCTTAAATAATAGGAATGAGTTTAATTTTAGTGAAATGTTTGTATATTTATATTAAAATGACATGTTCATAGTTCAGCTACTCTCCGCTAGAGGTTTCTGCTACAAGTATTTATGATTGGCTGGCCGTGTGGCTTTGTTTTGTCACACGCCGAGCTTGGGTGCTACGAGGGTTGCCTAGGTTCAGGGATCACTCGCGGCAACGTTTAGACTCAAATTGAGGTAGTCGAGGAGTGCTTTAAGGTGGGACGGAGTAAAGACCATACTTTTTTCTGTTTTTATGGTTGTTGTTTTTTCAAAATAAATAAAATATTGCTCTAGTACAAACACAGAGTTTAATTTTCTTCAGATGGTGACCTCTACAGTTGTTTAATATATGTGAAGGTGTTTTGGAATTGAATGACTTTTTTCTCTTCGTTTATAAGTTTGTTAGATAATGCCATTATGTCCATTAAATATATTCAGGAGCTGTTGATATCAACTCGTGAAGATAATTAGACTTTATGTTTCTACTGGAGAATTATTTGATTTATTTTGACCAAAAATAACTATTTGATATAAAAACTTCAAAAATACTGCCCTTAATTCGCGTTCTATACACTCCCACCTTAATATTATTTATTATCATCTGTCATATAAAAGTAAATATGTTATCTTGGCCATTTTAAACTTTTGAACTGAATGACGGGATTAAATCAAATTTGGTACAAGTATAAACAGGCCGGGGAACCCCCCACAGTTTTTATAGTTTCCTTCCAAAGACTATTTGAGCACAAGAACTGTCCAAATTACGAAATGGGGTGTAGTTTTGATCGTGTTTGACGCCCAGAAGTTTCATGGAACGTTCTATTTGATCTGATCGCACTTGAACCACTACCATGGCTGCCAAACTATGAAATGATAAATTACGAACATTTGATTCACAAGATTTGAAACCAATGAAAACGACGTGTTTTGTTTCGTGTGTCCGACCTCTGCGCCGGCTGGTCACGTGGTTGGTTCATTTCAATATCGCGTGTTCTGTATTCAATCGAACACAGTTCAAAATTAAACGAATAAATTATTGTAAATAAATGTTTATAACAACTGTGAGCACTTTTAAAATCCAAACACAATTTTTAAATCTATTACTGTTTGTCTTTCGACTTTTGACAATAAATTCAAATTTGTAAATTATCTTTACCACTCCTGGCATTCAAATGTTGACTCAAAAAGGAGGTATTTGTAATGTCTCTCATGTTTGGTAAATATCTCCAGTAGCCATTAAAAAACTCCCTATTCAATAGTAAAACTAAAGTTGAAAACTCGTAGGGACGGGTATGGGGAAAGGGGGGGGGGGGGGGTTCTGGTCAACTTTAAATATAGGACAGAGAGATAAGATATAGGGATGTCAACTTTCCCTAAAATATCGATAAATGTATCATTATATATAACGCAAGGTAGACTATTGTAGGCTACAATATATCGATCAATTTGTATCGATATACCGTTTGTTTCCGATGTATTGAATCGCTATGGTCTTGGCGAACTGTACCGTTGGTATCAAGATGGCTGCTGCTATGACAAGTTATTCTTCGCGGCTTTTCACCTTTTGATGTTTTATTTAACTGTTGGAAATAGTAGTCAAAAAAATAGAGAAAATCTAGTTCACAAATTCGATAAATTGATCGATATATCGTTAGCTAAAACATCAATATAAATATATCGATATTTGGTTGCCACCCGTAACAAGATGTGATTAGTCGCAGTAACATTTTATTACTATAGTAAACGCTCAAATTATATTTCAGGTTACACAGTGGCGGTTCTAGACAAATCATTAGGGTGGAGGGCACACATTCTTGCATGTTCCAGTAGGTAACTAAAATATAAGCCCCAGACCTGAAATACGTAGACATTTATTTAGACTTTGGTTTAAACCTTGATACCAGACCGTCGACACTGTACACTGTAGATTAGTGTCACATACACCCAAGACAGTAGAATTGTACACTAACGGGAAATAAATACACGCCAGCAGTCAGAATAAAGAAATGTTTGAAAAAACTAAACTACTACTTGATAATGACTTCCCACACAAATAGAGGCAAAAGCTAGTATTCTGGAAATCAGTTAAAAGCTGGCTTGGTTAAAAATTGATTGTACGATTTTCCAATCTCAGCAAATTTTCGCCCAATTTCCATTGGATCCTGGACAAGTCTTTCATTTCACCTCCTCTTTATTAACAGTTTTAGTCTGTTACGCGTCTGTCAACCTCAACCATTTTGATGATCGAAAAACTTCTTTCTTAAGAAATATGTAGCGTTAACAAGAGTGCTAGAAGTATACAGAGGTTAGGACAAACAGAGTCATGAGTGTAATAACAGAGTCACTAGTGTGATAACAGAGTCACGAGTGGGATAACAGATTCACGAGTGTGATAACAGAGCCGACTCGTGCGGCTGTAAATTGAGGCCAGATGGTAAGGCGACCCTATCCACTGACACCCAACACAAACTTTCCATCTTAATTGGCTGCTGATCATTCAGTGCTTACCACGCAGTGCTTACCATTGTTTCAGCTCAGAGCTTACTCGGCTTAAGGATGCCGTATACCGGGACTTGAAACGTTCACTTTAATTCTCTACGCTTGTGATCTCGACAGTTGTTGAACAAACGCGTCTTAAGAGCACTTAACAGGCCATTAAGTACTCGACAGGTCATTAGGTAATCTACAGCTCATTAGGTACTCGACAAGCCATTAGGTATTGACAGGTCATTAGATACTCGACAAGCCATTAGGTATTGACAGGTCATTAGGTAGGCCTACTCGACAGGTCATTAGGCACTTAGCATGCCATTAAGTACTCGACAGGTCATTAGGTATTGACAGGGCACTAGGAACTCTACAGGTCATCAAATACTTCACAGGTCATTAAGTACTTGACAGGTCATTAGGTACTGGAAGGTCATTAGGTACTTGACAAGCACTCTCTTAATTGCCACGTGAAGGTTCATTGATAGTGTATCAGTGGATATTTAATTAGAATGATAATTACTAAAATAGTTATTTGATCCATTGTTTGCAGCGAGCCATTTCCCTTGTAAAACGATAGCAGCTTAAAATTAGTGGAAAATGTAATCAATGACTAACATTCCAATTACTGCGAATAATACAAAAAAAAGGACGATTTTAAGTGGGTTTGTTTAACCACTTTTCTCGTCTCATCTAATATTATAACAAGATATCGGTCCTGTTCCTTTGAATACACACTCGGCTAAATCCTTATACATCTATCTAGGAGGGGAGGATGTACGTCCTGTAAGTTGAGCCAAGGACCCTTACCAGCCATCACTCCTACTCCTAGCAGCCCTAGGGCCACCAGGGTAGCAGTCCAGTTCATCTTCCCTCGTCCCTGGCTCCTCAGGGTGCACTCACACGCTCACAACACTCCGCTGAACAACTAGCGATGACTAACGGAGGTTCCTTGCATCACACTCGTGTAACCACTAGAGCCGCCGCGAACTAACTAACTCTCCTCCCAGCCCCAGCCCAAGGTTATATACACCCGCGCACACTCTCGCGGACATGCGAACAAACAAAGCGAACATAACCTCAAATCGAACGTTATCTGTCTTCTTACTGTCACTTATCAACCTGAATATCCTGGGAACGTTGGGTAGTTCTTGTTTCTGCCACTCGGAGGAGTAAGGGTGGAGACTTTTGGTTTCGGTAATTATTTCCTACGGAACTATTTTCAGCCAATTTCAATTCGAGGTGAAACGTTCCACGTATATAAAACTTTAATCTCTTCTTCTCATGGAGCTATGCAACCTGCAGTTTTGTTTAACACGGTCTTACAGCTCCTATATTCTATATTCTATACTCGCTGACATATAACGCTCATCTATTCGTCAGTAACGTGAAATCACAATGATTTAGGTCAGTCATTTCGCCATATTGCCCCGGAGACCATACTGTTCCTCTTTGTGAGTCTGACAGGTTTTTAAAACACGTTTAAACTAGTCCCAGACACGGATTGAACACGTGTTCTGACAGGTTGGTATCGAGATCTGACTAGCACTGTTTCTGGTTGCAGCTGACCGGGAGGTCGGGTTTCAAATCCTGGTGGGCTTATCACACATGGTTTCCAACGCTATACCTGACCCCGATTAAGTCGTTATTAAACCTGTAGGGATGCTCTTAGGGAGTGGAGGGGTTGGTGGGCTCGACTAAGGAGAGAGGAGGGGTTGGTGGGCTCGACTAAGGAGAGAGGGAGGGTTGGTGGGCTCAACTAAGGAGAGAGGGAGGGGTTGGTGGGCTCGACTAAGGAGAGAGGGAGGGGTTGGTGGGCTCAACTAAGGAGAGAGGAGGGGTTGGTGGGCTCAACTAAGGAGGGAGGGGTTGGTGGGCTCAACTAAGGAGAGAGGGAGGGGTTGGTGGGCTCGACTAAGGAGAGGGAGGGTTGGTGGGTTCGACTAAGGAGAGGGGAGGGGTTGGTGGGCTCAACTAAGGAGAGGGAGGGGTTGGTGGGCTCAACTAAGAGAGAGGGAGGGGTTGGTGGGCTCAACTAAGGAGAGGGGAGGGTTGGTGGGCTCAACTAAGGAGAGAGGGAGGGGTTGGTGGGCTCGACTAAGGAGAGAGGGAGGGGTTGGTGGGCTCGACTAAGGAGAGGGGGAAGGTAAAAGTCGAGCCCATCCAGGGTTAGTCTAGAAACCATCAGAACACGGTTTATTATTTCTGTGAAGCGCTCTCTATGATGTCCTCTTTTGTCATCAAGCACGAATAACAAGGACAAGGAGCCCTTGACTTGACGTATGAATGTATTAGAGTAGTTTTAGTGTGAGTAGCTATCAGCTACTGCCGTCCCTGCTCATTGTCGGCCACACACTTGAGTGGAACCCTCACGACTGTAGACATAGGGGGCTCCAGTTCGATCTCAAACTCGGGAACTTGAAAATATGTTATACTTGTGTCCTCGGATAGCAGTACTACAATTCAAGTTAAGATAGTCTGTAAGTCGTGTGCTGACATAACACTGCGTGATCTACGAGATCAGAGTTGTTTAATTTTTATGTTTATTCTCTCTTCAAAGAGCTGATGGTAGGAGCATATATTTCCCCAAAATTCCCCCCATTACTCCGTGTCCTTGGATTGGTGGTGTACAGTAGGTTGTGGATAGCAGTAGCAAGAAGCATAATGCACCTTGAGTTTCGAGTCTGGAGTGATGACCGCTCGTCCAAATGTCCGGAAGAGTTATCTACAATGCAAACTGCGTCATTGGACTCTGAGCTGGTCTTTGTCCTCTGGTGGTCTCTTGTACAGTCAAGAGCAGATATATGTCCTCCGGTGGTCTCTTGTACAGTCAAGAGCAGATATATGTCCCCCAGTGGTCTCTTGTACAGTCAAGAGCAGATATATGTCCTCCGGTGGTCTCTTGTATAGTCAAGAGCAGATATATGTCCTCCAGTGGTCTATTGTACAGTCAAGAGCAGATATATGTCCTCCAGTGGTCTCTTGTACAGTCAAGAGCAGATATATGTCCTCCAGTGGTCTCTTGTACAGTCAAGAGCAGATATATGTCTTCCAGTGGTCTCTTGTGCAGTCAAGAACAGATATATGTCCTCCAGTGGTATATTGTACAGTCAAGAGCAGATATATGTCCTCCAGTGGTATATTGTACAGTCAAGAGCAGATATATGTCCTCCAGTGGTATATTGTACAGTCAAGCGCAGATATATGTCCACAGTGGTATCTTGTACAGTCAAGACAGATATATGTCCACAGTGGTCTCTTGTACAGTCAAGAGCATATATATGTCCTCCAGTGGTCTCTTGTCCAGTCAAGAGCAGATATATGTCCTCCAGTGGTCTCTTGTACAGTCAAGAGCAAATATATGTCCTCCAGTGGTCTCTTGTACAGTCAAGAGTAGATATATGTCCTCCAGTGGTCTCTTGTACAGTCAAGAACAGATATATGTCCTCCAGTGGTATATTGTACAGTCAAGAACAGATATATGTCCTCCAGTGGTATATTGTACAGTCAAGAGAAGATATATGTCCTCCAGTGGTATATTGTACAGTCAAGAGCAGATATATGTCCTCCAGTGGTATATTGTACAGTCAAGCGCAGATATATGTCCACAGTGTTATCTTGTACAGTCAAGACAGATATATGTCCACAGTGGTCTCTTGTACAGTCAAGAGCATATATATGTCCTCCGGTGGTCTCTTGTCCAGTCAAGAGCAGATATATGTCCTCCAGTGGTCTCTTGTACAGTCAAGAGCAGATATATGTCCTCCAGTGGTCTCTTGTACAGTAAAGAGCAGATATATGTCCTCCAGTGGTATATTGTACAGTCGAGAGCAGATATATGTCCTCCAGTGGTATATTGTACAGTCCAGAGCAGATATATGTCCTCCAGTAGTGTCTTGTACCTTGGAATACCAGCAATGAGCTAAAAGGTGTATTGAAGATACCGGAGTGAAGTCTTGACAGGGAAATGACGATATAAAGTTATCGCGGCATAAATTGATTATCTCGTCCGGCCACTGAATGGGAGCTACTATTTTACTACTATAACAGCTATTGTTTGATGTTTTATAGTCTCTTTACAGTGGACAGAGGGTGACCTTTAAGGGGGGGTAGTCTGTATATTGTGGAGCTAATTCAATTCAAACATCAGGTAGGAAATATTTTAACCATTCCTTGCGGGTAAAAGAGAATATAAATTATTTCCTCGATACATTTGAATATCTTTACTAACATTTGCCTGGATGGAGGTTTAAAAACACTTGTCAATACAATAGAATGATTGTGAATCTTGTTGGTAGTGAGCCCTGACCTACTTCCTAGGTCGGAGTAGGTCACATTGATCGCTGGTAAGTTGGTTTCAGCTTGGGAGTGACAAATGTGAGAGTGAGTGAATACTTTCTAATCCAAATGACAAATAGTTTGCAGCACAAACAGAAGCGTGTTAGCATTGAATTAACTAAATATCAGTTGACAGTATATTATTATCTATTTAAACCAATGATTATATATTTTAATTACTAAAGAAACTAATTATTGTTCGACGATAGCAACAAATATGTGCGTGTATTAAATTTTACAATATATTTTAAATTGTGGCATTTAAACAATCTACTATTTATATTTTCATAAAAGGTTTTTAAGTTGCTGTCCTGGGTTGAGTCAGTTTCAAATCCGTGCACCAGCGTTTTCTGGATAATAATATTTTAATAGTTTTTTTAACTGTACACAGTTTGTTAAACCCCCGCTGGGGTTCTTGGGTTCGCCCGCAAATGAAACAAACATTCTCCAGCCCTCGGGGAAACGGTTTACCGGCCCAGTCACGTGCTTGGATCACATAAATATTTATCTTTAATTATCTTAAAACGCTGTAAATTTTAAATTGTCAATTTACCAGATTGGCATTCTAACTCGCAAATACTTTTATAAGTTTTTGTGTTATGTTATTTCTTTGTTTAGTTACTCGACCGGGATAAGTTACACTATTAAAAAGGGGTAATTTGGCGAAAATGTTACCACATTTCGGGACGGGGGAAAAGAAAACTATTTTGGAAAGAAAAACAACACTTTAGGGCCTCCAAACGAGATTCGAACCTCGGTCTCCCCATGATGAGCAGTCCAGGGTATTGTGAGTGACGCCTAATACCGCGCGACCACCGGAACAGAGTGAGGACGTCAGGAGAAGTGTAAACACCCTTTGTTTGTTGGTGTTCATGTTTCTTTGTGACGTAGTTAATTATAAGCACATCCATTAACTACCGGCTTCATTTACAAGATAACAACAAGGCAGGCAGTTAATGATGTAATAAGGTATTTATACAGCCACACGCGCTACAACCTGACTTAACCTAGGACAGCACCAGGAGTTGTAATATCTGGGTGACAGGACAGTAGGGATCGTGCCAGGGCCAAACTACGTCTTTACAAACCGACCTGGTTTGTTGATCTACACAATGTTTGTACATTTGACTGCTAAACATGTGTGAGTATTGTGGGTGTGGATTGTGATCCCGGGGAAATTGTCTGATTGTTCCGACCACGGAGTGGACAATAGGCGACATTGTCCCGTCATATGTTCGTTACTGATTAGAACCAAATTATCAGGTATAAACAGGTATACACAGGACTGGGGATACCTGGATAGCAGGGATACAGGGACTAGCTGGGTTACAGGGACTAGCTGGGATACAGGGACTAGCTGGGATACAGGGGCTAGCTGGGATACAGGGACTAGCTGGGATACAGGGGCTAGCTGGGATACAGGGGCTAGCTGGGATACAGGGGCTAGCTGGGATACAGGGGCTAGCTGGGATACAGGGGCTAGCTGGGATACAGGGACTAGCTGGGATACAGGGGCTAGCTGGGATACAGGGGCTAGCTGGGATACAGGGGCTAGCTGGGATACGGGGGTAGCTGGGATACAGGGGCTAGCTGGGATACAGGGGCTAGCTGGGATACAGGGACTAGCTGGGATACAGGGGCTAGCTGGGATACAGGGGCTAGCTGGGATACGGGGGCTAGCTGGGATACAGGGGCTAGCTGGGATACGGGGATAGTTGGGATACAGGGATGGATGGGGATATAAGGCTGGATATGGATACCTGTAAATCCACAACTTCCATTCACACAAGGCCCTAGAGGACGAGGCTAATGGTACAGTTCATATCTGCTGCGGTAGAGAGAGTTGGGGGAGACCTAGTGATTAGTCCACCTTTCTGTCAGGGCTGTGTAGCGGGTCCTCTCTCTCCCAGGGGCTGGGCTTGTCTTGTGCAATGCTCGTGTACAGAAATCATGACAACTGTTGGGACAACACCGGAAGATGTACTTAACAACACTTGATTGGTTGGAATCCTCGCCCAACCCACTCCTCACGACCTTCCGGTACAAGACATGGCTCAGTGGTCCGGGGATACTAGACATGGCTCAGTGGTCCGGGGATACTAGACATGGCTCAGTGGTCCGGGATACTAGACACTAGCTCAGTGGTCCGGGATACTAGACATGACTCAGTGGTCCGGGATACTAGACATAGCTCAGTGGTCCGGGATACTAGACATGACTCAGTGGTCCGGGATACTAGACATGGCTCAGTGGTCCGGGGATACTAGACATAGCTCAGTGGTCCGGGGATACTAGACATGGCTCAGTGGTCCGGGATACTAGACATGGCTCAGTGGTCCGGGATACTAGACATGACTCAGTGGTCCGGGATACTAGACATAGCTCAGTGGTCCGGGATACTAGACATACTCAGTGGTCCGGGGATACTAGACATAGCTCAGTGGTCCGGGGATACTAGCATGGCTCAGTGGTCCGGGGATACTAGACATAGCTCAGTGGTCCGGGATACTAGACATGGCTCAGTGGTCCGGGATACTAGACATGGCTCAGTGGTCCGGGGATACTAGACATAGCTCAGTGGTCCGGGATACTAGACATGGCTCAGTGGTCCGGGGATACTAGACATAGCTCAGTGGTCCGGGGATACTAGACATGGCTCAGTGGTCCGGGGATACTAGACATAGCTCAGTGGTCCGGGATACTAGACATGGCTCAGTGGTCCGGGGATACTAGACATGCTCAGTGGTCCGGGGATACTAGACATAGCTCAGTGGTCCGGGGATACTAGACATGACTCAGTGGTCCGGGGATACTAGACATAGCTCAGTGGTCCGGGGATACTAGACATGGCTCAGTGGTCCCGGGGATACTAGACATAGCTCAGTGGTCCGGGATACTAGACATGGCTCAGTGGTCCGGGGATACTAGACATGGCTCAGTGGTCCGGGGATACTAGACATGGCTCAGTGGTCCGGGGATACTAGACATGGCTCAGTGGTCCGGGATACTTAGACATAGCTCAGTGGTCCGGGGATACTAGACATAGCTCAGTGGTCCGGGGATACTAGACATGACTCAGTGGTCCGGGGATACTAGACATGACTCAGTGGTCCGGGGATACTAGACATGATCGTCTAGTGTGGTCCGGGGATACTAGACATGACTCAGTGGTCCGGGGATACTAGACATAGCTCAGTGGTCCGGGATACTAGACATGGCTCAGTGGTCCGGGGATACTAGACATAGCTCAGTGGTCCGGGATACTAGACATGGCTCAGTGGTCCGGGATACTAGACATAGCTCAGTGGTCCGGGGATACTAGACATGACTCAGTGGTCCGGGATACTAGACATAGCTCAGTGGTCCGGGGATACTAGACATGGCTCAGTGGTCCGGGGATACTAGACATAGCTCAGTGGTCCGGGATACTAGACATGGCTCAGTGGTCCGGGGATACTAGACATAGCTCAGTGGTCCGGGGATACTAGACATGCTCAGTGGTCCGGGGATACTAGACATAGCTCAGTGGTCCGGGATACTAGACATGGCTCAGTGGTCCGGGGATACTAGACATAGCTCAGTGGTCCGGGATACTAGACATGCTAACTACAGTCAGTGGTCCGGGATACTAGACATGCTCAGTGGTCCGGGATACTAGACATGCTCAGTGGTCCGGGATACTAGACATGGCTCAGTGGTCCGGGATACTAAGACATGGCTCAGTGGTCCGGGGATACTAGACATAGCTCAGTGGTCCGGGGATATAGACATGACTCATGTGACTAGATAGCTCAGTGGTCGGGATACAGACTATGGCCGGGGGGATACTAGACATAGCTCAGTGGTCCGGGATACTAGACATGGCTCAGTGGTCCGGGATACTAGACATAGCTCATGGTCCGGGATACTAGACATGGCTCAGTGGTCCGGGATACTAGACATAGCTCAGTGTCGTCAGCAGCTCAGTGTCTGGACATGAAGCTCAGTGGTCCGGGATACTAGACATAGCTCAGTGGTCCGGGATACTAGACATGCTCAGTGGTCCGGGGATACTAGACATAGCTCAGTGTCGGGATACTAGACATGGCTCAGTGGTCCGGGGATACTAGACATAGCTCAGTGGATCTGTCGGGTCGGATACTAGACATAGCTCAGTGGTCCGGGATACTAGACATGGGTCAGTGGTCCGGGATACTAGACATAGCTCAGTGGTCCGGGATACTAGACATAGCTCAGTGGTCCGGGATACTAGACATAGCTCAGTGGTCCGGGATACTAGACATAGCTCAGTGGTCCGGGATACTAGACATAGCTCAGTGGTCCGGGATACTAGAATGCTCAGTGGTCCGGGATACTAGACATAGCTCAGTGGTCCGGGATACTAGACATAGCTCAGTGGTCCGGGATACTAGACATAGCTCAGTGGTCCGGCGGGATACTAGACATAGCTCAGTGGTCCGGGATACTAGACATGCTCAGTGGTCCGGATACTAGACATAGCTCATGGTCCGGATACTAGACATGGACTCTCAGTGGTCCGGGATACTAGACATGCTAGTGGTCCGGGATACTAGACATGCTCAGTGGTCCGGGATACTAGACATAGGCTCAGTGGTCCGGGATACTAGACATAGCTCAGTGGTCCGGGATACTAGACATGGCTCAGTGGTCCGGATGATACTAGACATGCCATGCCGGTAGTCAGGGGATACTAGACATAGCTCATGGTCCGGATACTAGACATGGCTCAGTGTCGGGATACTAGACATAGCTCAGTGGTCCGGGATACTAGACATAGCTCAGTGGTCCGGGATACTAGAATGGCTCAGTGGTCCGGGATACTAGACATGCTCAGTGGTCCGGGATACTAGACATAGCTCAGTGGTCCGGGATACTAGACATAGCTCAGTGGTCCGGGATCTACTAGACATGGCTCATGGTCCGGGATACTAGACATGAGCTCATGGTCCGGGATACTAGACATGACTCAGTGGTCCGGGATACTAGACATAGCTCAGTGGTCCGGGATACTAGACATAGCTCAGTGGTCCGGGATACTAGACATAGCTCAGTGGTCCGGGATACTAGACATAGCTCAGTGGTCCGGATACTAGACATGCTCAGTGGTCCGGGATACTAGACATAGCTCAGTGGTCCGGGATACTAGACATAGCTCAGTGGTCCGGGATACTAGACATGGCTCAGTGGTCCGGATACTAGACATAGCCATGTCCGGATACTAGACATGGCTCAGTGGTCCGGGATACTAGACATGGCTCAGTGGTGGATACTAGACAACCAGGTGGGATACTAGACATGGCTCAGTGGGCCGGGAAGGTGACTAGACTAAAGAAATAATAGATTTCACCTTATTTGATGGCCGCATGGTTTAAGGCATACATGTCCATATCTAACCAGATGTTGGCTAGTTATATCTAACCAGATGTTGGCTAGTTAATGTCTAACCAGATGTTGGCTAGTTAATGGATGTCAGTGGTCGAAAGCCGCCTCCTCTAACAATCTTGCTCACACTTCAGCTACTCTAGAGTGTAACAACCACAAGCTGGCCAGACATCCGCCATTTTAATTCCCGTGGCAAGCACATTCTGGGGAATTGCGATAATTACTATAAAGAGGTACGGATGAGCAAGGGGGCATTTTAGAGGTGATGTACCCACATTTGCGTGGAAGGAGAGTGGGAAACCACTTAGTAAAAACCACCCTCTATAGACCCGACCTGGATTCGAGCTTCGATCTCCCTGTAATCAGTTGGCCAGTCTACCGCAAGAGTGCTCTGTCTGCTGAGAACGGATCCAGGCACATCTAGGCTCTGTCGAGTGAATTCAGGCCTAGGTTTGCGACCTAGTTGAATCTCTCCGGGGTCGTGTCAGTGGCCAGAGTTGACCAACAGAGCTGATGTCAGCACAGATAATTCCTGACAGGTCCGCAAGAATACTGCCCGATACATCAGTCACGTGACCGACCACGTGCGACCGTGAGGCGACGCCTGGGGGAGCCACAATTCACCCTCATAATCCTGAGCCCAAGTGGTAAAGTTTAGATAGAGACAGTCGATAAACATTGTAGTGAGAGTCTGTTAAATAACAGTGTTTCTGTTACCACCAGACTCGGTGTTGACTTCCTTACTGCGCCAGGGCTGTTATCTCTGCCTCAGTTATCTGAGGTCAGACGAGCGGGTCACGTGACCTCCTGAAAGTTGGCTCACCCGGAAAGAGCCTTGAGATACTTAATGTGCAATCAATGGCCCAGCAGACCAGCTCCCACCTAACTCTAAACAACAACATAGCCTGGAGTCGAACAAACACCCAAACTAGTAAAAACACTTAGAACAAGCCTCACCTGTGACTGGCCGGGTGTTATATACAAGAGCCCGTCTCACTCCCAGATAACACCTAACTTAGGTAGGTAATACAGCTAGAACCAGACGTCTTAAGAGCCCGTCTCACCCCCCAGATAACACCTAACTTAGGTAGGTAATACAGCTAGAACCAGACGTCTTAAGAGCCCGTCTCACCCCCAGATAACACCTAACTTAGGTAGGTAATACAGCTAGAACCAGACGTCTTAAGAGCCCGTCTCACCCCCAGATAACACCTAACTTAGGTAGATAATACAGCTAGAACCAGACGTCTTAAGAGCCCGTCTCACCCCCCAGATAACACCTAACTTAGGTAGGTAATACAGCTAGAACCAGATGTCTTAAGAGCCCGTCTCACCCCCCAGATAACACCTAACTTAAGTAGGTAATACAGCTAGAACCAGACGTCTTAAGAGCCCGTCTCACCCCCCAGATAACACCTAACTTAGGTAGGTAATACAGCTAGAACCAGACGTCTTAAAAGCCCGTCTCACCCCCCAGATAACACCTAACTTAGGTAGGTAATACAGCTAGAACCAGACGTCTTAAGAGCCTGTCTCACTCCCCTGTGTAATACACTAAACTTAGGTAGGTAATACAGCTAGAACCAGACGTCTTAAGAGCCCGTCTCACCCCCAGATAACACCTAACTTAGGTAGGTAATACAGCTAGAACCAGACGTCTTAAGAGCCCGTCTCACCCCCAGATAACACCTAACTTAGGTAGGTACAGTAAACACGCTTAGATACCCGATAGAACTGGGTATACAGTAGACCGCGTCTCAACCGTCACCCAGATAACACCTAACTTAGGTAGGCAATACAGCTAGAACCAGACGTCTTAAGAGCCCGTCTCACTCCCCAGATAGCACCTAACTTAGGTAGGTAATACAGCTAGAACCAGACGTCTTAAGAGCCCGTCTCACTCCCCAGATAACACCTAACTTAGGTAGGTAATACAGCTAGAACCAGACGTCTTAAGAGCCCGTCTCACCCCCCAGATAACACCTAACTTAGGTAGGTAATACAGCTAGAACCAGACGTCTTAAGAGCCCGTCTCACTCCCCAGATAGCACCTAACTTAGGTAGGTAATACAGCTAGAACCAGACGTCTTAAGAGCCCGTCTCCCCCCCTAGATAACACCTAACTTAGGTAGGTAATACAGCTAGAACCAGACGTCTTAAGAGCCCGTCTCACCCCCCAGATAACACCTAACTTAGGTAGGCAATACAGCTAGAACCAGACGTCTTAAGAGCCCGTCTCACTCCCCAGATACACCTAACTTAGGTAGGTAATACAGCTAGAAACCAGACGTCTTAAGAGCCCGTCTCACCCCCCAGATAACACCTAACTTAGGTAGGTAATACAGCTAGAACCAGACGTCTTAAGAGCCCGTCTCACCTCCACAGATAACACCTAACTTAGGTAGGTAATACAGCTAGAACCAGACGTCTTAAGAGCCCGTCTCACCCCCCAGATAACACCTAACTTAGGTAGGTAATACAGCTAGAACCAGACGTCTTAAGAGCCCGTCTCACCCCCCAGATAACACCTAACTTAGGTAGGTAATACAGCTAGAACCAGACGTCTTAAGAGCCCGTCTCACCCCCCAGATAACACCTAACTTAGGTAGGTAATACAGCTAGAACCAGACGTCTTAAGAGCCCGTCTCACTCCCCAGATAACACCTAACTTAGGTAGGTAATACAGCTAGAACCAGACGTCTTAAGAAACCCGTCTCACCCCCCAGATAACACCTAACTTAGGTAGGTCAATACAGCTAGAACCAGACGTCTTAAGAGCCCGTCTCACTCCACAGATAACACCTAACTTAGGTAGGTAATACAGCTAGAACCAGACGTCTTAAGAGCCCGTCTCCCCCCCAGATAACACCTAACTTAGGTAGGTAATACAGCTAGAACCAGACGTCTTAAGAGCCCGTCTCACCCCCAAATAAACCTAACTTAGGTAGGTAATACAGCTAGAACCAGACGTCTTAAGAGCCCGTCTCACCCCCCAGATAACACCTAACTTAGGTAGGTAATACAGCTAGAACCAGACGTCTTAAGAGCCCGTCTCACCCCCAGATAACACCTAACTTAGGTAGGTAATACAGCTAGAACCAGACGTCTTAAGAGCCCGTCTCACCCCCCAGATAACACCTAACTTAGGTAGTAATACAGCTAGAACCAGACGTCTTAAGAGCCCGTCTCACCCCCCAGATAACACCTAACTTAGGTAGGTAATACAGCTAGAACCAGACGTCTTAAGAGCCCGTCTCACCCCCAGATAACACCTAACTTAGGTAGGTAATACAGCTAGAACCAGACGTCTTAAGAGCCCGTCTCACCCCCAGATAACACCTAACTTAGGTAGGTAATACAGCTAGAACCAGACGTCTTAAGAGCCCGTCTCACCCCCAGATAACACCTAACTTAGGTAGGTAATACAGCTAGAACCAGACGTCTTAAGAGCCCGTCTCACCCCCAGATAACACCTAACTTAGGTAGGTAATACAGCTAGAACCAGACGTCTTAAGAGCCCGTCTCACCCCCCAGATAACACCTAACTTAGGTAGGTAATACAGCTAGAACCAGACGTCTTAAGAGCCCGTCTCACCCCCAGATAACACCTAACTTAGGTAGTAATACAGCTAGAACCAGACGTCTTAAGAGCCCGTCTCACTCCCCAGATAGCACCTAACTTAGGTAGGTAATACAGCTAGAACCAGACGTCTTAAGAGCCCGTCTCCCCCCCTAGATAACACCTAACTTAGGTAGATAATACAGCTAGAACCAGACGTCTTAAGAGCCCGTCTCACCCCACAGATAACACCTAACTTAGGTAGGTAATACAGCTAGAACCAGACGTCTTAAGAGCCCGTCTCCCCCCCTAGATAACACCTAACTTAGGTAGGTAATACAGCTAGAACCAGACGTCTTAAGAGCCCGTCTCACCCCCCAGATAAGCACCTAACTTAGGTAGGTAATACAGCTAGAACCAGACGTCTTAAGAGCCCGTCTCACCCCCCAGATAACACCTAACTTAGGTAGGTAATACAGCTAGAACCAGACGTCTTAAGAGCCCGTCTCCCCCCAGATACACCTAACTTAGGTAGTAATACAGCTAGAACCAGACGTCTTAAGAGCCCGTCTCCCCATCCTACTAGAGATAAGCTACCTAACTTAGTAGCGTTCAATACACCTAGAATCCAGAAACGTCTTAAGAGCCCGTCTCACCCCAGATAACACCTAACTTAGGTAGGTAATACAGCTAGAACCAGACGTCTTAAGAGCCCGTCTCACCCCCAGATAACACCTAACTTAGGTAGTAATACAGCTAGAACCAGACGTCTTAAGAGCCCGTCTCACCCCCAGATAACACCTAACTTAGGTAGGATAATACAGCTAGAACCAGACGTCTTAAGAGCCCGTCTCCCCCCCAGATAACACCTAACTTAGGTAGGTAATACAGCTAGAACCAGACGTCTTAAGAGCCCGTCTCACCCCCCAGATAACACCTAACTTAGGTAGGTAATACAGCTAGAACCAGACGTCTTAAGAGCCCGTTCACCCCCCAGATAACACCTAACTTAGGTAGGTAATACAGCTAGAACCAGACGTCTTAAGAGCCCGTTCACCCCCAGATAACACCTAACTTAGGTAGGTAATACAGCTAGAACCAGACGTCTTAAGAGCCCGTCTCACCCCCAGATAACACCTAACTTAGGTAGTAATACAGCTAGAACCAGACGTCTTAAGAGCCCGTCTCACCCCCCAGATAACACCTAACTTAGGTAGGTAATACAGCTAGAACCAGACGTCTTAAGAGCCCGTCTCACCCCCCAGATAACACCTAACTTAGGTAGGTAATACAGCTAGAACCAGACGTCTTAAGAGCCCGTCTCACCCCCAGTAACACCTAACTTAGGTAGGTAATACAGCTAGAACCAGACGTCTTAAGAGCCCGTCTCACCCCCCAGATAACACCTAACTTAGGTAGTAATACAGCTAGAACCAGACGTCTTAAGAGCCCGTCTCACCCCCCAGATAACACCTAACTTAGGTAGGTAATACAGCTAGAACCAGACGTCTTAAGAGCCCGTCTCACCCCCCAGATAACACCTAACTTAGGTAGGTAATACAGCTAGAACCAGACGTCTTAAGAGCCCGTCTCACCCCCCAGATAACACCTAACTTAGGTAGATAATACAGCTAGAACCAGACGTCTTAAGAGCCCGTATCACCCCCCAGATAACACCTAACTTAGGTAGGTAATACAGCTAGAACCAGACGTCTTAAGAGCCCGTCTCACCCCCCAGATAACACCTAACTTAGGTAGGTAATACAGCTAGAACCAGACGTCTTAAAAAGCCCGTATCACCCCCCAGGTAACACCTAACTTAGGTAGATAATACAGCTAGAACCAGACGTCTTAAGAGCCCGTCTCACTCCACAGATAACACCTAACTTAGGTAGAAATACAGCTAGAACCAGACGTCTTAAGAGCCCGTCTCACTCCCAGATAACACCTAACTTAGGTAGGTAATACAGCTAGAACCAGACGTCTTAAGAGCCCGTCTCACTCCACAGATTAGTTGGAAAAGCCAAGTGACAAAATACAAATATTTTGTTTGCGGTCAACTTTGATAACATTTCAATGTTTTATATATATTAAAACTATTTATCAAATGTTATTGTTACAGATCACATCACTTGACTTATGAATATATGAAAATAGTTTTACATACATTTTAAAACTGTCAAAAAAGTTTCCTCATAACTGAATCTAGTGAAGAAAAAATGGTCGTCGGAAGGTTTTGGTAAAATAAATGGATAAATTAATAGACAAATATTTGGGTTGATCGACAAACTACAACAAATGAATTATCATCTGTTAGGTTAGTTTGTGTTGATAAAAAAAAATTTTTTTAATATTTTAAATACCAAGTTGGTATTCTATGCTGACTTGTATCGATTTGACGGCTGAAAACTGTTTCATACTTTCCCAAATTCGAGTCTGACCCGATCAGGCCCTGTGTAGCTCAGTCCGGTTAATTTCATTTCCCCGAGATATTGACTAATTACTGTTCCTCTATGGTATACCGCAAAATTTCCTCAAGTTCCCACAATGCATCACCACTTCCTGTTGGTATGTTTTCCCTGTGGTCTAAGATCTCACGCGAGCAACTTATGAGCTGGAATGTCAGTTTATTCCTCAATAACTCTCCTGATCTTACTTCACCGATAATGTAAGTACAGCTTGGTTTTATGTCATAGACTATTATAAGTACCAATGGTTTGATGACTGAGAGCTCTTGGCTGTTTCCACCATGGTGGGGTGTATAAGATAGTCATAGTGTAGTCAGTCAAGATAAGACTGCTACCTTGCTTGGTTCCACTATGGTGTAGGTTATAAGATAGGGTCATAGTGTAATCAGTCAAGGTAAGATGTCGACCTTGGTATACTTCATCCGATCTAGCTGGAGTAGATCTGTAACATTTGTGAAAATATCCTTTATTTTTTTTTTTGTGTGGTTTTTTCTTCCTTGCTGCGTTTTTGTAAAGTGATATTGAATCGTTAAGATATCTGGGGGAGGAACAAAATTGTCTAGTTCAGAAGTACCTAAACTTTTTAGTTTCGGGCCCCCCCCCCCCCCCCAAGTCGAAAAAAATAACAAACAGCTACGTTAGGTCCAAGAAACGTAATATTATTTTGTTCTAATAGCTTAATATCTATTTAAATAATAGTACATATTAATGAATCAAAAGAAAATATAATATTTTATTTTATTATTAAATTATTATAATTACCAAACAATGGGATGTTGGACACTGTAAATTATTATTTTAAAATATTGTGTGAGGTTGCTGGCCACAGTTTGGGAACCACTGGTCTAGTGGGTAATAAATGCCCTGACGCTCCCGACTGCGGGCGAGGCAATAATGTTAGTTGATGATCAAATATAATATATTTGTTCTATGTGGCGAAAATAATTATACTGTGTTTTAAGCTGCTTTAAGATTGAGGTCAGCGCAGCCATGTTGGGGGAGGGGGGCCTCGTCACTCGCTCGACCAATCCGTGAAGGGTGGTTGTCATAGCAACCGATGCACGTTGCCAGATTTCTTGACAGTCCCTGAGTATGCTTGCATAGTAACGCGCGAACTCCCGCGATGTGGCAACTAAGCTCCCCAGCCTACCCACCACGTGGAACCTAAAGCAGTTTAAATCGCAGTATAGAGATTCCTGAAATAAACATAGGTTTGGATTATTTTAGAGAGTTTGTGAGTCAGCTGTTCACGTTGTTTTATGTTCCTTATTTTGGTTCTCTTTTTACAGATAATATCCAGTCGTGAACAGAAATACTGGCTCTATTTTTGCTTAGAAACTGATCAAATAAAATAGCGTCAATTAGAAGAAAAGTGATTAAAAAAACACATTGCTATCAATGTTTAAATTTCTAAAAACATCCACACCTAAGACTTTAATATGTTAATGCTCAAAGAAGGATTATAACACAGGAACAAATAGTACAAATACAAATGATTTGAACATTATTCAAGTCTACAGACACTGGACTTGAAACTAGAACCTCCTGTCTTTCTCCTATTACCTCAACATTACAGAATTTCTTAGAAATGTTGTAAAGGTCAAAGCTATCCACTATTATTTTGTTGCTCTGATCTTCAGCACACAATATTTACATCCTGAAACACACAAACTAGAAGAGAAGGTACTGTTCTATGAGCTATGACAAGTTGATGGGCAACAGAAAAAATAACAAAATGTATTTTCCAACATTATTATATGCAAGTAATGAATGCATCAGAAACAAAATCCCAAACTTCTGAGAATCACAAATAATGTCAACATTTTCTCAAGCTCTGGCCCATCAGTGTTCATGTATTTGACTGTACAAAACTTTCTTTCAAACCTGCTTGGAGCAAAACATGGAACGTGAAGGATTAAAACAATATAAGTCCATGCTCTTTTCCATTAATTCAATGTTATTACAAATAACTCGATGAATCTGGAATAATTTTTACCTCCATTTTAAAGAACTTTGCGTTACCACAAAGAATGATGTCTTGAGAGTTCTAAATGGAAGAAGGCTAAGTATTTAAATGAGAAATTGACTTGTATTGATGAGTTTGTTAAACTTAATAACAACCTTGTCTGTGCCGAGCCTGGATGAACCGGTTTCTTGCTGACATTTACAAGTATCTTCGTTCCCGTAATTAAATACTTCAGTTTCGTTTGAAAGAAACATCCAGCGGCCTCTAAAACAGTTTTAACACCAAGATTAATTTGTAAGTTTACACTTTAATTTTATTCTTGATATATATTAAGATTAATAAAATCCTTTCAAGTTTACAAATGGGAGACGATGCAGGTGAAGTGGAGTACAATGCAAGTGAAGTGGAGTACAACACAAGTGAAGTGGAGTACAACGCAAGTGAAGTGGAGTACAACACAAGTGAAGTGGAGTACAACACAAGTGAAAGTGGAGTACAACGCAAGTGAAGTGGAGTACCAAACAAGTGAAATGAAGTGTTATCCGTTTCTAATGGACGAGGAGTTTATTGAATGTGCAGAATCCAAGTTAGGGTCGAGTGGTCAGACAACTTATTGTTGCTTGTATGAGTTCGTAGACAGAATAAACAAGAGTTTTGATGAGTTCATAGCAGACTATCTCCGAGCAGACAATGTCAGTATAACGTGCAATATCACTCAAGACAACTTGACAGCTCCTCTGGCCTTCAACCGGACCAACAGTTGCGCCCATGAAGACTCGTCAGGAGGGGTCATGGTTTGTAACTCTACCTGTGTCCAAGATTATCTGAAAACTGAATTACATAGTTCATATAACGATAAGTGTTTCGTGGAGCTGATGTCAGATTTTAACCAATTTGAGTACCCAGTTGCAGTGTTTACTTTCTTATTAATCTTGTTCGGAGCAGTGTTGAACGGCTCTGTTCTGATTGTTTACTGCAAGCAACGCTCTCTGTGGAAGCCGCTCAACTTGTACCTGGTTAGCACGTTACTAGCCGACACCTTGTTCTTGTTAATTGTCCAGCCGATGTATATAAACAATCTTCTTACAGAGCGGTGGCAGCCTGGAGAACTGGTGTGTAAGATATACATTTCCATTAATTTGATGTTTCTATTTATCATGATATATCTGACGACAGCGCTCAGCGTGGAAAGATATCACCTGATAGTCAATTGTTTACAAAGTCACACAGCAGACGAAGATATCACCAAGAGACGTGTGATAGCGGTGAATCTTTGCGTGTGGATTCTCGCCATTTTGTTTTCTTCTCCTTATTTCATCACATATCGTGCCAGTAAAGACTATAATTGTGTTTTTGAAGCGGAATGGTTGTACTGGTACATACTGGTTGGGGCTCGAATACTATTGCTCTTTGTCCTTCCATTTTCAATGATTCTGGTATTTTACATCATTACGTTTTTTAAAATGACAAAAAGAATAGTTAATTCCGAATCTAAAAGTAACAACGACAAAATGAAATCTAGAGAAAAAACCGCCAAAATGTTCCTTGTAATTATTGCAGTCTATTATGTATGTCATCTTCCTTTTAATATTCTCATCATTAAGTTAATTACTGACCCAAATTGGACCCCCTGGGAGAGATATTGGCAAGGTCAAGTACTTTTTATTGTGTTCCGGAGTCTAAGGGTAACAAACTTCTGCAGTAATTCTATCATTATCATTGCGATGAGTTCTGAAGTCCGTACACATGTTCATAACCTGCTCCGTCTCAGAACTATTACTAAACTTGTACCTATACAAAATACAGGAACAAGCACGATTGAGCTAACATCAACTGATAATACGTGAATATGTTGGCTACTTGTTAAACACGTGGGCCCACTTGTCAGATGGCTTAGTGGGATGGGTAGCCGGTGGCAAATGTTTGTGGGGCTCGTTTTGATCTTGTTTGTTGAAATAGGTTAGTTACTATAAGATTATATAAATGTGAACAAGTTGAAAGAGTTTGGAAAGAAAACGTACTCGTTCTGTCAGTTCCCTAGTCCCTAACAGCAGTTCTGTCAGTGTCCCTATGTCCCTACACAGCAGTTCTGCGCCCTGACCTATCTTTGTTGATATAGCTTTGACTAGTGTAGAGCACACGGCTGCTCGAATATGCGCGGTTGTTATATATCTTAGACTCAACAGGGACTAGAGCTGTGGGATATTCTCCTTGCAAGCTGATGTAGCTCAGAAACTGAGTATGTAAAGCACTTAGAATTAGCCCCCTAACAACTGGGTCCTTTCCGGCCCCCCTCTTCTCCCGAAAAGCTCTAAAACTCGCTGTTATATCCAACCAAAAGAGAGACGTTCCTCCCCGAGTTAATGTTTATGTCAATACACTGTGTTGTGCGGATTGGCAAAACAATCTCGGTTTTAAAAACATGGCTTTGCGCTCGTGCACAAGTGCAGATGTTAAACAATTGACAGTCCGATAGCTCAGGGTTACGTTATCCTTGCATGCTTTCAAAGAAATTACGATGAGTTTGGCGGAGACACCACTATGGTCGTTCTCGCCTAGTTGAAATAGATGAGACCGACTTGGAAGCGAAGTCACTAGCCTAGAGCTCTGCTGCCCTTGTGATTTTTGTCTTTTCCTTCCCCCCTCTCTTGCTTTTCCTTTCTCCCCTTGTTACCCTATCTCCCATTTGACTGTGTTTACGCTTTATTTTGTTTGGTCAGAGAAGTTGTATTAATGATGCCGCTCAGATTCACTAATTGTTACTCCCACGTGTATCATTGTAGAAGGAATCGCCGCTCTATCATCTACAGGTGTACCAGCTCGTCATGAAGTTTGCATCGTGATTCACCACGTCGTCAGTGGAAATCCTCTTTGATTTCTAATTATCGAGGGACTATAATGTTGTCATGTTCTTTTGGATTGTTTTATATAGTAGAGGTGACCATTTTTTCAGTTTTCTTATTTCAGTCAAGCGACTAGATTTTGTTTCTGTGTCCGTTGACTTAGTTGGTGTGGTCCAAGTGACTCTAATGTGTTCTAGAGTCTTTCAGACTTCTTATATTAGACCAAGTGACTAGATTTCTCTATGTCCATATGACATAGCCTAGTTATAGAAGTCTTGAGCTCCAGAGGTAATAAGGACCTAGTCTTAAATGTTGCTTTTCTCCACAAGTACAGTACTTCCTCTTTAGTCCTTGTGACTAGTCAGTTTTCTCAAGACGCCGCGTTCAGTTGTTTAATATATGTATGGCTACAACCAGGTGGTCAGTGTGTTGAATTATTCTTGTCGGCATGCTTTGCGTGTGGTATTATCCGGGGTGGGTAAAGCGCGGATCTCCGCTAGTTTCCATAATGGGGTCCGTGCAGATGCCTTGCCTTTTAGACCCTACAGACAGTATCCTGGCGCTTGCCCAGCTGTTTAGATAGTGAATAGGCTCATCCAGTCCACACTGCCTTTGACGCTTAATACTACCCGAGCAGCTGTAAGACAATCCTATAGTTAGGACTTGCTATATGTCAACACATCTTGTATTTAACGTATAGTTTTCCGTGATCCACGATATGTTCACTTGTTTTCCTGAACTTATATATTATACGCTCAATTGTCAACCAGCATTAATCTTGTATAACTATTGTATGTAATCTTATATGTTTTTCTATAATAAATCTATTTATTGTAACTTAATTATTTGTCTTATGTAATGAATTATCTAGAACCAAAAGTCGTTACATACTGATTGAAACAATGTTGTCCATCTGTTCTGTGACTTCTAGCCGCACGAATCTAACCTTTAACCACAAGAGCATTTTGGTTATATCAATAATAGTAACCAAATCACGTGAGTTAATAAAGATACAAACCTGTATAGAAATAATATTATGACGTATTTTGACTGTCGACCGAACTTAACCTGAGGCGCTATATAGTCCAGTAGACCTACACAAACATACACGGGGATCAGCCTGGAACTGTTTCCTTTGTTATTGGGGTCCTTTTACCCCATTTTACAATGCTATTAAAGTTGTGTAGCAATATGAGAAGGGGAACAACTTCAAAATAACGTACCCAATATGGCGACTGCTCCGTAGGACATTCCCCGACAGTAAAAAAAAATTGGTTTTCGTCAAATATATTTTTATCACTCTGATCAAAAAAGTGTTATAAACTATTTTATTAACTGTCCTAGGAGACTTCTTACGGTAATCTCGCATCCGTTAAAAGGGTTTTAAAATCATGATTAAGGAATATGTGATATATTCTGAGCCGATTTGAATATTATATGAATAATAGTAATAAACAACACACCTTGAAACAGTGACGTCACAAACTTGGATTGAGATTGGAATAATCTCGACATCTTGGCTCTGTCCCCGGTTCACTGAACTAAGGCACGCGGGTTCAATTCCTCGGCATGGTTAACAAAATATCTACCTCATGAGGTTGAGCTCTCTCTCTCTTCCTCTTGAAGAAATGAGGGAGTGGGTTATGTGTTTTACTCTAGAATTAAGCTAGTCTGCAAGTCTTGTGCTGATGTTAAATACCAGGTCTACCATCCTCCAACGAAGATGACCAACGCAACCAAGATCTTGTCCCATTTTCGCTAATTTAGAAAATATCCTGTGGTTCTTTGACTCCACGTTATCAATTTTTTGAAAAATGTCCCAAAATTAAACCCTTACCTTTAAGAGCCAAGTCCCATATTTTGTTTTCCCCTGCGACACGCTGTCTAACCCCTGGACTTGAGGTGCCACAGTTTCTGTACTTGAATCCAAGGGAAGCTGGCTATTGGGGAAATTTCAGTTTTGAGAAAAATGAATGTTTAAAGGTAATTGTGTGGAAACTTCCAGTAGACCCAGGTTCTACACCTGTGTAGGGTCACTATATGCATCCTGTACTATAACTGCCATGTGTGCTCGTGTTGTATATTCAAATATATATATTACGGCTATTTACATTTGGTGATTCAACAGATCCTTAAAAATAATATGCTAATTGTTTCTAATTAATTAATTGGATATTTTTTAACATAACTGTTAATATTTTTCGTTAGTGGCATCTCCTGATCTGACGTAAAGTGTGACCTTTATTTAGCGTTAGTTGAAGTGATGTCTAAGGGGTGACTATTTGGTCAACAAGATTGTTTGTTGTCCGCTAGAAATGACTTTTGTGGTTGTGGAAGACTCTGGCCCGGTCCGCAGAGCTGAGTGTCACAAGTAACGCACCTGAGCATTACAGGTAAGTTGACTTGTGTGTGTGGGTGTTTAATTCACTTGAAGAACTTGAATTTGCAGAATCTAGACAAACCTGTTTTTGCACTTGGCATACCTCGAGATTGTATCTTTGTTGCTAAAACTAAACTCCTCAGTTTTATTTGAAAGAAACATCTAGCGGCTTCCAAAACAATTTCATCATGGAGAGTGATTTTATCAAAGTTTACTCTTTAATTTTATTCTTGCTATGTTTAAGAATTAATGAAGTGCTAACAATTTTAAAAATTGGAGACAATGCAAGTGAAGTGGAGTACAACGCAAGTGAAGTGGAGTACAATGCAAGTGAAGTGGAGTACAACGCAAGTGAAATGAAGTGTTATCCGTTTCTAATGGACAAGGAGTTTATTGAATGTGCAGAATCCAAGTTAGGGTCGAGTGGTCAGACAACTTATTGTTGCTTGTATGAGTTCGTAGACAGAATAAACAAGAGTTTTGATGAGTTCATAGCAGACTATCTCCGAGCAGACAATGTCAGTATAACGTGCAATATCACTCAAGACAACTTGACAGCTCCTCTGGCCTTCAACCGGACCAACAGTTGCGCCCATGAAGACTCGTCAGGAGGGGTCATGGTTTGTAGCTCTACCTGTATCCAAGATTATCTGAATTGCAGTGTTTACTTTCTTATTAATCTTGTTCGGAGCAGTGTTGAACGGCTCTGTTCTGATTGTTTACTGCAAGCAACGCTCTCTGTGGAAGCCGCTCAACTTGTACCTGGTTAGCACGTTACTGTTAAACTATACCTTTCCCATGACTTTGTTTATTTTTGTTATGATGTATACTACGACAGGACAGCCCTCAGCGTTGAAAGATATCACCTGATAGTCAATTGTTTACAAAGTCACACAGTAGACGCAGATATCACCAAGAGACGTGTGATAGCGGTGAACCTTTGTGTGTGGGTTTTCACATTTTTACTATCTACTTGTTACTTCAGCAAGGCTATTGTTGTTAAAGACTTAGGTTGTATTTATGTAAAAAAATGGTTGTACAGGTTCTTGCTTTTAGGGGCCAAAATATTGTTCCTCTTTATTGTGCCATTTTCATTGATTCTGATATTTTACATCATTACTTTTTTTTAAATGACAAAAGAGAATAGTTAATTCAGAATCTAAAAGTAGCAATGACAAAATGAAATCTAGAGAAAAAACTGCCAAAATATTTATTCTAATTATTGCAGTATATTTTGTATGCCATCTTCCTTTTAATATTGTTTCGATTACGTTAATTACCAACCTAAATTGGGCGTCCTGTGAGACATTTTGGCAAAGCAAATTATTTTATCATGTGTTCCGAAGTATAAGGTCTGTCAACTTCTGCAGTAATTCTATCATTATCATTGCGATGAGTTCTGAAGTCCGTACACATGTTCATAACCTGCTCCGTCTCAGAAATATCTCCATACAACATGGAGGTTATGTTCCATGGAAACGTAGGGCAATACATAGCCATGTTAAGACTCAGAACTTGAACAAGAAAAAAGGGAACATGAGGTGTGTTTATAAATTGAATGTAACGAAATATTAGATTTGTATGTTTTCACACGGAAATAAACAAAATGGGATCAACTTTAGTAGTCCCACTGAATTATTTACATGAACAGAACATTTAATTAACTGCTAAGTGATTTCAAAACTTCTCTACAAGCATACATTGCACTTAGGACAGGTTAGTTTCCAAACCATCATCGTTGTAACTAAAAGAAAGCCCCCCTCCCCCCCAGCAATGCATGTACTACATATTTGTAGCTAAAATAAAACAGTATAGACCTTATATTCGAAACAAAGGTAGGTATACAGATCACCAGACAATGACACGTCGCTGAGGTGGTTGTCCAACAGTCTTGATATCACCAGACAGTGACGTGTCGCTGAGGTTGTTGTCCAACAGTCTTGATATCACCAGACAATGTCGCGTCGCTGAGGTTGTTGTCCAACAGTCTTGATATTGGCTCGTAAGGGTCCAATGGAACTGGTTCCAGGTGATGCAGGTAGAAGAGTACTTGGATGCACGGGACGAGCTCCCTTATGTCTGATGGGCTCGCATTCTGTGACTCAGTCTCGTGAGTAGTCACACTCAGGGCACTGGAAACTAACTCTAGGAGGGGGTAGTTTTCTTGGGAGGTGTAGTTGACAGGCCGAGGGTGTCAGCTAGGAACGGAACGGCCGGAAGACGAGGGGTTCAGCGTGTTGTTCCTCTTCTCTTGCGTTTGGGCTTTATTGCTGCTGGAGTGCTGTCTTGGGGTAGAAGGGGTTCAATGAGTGTCCAAAGTGCTAACTTGGAGGCGGGCTCTGGAGATTGTCAAAGAAAGTCACGAGTAGTGAAGTGTCGCAAGTCGGGGTAATCTTGTATTGTCTACACTTCCAGTGAGCTCCAAACCACTCGTGTACCTCTCTCTCTCTCTCTTACAGTTGGCAGAGATGGATGGGCAGGGCCACAGCTCCTCAGGAGATGATGTGCTATAACAGGCAATCGACTCAACACTGTCCAGTGCTTTGCCCAGCATAGTGTATTCGTCTTCGTCGCCTTCATTTGTTTCCTCACCCCTGTTCGACTGTTTCCCACTCATGGTAATGTCACCCACCAGACATCTCGACTACCTTTTAAATAAGCTCCCCCCCCCCCCTCTTTCTCCGAGATATACTCCGCAGTACAATTAACGTCAACCGACAGGTCCGACCTCTCAAACATCGAGTTCAACACTGGCTGGATATACAGTCAGGGTGATTTATCTTTGTCTCTAGAAGTGAATGTTGGTACATTTCCTCATCGAGTGTCACTAAACTAGTGGGTGTATGTCGTGGGTAACCTAACTACAAAGAAAGGGGAGTAGTGTAAATAAATTGTAGGTCCCACTTCCCCATATAGTTTGTAACAATTTCAAAAATCAGCCAACAGCACAAGTTGTGACCACACGACATCTAAATACCAAGTTAGGTGTTACCTGGAGGGGGGGGGGGGGGGGGGGGCACTGATTAACATTTCTAACAAAATGTGATACTCATTTTCCCACGTAAATTACGTTGTGGGTGCTTTGCATTAGCTGAGATCTGAACTGCCCAACTTGGATCACATCTCCGCAGCTATTTCAGATACAAAATAACTTGTCAATCTAAATATGTAGTAAGTTCCGTTAAAAATAGAAATCTTTTATTTTATGTACATTTTATAGAACCAATAGTTTCTGAGCAATAAACAAAATATGTAGGCATAAAAATGTATGGAAATCTTTGAAATGTGAATTTGATTGTGATGATCTTTGGTGGAGTGTTTCTGCAATAATGTATATTATTTTGTTTCACAAATCTTACAAGTTTTAAGTATATATGTCTATTTAGATTAAAAATGTGAGCTGTTTCCAGCCGAGTAAAATTCCTCCATCCTTCCACCAATTTCCCTCATTTAATATTTTCCATTCTTCTCCTCTCACTTGAACACTTTCTGTTATCTGCTCCTCCCATCTCTTTCTTGGCCTCCCTTGCGGTATTTTACCTTCATTTCCAACATTTTCTGAACATTAAAATTTATTTTAAAATCAAATAAAGTTAAATACTCTCTAAATTGGAATATTAAATAAATATTAATGTTGGTAGACAATATTATTGTGTCACATAAATATATTAATTTTAGGGATTAAATATAATTTACAAAATGCAAAAAACTTATTTGATATATTTTTACATGTAGTTTAATTATTTTATACCATTTTGATGCGCACAATAATTTCCAAGGCTTTGTACACCCCTATATTTGATTTGAAACGGGTTTATTTCCGTCCCTCCGCTCCTCGACTTGGGTCTTTGTACGGTTGGGTCAAGATGGAGACAAACGCGCTCGTGCGCTCATAACAGGTTTATTTCCCCAACTTGGGATGTCAGTATATTTACAACAAGACATACCCGCACCACTGAGCTATGTAGCTCTTACCTCTATGAACTCAGTTGTGGAGGAGATGTGTGGAGGAGATGTGTGGAGGAGATGTGTGGAGGAACAAACTTGATAATGGAAAGAGGGAGGGAGGCAGTTCACACTTTACTCTGCTGCCACTGGACTATCATTCTTTACCAATCAGGGAGTTACGTTGCGTGTTTCTCACTCCCTCCTGATGAGTTCAGATAGAATGAAACCTAGGTCGGGGGAATTGACGATCTTCTAGAGGCGGCCATTACCCCTCTGTCCAGTGTCAGCAGTGTAAGGTGTGAATCGACACCTGGGTTGGGTTGTCGGCTTGTGAGCCAAACGCTCTTAAATTGAGCTACCCAGGTTCTTTATTTAGGCTGAATGTGTGTGTTTGTGAGTTTCATTCTTAGTCGAGTGAGTCTGAGCGCGTGCGCTCATGTACTGTGGCCGTTTGTAGCGCTGCGTGAGGCCATACGTTGACCTTTGTACTTGATGAAACGAGTCAGGTTGGCATTGGCGGTCGTCACGACGAGATAGTGGTCTCCGAGGGACTTCCTCTGCTGCCGGACCTGTGGAGTGACAGAAACACGTCGTCATTACGGGGAATGTTGGCACATTGGCATTCACCTTAAGAATGTTGCACAAGAAATTAGAGTATTAATAGTAATACATTTTGGGGGGGTTTTGCCCTCTATAAAACAAAGAGGGTTAAACATTGATTTGTCTTCTCAATTTATGATTCCTTTTTTTTTTTCCTCAAATAATTTTCATAAATTTTAACCATAGTTTTTCACTTCCCAATTTGGATTCCTCTACAATTACATCCAACCTCGCATTAAAATGTTAGTTAAGCGTAGGAAAGGGAATCAAAGTTTGAATAACTTTTTTTAAAAGTGTATTATGGCTGAAAAAATATCAAATTGTTCTTATTTATTAAATATATGCACTAAAAACAATTGAAAAGGTTTTATTTCCAGATGGCTCTAATATTATATTTCTCGAATCCGAGTGTTAAATATTCTTTCAAATCTTGAGGCTTTAAAGATGTACAGTAATTATAGATATAGTAAGAATATTTAAAAATGAATTTAAAAAAAGAGTTTTTTAAGTCTTGGTACTGCTGACAAACAATATTTTGTTTTTAATGTCTATTTCTTAATAGACAACAAAGATAACTATTTTATATAAATTAATTATATTAGTACAATATTCCCAACTAAACAAGTGTAATGTTATATCAAGTAAGATCTTCGTAATTGTGTTCAAGATTTTTTTAAGAGTACAAATCTCGGATAGCAGAGGATTCGAAGAATAGGTTTTTGTTCTAAGCTGATAAATCACTTCATTACCACAACATTCAATCAACTTAAGAATGTTCAATTTTCCATATGAATATTATATTGTAACATATCCAACACTTCACACCGCAATAATTCAACAAAAATTGAGTATTTTAGCTGTCAATCATTTTAAGGGCAAGACTTTGTAATTGTCGAAACCAAATCAAAGATTTTAAGCTAAGATATGGGCGCAATATTACCTTATAATTGAGACTGGGTACCAACGCAATATTACCTTATACTTGAGATTGGGTACCAGCACAATATTACCTTATACTTGAGACTGGGTACCAGCACAATATTACCTTATACTCGAGACTGGGTACCAGCACAATATTACCTTATATTTGAGACTGGGTACCAGCGCAATATTACCTTATACTTGAGATTGGGTACCAGCACAATATTACCTTATACTTGAGACTGGGTACCAGCACAATATTACCTTATACTTGAGACTGGGTACGAGCGCAATATTACCTTATACTTGAGACCGGGTACCAGCACAATATTACCTTATACTTGAGACCGGGTACCAGCACAATATTACCTTATACTTGAGACTGGGTACGAGCGCAATATTACCTTATACTTGAGACTGGGTACCAGCCAATATTACCTTATACTTGAGACTGGGTACCAGCACAATATTACCTTATACTTGAGACTGGGTACCAGCGCAATATTACCTTATACTTGAGACTGGGTACCAGCACAATATTACCTTATACTTGAGATTTGGGTACCAGCACAATATTACCTTATACTTGAGACTGGGTACCAGCGCAATATTACCTTATACTTGAGACTGGGTACCAGCACAATATTACCTTATACTTGAGACTTGGTACCAGCACAATATTACCTTATACTTGAGACTGGGTACCAGCCAATATTACCTTATACTTGAGACTGGGTACCAGCGCAATATTACCTTATACTTGAGACTGGGTACCAGCACAATATTACCTTATACTTGAGACTGGGTACCAGCACAATATTACCTTATACTTGAGATTGGGTACCAGCGCAATATTACCTTATACTTGAGATGGGTACCAGCACAATATTACCTTATACTTGAGACTGGGTACCAGCGCAATATTACCTTATACTTGAGATGGGTACCAGCACAATATTACCTTATACTTGAGACTTGGGTACCAGCACAATATTACCTTATACTTGAGACTGGGTACCAGCGCAATATTACCTTATACTTGAGACTGGGTACCAGCACAATATTACCTTATACTTGAGACTGGGTACCAGCGCAATATTACCTTATACTTGAGACTGGGTACCAGCGCAATATTACCTTATACTTGAGACTGGGTACCAGCACAATATTACCTTATACTTGAGACTGGGTACCAGGCACAATATTACCTTATACTTGAGACTGGGTACCAGCACAATATTACCTTATACTTGAGACTGGGTACCAGCGCAATATTACCTTATACTTGAGACTGGGTACCAGCGCCCGTAGTTTGTCCACCAGCGTATGTCAGCGGCCGCCTGTCTGTCTCATCCTCCCCGAACACATCCATGAGGGTGTCCAGGGACTCTGCCACCAACCACAGCTCCGACTCTCGGGAGCACACCTCCAAGAGGAACCTGCCAATGCTCTGGAACAAGGTGACACTAGTCGTAGCTGCGATAGTTTCTAACACAAGACAACTCTCAGGTCAAAGCACATCCAGATGTAAAGCTGACCTTAATCATGGCATGGGTCGTTGTCGTGTTGGCAGAGTTGACGAGTATGAGGCCGAGCGACCCCACGCTTCGGATCAGGTTGGTTCGGACATTGGCGTCCGAACACCTCTGCTCCGATTTGAACATCAGCTGATCCAAAAACAAATAAGAGAATTAATAGAGGAACAAGCACTCGGTGACGATACGCATCAAAGTGGATTGACGGATGTGGTCCATATTCCGTTACCACTATGAACAACCAACACAACTTTGGAACAGCTCAATGGGGGAAGGGAGGAGGCACGCAAAGCTTCAAAAACTTTGAGACTTAAGTTTAGAAATCGTACCATCACTTTCGACTCTGAGTCAAAACAATCTCGGTTTATTGGCGCTAAAATACCCCTTTATGTAAACATACTTATGGCTTTGAAAACTTCAACTTCATTTTGAACATCTATTTGCTTTAACTTTGATTCGAAAGTAGAATTCCGCATTCAACAATTACAAAGTGCCACCAAAAATATGTATTTAGAGTTATGTGTTTTTTTTATTTTTAAATCTTCTGCTGTAATTTCCATCACAAATTAGTATTAGTGTAAAAAAAAATCTGAAATAATTATACTACATTTTGTGGTAGCTTAATTTATTATTTTAAGGTGAAATATATTAATTATTTTTGAAATATAAGATTATTTTATTTGACTTTGCTTTGAAAGTTCAACTCACAACCCCCCCCCCCCCCCCCCCCCCCCCCTTTACCTCCTTTTTAAACAAAACAGAGCTACTAAAAGAAATTTAAAAACATTAAATTGGGCTCAAGTGTATTGTTAACAAACTGTACTAAGGACACCTATGGACGGGATCACCTGTAAATCCTCGTGTGTGAGGTCCCTGGTGCAAGGAACACGGGCCTGCGAGAGTCTCTGCAAGGTTGCTCTCAGCGCTGCGGTGGCAGACTCCAGAAACTCTCTCTCGCTCGACTCTAAACAAGACACATATTGGTGAGGCATTTGTGAAATTACCGTAATGACCCCAATAGTGCCATGACGGGGTCTAATTCAGTGTTTTGGGGGGTAATATAAGACAGAGATTAGAATTAATGTTTTAAAAGGCTCAAAGACAAGCATTCAGAGGGGCTAGTTATAACTTTCTCAAATTAGTTCGAGCGTATGACCCAAATGGGTAGTAAGATGCAGTGCTTAAAAAAAAGTTAAGCTTTTACCTTTTATTGTGTAGAACCCCCTTAAAACTTTAGGGATGTACTATGTACGAGATCGTACTTTATACGGTATTTATAAAAAATAGCCCTGAGTACACCTGACCAGAATTCAAACCCCTGTCTCCCTGTCCAGTTTAATGTAGGAATAGCGCCTCGGACCATTTGACCGACGAAGAGGCTCGATTAAATGACCAACTAGTTAGTTATGTGAAATAGTCTGGTTTTATTTTACTTCATACAAGTATCGTATTTTCAAAATGTTACTAACAAGGCCCGGATTGTGACGACATGTCATCTTTTTATTGGTACGTCACATACAACGCTCTTAAGAGCATTAAACCTGTTCATGATCTCCTGGTTGTGGTAATTTTTGACTCTTGTTAAGGTATTCTTGTTATACAAGTATATTTCTAAATACTATCAATATTTTATAAACACACTCAGTTGTCTGAAAGAGAAGATAATGTTAGCTTTGTATCCTCTTTCCTTGTTTAGATGTAAAATACACATCCCTGGTGAGACTGTAGAGGGTTGCGTTGGGAGGGGTAGCTATTACTTCTGGAGCAGATATTTGTCAATCAATATTATATTCACCAGAATAGAAGAGCTCGCTTTATAACTCAGGCATTACATTGCATGTATATTTTTTTTTACTTTCCATTTGTAAATTGCGTGTTTGATATAGTCGTGTGCATCCGTTAAGTTGACTTTGTTGTAAATTTTAAGATTTTTTTTAAAATTATTTTTAGGTGAGCAAGGTGCAAGCCTTGGTTATGATAAACTTTAAATGTGTTTTGATTACCATTCTGAATGTTGTAAGTAAACTTTTGTCGAAGCTCGCCTGGCGAGGTGTTAGTGCCACCTACCTATCTGTCGGAAGACGAGTGTGCCGATGTTGACCCAGAGGTCGGACAGGAACTGGGGACCCCCGACGTCCTCCACACTCAAAGTCGTCAAGAGGTTGTTTAGACACAGGAACGCTCGACATCTCAGGGTTGCCAACCTGCGCGTACAAAATTACACATATAGTAAAGCACCGATTATCCGCGGAATATAGTGGCAAGGGTACGTGGAAAGCGAAAATCGCGGATAACCCGTAAAAAATTAAAAATGAGGTGCAAACATGGAAAAAAAATATTTCAGCATAAAAACTATGTTTTATTGTACAAAAAACTTAAAATGTAAAACTTTTAAAATATGTACAGTACAGAGAAACCTTTGCTCTGCGTCTAAATCACTAAACTAAAGAACAGTAAACAAAAAACAATATCTACTGTACTGTTAACAAAAAGTGTTCAGTTACGCCTTTTTAAAAAGTCAGTTCCTTGTTTTTTCTTTATTTTAGATTGTACTTTCCTTAACATGAGTGCGTCGACGTTTTGTTCCTCTAAATATTGGAGCAATCCGTCTACGTGCTACAAAGCAGTTTCGTGTCTTCTTCACTTTCACTTTGTTCTTCTTTGTTCTCGTTCACTCCCATTGCCTTGTTCGTTATCTCTACATCAGTCAGTCGTCCAAACCCTTACATTCTCATCTTCACAAATGTTTTGGTTGACATTTGTTTCAATACTCGGAAAGAGTTTTCTCCACGATTTAACGAGGGTTGAGGGTTTGATGTAATTCCATGCAGACGCAATATTGTAAATGCTATCCAAAATTGTATAATTCTTCCCAAATTCTTTGAGATCGCAACCTTCTTCGATCTTTGACAGTAACATCTTTGTTCTGTATGTTCTCTTCATGGTCGCAATGACTCCCTGGTCCATAGGTTGTATCAGCGCAGTAACATTTGGAGGGAAAAACTTTGCGAAGATTTGCCAGTCAGAAGATTTAAGCACACTTATAGCCGGTGTGAAGGCGCGTTGTCAATTAACAAAACAGCCTTCTTTGGCAATTTCTTGAGTCAAGATGTTAACGTACTTGAGGCACAAAAATCTTTTCAAACCATTCTTGAAAAATCTGCTGGTTCATCCAACCTTTATTTTAGTTGAAAAGACCCCGGTTTCTTAGATTTAACAACTACAAGAAGCCTAAGTTTGTGACTACCCACAGCGTTGTTAGATTTAACAACTACAAGAAGCCTAAGTTTGTGACTACCCACAGCGTTGTTGCCTGTAATATTGTAATTATTTCCTTGCCGCTTGATGTTCACTTTCGAAGCTAAAGTACGAGCGGAAGACACTTCCAAAAAAGCCCTGATTGATCAGTGTTATAAATTTGTTCATATGACAGATCTTCAGACAACACAAACTCTTCAAAATCATCAGCAGCTTGTTGATCACCCCCCAGCTTCTCTCCGTCTCTCTAATTCCATGACCTTTCTTAATACGATGTAACCAACCAGACGACGCATCAAAATTTCCTTCTAGGCCTAACAAATATATATATATATATATTTGCTTTAGCTGCAATGATAGGACCGGACACAGGGGTGCAAATACACCGTACCCAAGAAAACCAATCCGCCAATGCCGAGTCAAGTTCATTTAAGGTGGATTTCTTCTTTGTTTTTCGTTTTTTTGTCCCAGAAGCACTGTCCGACACTGATGCAAAGGCCAACAGTTTGTCTTTTTGCTTTAAAACGTCTCGCACTGTTGTTTCCTTGATCACGTAATTCCAACACATCTGCTTCCTTGAAGCACCATTTTCTACTTTAGAAATCATTCCAAGTTTTTGTGCAATCGTTAACATAACCTTCTTGTGTTTTTCAGCCATTATTAATTTCAGGAACTAACAAAACACTAAACTTGAGCACTGACAAAGAAACATAAAACACGACTGATCCCTAAGCACGCTTACTAACAACTGACACCACTGGAGGCCCGCTCAGGTCGTCAAGGTCAGCGATCAAGAATTGAAAGCCATGACCAACCCAAAGAGCAAGAGCCTGCACTTGTCCACAATTCGAGAAGGCCTATAGGATTACGATGCACAATAAACCTGTCAGTAATTCTCGACCTTCACACTGTAAGGCCGTCTGTATTTCCCTTGTTGTTGGCTTGGATTGAAATTGGTTTTTTTGAGGTTCGTAATTAATTTTTTTTTCGCAGCACTCGCGGTTAATTGGAACTTTATTGTATGTGAAATTCATTTTGGCTCAAATAATTATTTGTTTCAGAGGCTTAACACAAGATATGGGCTATTTGCACCCGGGAGCATATGCTTCGTTCCTTTTTAGGACTAATAAACTATAATGTTATGAAGATACCACAAAAGGGAGAAAAATTAAATCTGTAAGTAATGAAAAGACGCTTGGATAGGAACATGTAAAGGGAATAACAGAGGACTAACACAGGGAATAGACAGGATGTGGATATAAGGAGAACCTTTCCTGAACTTTCTTACAAATATAATACAATTACCTTATAAAGCAAACAAAGGTTTACCTTACAGAGAGATTCAGTCGTAACTTTTCTATCATTATTATTATTATTATTATTAGCATCACGTCTTACTACCCGTTCGGGTTATATGCACTTACGCTAATGTGTAATGGTAGGGTGATTGTGAGATGAAATGGAGGACCTACAGTTTAACGTGGAATCCGAACCACGGTGGAGGCCTGGCATTCCCTCTAACTTTTCTATCCATACCATTCAAGTTTGAGTTGATTTTTGTTACCATTGTTAACAGAAAAAACTTTTATTTACGGAGTTTTAATATCAAAATACAACTTTTTATCCAGCAAAATCCAATAGTTTTATTTCCCACAAATTGGGGCCTCGAAATATTTTAGATCGGATATTATGAGTTAGGACAGATGAGTATTATTAATTTATTTGTAAAACATGATTATTAAAAAAATCACAGCCATAAAAACTCTGTCCAAAAAATGAATATATTATTAATATTATGCAATTCACATGTTTTTATGATAAAGTTAAACAATTTGTTAAAATATAATATAAATATGAGCCCATTAAATATAAGATAAACCCATAGATATTATAGTTTATATTAGAGAATCCTCTAAAGCTGTGAATCTCGTGGCAATCGACTTGACAATCAAAACATCATTTGTCAGCACCACCAATTAGAATTAACGACCGGGGACTGGATGTTGTGCCTGTCCTAGTCTTAAGTTATATTAAAATCCCTCATACATTGTGTTAGTTGTCCCCTGAGCTAGGGGGTAACTCACTTCTTGCATACAAGGGCCCCTCTGGTGTGACTGTCCAGGATCTGACAGACGTTCTCTGCGGGGTACACCGTCCTGTCCCAAACCTTGCTCACCAGCTGGTGGTTGATGATCCCCTCTCGGACCTGGCAGAGGAGGGGGGGCAGTACATTAGAGGGGGCACGTGGAGTAGACACAAACACTTCTTAAGGACGACCTTTCACTGTCACAGACAACTTCTTCAGGTCGACAGTCGACTGTCAACTGATGATTGCTTTAGTTATGCGTTCATTGTATAGATTGCAGCACTTGTACTTTTATTGAAATGAATGGAAGGCTAAGTTTGGACTAAAATTAAAAATATAAAATAATAATTGAAAACTTATTTTTAAAATCCTTCACATTTCCCAAAGACACGCACAGGCCAAGTTTCCCTCTCCAGTAAAAAGTGAGTCGATGTAAGCTTGACCAATAGAGAACCAGGATCCAAACCCAGCACAAAGCTCCATTCACCCTCCTAGTCCTGTCCTTCTAGACTAGAGTGTACCTCGGTCACCACGGCGAGTGCAAAGTGAGCGGCTGGCAGGGGGGCAGATTCCTCGGGGTCCTCGGGGTCACTCAGGAAGTCATCGCTGTTCTCCGAGGAGTCCTGGTCCATTGCGTCATCATCCGTATCTACACACACGGCAACATGTGATCATGGTCTGTACACACGTGGCAACATGTGATCATGGTCTGTACACACGTGGCAACATGTGATCAATGGTCTGTACACACGTGGCAACATGTGATCATGGTCTGTACACACTGCAACATTGTGATCATGGTCTGTACACACAAACTATATCAAACAAGTCTTCCCTTGACTGAGATTCGAACCTCGATCTCCATCCTTGGCAGTCTAATCTACTGCGAGAGTGATGTATGTTACAATACTATGGAAAGTACAATTTAGAGGAAATGTAGCCACATGAGAAACGGTTGTGTTGTTTTAACCTCAACACATTCCCCGCCATGTGCAGTTTGGTTTATTGCAAGGACGACACCTTACACCTGACGACACCTTACACCTGTCGACACCTACACTGACGACACCTTACACCTGACGACACCTTACACCTGTCGACCTCAAAGCAGGAACATTCTATAAGGAGGGTGCCAAGTCCCCCTTGCAATTTGAAACAAAGTATAATATAATAATTTGAGATATTCCCAAAACCAAATAAAAGACCAAATATTTAGGAATATATATATATATATTATTATACTTTGCAAACTATGTGAATTAAGGTATTAAATCAAATTCACAGAATGGTATAATCCGAACATAATTAATATATTTCACCTTAAAATGATAACTTAAGTTATAATCACAAAATGTAATTTAATTCTTTCAGATTATTTTTTACACTGATGAAAATATCAGCAGAAAATTTAAAAATAAACAAATGTTTTTTAAATTTTTTTTTGCTGGGCTTTGTTATTGTCAATTCTGAGATTTTACTCTCAAATCGAAGTTGAAGCGCAAGAATATTTAAAGGGAAGTCAAGTTTTTGAAGTTTGTATTGTTATTTTATTACAGTTTACATTCAATTGTTTACCAGTAACAGAATAATTCGTGCTTAGGCCTTGAAAAAAGTAAAATGACCGCAACATAGCAATTTGAGCGTTGCGAGCACGATATTACCTTCTCCTGAGCACAGATTGGCCAGAATCTCCAAGGCCGTCCTCTGCGCATCCAGAAGATGTTCTGCGCACACCAGCGCCTGCTCTACCTGTGACGCCTCCTTGCTACTCTCCTCCAAAGGGAGCTCACTAGTCAGTCGGTTGAGCGCCGCGCGGTGGTCCACATTGAGCGTCTGAGCGAGGACCGACATGAGCTGGAGCAGCGCGGAGGAGGGGAGATCAGCCGCTCGCCCGTACTTCACGTTCAGAGCCAAGCCTGAGTCACAATCAAGACACACACGCTCCAGTGTATTGTTACAAGTAGAATTGAATATCGGACAAAGTGATCGTCTCAGAAGAAAACACAAACCGTATTTAGATGTTAGCATTTATACATTCAGTCAAGTGATAAATCAATGGCCTGGGCTCTGGTTATTAAGTTTGTCTTATAACTAACTATATTGGGGTCAAACCACCAGTAAACTGTGTTAGCACCACTATGAAACAAATTCAGACATTTTGAATTATTTGTGCTGTTTCAGTCTTGAACCCAATATTTTCTCAAGCATCCGAACCATCCCAAGGTCCCGTCCCTAGTTCAGAAACACTGCAATCAGCCCCAAAGAAAACACTCTGAGAATCTGTAGTAAGGAGCGCCATGACACCTGCCATGACACCTGCCAACCTAGATGTTCATGTCAATAATCCATGTAAGGTCTTCGTAATTGTAATCAAGATAATGTTTTGAGATTTTTAACAATCTCAATCTCTCTATTACAAGAAGATTCAACGGATTCAAAAAAGAAAGATCCCAAACTCATTTATATTCATCCAGGCATATTTAATCTACTGGGTTTGGAAGGAGGAGGATAGACTGTAGAGGATATGTACACACATTTGCATGGAGAAGAGAGAGGGTTAATCATGTAGGAAAAAATCTGAGTGTTTTCGGCCGAGATTTGAACCTAGAACTCGTCATCGAAAGACCAGATTCAATTGACGTCTGAATATATCCTAGCTCAACATTTTAGTTTACTTCCTATGATAGGTCGGAAGAGGGTTATTAGCACTTGGGACTCAACTTTAAATACACCGTAACCCAGAAATCTTAAGAGCCAAGAGTCCAACGCCTCAACACTCTTGACTCAGGTTGAGGCCGGGTCATGGAAGATCCTTACCCGCAGCAAGTGTCCTCAGGAGTAGTACAGCAGGTTCATCCCCTTCCATCCTCATCATCTTCTCAAGGTCAATGTCAGAGGCCAACAGCTGGGAGATGGCCGCTGGGTTGTCCTCGGTCACCGTGTGGAGACACTGGGCTGAGACACAACACTGGGCTGAGACACAGCACTGAGACACGACACTGAGACAAGCTCACACTACTGTAGAAACCACTGGAGGACTTACCAACAGAGACGGCAGTGTCGACCCCAAACACCGCCACATCCAAACACTTGACGAGAACAGCCAAGAGGTTCCTCTCGTTAAAGTACTTGACAGCTATTGCACTGCTCTCACTAGAAACAAGAGTACTTGACAGCTATTGCACTGCTCTCACTAGAAACAAGAGTACTTGACAGCTATTGCACTGCTCTCACTAGAAACAAGAGTACTTGACGGCTATTGTGCTGCTCTCACTAGAAACATGAGTACTTGACGGCTATTGCGCTGCTCTCACTAGAAACATGAGTACTTGACGGCTATTGCGCTGCTCTCACTAGAAACAAGAGTACTTGACAGCTATTGTGCTGCTCTCACTAGAAACAAGAGTACTTGACGGATATTGCACTGCTCTCACTAGAAACAAGAGTACTTGACGGCTATTGCGCTGCTCTCACTAGAAACAAGAGTACTTGACAGCTATTGTGCTGCTCTCACTAGAAACAAGAGTACTTGACGGATATTGCACTGCTCTCACTAGAAACAAGAGTACTTGACGGCTATTGCACTGCTCTCACTAGAAACAAGAGTACTTGACAGCTATTGTGCTGCTCTCACTAGAAACAAGAGTACTTGACAGCTATTGCACTGCTCTCACTAGAAACAAGAGTACTTGACAGCTATTGTGCTGCTCTCACTAGAAACAAGAGTACTTGACAGCTATTGTGCTGCTCTCACTAGAAACAAGAGTACTTGACAGCTATTGTGCTGCTCTCACTAGAAACAAGACAGGCCAGTGGATATCTCCTTGTAGAGAGACCCAACAGGACGTTGTGTTGTGTTTTTTACCAATCACACCACAGTCTGGTGCAGGGGAAACCTTGAGGATTCGGAGGTATGTGATGTGAGAATCTGTATCAAAACAGGAATAGTGATATAATCAACTTACCAGAGGTTCCACAGCAAATAGTGATATAATCAACTTACCAGAGGTTCCACAGCAAATAGTGATATAATCAACTTACCAGAGGTTCCACAGCAAAAAATAGTGATATAACCAACTTACCAGAGGTTCCACAGCAAATAGTGATATCAACTTACCAGAGGTTCCACAGCAAATAGTGATATAATCAACTTACCAGAGGTTCCACAGCAAATAGTGATATCATCAACTTACCAGAGGTTCCACAGCAAATAGTGATATCATCAACTTACCAGAGGATCCACAGCAAATAGTGATATCATCAACTTACCAGAGGTTCCACAGCAAATAGTGATATCATCAACTTACCAGATGTTCCACAGCAAATAGTGATATCATCAACTTACCAGAGGTTCCACAGCAAATAGTGATACCATCAACTTACCAGAGGTTCCACAGCAAATAGTGATATCATCAACTTACCAGAGGTTCCACAGCAAATAGTGATACCATCAACTTACCAGAGGTTCCACAGCAAATAGTGATATCAAATTACCAGAGGTTCCACAGCAAATAGTGATACCATCAACTTACCAGAGGTTCCACAGCAAATAGTGATATCATCAACTTACCAGAGGTTCCACAGCAAATAGTGATATCATCAACTTACCAGAGGTTCCACAGCAAATAGTGATATCATCAACTTACCAGAGGTTCCACAGCAAATAGTGATATCATCAACTTACCAGAGGTTCCACAGCAAATAGTGATACCATCAACTTACCAGAGGTTCCACAGCAAATAGTGATATCATCAACTTACCAGAGGTTCCAAAGCAAATAGTGATATCATAAACTTACCAGAGGTTCCACAGCAAATAGTGATATCATCAACTTACCAGAGGTTCCACAGCAAATGAACCGCCTGTATGAATGTGTCTACCTTCTCGTGAGCACCTGTCAGCTTGCTGGACTGCCATTGGTTGGAATACTGGAACAAGGGGGGTTAGAGCCAATGAGCACCTGCGTTATTACTAGAGTGAGGGGATTGTAACATAACATCCAGTATTTCTCACCTCTAGACGGAGGGGATTGTTTATAAAACATCCAGTATTTCTCACTTCTAGACGGAGGGGATTGTTTATAAAACATCCAGTATTTCTCACTTCTGGACGGAGGGGATTGTTTATAAAACATCCAGTATTTCTCACCTCTAGACGGAGGGGATTGTTTATAAAACATCCGGTATTTCTCACTTCTAGACGGAGGGGATTGTTTATAAAACATCCAGTATTTCTCACTTCTAGACGGAGGGGATTGTTTATAAAACATCCAGTATTTCTCACTTCTAGACGGAGGGGATTGTTTATAAAACATCCGGTATTTCTCACTTCTAGACGGAGGGGATTGTTTATAAAACATCCAGTATTTCTCACCTCTAGACGGAGGGGATTGTTTATAAAACATCCGGTATTTCTCACTTCTAGACGGAGGGGATTGTTTATAAAACATCCAGTATTTCTACATTCTAGACGGAGGGGATTGTTTATAAAACATCCGGTATTTCTCACTTCTAGACGGAGGGGATTGTTTATAAAACATCCAGTATTTCTCACTTCTAGACGGAGGGGATTGTTTATAAAACATCCAGTATTTCTCACTTCTAGACGGAGGGGATTGTTTATAAAACATCCAGTATTTTCACTACCAGAAGGAGGGGAGTGTTTATAAAACATCCAGTGTTTCTCACTTCTAGACGGAGGGGATTGTTTATAAAACATCCAGTATTTTCACTACCAGACGGAGGGGATTGTTTATAAAACATCCAGTATTTCTCACTTCTAGACGGAGGGGATTGTTTATAAAACATCCAGTATTTTCACTACCAGACACCAGAAGCTCCTAAGGGCTATAATCTATTACAAATGTCCCAGAGAATAGCCCGTAAAGGAATACCAACATCTCCTCCTGATTGCTCCTAACGATCTTCCCCCCTTGCTGCGCAGTGAGCCGTGTAGTCGACCTCCCCAGGGGCAGCCCGGTGTTTGCCGACTCGGCGCCCGCTAACGAGCGACATCAGGTGAAAACTAACACAGCCCCTCGTGGGGCGCCGAGTCTCCGGGGGGCGACATACCGGAGTCGCCACAGCTGTGTCAAATAAAGCACAGTTTCACAACCTCTCTCCAGGTGAGTTCCCGGGCAGTTTGTTCATATGACTATAAGCTGGGTACAAACAATTAGTAAGTATCAAGACAAGGTTCTGGTTGTGAGCCCACTATAACAAGGTGCTGGTTGTGAGCCCACTATAACAAGGTGCTGGTTGTGACCCCACTATAACAAGGTTCTGGTTGTGAGCCCACTATGCCAAGGTTCTGATTGTGAGCCCACTATAACAAGGTGCTGGTTGTGAGCCCACTATAACAAGGTGCTGGTTGTGAGCCCACTATAGCAAGGTGCTAGTTGTGAGCCCACTATAGCAAGGTGCTGGTTGTGAGCCCACTATAACAAGGTGCTAATTGTGAGCCCACTATAACAAGGTGCTGGTTGTGAGCCCACTATAACAAGGTGCTAGTTGTGAGCCCACAATAACAAGGTGCTGGTTGTGAGCCCACTATAACAAGGTGCTGGTTGTGAGCCCACTATAACAAGGTGCTGGTTGTGACCCCACTATAACAAGGTGCTGGTTGTGACCCCACTATAACAAGGTGCTGGTTGTGAGCCCACTATAACAAGGTGCTGGTTGTGAGCCCACTATAACAAGGTGCTAGTTGTGAGCCCACTATAGCAAGGTGCTAGTTGTGAGCCCACTATAACAAGGTGCTGGTTGTGAGCCCACTATAACAAGGTGCTGGTTGTGAGCCCACTATAACAAGGTGCTAGTTGTGAGCCCACTATAACAAGGTGCTAGTTGTGAGCCCACTATAGCAAGGTGCTAGTTGTGAGCCCACTATAACAAGGTGCTAGTTGTGAGCCCACTATAACAAGGTGCTGGTTGTGAGCCCACTATAACAAGGTGCTGGTTGTGAGCCCACTATAACAAGGTGCTGGTTGTGAGCCCACTATAACAAGGTGCTGGTTGTGAACCCACTATAACAAGGTGCTAGTTGTGAGCCCACTATAACAAGGTGCTGGTTGTGAGCCCACTATAGCAAGGTGCTAGTTGTGAGCCCACTATAGCAAGGTGCTAGTTGTGAGCCCACTATAACAAGGTGCTGGTTGTGAGCCCACTATAACAAGGTGCTGGTTGTGAGCCCACTATAGCAAGGTGCTAGTTGTGAGCCCACTATAACAAGGTGCTAGTTGTGAGCCCACTATAGCAAGGTGCTAGTTGTGAGCCCACTATAACAAGGTGCTGGTTGTGAGCCCACTATAACAAGGTGCTAGTTGTGAGCCCACTATAGCAAGGTGCTAGTTGTGAGCCCAATATAACAAGGTGCTGGTTGTGAGCCCACTATAGCAAGGTGCTAGTTGTGAGCCCACTATAACAAGGTGCTGGTTGTGAGCCCACTATAACAAGGTGCTAGTTGTGAGCCCACTATAACAAGGTGCTAGTTGTGAGCCCACTATAACAAGGTGCTAGTTGTGAGCCCACTATAACAAGGTGCTGGTTGTGAGCCCACTATAACAAGGTGTTAGTTGTGATCCCACTATAACAAGGTGCTAGTTGTGAGCTCACTATAGACAAGAGAAGGTGCCTGTGTTACCCCTGTAGGGCCCCCCAGGGACCACGGTCAGTCCCGGGAACTAATGAGCCCATCTCAATTTGAGTATCTAGATTACATCCTAGGAGCAGTCCCCAGCTCGGACTCCACTAATAATTCCCAACATAACTTTACTACGACATTAGCGCTGGGAGATGGAGGGAACAACACCTCCAGTTGGAGGGGGGGGACACGCGCTTTCACTGCTGACCGTTTGTCCGAGAGACACAGTTATAATAGTTATATAAAAATAGTAGTCTGGACAGTTCTTTAATACTTGTCACGGGCATGTGTATAGTTCCAGACCTACCAGCCGGTGAGGTCGTGTTGTGTCAGAGTAGATCCAGACCTACCAGCCGGTGAGGTCGTGTTGTGTCAGAGTAGAACCCAGAGCTACCAGCAGTGAGGTCGTGTTGTGTCAGAGTACAACCCAGAGCTACCAGCCGGTGAGGTCGTGTTGTGTCAGAGTAGAACCCAGAGCTACCAGCGGTGAGGTCGTGTTGTGTCAGAGTACAACCAGAGCTACCAGCCGGTGAGGTCGTGTTGTGTCAGAGTAGAACCCAGAGCTACCAGCCGGTGAGGTCGTGTTGTGTCAGAGTAGAACCCAGAGCTACCAGCCGGTGAGGTCGTGTTGTGTCAGAGTACAACCCAGAGCTACCAGCCGGTGAGGTCGTGTTGTGTCAGAGTAGAACCCAGAGCTACCAGCCGGTGAGTCGTGTTGTGTCAGAGTAGAACCCAGAGCTACCAGCCGGTGAGGTCGTGTTGTGTCAGTGTAGAACCCAGAGCTACCAGCCGGTGAGGTCGTGTTGTGTCAGAGTAGAACCCAGAGCTACCAGCCAGTGAGGTCGTGTTGTGTCAGAGTATAACCCAGAGCTACCAGCGGTGAGGTCGTGTTGTGTCAGAGTACAACCCAGACCCTACCAGTCGGTGAGGTCGTGTTGTGTCAGAGTACAACCCAGACCCTACCAGTCGGTGAGGTCGTGCTGTCCTGCTCTATGTTTGCGGTCCATCTTACGAACCACTCTCGGATAATTACCTATTATGGATCCGGTCCTCGCGGAATGATACCAATTTGGGAGTTAACCCCCTCCCTAACCTGAGGCTGATGAGTGATGCCGCGTTACAGGGGCAAATTACACTGAGAGACAAACCAAGCCATTCTCTCGCTCACAAGGGAACATAGCTGGAACAAATGGAGCAGAGGTTACTGGGGCTTGGGACCTACTGAGCAGAGGTTACTGGGGCTTGGGGCTTACTGAGCAGGGGAGGATGATGGAGACAAGACAAGGGAGGATGATGGAGACAAGACAGAGAGAATGACGGAGACAAGACAGAGAGGATGATGGAGACAAGACAAGGGAGAAGATGAAGCAGGCGAGGCGAGCAAGGAGAGAGAAAGACCAGGATATAAATATGACAGCGTAACAATACTTTATGGCGCGCTCATCTCCTTGCGAGAGGGAACACCTTAAATCTTTCTGTCGCGGCGGTCCCCGGGGACTCCCACGGGGTACAGTCGTGGACCAGGGCAAGTATCCACCACCAGGAGCAGTTCCTCAGACACGGACAGTCGCTGTCTCTAGAAACGTTACAAGAGGCCTCTAGCTAATGTTACAAGAGAGGCCTATAGCTAATGTTACAAGAAGAGAGGCCTCTAGCTAATGTTACAAGAGAGGCCTCTAGCTAATGTTACAAGAGAGGCCTCTAGCTAATGTTACAAGAGAGGCCTCTAGCTAATGTTACAAGAGAGGCCTCTAGCTAATGTTACAAGAGAGGCCTCTAGCTAATGTTATAAGAGAGGCCTCTAGCTAATGTTACAAGACAGGCCTCTAGCTAATGTTACAAGAGAGGCCTCTAGCTAATGTTATAAGAGAGGCCTCTAGCTAATGTTATAAGAGAGACCTCTAGCTAATGTTACAAGAAGAGAGGCCTCTAGCTAATGTTATAAGAGAGGCCTCTAGCTAATGTTACAAGAGAGGCCTCTAGCTAATGTTACAAGAGAGGCCTCTAGCTAATGTTATAAGAGAGGCCTCTAGCTAATGTTACAAGAGAGGCCTCTAGCTAATGTTATAAGAGAGGCCTCTAGCTAATGTTACAAGAAGACAGGCCTCTAGCTAATGTTACAAGAAGAGAGGCCTATAGCTAATGTTACAAGAAGAGAGGCCTCTAGCTAATGTTACAAGAGAGGCCTCTAGCTAATGTTACAAGAAGAGAGGCCTCTAGCTAATGTTACAAGAAGAGAGGCCTCTAGCTAATGTTACAAGAGAGGCCTCTAGCTAATGTTATAAGACAGGCCTCTAGCTAATGTTATAAGACAGGCCTCTAGCTAATGTTACAAGAAGACAGGCCTCTAGCTAATGTTACAAGAAGACAGGCCTCTAGCTAATGTTACAAGAAGAGAGGCCTATAGCTAATGTTACAAGAAGACAGGCCTATAGCAAGCTCCCTACAAGAAGTGTCCGGAGGTCCTCGTTCGACCCCAGCAGGGACTGTCTCTAGCCTGCAAGAAGGGTAGTCTAATCCCAGGGCCGAGGGACCACGCCAACTCCCACCACATTAAAGTTAAGCAGAGCAGATCTGGGGGAGTCCCCTAGGAGGAGCATTAATGACTGCAGGGGATTGTAGGAGGGGGTGAGACGCTAACACCCGACCCTCCTCTCAAGATCCTGACTTACATATGCACAGGGTGGGGGGAGGGGTAAGAAACAGCCGAGGAGAGATAAATGCTCGTTCCAGGCACGCTCGCTCTATGAATATGGATGTAACTCTCTTTATACAGCCAGGGAGACATACCTTTCACTAGGTCCGACACAACCACCACAGCCCACACGGTGTCCTTACCACTCTACCAACAGTTAGGACTTAGGAGTAATACTAGAGATGTACTTGTAGAACTAACAGTATAGTTCCCAGTTTACTAGTAGAACTACCAGTCTAGTTCCAGTTACTAGTAGAACTACCAGCATAGTTCCCAGTTTACTTGTAGAACTGCCAGCATAGTTCCTAGTGTACTTGTAGAACTGCCAGTATAGTTCCCAGTTTACTTTAGAACTGCCAGCATAGTTCCTAGTGTACTTGTAGAACTGCCAGTATAGTTCCTAGTGTACTGGTAGACCACCAGCATAGTTCCTAGTGTACTTGTAGAACTGCCAGCATAGTTCCCAGTTTTACTAGTAGAACTACCAGTCTAGTTCCAGTGTACTGTAGAACTACCAGTCTAGTTCCCAGTGTACTAGTAGAACTACCAGTATAGTTCCCAGTGTACTAGTAGAACTACCAGTATAGTTCCCAGTGTACTAGTAGAACTACCAGTATAGTTCCCAGTGTACTAGTAGAACTACCAGTCTAGTTCCCAGTGTACTAGTAGAACCATTATTCAACTAGAAACTACCAGTCTAGTTCCAGTGTACTAGTAGAACTACCAGTTAGTTCCAGTGTACTAGTAGAACTACCAGTCTAGTTGCCAGTGTACTAGTAGAACTACCAGTCTAGTTGCCAGTGTACTAGTAAACTACCAGTCTAGTTCCCAGTGTACTAGTAGAACTACCAGTATAGTTCCCAGTGTACTAGTAGAACTACCAGTATAGTTCCCAGTGTACTAGTAGAACTACCAGTTAGTTCCAGTGTACTAGTAGAACTACCAGTATAGTTCCAGTGTACTAGTAGAACTACCAGTATAGTTCCTAGTGTACTAGTAGAACTACCAGTACTAGTGCTCCAGTGTAACTAGTAGAACTACCAGTCTAGTTCCAGTGTACTAGTAGAACTACCAGTCTAGTTCCCAGTGTACTAGTAGAACTACCAGTCCTAGTTAAACTCCAGATTAGTGTACTAGTAGAACTACCAGTCTAGTTCCAGTGTACTAGTAGAACTACCAGTCTAGTTCCCAGTGTACTAGTAGAACTACCAGTCTAGTTCCAGTGTACTAGTAGAACTACCAGTCTAGTTCCCAGTGTACTAGTAGAACTACCAGTCTAGTTCCCAGTGTACTAGTAGAACTACCAGTCTAGTTCCTATGTGTACTAGTAGAACTCATACCAGTGTACTAGTACTCCAGTTGTAGTCTAGTAGAACTACCAGTCTAGTTCCCAGTGTACTAGTAGAACTACCAGTCTAGTTCCTAGTGTACTAGTAGAACTATACCAGTCTAGTTCCCAGTGTACTAGTAGAACTACCAGTTTCCTAGTTCCCTAGTGTACTAGTAGAACTACCAGTCTAGTTCCCAGTGTACTAGTAGAACTACCAGTCTAGTTCCTAGTGTACTAGTAGAACTACCAGTCTAGTTCCCAGTGTACTAGTAGAACTACCAGTCTAGTTCCCAGTGTACTAGTAGAACTACCAGTATAGTTCCCAGTGTACTAGTAGAACTACCAGTTAGTTCCGCCATGTAGTACTAAGATAGAAGAACTACCAGTCTAGTTCCAGTGTACTAGTAGAACTACCAGTATAGTTCCTAGTGTACTAGTAGAACTACCAGTATAGTTCCCAGTGTACTAGTAGAACTACCAGTCTAGTTCCCAGTGTACTAGTAGAACTACCAGTCTAGTTCCCAGTGTACTAGTAGAACTACCAGTCTAGTTCCAGTGTCTAGTAACTAGTTAGGAAAAACTACCAGTCTAGTTCCCAGTGTACTAGTAGAACTACCAGTCTAGTTGCCAGTGTACTAGTAGAACTACCAGTCTAGTTCCCAGTGTACTAGTAGAACTACCAGTTAGTTCCAGTGTACAGTAAACTCCAGTTAGTCCAGTACTAGTAGAACTACCAGTCTAGTTGCCAGTGTACTAGTAGAACTACCAGTATAGTTCCTAGTGTACTAGTAGAACTACCAGTCTAGTTCCCAGTGTACTAGTAGAACTACCAGTCTAGTTCCCAGTGTACTAGTAGAACTACCAGTCTAGTTCCCAGTGTACTAGTAGAACTACCAGTTAGTTCCCAGTGTACTAGTAGAACTACCAGTCTAGTTCCCAGTGTACTAGTAGAACTACCAGTCTAGTTCCCAGTGTACTAGTAGAACTACCAGCATAGTTCCCAGTGTACTAGTAGAACTACCAGTCTAGTTCCCAGTGTACTAGTAGAACTACCAGTCTATAGTTCCCAGTGTACTAGTAGAACTACCAGTCTAGTTCCCAGTGTACTAGTAGAACTACCAGTCTAGTTCCCAGTGTACTAGTAGAACTACCAGTCTAGTTCCCAGTGTACTATAGAACTACCAGTCTAGTTCCCAGTGTACTAGTAGAACTACCAGTCTAGTTCCCAGTGTACTAGTAGAACTACCAGTCTAGTTCCAGTGTACTAGTAGAACTACCAGTTCTTAGTTCCCAGTGTACTAGTAGAACTACCAGTCTAGTTCCCAGTGTACTAGTAGAACTACCAGTCTAGTTCCCAGTGTACTAGTAGAACTACCAGTCTAGTTCCGTACTAGTAGATACTAACTCCAGTCTAGTTCCCAGTGTACTAGTAGAACTACCAGTCTAGTTCCAGTTACTAGTAGAACTACCAGTCTAGTTCCCAGTGTACTATGTAGAACTCCAGTCTATAGTTCCCAGTGTACTAGTAGAACTACCAGTCTAGTTCCAGTTACTAGTAGAACTACCAGTCTATTCCCAGTGTACTAGTTAGAACTACCAGTCTAGTTCCCAGTGTACTAGTAGAACTACCAGTTAGTTCCAGTATTAGAACTACCGTCTAGTTGCGTGTACTAGTAGAACTACCTAGTTCCATGTACTAGTAAACTACCAGTCTGTTCTAGTGTACTAGTAGAACTACCAGTGTTCCTTAAGTAAATACGTCTAGTCCAGTGTACTAGTAGAACTACCAGTCTAGTTCCAGTGTACTAGTAGAACTACCAGTCTAGTTCCCAGTGTACTAGTAGAACTACCAGTCTAGTTCCCAGTGTACTAGTAGAACTACCAGTCTAGTTCCCAGTGTACTAGTAGAACACTACCAGTCTAGTTCCCAGTTACTAGTAGAACTACCAGTCTAGTTCCAGTGTACTAGTAGAACTACCAGTCTAGTTCCAGTGTACTAGTAGAACTACCAGTCTAGTTCCCAGTGTACTAGTAGAACATCACCTGTCTAGTATCCCTAGTTCTGTGTAGAACTCCATCTAGTTCCCAGTGTACTAGTAGAACTAACCAGTCTAGTTCCAGTGTACTAGTAGAACTACCAGTATAGTTCCAGTGTACTAGTAGAACTACCAGTTAGTTCCAGTGTACTAGTAGAACTACCAGTTAGTTCCAGTGTACTAGTAGAACTACCAGTCTAGTTCCCAGTGTACTAGTAGAACTACCAGTTAGTTCCAGTGTACAGTAGAACTACAGTCTAGTTCCAGTGTACTATAAACTACCAGTCTAGTTCCAGTGTACTAGTAGAACTACAGTCTAGTTCCCAGTGTACTAGTAGAACTACCAGTCTAGTTCCAGTGTACTAGTAGAATACAGTCTAGTTCAGTGTATATACGTAGAATGAAAATTATCAGTGTATGAACTACCAGTCTAGTTCTGTACTAATCTCTAGTTCCGTGTATAAAATACCAAGCCAGTAGTCATGTTTATAGTAAACACCAGTTAGTTCCAGTGTACTATAACTACATTAGTCCGTGTCTTAGTTTCATGACTAGTAGAACTACCGTTAGTTCCAGTGTACTAGTAAACACCAGTCTAGTTCCAGTTACTAGTAGAACTACCAGTCTATTCCCGTGTACTATAAACTACCAGTAGTTCCATGACTGTAAACTACGTTATCCAGTGTCTGTAAACCTTAGTTCCATGTACTAGTAAACTACAGTCTATTCCAGTTACTAGTAGAATACCATCTAGTTCCAGTGTACTAGTAGAATACCAGTCTGTTCCCAGTTACTAGTAGAACTACCAGTCTAGTTCCAGTGTACTAGTAGAACTACCATCTAGTTCCAGTTACTAGTAGAACTACCAGTCTAGTTCCAGTGTACTAGTAGAACTACCGTCTATTCCAGTGTACTATAGAACTACCGTCTAGTTCCAGTACTTAGATAAATATAGTCCAGGTACTAGTAGATACATTTCCAGTAAGTATAAATCCAGATAGTTCCCTGTAGTAGAACTACAGTTAGTTCCAGTGTACTAGTAGAACTACCATTAGTTCCAGTGTACTAGTAGAACTACAGTTAGTTCCCAGTGTACTAGTAGAACTACCAGTCTAGTTCCAGTGTACTAGTAGAATACAGTCTAGTTCCAGTGTATAGTAGAACTACAGTTAGTTCCAGTGTACTAGTAGAACTACCAGTCTAGTTCCAGTGTACTAGTAATAAACCAGTCTAGTTCCAGTGTACTAGTAAACTACCAGTCTAGTTCCCAGTGTACTAGTAGAACTACCAGTCTAGTTCCCAGTGTATGTAGAACTACCAGTCTGTTCCCATGTATAGTAGAACTACCAGTCTAGTTCCCAGTGTACAGTAGAACTACCAGTCTAGTTCCGTGTACTATAACTACATCTATTCAGTGTACTAGTGAATACCGTCTAGTTCCCATGTACTTGTAAATACAGCTAGTTCCAGTGTACTAGTAGAATACATTATTCCAGTGTACTAGAGAATACCATCTAGTTCCCTGTCTGTAGAACTACTCTATTCCAGTTATAGAATACCATCTAGTTCAGTGTATTAGTAGAACTACCAGTTAGTTCCAGTGTACTAGTGAACTACAGTTAGTTCCCAGTTACTGTAGAATACGTTAGTTCAGTTACTAGTAGAACTACATCTAGTCATGTATAGTAACTACCAGTCTAGTTCCCAGTGTACTAGTAAACTACATTAGTTCCAGTTACTAGTAGAATACCAGTCTATCCAGTCAGTAAATACATCTAGTTCCAGTTATAGTAAACACCAGTCTAGTTCCAGTGTACTATAGAACTCCAGTCTATTCCCAGTTACTAGTGAACTACCATCTATTCCCAGTACTAGTAAACTACCAGTCTAGTTCCAGTACAGTAGAACTCAGCAGTTCCCGTGTACTAGTAGAACTACATTATTCCAGTGTACTAGTAGAACTACAGTTAGTTCCAGTGTATAGTAAACTCCATCTAGTTCCCTGTACTATAGAACTACCAGTATTCCAGTGTACATAAACTACCATCTAGTTCCCAGTGTACTAGTAGAATACAGTCTATTCCAGTTACTGTAAACTACCAGTTAGTTCCATGTACAGTAAACACAGTCTAGTCCCAGTGTACTGTAGAACTACCAGTCTATCCAGTGTACTATAGAACTACATTAGTTCCAGTTACTATAAACTACCAGTCTAGTTCCAGTACTGTAGAACTGAGTGTTCCAGTGTACTAGTAGAACTACCAGTTAGTTCCCAGTGTACTAGTAGAACTACCAGTCTAGTTCCCAGTGTACTAGTAGAACTACCAGTCTAGTTCCAGTGTACTAGTAGAACTACCAGTCTAGTTCCCAGTGTACTATAAACTACCAGTCTAGTTCCCAGTGTACTAGTAGAACTACCAGATAGTTCCCAGTGTACTAGTAGAACTACCAGTCTAGTTCCCAGTGTACTAGTAGAACTACCAGTCTAGTTCCCAGTGTACTAGTAGAACTACCAGTCTAGTTCCCCGTGTACTAGTAGAACTACCAGTCTAGTTCCCAGTGTACTAGTAGAACTACCAGTCTAGTTCCCAGTGTACTAGTAGAACTACCAGTCTAGTTCCCAGTGTACTAGTAGAACTACCAGTCTAGTTCCCAGTGTACTAGTAGAACTACCAGTCTAGTTCCAGTGTACTAGTAGAACTACCAGTATAGTTCCCAGTGTACTAGTAGAACTACCAGTCTAGTTCCCAGTGTTACTAGTAGAACTACCAGTCTAGTTCCCAGTGTACTAGTAGAACTACCAGTCTAGTTCCCAGTGTACTAGTAGAACTACCAGTCTAGTTCCCAGTTACTAGTAGAACTACCAGTCTAGTTCCCAGTTTACTAGTAGAACTACCAGTCTAGTTCCCAGTGTACTAGTAGAACTACCAGTCTAGTTCCCAGTGTACTAGTAGAACTACCAGTCTAGTTTCCAGTGTACTAGTAGAACTACCAGTCTAGTTCCCAGTGTACTAGTAGAACTACCAGTCTAGTTCCCAGTGTACTAGTAGAACTACCAGTCTAGTTCCCAGTGTACTAGTAGAACTACCAGTCTAGTTCCTAGTGTACTAGTAGAACTACCAGTCTAGTTCCAGTGTACTAGTAGAACTACCAGTTAGTTCCCAGTGTACTAGTAGAACTACCAGTATAGTTGCAGTGTACTAGTAGAACTACCAGTTAGTTGCCAGTGTACTAGTAGAACTACCAGTCTAGTTCCAGTGTACTAGTAGAACTACCAGTCTAGTTCCCAGTGTACTAGTAGAACTACCAGTCTAGTTCCCAGTGTACTAGTAGAACTACCAGTTAGTTCCTAGTGTACTTGTAGAACTACCAGCATAGTTCCAGTGTACTAGTAGAACTACCAGTCTAGTTCCAGTGTACTAGTAGAACTACCAGTATAGTTCCTAGTGTACTAGTAGAACTACCAGTATAGTTCCTAGTGTACTAGTAGAACTGCCAGTCTAGTTCCAGTGTGCTAATAGAACTACCAGTCTAGTCTCCACACAGCTCGTCGTGAGATATGAGCTCCTCTCTGGAGGCAGGATTGATGGGGGCAGCTGGTCTCAGAGCTCATTCCACCCCTCCTCCCCCGGGGGCGGCGGCTGTAATAACGCTACCTCGAGATTTATGCAAAGTAAGTGAACGAATGTGTGTAAAATTCGTAGAGACGTCGAGATGAAGATCTGTGGACCGGGAGCGACGAACAGCCGCTGTGTTCAGTCGGTGTACCCCACCCCCACTATATTATTATTAGGGGTGTCAAACTCGATTGCTAGATACCCTCAATTCTTGGAGACAGTCTCCTTGGCTCGATTCTTAGTCCTAAGATACCAGAAATGAAACGGCGGTATTCAGGATTGGATCGTTGCTGGTTATCCGGTTGTTTCACTTTATTACCAGCAAACTGTAAATGTACCCAACACGACCTGTGCGTCCACCAGACTGTGCTTCGCGCAGCCATTGGGCCCCACCGTACTTGTTTCAGGCTTCATGAGTCAGTTTTATAATATTATCTAAAAGGTATCAGTAATTAGGATTGGCAATTGTTTCAAATCTGAATAAAGACACAGTCGGAACACGCCGCCGTGTTTCCATCTTTTGATTTCCATGGGGCTGAGCCCCCCCCCTTGTGTTGTCTCTGACGCAAGGTCTCTGTTGGTTTGAAAGTAATATAACCTTGAAAAAGTGTTTGTGTTAAGCTTATGATGACGGTTTGTGTTTAATGTGCCCAGGAGTGGATTTTACGGTTCTGTCCGGCTATCTTGGCTACAGATTTGAAACGGTTTTATGGATTTTGTTCAAACTTTATATTTAGATGTTGTATGGGTATTTGGGTATCTTGTACCCTAACCTTCTTAACCCAGTGCGCAGATAAAATAGCAATAAACCTAGGCATTAAAATAAATCCATGCAGATTTTGCGTGCAAGTACAGTTTTGTGCGTAGTTTTAAATAAGATGAAGTTTCCATGGGTCACATAGTTGCAAATTTGAAAATATTTGGCCCAAATATTTAAAAAAAAAGGCATTTTGAAAAATCTCAGAAAAGATTATGAATACAAAAAAAAATATTGTGTACAAACAAAAATCAAAATTCTATATAAAAAAAGTTCTTGTTCATTTTTATGTTCCTGCAACAATTTTCATGCAATCCATGATCGAGAATGTATCAAATTTCCCAAAATGGCAGTGAGCTCTAACGAGCTCGTGCATTGCGTGAACTCCATTAACTTATAAAATAATTATCGTATCGAATTTAAAAAAAAATCAAATTCAAAAAGTAGCTTTTTTTTTGCATCAATTTGTTTACAGTTTTACTAAAGTTACAATGATGGGGAGAAAATCAGTCCCATTTTGGTTAGAAATTATCCCATCCCATGTTAGATACAAAATATGTCACAAGAAACAATGTTTTAAATAAACATTTCAATCATGAAAATATCTGCTTACAATATTTAATCAAGACAGTAAACTAATCCTCGGTCCCGGCACAGATTTATCTGATTACCAAACCCTTCCTTCACCTCTGACAAGACGTGTATTAATCACACTTGTGAATGTGGGGAATGCCAGGCCTCCACCGTGGTTCGGATTCCACGTTAAACTGTAGGTCCTTCATTTCATCTCACAATCACCCTACCATCACACATTAGCGTAAGTGCGTATAACCCGAACGGGTAGTAAGACGCGGTGCTAATAATAATAATAATAATAATAATAATAATAAACTAAAAGTTGAAATAAGTTCATTGCAAAATAGAAAATAGCATAGTTATTGGTGAATTAACGTTTTTTTCTGTAATAATAATAATATTTATCAGCGCGTCTTACTACCCGTTCGGGTTATACGCTTTAAGTACTAATTACCTTAATGGATTTAGGAATTGGGTAGGTTGAATTAGAGGAAGTGAACCCGCATTTGCGTGGAGGTAGAGTGGAAAACCATTTAGGAAAAACCACCCCCAGTTCACCCGACCGAGATTTGAACCTCGATCTCCCCGTCCTCAGCAGTTGAGCTCAACACGACAAGCGCGTTAGCCAACTACGCTACTGAGGCGGGTGGGTATTAATGAATCAATCTAATTACTGCATTGTACAGTATTGTAAGCATAATAAATACTGTACAAACTGTATTATGTACTGATATGTGTTCAAGAGCCCAGCCAACTGCTAGTGCTCTGTAAGGTGGAAGTATGACATGTACTGTACATGGACTGGGAGACAATGACACTCCTACAGACATGTACTGTACATGGACTGGAGACAATGACACTCTTACAGACATGTACTGTACATCGATGGTGAGACAATGACATCCCTACAGACAAGTACTGTACATGGACTGGTGAGACAATGACACTCCTACAGACATGTACGTACATGACTGGTGAGACAATGACACTCCTACAGACATGTACTGTACATGGACTGGTGAGACAATGACACTCTTACAGACATGTACTGTACATCGACTGGTGAGACAATGACATCCCTACAGACATGTACTGTACATGGACTGGTGAGACAATGACACTCCTACAGACATGTACTGTACATGGACTGGTGAGACAATGACACTCCTACAGACATGTACTGTACATGGACTGGTGAGACAATGACACTCCTACAGACATGTACTGTACATGGACTGTGAGACAATGACATCTACAGACATGTACTGTACATGGACTGGTGAGACAATGACACTCCTACAGACATGTACTGTACATGGACTGGTGAGACAATGACACTCCTACAACATGTACTTACATGGACTGGTGAGACAATGACACTCTACAATGTACTGTACATGGACTGGTGAGACAATGACACTCCTACAGACATGTACTGTACATGGACTGGTGAGACAATGACACTCCTACAGACATGTACTGTACGTGTCTATACGAGGAGAGACAAAGTCTTGTTGTAAAAATGTAGAGCTATTTTCTACGCACGCTGATAACTAGAGTTACTATCGCTCACCCTGACTGGGCTATGCACGATTTGTGTCTGGTTAACATCAGTCTGTGATACACAACCGCACAAAATGGCTCGGTTTTAACAAACAGTCCAATTTTTGTTAGGAAGAGCCATTTATAAAATACAACAGTATTATTTGTAACCAACATTGATAACATTGTATTATATTACGTGACGTATGAATACATGAAAGTAGATCTAGGTACATATAGTGATACGCGGCGCTAAAAAGCCTTCTCTAGGCCGTTGATAAGGTTGGTAAGGTTTCTATCAACATTGGACTATAAGTGTGTAGTGTAATATATGTTTGAATCAGTTCTGGTAGAGGAAGTGGATGAGGGTAGGTTGGACACGCTGGTAGTATCGACTCACCTGTAGAAGGAGTGCTGACAGCGGTGTCATTACGTCTTCCTCCACCAATAGGGCGATCATGTCATGACCTCCGCTAACACTCAGGTTCCTGCAATCACAAACACGGGTCATCAGTATCAGGAACCTACGTTGTTCAAGTCTAGCATATCATCCTCTGGAGACCTAAATGCATCAGCATTTTACTAGAGAGGAAACGGAAAGTGGCTCAATTGGCCGTGTGGTGAGTTTTGTAACTATCTGTCAGGAAAACTCAAATTTATTTTTTATTTTCGTCACCTCTCACCCTTCATTTGGTTGTGCTAGTTACGCTTTGTTGGGGATTAGAAAAGTTGGAGAAAGTGTAACCCCATTTGCATGAAGGAGAGTAGAAAATCATTTGAGGAAAACCACCCTAATAGACCCGACCAGGCTCCAAACCCTTATCTCTCCGTCATCAGCAGACAAGTCCAAGACGAGAGAGTGACGCCTTAGACCATGCAACCACCGAAATAGGTTTCATTTTTTAAAATCTCCTCTCCCCCACGCGTTTCGATGGCTGCATGGTCTAAGGTGTCACACTCTCGTGTTGGACTAGACTGCTGATGACGAGGAGACCAGGTTTTAATCTCGATCGGGTGTACTGAGGTAGTTTTCCAAAATGGTTTTCCCCCTCCCTCCCCTTTTCTGTAAATATATTGTGCAGGGGGTTGTTCCTCTCCACCTGACGAGTCTCGAGGTAAAATGGAGATTACGAACTGACAATAGTTTGTTAAGCTTGGACCTGCAAGTGCTAACAGCCCGACCTGTCAGCGTTCGCTGATTTCTCACACTTCCTTAGCGACTATTCTATATTTAACAAGTGGTTAAAGAGCACAGAATACTAACAAAAATAACAGGGTTTTTTAGTCGAGGTTTGTGGTTACAAGAGATAAATAGTGCAATGAATAATTAATTTTAAAATATTATATTTACAGTTTAATGATTTATAACCGGCCACAAAAATGTATAATGGTAATAAAATGTGTTTTAATAGAGTGAGAAAAAAAAGCTATGTAAAGGTTAATTTTTGTAAATACGAGTGCATGGATATAAGTTGTCAACGAGTCTTCAACCAGCAGCTTTGTCTCGTCACTGCACCATCGTGTTTTTAAGTAGGATAAGAGTAACCTTCCTTCTACAAGCTCTTACATCAAAATTATGTTTAAGTGAGCTACAAACATTACTTCCAGGAGAAAATAAACATCCAACCGGTTATTTTTATAATAAATAACAGGCGTACAGCATATTGTAAATATTTGGTTGTGAAAGTAACAAGACACTCGTCTCAGAGCAGGTAACAAGACTCACCACAGAGTAGGTACAACACTCACTGTAAGCGGTAACAAACATCACTGTATAGCTGGTAACAAGACACTCACTTAAGCTGGTAACAAGACACTCGTCTCAGAGCAGGTAACAAGACACTCACCACAGAGCAGCTAACAAGACACTCACCGTATAGCTGGTAACAAGACACTCGTATCGGAGCAGGTAATAAGACACTCACCGCAGAGCAAGTAACAAGACACTCGTCTCAGAGCAGGTAATAAGACACTCACCGCAGAGTAGGTAACAAGACTCACCACAGAGTAGGTAACAAGACATTCACCACAAAGCAGGTAACAAGACACTCACCGCAGAGCTCCGGCAGAAGCGTTCCTGACGACCGGATTGTCGTCGACAAGAAGCGGTGCGGCCATCTTGACCACCCGATGTCTTATCACCTCCTCCACGGGCTGCGGGCTGGTGAACACGGTCGCCAGGGTCTGGAGGCCGTACAGCTTGAAGTCCACATTCGGGGACTGGAGCTGCGACAACACACACACATGGTTCACTGACCCTGGTTCGGACTGTTGGAGGTGGTGCGACAACACATGGTTCACAGACCCTGGTTCGGACTGTTGGAGGTGGTGCGACAACACATGGTTCACAGACCCTGGTTCGGACAGTTGGAGGTGGTGCGACACCACATGGTTCACAGACTCTGGTTCGGACTGTTGGAGGTGGTGCGACAACACATGGTTCACAGACCCTGGTTTGGACAGTTGGAGGTAGTGCGACAACACATGGTTCACAGACCCTGGTTCGGACAGTTGGAGGTAGTGCGACAACACATGGTTCACAGACCCTGGTTCGGACAGTTGGAGGTGGTGCGACAACACATGGTTCACAGACCCTGGTTCGGACAGTTGGAGGTAGTGCGACAACACATGGTTCACAACCCTGGTTCGGACAGTTGGAGGTGGTGCAACACCACATGGTTCACAGACCCTGGTTCGGACTGTTGGAGGTGGTGCGACACACATGGTTCACAGACCCTGGTTCGGACGTTGGAGGTGGTGCGACAACACATGGTTCACAGACCCTGGTTCGGACAGTTGGAGGTAGTGCGACAACACATGGTTCACAGACCCTGGTTCGGACTGTTGGAGGTAGTGCGACAACACATGGTTCACAGACCCTGGTTCGGACAGTTGGAGGTGGTGCGACAACACATGGTTCACAGACCTGGTTCGGACAGTTGGAGGTGGTGCGACAACACATGGTTCACAGACCTGGTTCGGACAGTTGGAGGTGGTGCGACAACACATGGTTCACAGACCTGGTTCGGACAGTTGGAGGTGGTGCGACAACACATGGTTCACAGACCTGGTTCGGACAGTTGGAGGTGGTGCGACAACACATGGTTCACAGACTCTGGTTCGGACAGTTGGAGGTGGTGCGACAACACAATGGTTCACAGACTCTGGTTCGGACTGTTGGAGGTGGTGCGACAACACATGGTTCACAGACTCTGGTTCGGACTGTTGGAGGTGGTGCGACAACACATGGTTCACAGACCCTGGTTCGGACAGTTGGAGGTGGTGCGACAACACATGGTTCACAGACCCGGTTCGGACAGTTGGAGGTGGTGCACACACATGGTTCACAGACCGTTCGGACGTGGGAGGTGGTGCGACAACACATGGTTCACAGACCCTGGTTCGGACTGTTGGAGGTGGTGCGACAACACATGGTTCACAGACCCTGGTTCGGACAGTTGGAGGTGGTGCGACAACACATGGTTCACAGACCTGGTTCGGACAGTTGGAGGTGGTGCGACAACACATGGTTCACAGACCCTGGTTCGGACAGTTGGAGGTGGTGCGACAACACATGGTTCACAACCTGGTTCGGACAGTTGGAGGTGGTGCGACAACACATGGTTCACAGACCCTGGTTCGGACAGTTGGAGGTGTGCGACAACACATGGTTCACATACCCTGGTTCGGACAGTTGGAGGTGGTGCGACAACACATGGTTCACAGACTCTGGTTCGGACAGTTGGAGGTAGTGCGACAACACATGGTTCACAACCCTGGTTCGGACAGTTGGAGGTGGTGCGACACACATGGTTCACAGCCCTCTGGTTCGGACAGTTGGAGGTGGTGCGACAACACATGGTTCACAGACTCCTGGTTCGGACTGTTGGAGGTGGTGCGACAACACATGGTTCACAGACCTCTGGTTCGGACAGTTGGAGGTGGTGCGACAACAATGGTTCACAGACCCTAGTTCGGACAGTTGGAGGTGGTGCGACAACACATGGTTCACAGTACCCTGGTTCGGACAGTTGGAGGTGGTGCGACAACACATGGTTCACAGACCTGGTTCGGACAGTTGGAGGTGGTGCGACAACACATGGTTCACTAACCCTGGTTCGGACAGTTGGAGGTGGTGCGACAACACATGGTTCACAGACCCTGGTTCGGACAGTTGGAGGTGGTGCGACAACACAATGGTTCACAGACCCTGGTTCGGACAGTTGGAGGTGGTGCGACACCACATGGTTCACAGACCCTGGTTCGGATAATTGGAGGTGTGTGCGACAACACATGGTTCACAGACCTGGTTCGGACAGTTGGAGGTGGTGCGACAACACATGGTTCACAGACCCTGGTTCGGACAGTTGGAGGTGGTGCGACACCACATGGTTCACAGACCTGGTTCGGACAGTTGGAGGTGATGCGACAACACATGGTTCACAGACCTGGTTCGGACAGTTGGAGGTGGTGCGAAAACCCACATGGTTCACAGACCCTGGTTCGGACAGTTGGAGGTGGTGCGACAACACATGTTCACAGACCTGGTTCGGACAGTTGGAGGTGGTGCGACAACACATGGTTCACAGACCCTGGTTCGGATAGTTGGGAGGTGGTGCGACAACACATGGTTCACAGACCCTGGTTGGACTGTTGGAGGTGGTGCGACACACATGGTTCACAGACCCTGGTTCGACAGTTGGAGGTGGTGCGACAACACATGGTTCACAGACTCTGGTTCGGACAGTTGGGGTGGTGCGACAACACATGGTTCACAGACCCTGGTTCGGACTGTGAACTACTAGAGGGGCTTAGATCAGTATCTAATTACAGTACGCGCTCATCAGTTTGCAGTAACAACTTACCCCTGTGGTTCAAATTGTTGTTACTTTCAAGACGCAAGCAATTGGATGATCAATATACAAACTATTACTTTTTAGAAAACGTTCAGGATAAGCTAAACTTAAAATGAAATTTTAAGTGAAAGCTTAATCAAATAAATACATTTACAGCTCAAGCTGAACCATTTCATTTCATTGGTGTTTTTATTTGGATGCACGTGCACCTGTTTGGTTACATGACTGTGATTGGTAGTCCTTGGAAAGTTAAAGTTGCTCCGACTTCTACAGAAACACACAGCCTACAGATCAGAACTGTAGAAAGAGCATCTTATTCAATGACGGATTTCTACAGACCACGCAGATTTATCTGATTACCAAACCCTTCCTTCACCTCTGACAAGACGTGTATTAATCACAACTTGTGAATGTGAGGAATGACAGGCCTCCACCGTGGTTCGGATTCCACGTTAAACTGTAGGTCCTTCATTTCATCTCACAATCACCCTACCATTACACATTAGCGTAAGTGCGTATAACCCGAACGGGTAGTAAGACGCGGTGCTAATAATAATAATAATACAGACCACGGATAGTCTGTAGATTGCCTCTAGCCAAATAAAGTGATTTACAAGACTGCTATATACATGTATTGCTCGTAAAATAATGGCCAAGCGAGTAAGTTCAGCAAGTTGTGGACTCGCAGTGACAAGCTCCCGCAAGTATCACTTTGCACTCTTACCTGTTCAATAACTGTAGAGATAGCGGTCTCGTGTCTGGACGTGGGTTCAACCAACTCAGACTCTTCTTCCTCGATATCACGGACACTGGGCAGACCAGTGGGGTTCTCCACTTTACCCCTCTTCCTAGTGCGTTTGCTTTTACCCATTTTATCGCACAAATTAGATTGTGTTATTTATTTAATTTAAACACGGCGTTGTTTTAATCACGTTCGCACACGAGGGTGAACGCAAGGCAGCGGCCATTTTGAACATCGCTGCGCAGGTTGACACTTTGGACTCATAGAAAATAATATCCCTTAGTGCCTTTGATAAAATATTCATGAACTGGCGCGCGCAAGTGGTTGCGTCTCAAACTAATTACCAAGAATTTAAACATAAATAAATTGATCTAGGTGACACATTTACCTTGATTTTAAAGTATTACCGATCTAAAATTAATAAAACAATATACCATAACGAAATGGTGTTCAGTTTTATAAGCGTTGATGTGTTTTAACTTCATACAGAGAGTAAAACTAAGTGGTTCAAACTCATTCCTAGATTATCTTAAATACATAATTAATATAATAACTTTAGTTTATAATAACATGATAACTTATATTATTTTTTTAACATCGCGTCTCATCACTCGGGTTGTACGCTAACACGGCAATTTGATTTACATAAATATTTTATTTTATTTACGTCTCCATAGTTATAAGTATCTGCATTTTCTTAGCAATAATTCATAAATTATTGTTCGATTTCGACAAACAATTAATATAATATCATATTAACAGTATTAATTACATCGTAAAATAAACTTTTGCCATCACCATATAATGAAAGCTCTATTTATAAATATAATTTATAGAAATTATCAACAAGACAGGTTCAAAACTCGAACTTCACGGAATTTAAAAAACTTTCTGGTCGATTAAAATATATTCTTTGTTATTATTTAATTTCCTAAACGATATCTTATTTAATGCAATTTTTTTCCTGGAGGATTGGATAGAAGATATTAAAAGCCTTGAAAAAGTCAATGAACCACTTTAGAGCCAGGTTAGACTACCATTGTAAATAATTTGAAGTATGACTATTTATTATAAGTCCCATTCATTCGCGTCCCCCCCCCCCCCCAACAACCTTGACAGTGACTTTTTGTTGTGTATAGATGGGCTTTGTTGTCTTTTCATCAATTCTAACAGATCAAGGTGGCCGACTCGGTCAGCGAGAAAGTATCAATCGCTGTCAAGCCACACGACTTAAAATACAATGGTCTGTGTCATTTTAAGGTCCTCGCACACCGGCATAGTATCGTATACGTACGGTGCGTGGTTTTCCCCATTCCACAGAGACACGTACTATACTGTAATGGCGCCCGTTGCCCCCCCCCCCCTTTTCAAACACTCCTCTCACACATCGGTAAGTTTTGTTCAGACATTGAGGAATCATTTCGACAGTTGCCAAAATAATTTCAATTATCTGCTAAGTCTGATAAATTCATCTTGATATCTCAGTACGAGAGAAGAGTATTAGAATGAGAGTACAGCTATTACCCAAGACATTTTCACTTTTACCCCCAACAAGCATTGCAGCCCCATACATCCAAAGATCACCTACCCATTATACCTCTACCTCATTAAAATGTTCCTCGGCCACTCCATGAACAATCAATGTATCCTCTTGCTTCCCATCATCAACTTTACATGACTCCTCGACCGGTTCATAATGTTCCTCAGCAGCCACCGCCTCCCACTGCATTCAACCTTCATCCTCCTTTGCTTTTCCTCATGATGTTCATAAACAGCCACCGCCTCCCACTGCATTCAACCTTCATCCTCCTTTGCTTTTCCTCATGATGTTCATAAACAGTCACCGCCTCCCACTGCATTCAACCTTCATCCTCCTTTGCTTTTCCTCATGATGTTCCTCAACAGAAAATGCACCAACCTCTAACTAAAGTATACGAAAAAAATTTGTATCGTCGTGGATCAAATCCTCAAACAGTTTTAAAAAACCTCTCCAGACGTTTTTCTTTCCTTATTGATATCATGCATCCACTTGTTTTCCTCTGGCTCCAGCAACACAGCCGCTACCACAATGTCCTCATCGGAGGAAGAAGACAAGGCATCACTCATTGTAATTATCAGAACAACCAAATACACTTGCTTACGCTCACTGCGCTGCTCTCTCTGGTGGAGGAAACAAGCTGTTGGGGCATACGTCTCTTGGTGTGCGGGATCATCGCGGCAATACGATACCACACCGCTACTGTCCTGGCAACGTACGTACACGATACTATGCCGGTGTGCGAGGACCTTTATGGAACTACTTCTATATTCTATCTTACCTTATACTCCTTTTCACTCTTCACCTTAAACCACCCTTCATCATGTCAATAAGAAAGAGAGGAGAGAAAACAATGAAACTTATCTCATGGTAAAGAGGAAAGCTCGCTGCTAGTTCTCAAATATCAAACAATGACTGTATTTGTTAGAGGAAAGCTAATTCTAGAGCTAATGTCACATTTTCACACGTTTGTTTCTATTAATAAAACTCAAAATATAGGTTTGTTACGGGAAAATAGCTCCTTTGGAATATTTCGGCTTTGTTTTGGCGTGAACCATATTTTGAAATAACGTATCGTAGAACTATATAATGCGTTAGATCTGAACGTCAATTTCTCGCTAGCCGAGGAGACCTCTTTAATACAAATATTTAACCCTGTACTAATTTTTGAGATCGCAAATACAAATCCTAATATGGCTAACATTTGGATTTATTTGGAAGTTCTGAGCATTATTATTTTAACATTTTTAAAAATCGGATTCTATGAAATTTAACTCGAAATTAGAATCTAAAGGTCAAACTTTTTAATGGTGGAGCTTTTTATATATATAAACTGATATACATCTACTATCTAGTATAAGATTCCATTTGATTTTAGTTTGAAAAATCTCACTACAATATATCCGATTCAGATTAGGACCGAAATTTTCTGAATCGTATTTTTTGATTCAGAATCGATTCGAGTACGCTTATATTTGGATCCGGTTCAAGTGCGTTAGTTAAGGTTTGAGTTAGATTAAAGTGAGTAAGCTAAGATTTGGATTAGGTTCAAGTTAGCTAGGATTTGCATTAGGTTGAGTGAGCTAAGATTTGGATTCAAAATTATGTTATCATCGACATATAAACACTGAAATTGTGACCATGTATATAAGCAAACGAAAGTAAATTTTTAGAATTCTAATTTTGGCAGGACATTTTTTAACTAGGTTTGTTTTTATGTTAACAAATTATTCTGCTATGATACTTAACGGTGCTATAGTCATATTTGATTGCTAATGGAGTTTATTGGAAAGGGAAATCGGTTTAATTTAACAGTAATATCTCTCAGGGCAACATATGGTTCCTGACTAATTTAAACTAAGGGGAGAAAAAAAAAAAAAAAAAAAAAAAACGAGGATACAAATAGATATTAACAGTTTATTTGTAAATTTAATTCTAAATAGAACAATATTTATCCTTAGACGGTGCCACTAATTCATCCTTGACATGTTTTCTACAGTGAAAAGGAAAGAAAGATGACAAGACAATCTAAATGCCGCCATGACATGTTTGGAGCGAGCCACGCCATATAGAGAACACCGCGTCATCATAAGCCGGACTCTCGGTGAGATTTCACCTGCTCAAAAGAAAATATAAAGTATTCTCTTTGTTCGGTGAAAGTTTGTATCCCCCACCCCGCCCCTTCCCTCGCACGCTCAGCAGAAAAGGGAGATAAGTGTTCAGAAAGTGGTAGCGTTTGCCAATAATGGCACGATATAAATCCGACAATGTCGCGAGTTGAAGACAGGGAGCGCTCCCAGCGGCGCGGGACGCAACTACCTCCACCAGGGCAACAAGCGCACAAGTCACACTGTTGGGTGCTGCGCGTTTCATTGGGGGCTGTGTAAGCTTTAAATAGTACCAGTGTTAAGATAAAATGCACCCGCATTTGTGGTGATATGTACGTTATTACCTCAGACATTTAAGATACGGTGTACGAATATACAGGTAGATAGTAGGAAGGTAGATAATGGGCAGGTATATAGTAGGCAGGTAGATAATGGGCAGGTATATACCAGGCAGGTAGATTGATCCTATTCGAAATTTTCCAGCTCCAAGACGAGAGACAATTCAAAATGTCACAAAAATCTCCCCCCCCCCCCCCCGCCCCAAATCCAAGCTAGAAAAGTTTGTAAGAACGTGAAATAAACTGTTAGTTGATACAGAGTCGGGTCATCAGTAATTCCTGTATATTATATTATCATTGTGTTGGAGCAGTGTCTACAGACATACTGTCTTCTCAGCAGCAAGGAGTAGTGTCTGCAGACATCCTGTCCTCTCAGCAGCAAGGAGCAGTGTCTGCAGACATCCTGTCTTCTCAGCAGCAAGGAGTAGTGTCTGCAGACATCCTGTCCTCTCAGCAGCAAGGAGCAGTGTCTGCAGACATCCTGTCTTCTCAGCAGCAAGGAGTAGTGTCTGCAGACATCCTGTCCTCTCAGCAGCAAGGAACAGTGTCTGCAGACATCCGTCCGTACCCAGCAGCAAGGAGCAGTGTCTGCAGACATCCTGTCTTCTCAGCAGCAAAGAGCAGTGTCTGCAGACATCCTGTCCTCTCAGCAGCGAGGAGCAGTGTCTGCAGACATCCGTCCGTATCCAGCATTGTTCTTGTTGAGTTCCCCACGACAGAGTTGGACTTGTGCCATTGTTCCCGTCAGCCGTCCCCTGCGTCGCTTCCAGGGGATTCCCCAAGGAGGGGCACTACTTTATCTCCTCCTCAAATACATGCCTTTATTTTCCTGTTCTCCGGGTACCCAATCCCGGAGTGTGACAGCCATTTGTTTCCCGGAACAGGAAATGCAGAAAATACTTGTTTTATAAAAACAAACCAGAGCTTGCCGCTATAAATTATCAGAGAGCAACAAAATATCTTCTGCCGTCGCCATCTTAAGATACATGTGTGGGAGTTTAATGTCGCTCCTGGGAATATGCTCTCTTCCTTCAGTCATTGCCTGGAGGGAGTACTGGGAACACGAATGGTTAAGCCAGGTTATACAGAAACATAATACTTTTTTTTTATTGATAGAAAAAAAGAGTTCGTCATAAAACCTTAAATTATAAAACTATACAACCTGAATCATTGGGTTCACGTGTCAAGCCTTTAACCTCACCTGGGAGGGGGAGGCCAGGGTTTTGAACCCCAGTAGTGGGTTTTGAGATAGTTTTTCAAAATTTGTTTCTATTTTCTTCCTTCACGCTAATGTCTGTGTGTGTGTGTGTGTTAGGAAACAAGACAGATCACGGTAGAACTAGAAAGTACGCATACGTAGGTAGATAGGTAGATAGAGCTTTGTCCCAGTCGTTAAATAAATGTTTTAATCAAGTCAGTAACAAGTTCGATCCAAACATCTTACCTGTCGCTGTTCTTCCCCTCACTTCAGTGGCCGCGTGGTCTAAGGCGTCAGTCTCACAGTAGACTAGAATGATGATGACAGGGAGAGCGGGGTTCGAATCTCGGTTGGGTGGTTTGTGCTCAAACTACCCCACCCTCTCCCTCTAAGCAAATGTTGGTACATTTCCTTTTCAATTACACCTCCATTAGTGAAATTAATATCGGCATGTCCCCCGATAGGTTACGGAGACAACTTAACCTAGAGCAGCACCAGCTAATAAAGTGAGGGGTGTGTGTGTAACAAGACACAGGGCCGTATTAACCTAAAACAGCCAAGTATGATCCAGGTAATGAAACATGGCTCCCAGAACAGTTGTGCTAACATCTGCTCCCCGTTCCACTAAGCCCCTTCAGATGAATGTGCGGGAGAAGATTAGATATACCCTGATAGATATTATCTCACAGATACTCGATACTCCGGGATTAACTCCCGGATTACAACTTTCTGGGGGGGGGGGGTTGTCCACGTTATTTACACTTGTGCTCGGTCAAATGGGCCTCCTACACGTGTTCGCCACAAACTATACCGACAGGAGCATCTGTTGCTCTTTATTTGTCGCTCTTCGGTTCTTGGAACGTCGCAAAGGTTCATGGGACGTCCCTCCGATCAATGTAAGAGAAAATATTATCACCTTTCCCTTTTTTATTAATATTTATAAACACCTTTTTTTATGTTAGCACGTGTCTTACTACCCGTTCGGGCTGTATACGTCGGTACTTTGATTGATTTTGAAGGAATGTAGCCACATTTGCTTGGAGGGAAAGTACGGCACAGACGACCCTCAGTCCACCCGACCATGATTCGAACCTCGATGTAAGTTATACCTATGGACGTGTTTGTACCAGTGGCGCCTCGAGATCTTTTAAAAAGGGTTGTCAGATTCCTACACCGTAAAGAAACTCCTTTCAACAAGTTTTTAGAGATAAGTTTTAATTGCCTGATCTTTCAAATTAAAAACAAACAAATGTATAGTTCTCCTTCAATAACCTAAGAACAGACCAGGCCTCCTTCAACCAGAAACACAATATAAAATAATAATAACACGACAACCCAGGACTCAAAACAAAGAACAATTAAAATAACATTGGTTACGACAGTTACTAGCCAAGGGGGGGGGGGGGGTTGGTTTAAAACTACCCTTACTATAGACATTGTGACGTGCTGAGGGAGGTTAGTTTAAAACACACCCTTACTATAGACATTGTGACTGCTGAGGGGAGGTTGGTTTAAAACTACCCTACTTATAGACATTGTGACGTGCTGAGGGGAGTTTGGTTTAAAACTACCCCTACTATAGACATTGTGACTGCTGAGGGGAGGTTGGTTTAAAACTACCCCTACTATAGACATTGTGACGTGCGAGGGGAGTTGGTTTAAAACTACCCTACTATAGACATTGTGACTGCTGAGGGGAGGTTGGTTTAAAACTACCCCTACTATAGACATTGTGACGTGCTGAGGGGATGAATACTCACATAGATGGATGGTCCGCAGGATTCAGTTCACAAGGAAAGGATTACCTCTGTAGCTATATAACGTGACCACACCACATCACATCCCCTCGAACCCTCGGAGAGAGGAGTATTATGATCGTCAAATAATCCAGCTCAAGGTTTTGATAATCAATTATGATATCCAACCGAACTCTAATTTAACATTCCCTGACGTTTCCAGTCACCATGATCCTAGCATTGTTCTGCCACAATGGGCCATTGGGTGCGATCTAAGTTAGATTGCAGTTAGATCGCACATTGTCACATTCTTCCATCATGACATGCGTGAAGCCTTCCACGGACAGCTGCTGGTCTTAATGGATATCTCTTATCTACACACGTCCATCACAGACTATGACTTAAAATATGAGTTAATAGCTCAGTGGTCAGAGCATTGAAGTACTAAGCCAAAGGTCCCAGGTTCGATTCCTTTGTCAAGGTGGGGTTTTTAAAATTAAAAGAAAATTATATAGTTTTTATTTTATTCTTCCTATAATTGATGTGCTTGCGCTACTTTGTCTGAAGACGACACGAGAGTCACGTGTTGGGTGGTCAGCCAATCAGGGACAACCGTCTCAATAGAGATTAGTGGAGAGTATTAACTCCGAGGAAGATATTATTCGCACGGTGGTGGATAAAAGTTGTGTATTATGTTTAGTGAACTTGTCAACATTCCGAGGTCGCGGGATATCCTGAAGAGTTGTCGACATTTCATGACCGCCTCAAACAGAACTAGTGGTCTCCGTCCATCCGTATCTCGGCCTAGAATTTGAACCAAAGGCTCCCCTGAAGAGTTTTTGGAATTAGACAACAAACTAACTCGAAAATTAATACTGATTTTAATAGTGGAATCCATTTTTACGATTTTGTACCCAGGCCCTGTTTAGAATCACGAATAAAATGGTATCTCTCAATTCCCAATGAAAATGAATTTGATGAGCATAAATCTCTAATTTTGATATCTCGGCAACTATTTTAAATACGAAATAACATGATCAGTTGGTCAGTTTCGTCCTCTGGAGACAGTTGAACTGTTTCATCTCGAGCAGAGGATAGTTCCAATCATCGAGACGGACAAGTATCGCCATCAGATAGCGAGTGCTGTCTCTAAGGAAGCCACGATCTACCGGTAACGGTTTGAGAATTAGAGAGAGAGAGAGAGAAACTGTTGGGGTTAAACATAATATATCTTATGGCTATAGATCGCAGTAATATCTCTTGGGTTCGATCCCAACTCAGCCTCGTGAACACAACATGAGGAGATACTTGAATGAAACAAATAGCATCTCTGGTCTAGAAAACCGAGATTAACACCCGGGTTGTGCTGACCACATATCCGAAGAAGTTGGTATTATCTTCGCCAACAGACAGCGGCCGTTCAGTGCGGGCTGAAGCAATGAAGGTTGTTTTTTCTATTAAAATATTACTTACCCACCAATGGCGCGTGACAAACAATTATTCGGGCTTTGAATTTGATAACATAAACAACTCCCCTGTACCGCAGCGAACCTAGCGGCTACATCTAGAACCTTAGGCTTTTAACCCTAAGACCTACCTTGGTGGTTTAGTTACCTAAAGCACTAGTTTTTTGTTGAGCTAGACTGCCGAGGACAGGGAGATCGAGGTTCGAATCTCGCTCGGGTGAACTGAGTTTTTTCCCCCTAAATGGTTTTCCACTCTGCCGCCACGCAAATGCAGTTTCACTTCCTCTATATTCAACCTTCCCAATTCCTAACCTATTAGCGTAATTAGTACTTAAGCGTATAACCCGAACGGGTAGTAAGACGCGGTGCTAAATATTATTAAATCTAAACGTTGAAAAGTGAATTAATTGTGTAATGTTGGGGAGTCGACATTCACTTGTTCTATCAGAAGTTGTAAGAAATAGTCTTCTCGCCAAGGATGAGGAGAGGAATAGAATTAACAAGTTTAGTAAATTTATTTGCTTTTATTTCAACTTCACAAAATGTATACCTTTGTTTGTTAATAAACTTTTGTTTAAATTTTTTCTAGATAAAACCATACACATATTTTGAACTAGATTTCATCAGGAAGATATGGGGGTGGTTGGCACGTTATTGCTCTCAGACTGCCTAAGTTTGACTGGGGGGAGAGGGGAGGTTTCTGACCCCATTTGACTTGATATCAGGAGCGAATGTGTGTCCATATTGGTGCCGTTTCATGTAACAAAAAGCTTGCCAGGCCAAAATAAACACAATACTGCTTCTGTGGGTACCACCGTTGGTCGAGTTTTATACATTGTTACAAGTTCTGAGCAATTAAACTGGCCGTTATTTCGGCCTATCATGTTTTTTGTTACAAATAACTACACTCTCGTTTCTATTCTATTCGTGTTAAAACTCTTAACCTGAGTTGCATCCGGCTCTGCTTAGCATCTGCTCACACAGAGAATAACTCCTAAAATGTATTATTTTGTTGACGGGTCCGGTAATTTTTAATATGTTGGCAGCTTGTTTGTAAATTTCGCCGCAGCTCCGGTAGAGCTCTGCAGAACAGAACTAGATCTCCATCCAACATCATCCGGACGAAAGAATCCAACCTTCTTGGTGGGGCGTATTTTGATCTGTAGGGGAAGTTGTTTTGAAAATTATTGCAACGGCCACCTCGGCCAGCGTGTGTCGACAATCATACCACTATTCCCATAATGCCTCTAACATAACCCAACAAGAACCCAACCGAAAAAACGGTTAAAACACGATAAACCCTATTAATTATATTAATATTGGGTACAGCACCCTTGAGACAACGATCTAGTCGAGAGGTTTGTTGTTCCCGATTGTTAAGGGGAGGTTTACCATCGTGTGCGATCAAGCACATATTTACCTTCATTCATAGAAAAGTTGGTGGGATTTTGTTCTAACATAACATAAAGTCTATAAACTGCTAGCATATAAATTTAAAAAGTTTTAACTTATTAAATAAAAAACAAATTGTTCCTCTTTCGTGTTTATTATGCGTATTGTTGTTCCTTCCTCATCTCCGATAAGGTATCGAGTGAATCCCTTGTTTCAGTGGCGAGCCCAGCCCCATTGTTCACTTCAAGGACCGTGGACTGTCGCAAGGAAGGTCCTAGTGGTCTCTGGTCCACATCATGTCAACTATAACAAGGGTCCGTGTCGACATCACACATTCTACTGACAACAGTGAACGCCCGAGTTGGTAAGCTAGGCTCCTGTTATTGGAATTACCAATCATTTCAAATGTTTATCTTATAGACGTTCATATTCTTTAAATTATATTTTGTGAAAATACGCCATAGTTTGTGTCCTGCATGGCAAGCTGAGTTGCGGTTGAGCTGTTGATAAAAAGATGCCATAGTTTGTGTCCCGGATGGCAAGCTGAGTTGCGGTTGAGCTGTTGATAAAAAGACGCCGTATCGACCTGAGAAACTTGGATCCAATAAACTTTCCATTTGACAAAGTGGCAAGTCCATTTAAAGTTAGTAGTGTAACAGAATAACTCTAATCCATGATCAACATTATTGATGCGACTTACATAATTGAAAAAAGAACAAAAAAAAATCAATGAAATATAATTCTTTCTTTCAAAAATTTCACCAATTTTCCAAGAAAGCCCCTTCCGTCCCAATATTAGCGACCCACAAACTTTTCAGGGCCATCATAATATATTTGTACATATTTACAAAACAAACAAAATTACAACATAAATGTGGTATTTTGTCCAATCCTATTATTTTGTTTTTGGTCCCTACTTTCAATAATCCTGCCACCCTAACCTTACATCCCGAAACACTTACATTTGAAATGCAATAAACATTTTTTCTAAATAAAACAGTGCAATGTAACCATATTGTTCTACGTACATTATTTACTCCTTAGAATAATTATTTAGAAATGTGCTAATACTATTTTTACCCATAACAATAACAAAAAAGAAAGGAAAACACAAAAACATAACTTATCCCCCTAAAGGGTTGGATAATACAAATTCGATAAATCTACATTAACAGCTAATATCACCACACAAACTAGTGGTTAGGCTCTTTGTACAATCAAAAATGCTACTCTCATTTACAAACAGTCATTTTAAATAACTAATAATACTAATAATTCGTCGTTGGTTCGAAGGGAACTATCTTTTGGACAATCTGAAATATAAAATGTCTAAAAGTGCGTTGGAAGTTTCGATTAATTTGGTTAACGTACAAAAAAAAAAGGACTCGAATTTTTTAACTCCTCTCCTTTTTGATAGGCCTAGTGTTACAAATTACTACGATATATCGAACAGCCACAACATGTGCTGTTTTGAGCCGAGAGTTGCGTTCTGTTCTGACAACAGACTATACAGCGTGGACCAGAACAAACAACTCCCTCTTTCATTTGTTTAAACAACCACAATATAAACTAACAACATCCAAACACAATTGAAAACAAAACAGAAGACTTAATATGTAATTATAACAAGAGACATATCCATAAAGTCTGTATTGGATGCAAACATAAATTAATTACAACAAATATATTGTGTAACTAAAGGGCACCGCCTGGATTAAGGTACATAAGCCCTGGTTCTTATAGGAAGCCAACTTTCCGCCATTATCATTGATTGAGAGCTTTATAATTAATAACCAAATAATGTATCCGAACCTTACAATACCACTTCCTTCCGGATCATCATATAACTCCTCTTTACATTACTAGGCAGTACGAGGGCTCTGAAACAGTAAAACAGCTCAAACAATCCTCGATCGTCCTGTTACCCTGTTTGTACACAAACCACTTCTCAAACAACGCGGGTGTTCCCGACGTCTGCGACCTGTCTCACAGCTTAGGTAGGCGGAACCCTTAGTTACTTTTCAAAAACAAATATTTATAACAAGTTAAAAACCGGTTCAAGGTTTTTAAATTTAATTTAAATTTAATATTTTTTAAATAAATGAATTCAAACTTATCCAAGATGAAACATTCAACATTAGGTCCCCACTAGCGTGCCTGACCATGACTCAGGAGGATTTACAAATTCCTCCTCTCTCTCTCTCTCTCTTCTCTCTCTCTCTCCTAGAGCTACTGTCGCTTGTCCACGTCATCACTGTCTTCACAGGAAGTGACGGAATTGTTCACCTCACTCTGATTCGTCGACGAGTCGTCCTTACGCGTGTCTCCATTGAAGGACGAGGCGTCCCCCACAACATCCACCGACGCCTCGTCCAGACCCGGTCCGTAGTGCTCCTCCGCGGCGGGAGGAGCCGACAAGGAGGCCACGTCAAGATCCTCCTCATCTTCCTGTTTTATCACCGCCGGTTCCTGCTTGATGGCGACGCTCTCTGGATGCGCATGCGCGATGTGTTGGACGCAGAGTGTCTGGTGAAGGAATGCCTCACCACAATGTGGGCACCGGGAATGCTGGGACAAGACGTGGACCTCCAACGAGTCGACGTCCAAGAATTCCTTCTGACAGACGGTGCAGGGTAGGACTCTCTCCTGCTTCACGCCCTCGAGTTTCTCGTCAGATGTCCTGTCATCAGAACTGTGCTCTCCGGGGTGGTGGGCCCTCATGTGTACCCCAAGGTTCCTGGCGGAGCTGAACTCCTTATTGCACTCCACGCACGACCTCCTGGAGTGCTTGTTGTGGTGGCGCTGATGCGCCTGCAGACCCAGGGCGCTACTGAACTCCTTCCCACACTCCGAGCACCTAAACGTGCCCTCTTTAGGGCCCGATTTACCCCCCTTGGGTCGGTGTGGTTTATGCTGGACCGGGTCTTGTCTCAAAGTCTTGTAGTACTGTAGATCGGGCGAAGGGTCGTAGGAGCCGTTTGTGGTCAGATGATGGTAAAACGCAGCCTGGAGGGAGGAGAACAAAACTACTTCAATGATTCAACAGAGTGCAAAAAAAAAAGTACGGATAAATTCTCTTTTGAAATTCAGGTTCATAAACCATAATGGCTGCCGTGACCAGACCTGCACTTGATATACGAGCCTGGGATAAGATATTCTGGGTTCTCTCTATCTCAGTTGGAGCTTTAAACTTGGGTTACGATCTAAACATTAAAAGCTGAGATTTATGCAATGCATACCTTATGTGTGTTTATAATTTATTGATTCACACTCGTAATAGTGATAAGTGTAGCCTATCATTAACGCTGGTGGCAAAGTCCTAGCGGAGAATATATTGACTATAAAATCCCAATAATCTTAATATGAATACTCATCTATTATTAAGTACACGCGAGATCGGATACAAAACATACAAATTTCAAATTAACAGAAGCTACGTTATGACTGATTCAAACGATCGCTCCCCGTGTAGGAATACTTAATATTATAAAATACGGTCGTGTCCAACAACGCCCTGAGTGATTGCTACACCACACACGATCTATTATTAACTAACTTGATGCTTATAGCCAAGAAACTGAAAGTCTTGACTTGCGTGGGAAAAAATCCATGAAGGCTCCAAATGATGTTCATTCAGTATTAAAATTAATCTCACTTAATTTTTAAAAATAACTTGTATTCCCAAGTTATTCCTATTTCTTTCCCACCCTTGGCCGGTTATGATGCGTCCCACCACCATACGCGTGGATTCAATCATGTCCCTCGGGCAGTTTTAAGTTGGAAACCCCTGAACTAAAATGTAATATGGCGTAGATGGAATTTCCGAGCACTCGTATTGACGCGTAAGTTCCAATCATGAACCCAACTTTAAAACTCCAGTGCCAATAATCTTTAAATCTGTTACAGAAGTTGTCTGTGGATATCCACCTACCTTGGTAGCCAGGTCGCCTCCATCTATTAGCGCCCCGGAACCTTCAACCATAGCCTCCTCCAGGTGGCTGTAGCTGTGGTTGTCCAGCTCCGCTCTAAAGAAGAACCGCAGGCTACACCTGGAGCAGTCGTAAGGCCTGGCCGCCAGGCCATGCTCTAGCATGTGCTGCTGCAGGCCTTGGGATGCCGTGAAGACCGCGCTGCACAGGTAGCAGGTGTAGCTGCCGCAGCCCGCGAAGGTGTGCTCTATGAGGTGGGCCTGCAACTTAAGTGGTGTGGACAGCAGGCGGCGACACAGGTGGCACTCGTGGCTGCTGCCCTCAGTCAGCAGGTGGGTAGCCACGTGAAGCTGGATCTCGCGTTCAGTCTCGAAACTTATCTGAGGGACAACAGGAAGGTTGGACCTTTCACCTTCCAAACACTCGATTGTTTTAGGTCATGCACAACGACTAGACTCCAGACCAGCACTCATACCTGGCACTTGATGCACTGGTAGGTTTTCTTATGGACGGTCACTAAATGAGCCTCCAGCGCAGAGCTCGTCTCGAACTTGACCTGGCACTCTGGACATCTGAACGCCTGCTCCTGGCCTGGGGACGGCGACGTCTTACTGTGGCAGTGGTAGCACTCCTTGCACACGTAGGTGGCGGTCTGGTGGCTTCCGTTGGCCACCACCAGGTTTTGGGACTCAAACTGTTTCAGGCACAGGAAGCACTGGTAGGTCGGCTCGGAGTTCTTCAGGTGAAACCGGGCGTGCATGCGGACCTCAATGTCGGATATCAACGTCTGTCTGCAGACGACGCATGGCGTCGGTAAGGCGACCTGTTGAGGACTGTGGGTAGAGTTGTTTGCCCCACCCCCTCCGTGCTGCTGTAGGTGCGAGTAGAACTGCTCCTCGCTGACGAGATTGGACTTGCACTGCGTGCAGACGCTCCCGGAGACCACCTTGCAGTGCGTCAACTTGTGCTCGGCCAAGATGGCTGCCGACGGACACAGCTCATCGCAGATGTTGCACTTGTGTTTCCCCGAACCTCCACTGCCCTGGGAGTGAGTCTTCATATGGTTCTCCAGTTCCGTCCTGGACTTGCAGTTCTCGCTGCAGTAGGCGCAGTGGAGACTGACTGCACCATTCTTACCCCCACCAGCACCGGCGGTTTTCACGTGGTGCACCAGCTTCCGGTGCGCCGTCAGCTCGGACTCGCTGGCGAAGTCACGCCGGTCACAGATGTCACAGCAATTCTTGGCGCTTTCAGGTATCTTGGAAGCGACTCCATTGTCTGAGCTGGAGCCTCTCGAGGAGTTGTTGTTGTTAATGTTGAGGGAAGTATTGTTATTTCCAATAGTCGCCATGGAGTTTGAAGGGTTGCCGCCACTTGAAGGTTTGCTCTTGGGGGATTTCTGTTGACTCGGGTTGTCCACGCCATTCGATGAGCTGCTGCTCAGGACCTGGAGAAAACACATTCACTCACATGAGGTGTATAGGATAACAAGAAGTTTGTAAGATATGGAGGGATTATGTGACCCACACATGGGGTGTGGTCTATGGATATCTGATATTATTTGACTACACAAGGTTTTACTTTTCAACAAAGACTCATTCAAGGTTCTGAGTACATATTTCAAGCTGCTTGTGTTTTACAGAGTGGTACGCTCTGCTATAGCACTCTACCTAATGCAGCCAGTATGAGAAACGCATAATTTTCAACATATAATGCAACATGGCCATCGGTCGTGTGGGCCTAACTAAGTTTGTTCTTTTATGACAAACCTTTTCAAGTTCCCACCAACTGATAGGGTTAGAATGGAATGATGGTCGCCTTAACAAACGAGCACAAGACAGAGTTGTAAACTTAATAGAAATTAGACTTGAGAAGTGGAATAAATAACTCGATAGCCTGGGCTTCATTCCCGTTCATTTCCTATGAAATGTCAAAGTAAGCGATAATTAAGAGACTTATTTAAAGCAAGAGATGAAGCTTGTTGAATATTCTCTTTACTCATGTTTTGCCGTAAAGTTACTTACTTAAATGTCCTATCTTTGGGATTTTCCACCTCGGAACTTTATAAGTGTTGTGTATATTTACATTTCATATAGATATAGATATTTCATAATTTTTGGATCAATTTTTTCTAAATCTTATTCCTACATATTGATTTTTAGCTTTCAGTTATGTCGGAGTGAAACTCGGCCTACCTGCGTGGTATGGTGAGTCTGCATGTGTTTGTCTAACAAGAACTCCACATGAAAGCCCTCTTGACAGAAAGGACAGTGGAACTGCTTGGAGTGAACCGTCAAGTGAAACTGCATGTCGTGCTCAGTCGGGAAGCTGAGGCGGCAGAACAAGCAGCGAAACTGCTGCTGAGAAGCGGAGGAGGGAGGTTTGGTCGGCGACAGAGGAAGGGGCGGCGGGGGGTGATGGTGGATTGTCCGGACGTGAAGACCGAAGTCCATCTCCGAACGGAACACTGCTGAGGATAGTGGGCAGGCTGTGCATCGGTACAGCTTGCATTCGTTGCTGTGCTTCACAGCGAAGTGGACCTGATAGAGAGAAACAATAACAAAGGAATATAAAGCCTTTACATTCAAGTATAGCCTAAAATATTGGTAGCCTATGATAGGAGCATGTCCAACACAGATCCTGGTTAGGTAGTTTGTTCAAAGTCCCACGTTGGACACCATCTTGTTTCATCTCAACTGAGGACTTTTGATAGTGTGTGTGAGTGTGTTATTGCTGGTGAAGGACCTAAGGATTGTTGATGTATAAGCTTAGATAAGGCCTGGAGCTTGGATATCTGGCATTGAAGGACAGAGGGTTGAAGACCGGAGAAATATGAATGTTATGACTATCGCAACGGATAGTTTTCCTTCCATAGAGTTTATTTTAGCTATTTGTGTGCGGCATGAGCAGAAGAGAACTGTCTGGGCGGTGTTATAGACGTCCTCAGGGAGGCCCAAACTTCCACGGCAACTACCAATGGCTAAATTGTGATTAATTGTTTTATCCCCAGAACCCGGACTGTGTGGGGCTTATCCCTTCATCGTAGCGTCGAGGAAGTGTGTAATTTGTATTGCAGAACTACTGTGGATTGTAAGTACTACATCCTTCATTGTAGTCTCACCTGTATGGCCACCTTGGAGTCGAACATCTCCTTGCACAGGGAACAGCGGTAGAGATGGTGCGCGTGGATATCCATGAGGTGTTTCTGCAGCTCGTCAGGCTTGGAGAACAGCTTGAGGCAGCTCTGACAACCGTACTCAGTCGCCGTGGCCAGGAAGTGACTGGCGAGGTGCTGTTGATGGTCCTCTGGGCTGGAGAACTTGGCGCCACAGTGGGGACAGGGTAGGGCGGGGCTCTTGACGCGTTGTTCCGAGGAGGCGGCGAGCATAGCTAGCAGGTCCGTGCCCCCACCCCCAAGTAGACCCCGGAGCCCTCCCGCCTCCTCCAGGTGAGACTTGAGATGGGTGCGGAACGACTCGAAGTCTGGCAAGGCTGCACCACATTGGTTGCATAGGAGGGTGCCCGGCTGGTCGTATTGATTCATCTGACAGGGGCAGATCACAGTTGATACTGAGGGGAACATAAGGTCGGAGAGGATATTTCTATGGTGACTCTGACCTCTATATTATGGGAGAAAATACCCGGGTTCGACAATACTCTAGGTCTCGGTTGCTATATTTGTCTTTAAAATCTAAAAAATTAAAACCAAGTCCATACCAGAATATGACTTGCAATCTAACTATTCAAACAACATTTAAATCATGCAAGGACCATTAACAGGACCAAACTATGGCTCGTTATACCTGTTGTAGCCCTGCCTATCAATTAACCTACATGTCCCGGAATTCACTAAGTATCTGTTTATAATATCGAGTTAGACAGGGCGAAGTAAGAATTTCATTGGTGACATTTCCGAAGTCACCGATTCTACCTTCGTAATCTTGAGGGTATTAGTGACTCCAATGTGGAAAGGAAATGTTTATGTTCTAGCCCTCACAACAATATATGGCGACGTACCCTTAGTTCCTGCACCCTCAGTCCCCTGGCATACCTTAGTCTAGAGAGGGAAGAGGAGATTAACTGGTTACAAAGTCAACCTCTACATTATTTCACGGGGAACCATTGTAACAACCACAGAGGGACTGGCTACTTACGGTAGTCGATGTCTCAGGGGCAGACACATCAGTTGACTCCTTGAGTCTCTTGTTCGGCGGCGATTGTTGATTGTTGTGTCTCCTCGACTTCTTGCTCAGGTCCGTGGGTTTCAGCTGCTCCGAGGATGAAGGGGGTGACGAGGACATGCGGACGGAAGTTGAGGACCCTCCTCCGTGCATGAGGACGTAGTGCTCGGCGAAGAGCGCAGCGGAAGGGAAGGGCAGAGAGCAGTGCATGCAGTACAAGGGGGCCACTCCATCTCCCGCTAACCCGTGCACCCCCAGGGCGTGTTTCTGTAACCCTTGCAAAGAGTTGAACCTCATAGTGCACAGCTCGCAGGAGTAGGGGAGGCTGGCGGTAGGGGAGGTGTGGTGGTGGGGGCTAGGGGCGGTGGATGGAGGCTGGTGATGGTGCAGGTGTCCACCATAGTCGCGGATCTCACCGTTCAGAATCGAACCTGTGATGGGACACAAACAGAATCAAGTAAAACAAAGAATACATGGATTCACTTAAACAACCTCATAGCAACCTCTACTTCACCTTGCATGATCTGAACGTGCAACTGGAGAACCTACAATGTGGTCAAGCTCTCCTTAGTGCAGTAGACCTCCTAGCTACCTCTAATATCCTGATACTGTTCCTTGCAGTAGACCTCCTAGCTACCTCTAATATCCTGATACTGCTCCTTGCAGTAGACCTCCTAGCTACCTCTGCTATCCTAATACAACTCACCATGCATGGCCTGTACGTGCAACTGGAGAGCCTCCATGGTGGTGAAACTGTCCTTGGTGCAGTAGATGCAGGCCAGTTTGGGTGTCTGGAAGGTCAAGGGTCGGGCCTGTGAGCTAGTGAGGGACGACTCCCCCATAATGAGACCCCCTAGAAGTTCCCGAGCCACAGGGAGGGGTGGTGGGCTGGTGTCCACCCTGTGCTGGGTCACCATGTGGCTCTGTGGCGGGGGTGGAACATAACAAACATATTCAAGATACTGCTCCGCACATTACTTGTTGTACCAACAATCCCACAGACCCCAGGGAAGGGCCAATCAGAATACTCTCAGCAGAGTTTATCTTCACAACTGTGCTATGGCTGTCACTTTCCCGTGGCTGAGAAACAATGTTCGGCAAATAATATGAGAATCCTTGGGAACAAGTGTCGTGTTCTACCAGCAGCAACCACTGTCCTCCTCCATTATGTTACCTCCTGGGTGTGACAAGTTGTCGTGTTCTACCAGCAGCAACCACTGTCCTCCTATCCATTATGTTACCTCCTGGGTGTGCAATGTCTCTACCACAGCACCATTTATCCATTATGTTACCTCCTGGGTGTGACAAGCTGTCGTGTTCTACCAGCAGCAACCACTGTCCTCCTGTCCATTATGTTACCTCCTGGGTGTGCATATATCCACACTAACCCATAGCTCAACATACGGACTAAGGCGTCAATCTCGTGTGGCCTAGATTGTCAAGTACGGGGGGTCGGGGGGGGGGTAAGTTAGATTTAAAATCCCTGTCGTTAATAGCAAGTCTGGGTTTTACCTATGGTTCCTTCTCACTCCACCTCGTTATACAAATTCGGGTACATTTGATCTTATCTGCTACCTTCCTTCTCGCTGCGCCCTTAGCCTGGAAAAGCGGATAGCTAGGATGATCGGGAAGACGCGATATGTAGAGGAAATGTAGCCAAATTTGCGTTAAGGGAGAGAGTGGGAAATAATATTTTTTTAATCCCCATCAGTACACCCGACCGGGACCTTAATCCTAAATAAGATTATATCGACGCCTTTTTCGCGCGGGATCACCGGTAGCTTCGTGGGAACCATTTCGTCCCAATACTGAGAGACAGTTCTACATTGTTTAGAGAGAGAGAGAGAGAGAGTGTTCCGTCGCAGCTAAACCTGAATGAACTAATGTCTATATCCTGCCAGTGTTGCAGGTGTTTTAGGTTAAGTAAGAGGGGGATGACGGGTTACAGACCTGCAGCTCGTCAGGTTTCCGGAAAGTGTCGCCGCACTGCAGACACCGGAAGCTGCCGGGACTAGGCGTGTTGCTGCTACTGTTGCTGTTGGCACCATTGTGTTGCTGTTGTTGCTCCTTCTTGTGGTTCTGCATGTGGGACGTAAGGGCCGCCGCAGTGTTGTAACCTCTGTTGCAAACAGTGCACTGGAACGGTTTCTGGTTGTCGTGTGTCTTCATGTGTATCTTGAGGTGGTCGCTGGAACAAGACAGCGCCTGCTTTGACGGCAACTAGTTGTACTGTCGCGTGTAGCGGGCAGCGGTTGTTACAATGCCAGGGGTGTCTAAAATAAATCCTCCTACTCACAAACTAAACAATTACTTTAAAATGTGTTTTACGTTGAAAATAGAAAGTACTTTTTGATTGTACTTTAGGTAAATAGTTTTTAAACGACGGCACTGTTTTTGCTGGATATTGTCAGATATATCCGCAGATATCCGCAGTGGAGGATAGCCACGCAAATGTCCCGGTAATTAAATCCTCCTCTGCTAGATTATCCTGATGAAATGTTTTATTATCGTTCTCATGTCCATTTAGCTGTCCCTGAGAGGTCGTCCATTAGTGAGTCGTGGTGAGCTGACAACTGACAACTGACCAGGGTTCTCTCTCAAAGAACATTTCACGGACTAGTAGGTGACCAGGAAGTTGAAGGTGTTAACATCTCAAAGGGATCGTGAAGTGAGATTTTTCCCTCCCGCATTCCAGGCGAATGCTGGTGCATTTCTTTAGAATTCGGCCTTATAATTGGGAGTCCTCAGAACACACATACACATATATATATAATCCTCACTCCACGTCTTAACACCCGTCCGGGCTAACCGCATTTAACTATACTAGGTGCGGGAGGGATTCGAACTATATCTTCAACCCCCCCTATAAGAGACCAAACGCCTTTATCTGCATGTCCACCAGTGTGGGTATCGAGCGATCCACAGAATATTAACCTGAACGCAACCACTGGGGCAATAGTTTAGGCCGCACTAATGGTCGAGAGCGTCAGGAGCATTAGTCACACTTCGCCGCACCGCCATCTTGCTCTACAAGGACAATAATACTAACAGGAGCCTAACTTACCAGAGCGCACGAGGGCATGGCCTAGGAGGAGGATAAATAACCAATGTATTAAGACTAATATAGTCCAATTCTTACAGGGGAGGACTTTATACAAAACGATATATATGGTCAACATTGATAACATTCTTGTCCCCGGTGTGAAGTACTCACCTCCTAGAGAAGGCAGCCTCACAGTGTGAACACCTGTACTTCTTGTCCCCAGTGTGAAGCTTGATGTGACGGTCTCTGCTCCGTTTGTGTTTGAACAGACGACTACAGAACTCGCAGCGGAACGGCATCTGGTCACTGTGTGTCTGTGAAAAACCAGATGGCACTGTGAACAACTGTTTGGTACTGTGAACAACTAAATGGCACTCTGAACAACCAGATGGCACTGTGAACAACCAGATGGCACTGTGAACAACTGTTGGTACTGTGAACAACTAAATGGCACTCTGAACAACCAGATGGCACTGTGAACAACCAGATGGCACTGTGAACAACTAGATGGCACTGTGAACAACTAGATGGCACTGTGAACAACTAGATGGCACTGTGAACAACTAGATGGCACTGTGAACAACTAGATGGCACTGTGAACAACCGGATGGCACTGTGAACAACCAGATGGCACTGTGAACAACTGTTTGGTACTGTGAACAACTAAATGGCACTCTGAACAACCAGATGGCACTGTGAACAACTAGATGGCACTGTGAACAACCAGATGGCACTGTGAACAACTAGATGGCACAATCTGGTCTCTTTGAACGAGTTCATGTTAGATACAAACCTTAGTTTAATGCACTCTAGTGGCAGAAGTGGCTAACAACAAGGTGAGAGCAGCTAGGGTCACTCAGGGATCACGATATTCGCCTGGAGAGAGGGGAAGAGAAGCAACAATGTCTCTAGAGTGAGCCCGGTGAGGCGCGGGTCTTCCACACATTGCGTGTCGTGCGTGTTGCGAGCGTGAAGGGGCAACTAAACGAGTGTAAGTTGTTAATTACCCCGAGATGTTAATCTCCCCCCCCACATCACACTTCCCCTGGAGGACTAATTGCCCACTTGACACCTTCTCACAAAGGAGATAGGAGATACATCACTAGCCAGGGAGAGAGGAGATACATCACTAGCCAGGGAGAGAGGAGATACATCACTAGCCAGGGAGAGAGGAGATACATCACTAGCCAGGGAGAAAGGAGATACATCACTAGCCAGGGAGAGAGGAGATACATCACTAGCCAGGGAGAGAGGAGATACATCACTAGCCAGGGAGAGAGGAGATACATCACTAGCCAGGGAGAGAGGAGATACATCACTATCCAGGGAGAGAGGAGATACATCACTATCCAGGGAGAGAGGAGATACATCACTAGCCAGGGAGAGAGGAGATACATCACTAGCCAGGGAGAGAGGAGATACGTCACTAGCCAGGGAGAGAGGAGATACATCACTAGCCAGGGAGAGAGGAGATACATCACTAGCCAGGGAGATAGGGTCATATAGCGGCTAACAGAGGGAGACGATCACGATCAACAGAGGAAGACATCACAATCAACAGACACAGCGGGAGACGATCGCGAGCACAGCATAGACGGTGAGACGAGTCACGATAACATAAATAGACAGGAGACGATCACGATCAACAGACAACAGCGGGGAGAACGATCGCGAGCAACAGACAATAGACGTGAGACGATCACGATCAACATACAATAGACAGGAGACGATCACGATCAACATACAGGAGACGATCACGATCAACATACAATAGACAGGAGACGATCACGATCAACAGACAAAGCGAGAGACGATCGCGATCAACAACAATAGACGGAGACGATCGCGATCAACAGACGATCGCGATCACAGACGATCACGATCAACAGACAATAGCGGAGAGACGATCGCGATCAACATACAAATAGACGGGAGACGATAGCGATCAACATACAACACGACAATTGTCGCTTCACTCCCGTACTCAAGTCAACTCTAGAGATAAAGCGCGCGACTTACAAACTAATACTTGTGAGCAGTGTTTGCCGTGTGGTGTTGCCAGGGTAAGCAGGTGACGCCGCAGGTTGCCTTCCCGAGGTTTCCTCTCCAACACATGGCTGGGGGCTGGCTGTTGTGTCTGTGCTAGGCCCTCCACTAAGACACATGTCCTCGTGACCAGGAAGTGATGTGTGGGCATGCGCGCCGCGGTCTCTTTGTAGATCTCTGTGAAGCCGGCAAGTTACGGTCCGTAGGACTCATCAGGCCTTGGCATGTCGCAAGGGAACAGGGGTAGGAGGGTGAATTGTCTCTCTCCCGACACTGACGTATGTTCCAGGTCATGTGATGCTATCTGGTGAGAGGCTCCCGAACTTCACAACACTCTCTGGGAGGAAGAGTCGCACAAAGAGCCCAAGTGTTGACGGGACGTTGTTTAAAGACAGCTTCTAGAGTTGGTAACAATTGAATAAACGGTGTGTTGATGAAAATAGAGGATCCAAATCCTTGGTTCGACTCCTGCTCGGACCAGACATGGACTAGAGCACAGGGCTGTATCATCATGTCACCACTCTAGACCACGTTCAGAGGTCCTGGCAATCAAACAGTATACACGCTCCACTATCGCCGACAAGGTGTGGGTGAGCGGTACGCACTCCTGACCCAGCCGTCCTCCTCCTGCTCCCCTAGACTAACACAGATGAGCTGTAGAGCTGGTGGACTTGGGTCGTTCTTGCAGCCACGTTCCTCCTCGACCTAAGCGCCGCAACCTTTGTATTGCAAGACAGATTGGAATGTGGACATTTGTTTTCCTGTGTTGGTACACCTGCCCGGGTTATCTCCACATTGTCAAGGCTGGTTGTTGGTTTCCCCACCAGGAGGCAGTGAGTTGCCTGTCGCAACACATGCCGTGACGTCGTAGCCGGCGTGACCACAGATTTGTGCGGACATGAGGAGACACGAGAAAAGACACGATATTAAGAGTAAGTGCACCAGAATTTGCCTGAAGATGGAGTGGAGGGAAAACGACCGGTATCTAAAGACGGTCAAGCACTCAGCTAACTTTGCTAGTGGAGTATCTTAAGGTGGAGGGAGCGAGTTAAGGTCCAGTGGTTGTGTTGAGTTTAACTCCCTCCACTCGGTGATATCAACAATTGTTGATCTCACCAAGTGGTGAAGATACTTGCCCTAACTACAGCTTCCCCCAAGTTAATATTTACGGCTCTATTTGTGTATATAGTAATAGTCTCTCTCGGCTGACCGTGGTTCGTGTCCCGTCTAGAGACAGAATGTACCACCTACCAGTGGTTCTTGGTAGTCACAAGGTCCCTGGAGCTGAGAGCCCGGTCAGTTACATTTATGACAACATTACTTAATTAAGCATTATCAAAGTTTGAACAGGCCTGCTCCCCATACATGGAGACTGGACCACAGCTCTGGGATCCGAACTAACAACAAACAGAAGTGCTGTGCTTCATGTGAAGCTAGGAAGTGACTGTGCCCCATATGAGGCAAGGAAGTGGCTGTGCCCCATATGAGGCAAGGAAGTGGCTGTGCCCATATGAGCAAGGAAGTGGCTGTGCCCCATATGAGGCAAGGAAGTGGCTGTGCCCCATATGAGGCAAGGAAGTGGCTGTGCCCCAAATGAGGCAAGGAAGTGGCTGTGCCCATATGAGGCAAGGAAGTGGCTGTGCCTCATATGAGGCAAGGAAGTGGCTGTGCCCCATATGAGGCAAGGAAGTGGCTGTGCCCATATGAGGCTCTAGTATACCCGCCAGTTGTCGACCCAGGTCCCTCAAGACTCCCTCCCCAGTGGAAGTGTTGAGAGGCTACTCCACCTGGAATACATCACTTCCTGTTCCTGTCCGGCCGGGGACAGCCTGAGCTTTGTTGTCTCAGTATCTCAGTACAGAGCTCAGTATCTCAGCACATAGCTCAGTATTCAGTACAGAGCTCAGTATATCAGCACAGAGCTCAGTATCTCAGCACAGAGCTCAATATCTCAGTACAGAGCTCAGTATCTCAGCACAAAGCTCAGTATCTCAGTACAGAGCTCAGTATCTCAGATCATAGATCAGTATCTCAGCTCATAGATCAGTATCTCAGTACAGAGCTCAGTATATCAGCACAGAGCTCAATATCTCAGTACAGAGCTCAATATCTCAGTACAGACTCAGTATCTCAGTACAGAGCTCAGTATCTCAGAACAGAGCTCAATATCTCAGTACAGAGCTCAATATCTCAGTACAGAGCTCAGTATCTCAGCACAAAGCTCAATATCTCAGTACAGAGCTCAGTATCTCAGTACACACCTGCCCTGGTTATATCCAATTGATATTTCCCCACAGAATCTTCCCAAGGACAATAAAACACTTCAGATGTGATGTTTCTCTAGGAACAACGGTCATAGGTCGGTTGTAGCTGGTGCGGAGTGATATAAACCTTGTATAACAGTGTTCCCATGGTCTACATCACTGCTTCGCTGTCACTGTCAATAACAGGAGGGTGTTATGCACCAGGGACCATAAAGCCACTGTCCAAGACAATGACAAGTAATCTAGTGGAGGCAGTGATACGTGTGTGATAAGCCAACGATACGCGCTCTGGTCGTAGTGTTTTCTATGTCACTCAGAGTCCGCATGTGTGAATAGCCCTGCTGCGAGACCTTCAACTACAAGACGCACTTGCTACACACACATGAGGTAATTGTCCGAGCATTGAACCCGGGCCTGTTGGTCAATGTGTTGTGACCTGGTGTCGTGACTTGGGAGAGTTATGGGACCTTGTCTTGGTGAGGAACGGGGTCATCTCTGCTCGAGTTGACAGGAGCAGTCGTAAATACACTTCCCGGGTTACTAGGACAGGGGTTGACTACCTGCCACTCACCTGCTGGTGTTACTTCAGGGAGACACTCACCTGCTCATGTTACTTCAGGAGAGACATTCACCTGCTCATGTTTCTTCAGGAGAGACACTCACCTGCTCATGTTTCTTCAGGAGAGACACTCACCTGCTGGCGTTTCTTCAGGAGAGACACTCACCTGCTGGCGTTTCTTCAGGAGAGACACTCACCTGCTGGCGTTTCTTCAGGAGAGTCACTCACCTGCTCATGTTTCTTCAGGGAGACATTCACCTGCTCATGTTTATTCAGGGAAACACTCATCTGCTCATGTTTCTTCAGGAGAGACACTCACCTGCTGGCGTTACTTCAGGAGAGTCACTCACCTGCTGGCGTTTCTTCAGGAGAGACACTCACCTGCTGGCGTTTCTTCAGGAGAGACACTCACCTGCTGGCGTTTCTTCAGGAGAGTCACTCACCTGCTCATGTTTCTTCAGGGAGACACTCATCTGCTCATGTTTCTTCAGGAGAGACACTCACCTGCTCATGTTTCTTCAGGAGACACACTCACCTGCTCATGTTTCTTCAGGAGAGACACTCACCTGCTGGCGTTACTTCAGGAGAGTCACTCACCTGCAGGCGTTTCTTCAGGAGGGACACTCACCTGCTCATGTTTCTTCAGGTAGCTGAGCCGAGGGAACGCCTTGTCGCAGAACTGACAAGGGTACGGCGTTGACTCTGTCACCCCCACGGTGAACGTCAGCTCTGAGTCCGGCACGTCCGTGGCTGAGTTGGGCGTCGCGCACGAGCTGGGGGAGGGGGAGGTGGCGTCCTCAGGCGTCTCTGAGCGCCACGACGACCCTGGGTCCGTGCCGAGCGCGTCTGTAACACAAACAACCACATCTTACAGCCATACTTGACAGAGAGAGGTCTCTATAAGACCTGCAGTTCCCTCAGAGGTGAAGTTGGGTGTAACATGAATCCAAACACGGGGGTTGACATGGAGAACACCAACCATCCTCGTCCCGTTGATGAAAAGTTGATTGTTCTAGGAGAGATCCACGAGACTTCAATAAGATGTTATAATGTTCCCTCGTACAAAGTGAGAGCGCGTGTATTTGTTCTTGTATCAACATCTCTACCTCTTGTTTGCTGGGTGTTTCCATTGTATTGTATTGTATTGCTCCATAACACTGTCCACATACAACATCAAATACAATCCAGCAAATTAATTCTCTCCACGAAACACAGTGAGAATACACCGTCGTGAATAAAACAATATATCCAGGCCGGGACAGAACCCCAACCTTCCCATAACCCATCCTCTTGTTCCTGAATATGTCTGGAGGAAACTCGAGAGAAGAGAAGTATACACTTTTTCCCCATTTTCCGCGTCATTTTAAATATCTAACGAGACGGGCGTCGCGGCGCTGATGCGGAATCCATCAGTATTAATGGCGGGCGGGAGATATGTGGCGGGTCTTCAAGGAGTCGTGTGTGTAATGTAGATTAATGGAGCTCAGCTTTCAATCTTTCTAGATCCGGGCTGACAACAGTCCGGGTAGAAACCTCACAACTCACTAGAGGAGCTAGCGGTACTTGTGACAACAGCACAACTCACTGGAGGAGCTAGCAGTCCCTGTGACAACAGCACAACTCACTGGAGGAGCTAGCAGTCCCTGTGACAACAGCAAAACTCACTGGAGGAGCTAGCAGTCCTTGTGACAACAGCACAACTCACTGGAGGAACTAGCAGTCCCTGTGACAACAGCACAACTCACTGGAGGAGCTAGCAGTCCCTGTGACAACAGCACAACTCACTGGAGGAGCTAGCAGTCCCTGTGACAACAGCACAACTCACTGGAGGAGCTAGCAGTCCCTGTGACAACAGCACAACTCACTGGAGGAGCTAGCAGTCCTTGTGACAACAGCACAACTCACTGGAGGAACTAGCGGTCCTTGTGACAACAGCACAACTCACTGGAGGAGCTAGCGGTCCTTGTGACCACAGCACAACTCACTGGAGGAACTAGTAGTCCTTGTGACAACAGCACAACTCACTGGAGGAGCTAGCAGTCCTTGTGACAACAGCACAACTCACTGGAGGAGCTAGTGGTCACTGTGACAACAGTCCGGGTAGAAACCTCACAACTCACTAGAGGAGCTAGCAGTCCTTGTGACAACAGCACAACTCACTAGAGGAGCTAGCAGTCACTGTGACAACAGCACAACTCACTAGAGGAGCTAGCGGTCCCTGTGACAACAGTCCGGGTAGAAACCTCACAACTCACTAGAGGAGCTAGCGGTCCCTGTGACAACAGTCCGGGTAGAAACCTCACAACTCACTAGAGGAGCTAGCAGTCCCTGTGACAACAGCACAACTCACTGGAGGAGCTAGCAGTCCCTGTGACAACAGCACAACTCACTGGAGGAGCTAGCAGTCCCTGTGACAACAGCAAAACTCACTGGAGGAGCTAGCAGTCCTTGTGACAACAGCACAACTCACTGGAGGAACTAGCAGTCCCTGTGACAACAGCACAACTCACTGGAGGAGCTAGCAGTCCCTGTGACAACAGCACAACTCACTGGAGGAGCTAGCAGTCCCTGTGACAACAGCACAACTCACTGGAGGAGCTAGCAGTCCCTGTGACAACAGCACAACTCACTGGAGGAGCTAGCAGTCCTTGTGACAACAGCACAACTCACTGGAGGAACTAGCGGTCCTTGTGACAACAGCACAACTCACTGGAGGAGCTAGCGGTCCTTGTGACCACAGCACAACTCACTGGAGGAACTAGTAGTCCTTGTGACAACAGCACAACTCACTGGAGGAGCTAGCAGTCCTTGTGACAACAGCACAACTCACTGGAGGAGCTAGTGGTCACTGTGACAACAGTCCGGGTAGAAACCTCACAACTCACTAGAGGAGCTAGCAGTCCTTGTGACAACAGCACAACTCACTAGAGGAGCTAGCAGTCACTGTGACAACAGCACAACTCACTAGAGGAGCTAGCGGTCCCTGTGACAACAGTCCGGGTAGAAACCTCACAACTCACTAGAGGAGCTAGCGGTCCCTGTGACAACAGTCCGGGTAGAAACCTCACAACTCACTAGAGGAGCTAGCAGTCCCTGTGACAACAGCACAACTCACTGGAGGAGCTAGCAGTCCCTGTGACAACAGCACAACTCACTGGAGGAGCTAGCAGTCCTTGTGATAACAGCACAACTCACTGGAGGAACTAGCGGTCCTTGTGACAACAGCACAACTCACTGGAGGAGCTAACGGTCCTTGTGACCACAGCACAACTCACTGGAGGAACTAGCAGTCCTTGTGACAACAGCACAACTCACTGGAGGAGCTAGCAGTCCTTGTGACAACAGCACAACTCACTGGAGGAGCTAGCAGTCCCTGTGACAACAGCACAACTCACTGGAGGAGCTAGCAGTCCTTGTGATAACAGCACAACTCACTGGAGGAACTAGCGGTCCTTGTGACAACAGCACAACTCACTGGAGGAGCTAACGGTCCTTGTGACCACAGCACAACTCACTGGAGGAGCTAACGGTCCTTGTGACCACAGCACAACTCACTGGAGGAACTAACAGTCCTTGTGACAACAGCACAACTCACTGGAGGAGCTAGCAGTCCTTGTGACAACAGCACAACTCACTGGAGGAGCTAACGGTCCTTGTGACCACAGCACAACTCACTGGAGGAACTAGCAGTCCTTGTGACAACAGCACAACTCACTGGAGGAGCTAGCAGTCCTTGTGACAACAGCACAACTCACTGGAGGAGCTAGCAGTCCCTGTGACAACAGCACAACTCACTGGAGGAGCTAGCAGTCCTTGTGACAACAGCACAACTCACTGGAGGAGCTAGCAGTCCCTGTGACAACAGCACAACTCATGGAGGAGCTAGCAGTCCGTGACAACAGCACAACTCACTGGAGGAGCTAGCAGTCCTTGTGACAACAGCACACTCACTGGAGGAACTAGCGGTCCTTGTGACAACAGCACAACTCACTGGAGGAGCTAGCGTCCTTGTGACCCAGCACAACTCACTGAGGAACTAGTAGTCCTTGTGACAACAGCACACTCATGGAGGAGCTAGCAGTCCTTGTGACAACAGCACAACTCAGGAGGAGCTAGTGGTCACTGTGACAACAGTCCGGGTAGAAACTCACAACTCACTAGAGGAGCTAGCAGTCCTTGTGACAACAGCACAACTCACTGGGAGCGAGTCTGCACAGTCCTGAGCTGGGAGTGGTAGAAACCAACTACTGAGGAGCTAGCGTCCTGTGACACACAGCACAACTCACTGAGGAGCTAGCAGTCCTGTGACAACAGCACAACTCACTGGAGGACTAGCAGTCCCTGTGACAACAGCACAACTCACTGGAGGACTAGCGTCCCTGTGACAACAGCACAACTCACTGGAGGAGCTAGCGTCCTTGTGACAACAGCACAACTCACTGGAGGACTAGCAGTCCTGGACAACAGCACAACTCACTGGAGGACTAGCAGTCCTGTGACAACAGCACAACTCACTGGAGGAGCTAGCATCCTGTGACAACAGCACAATCACTGAGAGCTAGCAGTCCTGTGACACAGCACAACTCACTGGAGGACTAGCAGTCCTTGTGACAACAGCACAACTCACTGAGGAACTAGCGTCCTTGTGACAACAGCACAACTCTGGAGGAGTAGGTCCTTGTGACCACAGCAAACTCACTGGAGAACTAGTAGTCCTTGTGACAACAGCACAACTCACTGGAGGAGCTAGCAGTCCTTGTGACAACAGCACAACTCACTGGGAGAGTCTAGTGTCACCTGTGACACAGTCCGTGTGAACTCAGCACAACTCACTGAGGAGCTAGCAGTCCTTGTGACAACAGCACAACTCACTAGAGGAGCTAGCAGTCACTGTGACAACAGCACAACTCACTGGAGGAGCTAGCGTCCCTGTGACACATCGGTAAACTCACAACTCACTAGAGGAGCCTGCGTCCCTGTGACACAGTCCGGTAGAACACAACTCACTGGAGGAGCTAGCAGTCCTGTGACAACAGCACAACTCACTGGAGGACTAGCAGTCCTGTGACAACAGCACAACTCACTGGAGGAGCTAGCAGTCCTTGTGACAACAGCAAACTCACTGGAGGAGACTAGCAGTCCTTGTGACAACAGCACAACTCACTGGAGGAGCTAGCAGTCCTTGTGACAACAGCACAACTCACTGGAGGAGCTAGCAGTCCTGTGACCAACAGCACAACTCACTGGAGGAGCTAGCAGTCCTTGTGACAACAGCACAACTCACTGGAGGAGCTAGCAGTCCTTGTGACAACAGCACAACTCACTGGAGGACTAGCGGTCCTGTGACAACCGCACAACTCACTGGAGGAGCTAGCGGGTCTTGTGACCTCACAGCACAACTCACTGAGGAACTAGCAGTCCTTGTGACAACAGCACAACTCACTGGAGGAGCTAGCAGTCCCTTGTGACAACAGCACAACTCACTGGAGGAGCTAGTGGTCACGTTTTGACAACAGTCCGGTAGAAACTCACAACTCACTAGAGGAGCTAGCAGTCCTGTGACAACAGCACAACTCACTGGAGGAGCTAGCAGTCCCTGTGACAACAGCACAACTCACTGGAGGAGCTAGCAGTCCCTGTGACAACAGCACAACTCACTGGAGGAGCTAGCAGTCCCTGTGACAACAGGAACACAACTCACTGAGGAGCTAGCAGTCCCTTGTGACAACAGCACAACTCACTGGAGGAACTAGCAGTCCCTTGTGACAACAGCACAACTCACTGGAGGAGCTAGCGGTCCTTGTGACAACAGCAAAACTCACTGGAGGAGCTAGCAGTCCTTGTGACAACAGCACAACTCACTGGAGGAGCTAGCAGTCCTTGTGACAACAGCACAACTCACTGGAGGAGCTAGCAGTCCCTGTGACAACAGCACAACTCACTGGAGGAGCTAGCAGTCCCTGTGACAACAGCACAACTCACTGGAGGAGCTAGCAGTCCCTGTGACAACAGCACAACTCACTGGAGGAGCTAGCAGTCCCTGTGACAACAGCACAACTCACTGGAGGAGCTAGCAGTCCTTGTGACAACAGCACAACTCACTGGAGGAGCTAGCAGTCCCTGTGACAACAGCACAACTCACTGGAGGAGCTAGCAGTCCTTGTGATAACAGCACAACTCACTGGAGGAGCTAGCAGTCCTTGTGATAACAGCACAACTCACTGGAGGAACTAGCGGTCCTTGTGACAACAGCACAACTCACTGGAGGAGCTAACGGTCCTTGTGACCACAGCACAACTCACTGGAGGAACTAGCAGTCCTTGTGACAACAGCACAACTCACTGGAGGAGCTAGCAGTCCTTGTGACAACAGCACAACTCACTGGAGGAGCTAGCAGTCCCTGTGACAACAGCACAACTCACTGGAGGAGCTAGCAGTCCTTGTGACAACAGCACAACTCACTGGAGGAGCTAGCAGTCCCTGTGACAACAGCACAACTCACTGGAGGAGCTAGCAGTCCTTGTGATAACAGCACAACTCACTGGAGGAGCTAGCAGTCCTTGTGATAACAGCACAACTCACTGGAGGAACTAGCGGTCCTTGTGACAACAGCACAACTCACTGGAGGAGCTAACGGTCCTTGTGACCACAGCACAACTCACTGGAGGAACTAGCAGTCCTTGTGACAACAGCACAACTCACTGGAGGAGCTAGCAGTCCTTGTGACAACAGCACAACTCATTGGAGGAGCTAGTGGTCACTGTGACAACAGTCCGGGTAGAAACCTCACAACTCACTAGAGGAGCTAGCAGTCCCTGTGACAACAGCACAACTCACTGGAGGAGCTAGCAGTCCCTGTGACAACAGCACAACTCACTGGAGGAGCTAGCAGTCCCTGTGACAACAGCACAACTCACTGGAGGAGCTAGCAGTCCTTGTGACAACAGCACAACTCACTGGAGGAGCTAGCAGTCCTTGTGACAACAGCACAACTCACTGGAGGAACTAGCAGTCCCTGTGACAACAGCACAACTCACTGGAGGAACTAGCGGTCCTTGTGACAACAGCACAACTCACTGGAGGAGCTAGCGGTCCTTGTGACAACAGCACAACTCACTGGAGGAGCTAGCAGTCCTTGTGACAACAGCACAACTCACTGGAGGAGCTAGCAGTCTCTGTGACAACAGCACAACTCACTGGAGGAGCTAGCAGTCCCTGTGACAACAGCACAACTCACTGGAGGAGCTAGCAGTCCCTGTGACAACAGCACAACTCACTGGAAGAATTTGACAGGTATGAGATAAGTCACTGTTGCATGAAGCTACAGCTAAACACGTAGTTGAGCCACTGTTGCATGAAGAGAGGTCTCCAGTCTTTCAGCGATGTTCTAGATTGAGACTGATAGTATTCGCCGACAGTCTCCGCCACAGATCAAATGCGAGTCGGTCCTCTCGCCGCCAGGGGCGTCACGCGACACGGAGGCCTCACCTTGAGACAGTTTCTTGCTGTAACGTTGGTAGTGTCACCCAGCTGAGCTCTTAACGACCTTATAATGGTGTTGACCTTCCCTGCGGGCTTGTTGAGGAACATGGACAGGACGTGTCATGTGTGTTCCTGTACCAACGTTGCGATCGCTCGAGGTAAGCACCTAGCCCTCCCCACGCTAATGAGCTGTCACTCCTGACAATCAATGAATCACTTCCCCATCTCGAGCAATACGCTATAAATCACCAGCCAGCGTTGTTTGTTGGACGATAACACCTTCCAGAGCAATCACTCATCTGGCTATTTATCGTGCAGATGTGTTGGTGACAGGGAACTACTGGGACACTGGCTTGGTGACAGGGACCTGCTGAGGCACTGGCTTGGTGACAGGGACCTACTGAGGCACTGGCTTGGTGACAAGGACCTACTGGGACACTGGCTTGGTGACAAGGACCTACTGACTTGGTGACAGGGACCTACTGAGGCACTGGCTTGGTGACAAGGACCTACTGAGACACTGGCTTGGTGACAAGGACCTACTGGGACACTGGCTTGGTGACAAGGACCTACTGACTTGGTGACAGGGACCTACTGGGCACTGGCTTGGTGACAAGGACCTACTGAGGCACTGGCTTGGTGACAGGGACCTACTGAGGCACTGGCTTGGTGACAGGGACCTGCTGAGGCACTGGCTTGGTGACAAGGACCTACTGAGACACTGGCTTGGTGACAAGGACCTACTGAGACACTGGCTTGGTGACAAGGACCTGACTGGGACACTGGCTTGGTGACAGGGACCTGCTGAGGCACTGGCTTGGTGACAGGGACCTACTGAGGCACTGGCTTGGTGACAAGGACCTACTGAGGCACTGGCTTGGTGACAAGGACCTACTGAGGCACTGGCTTGGTGACAGGGACCTACTGAGGCACTGGCTTGGTGACAGGGACCTGCTGAGGCACTGGCTTGGTGACAAGGACCTACTGAGATCACTGGCTTGGTGACAAGGACCTACTGAGGACACTGGCTTGGTGACAAGGACCTACTGAGACACTGGCTTGGTGACAAGGACCTACTGAGACACTGGCTTGGTGACAAGGACCTACTGGGACACTGGCTTGGTGACAAGGACCACTACTGGCAGGCACTGGCTTTGGTGACAAGGACCTACTGAGGCTACTGGCCTTGGTGACAGGGACCTACTGAGGCACTGGCTTGGTGACAGGGACCTACTGAGGCACTGGCTTGGTGACAAGGACCTACTGAGGCACTGACTTGGTGACAGGGACCTACTGAGGCACTGGCTTGGTGACAGGGACCTACTGAGGCACTGGCTTGGTGACAGGGACCTACTGAGACACGTATTCTCTACAAGTTTCCTCTCCAGCCAACCTAACCTAAATAGAAACATTTAGAAACCCGTGGCAAGGTTTCCTGAATAGAAACCCAACACGAGCAGTTTCTTTCCGCCAACTCGGTCTTTGTATTTCTTGACTTCCTCCAGAAAAGTCGTCCAATAAACGTCTCCCACACCTCGCAGTGCATTCTGGGACAGGATGGAGGGATAATTGAGTCATCAGCGCGCACACAGGAGAATGTTAAGTGGGCCCGGGTTGGAGTCCCGCGGTGTGGGTACGCTGTTAGCACACATGACAGACGCGCTCATAGATCAACAGTTCTAAAACAAGTTGGGTATCCGTGAGCCGGATAGTATCGTCTGGAGCAAACATGTTTGGGTATCCGTCGTGAGCCGGATAGTATCGTCTGGAGCAAACCAAGTAATAAGATATTATCTCTCTAGTAATGGCGGAAATATACAGTTCAATTTTCATAAGAAGGACCTTTTAGAAAATACAAACATATTTTGTTACGGTAAACATTTAACAATATCATTGACCCACTCTGTTGGCCGCATGGTCTAAGGCGTCGCTCTCGTGTTAGACTGGCCTGCTGATGACGGGGAGATCGGGGTTCTGATCCCAGTCGGGTCTACTTAAAGTTGATTTCCCTAAACGGTTTACCACTTTCCTTTCAAGCAAATGAGGGTACATCACCTCTAAAATGCTCCCCTCCCAAACCCTACCTCATTGGAGTAATTATAACTTACGGTTATAACCTGAACAGGTCGTAAGACGCGGCGGAAACACGTTTTAAATAACTGCTGCAAGATATTGTTATTTTATAGTTATTGTTAATATCTATCAACTGTTCTAGCCCTCAGATAAGGTTCTTCCTGTGAACATTGGACTGTAGTAACTGTTCTAGTTGTCAGATAAGGTTCTTCCTATGATCATTGGACTGTACACGAGGCTGGTGAAATACTTGCCGTTGTTTCCTGCCCCTGCACAGCGTAGAATGCTAATAGCGAGACAAGACTTCATTTCCCGGCATGCCCTTGAGAGGGGCAGAACCCTCGGACGCGACGGATAAATAAGGAATAGGAGGAATGAGGAGGAATAGGAGGAATGAAGAGGAATGCAAGATCCCGTTTCTCGACTTTAATTGGCAAAATTTCCTGGCGGAGTTGAAAGAAATTAACAGCGAGGTTAGCGTGGGCTTGTTTTTAACTGGGAGATTCAGCACAGGGCACTAGGGAATAGGAGGAGAGCCTTTCAATGCAAGGAGCACAGCTGCCTTAGAATGTAGCAGTCTTACCTTGATTGGTTACAATATGGACCTAAACCAACTTAACTTTTGATTCAGCAAATATTTCAAAAAAGAGTCGCAACCATTTAGAACAAAAAAAATACAGGACTGGATTCGAAACCTCAACCTCCCCACCACCGAAAATAAGAAAATACGAGACTGACGCCTTTACCTACACCAATGCTGATAGAGATCTAGAGATAGTGTTAACCTAGAACAGCAAGAGTGAAACTCCTCCAATAATACTCTAGTACCAGGATATGAACCACGGTGCTGTAGAGACTATTGGTGGGTTCCCTTAACACTCAGCCATCACACAGCTCCACCGTAGCACACCCACACACACTCACACATCACTCCACATGGCGTCAAGACGTGTGTAATTATGTAATAAGTGTCTACATGTCCCGGACCAGTGGCGGCTCGTAACTAGAATTAGTGGGGTGCTGCTCCAGAAAATGTTTAGTCTTTGTTTTAAAATTGTGTTAAAGAGAAAAAAACATGTATAAAAAGATATTTTTTTTTACTTACTTTAACTTAAATTGTTACAGTTCAAGCTTGATCTATTCTTTAAAAATGAAATCCATCTTCTTGTTTTAATTTGCGCAAAAAGTTCAATAATTTTCTCCTTGATATCTGGATGACAATTGAGGAAATTTTTCTCCATCGAAAGTACTGCAAGAGCATTTAGTTTTCTGTTAAATAAAAGGACCGACAAAAAATGAATCAAATAGAATAGCTCGAAGCAGAATAATAATCTAATTCTACACTCTCCTACACTTTATCACATTCAAGAATATGGTACACGGTTTTTAAGCACAACACACTCTGAGTTAAATAAAACTTCCCTCCACCATCACGCCAGAGCCGGCACTGCGAGAGCAACAGTGCTCTCTCTACCTGGCAGTCCCGCCCTCCTCCCTACCCACCTCCTATGTGCGCATGCGCACAACAGTCAAACACCACGTCACTGGCACTGTAAAGCTCACAGTTCCATACAAAATTTTTTGTATATTTTTTATAAACTGGGGGATGGCTACTGAAGTACTGACATTAAGATTAAGGAATATATTTTGTACTACAAAAATAAAGAAAAAAGGACTCATTATATTAAATGTTATCGATAATATCAAGTGGGAATAGGGGGTGCTGCAGTTCCGCAGTGCCTATACACGAGCCGTCACTGTCCTGGAATCTTGCAACATTGGTACAATGTGGACAACAGGTTGTATACTATGGTCGCTATACAGATACTCTCATTGTTATACTCTGGTCGTTGTACAAAGGCTAGAATACACTCAGATGAAAGAGGCGAGTTCTGGTTAGTAGCCATTTTGGGTGAATAAATACAATCATTTTAGAACGTTTGAAGCTTAAAATAAACAACTTAATGTTTAGAGTTTGTTCCTATAACCCTCCCCTCCCCCGCTCTAAATTTAGCGACAAGCCCATCAAGATGGAAACATGTACACCGTGGTTTTGTTGATATAAGAAAGAATATAAAAGAGGACAGACAAAGAAATAGTAATAAATGTGTCTTAATGAAGATGCTCGCTGTTAATTTAACAAGAGGAATGCTGGGTATATCTGCCGCCAGATGTGCGAACATACGATACAAATGTCTGTCTGTCTGCTGGCACTCATTACTCGACCGAGTCAACTGCTTGCTTGTTAACTTGAGATTCAAGTTGGTACAGGCTCTACGTTAGCGGATATCTCGGGACCAGTTCCGGACGTTCGTGTGCGTGTGTTAGTCTAATCTTCAGGTATCTCCGGACAGTTCCGGTGCGTGCGTGTTAGTCTAATCTCCAGGTATCTCCGGACAGTTCCGGTGTGTGTGTGTTAGTCTAATCTCCAGGTATCTCCGGACAGTTCCGGTGTGTGTGTGTGTTAGTCTAATCTCCAGGTATCTCCGGACAGTTCCGGTGTGTGTGTGTTAGTCTAATTTCTCCGTGTTTCTCCTTGTTGCAACAAACACACGCGACAGAGGAGTACTGGCTGACAGAAGGAGTGTTGTGAGGGAAGTCTAGCAGTGAGGGCTGTAGTGCTATCAGAGCAAGAAGACATCAAATGATTGTTAAATCTTTCAGTAGTTTTCACACCAATCACATCACAATCTTGTCTTGGTCAGCTTGGTCTTGGTCACCTCTGTGCTTGACGCGCTCACAACAAGTAGGACCGATACCACTTCTCGTGTTTTCAAACAAACAAAACCACGGTTCTAATTGTGTGATCCAATCATCTGAGAACCGTCCAATTATCATTCCTAACCTGACAGAACAGTGACTAGCTCTATCCTCATGTATCCATACGGCAAACCATGTGATATACAAGACCATATGTTGAGTCGCTGACACAACTTTCACAACGAACAATTTGTTGTAGTTATGTTTTTATTTTAAACGTTTTTACATTATTTAAACACCAACCTATGAAAATAGCCATTTGAATGTTTCTTTTTTTTGTGGAAGCGGCAACTTTGGTTCAATTAAAATGCTTTACAAACTAGAGCGTAGAAAAGGCAGAGTTCTCTTCGTAAATTAAGATGGCGAGCTAGTCAATAACGAGGACGGTTGGTGATGTCATACAAATCTTCGGTTGTGTTCATGCGCATATGTTTAGAAGAAGTTAAAAAACAGACCGTTATTTATTTTGTTGTCCAGTTATAAGAAGATACAAGCGAGAATATTATTATTTCACGTACTATAACATGTTTCGCTGCCACGACCACGAAACAAAAGACAACAGTTTTAATTTGTGTTTCTTGTTCTTTCAATAAGTTGTGACAACTACAATTGTACAGTAATGTTCAGTAAAGTATTATTAATACTGGTTTCCAAGCGAGTGAGTTCCGACCAATGTTTACTATCGCCCTCTTACGCCGGAAAGATCTTGCGCCTCTATTTATTATTATTATTATTATTATTCCAAGGTCAAGTCTTCCCCCTCCCCGGGGGTGGAACACAGAGGATATAAGGGGAACTCCCCCCCACCCATAGCATCAACACTATGATCCAGAGATGTGGTATTCAATGTTAATATTTTATTAAATAAGAAGATGACTGTTTTTTGTATCTCCGCGGTTGACATTAGTTTCCAACTCGTCAGCAGGAACATAAAACAAGGCTACCATGGAGTGATTGCGTTACAATACATTACTTATTTTAGTATCGGTACCCAGATGAGAGTTTTTATCATCCGACAAGAACGTAGGCCTAGGAAATAGTTCGCAGTTGTTTGTTATCAAATGACTAGTTGTTGTCGTCATGGTGGGGGAGAAGGGGTAGTAAAGTGAGTTAAGGCTGAGCCTACCCATAAATGCACGGTTATAAACAAAAAAATATCTAATAATTCAACATTGTCGGTTTTTATTTATTTTAGTAACATGTTTGGGCGTCTTTCATAATTCTTATGGAATTTTCAAACCATGCTAAAAATAGTTATTGAAATATTTTCGTTAAAATGTTTCCATTTCAATGCATTTTAAATGGGAAAACAAAAATTATTAATAGATTTATTTATTTTCTTTGTACAATTAAGCTAGAGTGTTTGTTTATAACTTATTATTTAATGAATAATTTATTTTTCTTTTTAAACGTATTTTTAAATTTGAGTTGGCTTCAATAATCACGATGATATTGAGCTCTAACGACTCGCAAGTCAACACTCTAGTCAAAATACATGGTTTTAAATACAACTTTTCCTTCTACAAATAGTTATCTTAGCTGATAATAGGTGCCGTTAGTATGATCGTTACCCATTTACAAGCTAGTATCGTTTTGCAAGTGTTGGCTAACCTGCTGTATCGGAATTCAGGCGGCAATGGAGGGTTAAGCTAATCTCTGTGACCTTCTTGAGTCAAAGAAACATTAATACCATGTACATTGGGATAAGAAGGGCCAATGTCCAATTATGAAAATTTGCGTGATTAAATATAAACATCTTAATGTATTCAGTAACTAAAATACTCACAAAGTCTTCCTGCTGTGTGAATAAATATAGTTGGTCCCAACTTACTTCAATGGAAGTATTACTCTAGTGATACATTATTTTCAAAGGAAAAAAGCACGTGCTTCTCCATGCACAAAGTTTTATGACATTAGCCCTTATTTACCTGAGTCAGTAAAACATGTAAAATTCTTCACTCGTATCCTACATTCTTTCTCGGGTTTTCTCATTCTTGAGAATTACACGTTGTAATAATAAGTGTGTTACCCGCCTCGGTGGCGTAGTTTGCTAACCCGCTAGTCATGTTGAGCTCGACCGCCGAGGACGGGGAGATCGAGGTTCGAATCTTGCTCGGGTGAACTGGGGGTGGGTTTTCCACTCTCCCCCCAGCAAATGCGGGTTCACATCCTCTAATTAAACCTTCCCGATTCCTAATCCATTAGCGTAAGTAGTACTTAAAGCGTATAACCCGAACGGGTAGTAAGACGCGGTGCTAAATAATAATAAGTGTTAATATTCAGAGTATATGAAAACTACTGTACATTGAATTTTTAATCCACTATTATAATAAATAAAAATAAACATTCCTGCTCATATCAAACATAGTTATTTTAAATAAAATTGGGTCTAAATGTAATTTGGAGACGTTCTCAGTATGTTTTTATCTACTATATTTATTTTACGGTCTAGGATTTAATTGTGGAATAAGTTATTTTTCAAAAAATTAATGAGCGAAGTTTTTAGTAATCAAATTGTGAACATGTTAATTTTATTTTAAATTGTTAAATGTGATTACTTTTAATTTGAATATGTTGCATTCTCGCAGTTTGTGCGCTATTTTCAGAAGAAATGTATCTAATCCCGAACAATAAGTACCCACGATGATTATTTATATAATTAATATTAATTATTATATACTTGTGAATAACAAGTTTGTGAAGCATGGGTCGATGGAAGAAATGGCGCACAAAGAAACTCCAAGATATAATTGATTATTTAACTGCTTGTCGTAAAGGGTAAGTTTTTTTTAATGATATGCATATTACTGGTGTTTAGGCTATCTGTATTTACTAATTTTAGTACAAAGGATGAGTAGCGATACTATTTTATTTACTCTAGAAATAATATCAAAATTAAGATACAAATATTTCTACATAAGCAATGTAGCGATTACTCTGATGTTTCAAGTACTTAAAAAAAAAAAGCTCTTAGGTGAAAGTAAAATGTTACTAACACTCTGTAACGCACTTATTGTATGTTCAAAATCTCTTGTGCCTTGGCAGAGTTCGTATCACGCTAGTACTAAGTAATTTCAACCTTACAGGGGATCGAACTAGCAGAGTTACTAGAGCTGATTAATTTACGCAATCATTGCTCAGTCATAGCACTCTAGCAATATTGACCACGACATGGAGCCGATGATAAGAAAAATATATTTAAAACCATTAAAGTTAATGAACTTTTGTGTTCCCTACGCCATAAAGTAAGTAAGTAGTTGATGCCCGACCGCCTCTGTGGTATAGTGGTCAGATTTACTGGCTTTAGATCTAGAAGTTACGGGTTCGACCCCCAGTGCCTCCAATTCTGTCTGCGAAGCAGTGGGTCTGAAACTAAACCAAAATCAACCTCTTGAGGACAAATGAGGAGCTATTATATAAACCCCGCGAGAGTATTTACTGGGGAATAAACCCCACGAGAGTATTTACTGGGGAATAAACCCCACGAGAGTATTTACTGGGGAATAAACCCGCAAGAGTATTTACTGGGGAATAAACCCCACGAGAGTATTTACTGGGGAATAAACCCCACGAGAGTATTTACTGGGGAATAAACCCCGCAAGAGTATTTACTGGGGAATAAACCCCGCAAGAGTATTTACTGGGGAATAAACCCCGCAAGAGTATTTACTGGGGAATAAACCCCACGAGAGTATTTACTGGGAATAAACCCCGCAAGAGTATTTACTGGGGAATAAATCCCACGAGAGTATTTACTGGGGAATAAACCCCGCAAGAGTATTTACTGGGGAATAAATCCCACGAGAGTATTTACTGGGGAATAAACCCCACGAGAGTATTTACTGGGGAATAAACCCACGAGAGTATTTACTGGGGAATAAACCCCGCAAGAGTATTTACTGGGGAATAAATCCCACGAGAGTATTTACTGGGGAATAAATCCCGCGAGAGTATTTACTGGGGAATGTGGGATTGCAGCGTCGTCCTGCGTGGCTCGTTCTGTCTTGGTTAGGGCTGTTTTGTGTTAGTTATCCTCATAACCCCAGAGGAGTGTCTAGAATAGTGTACACCCCCCGAGCTGACGCCATTGCTGCGTATCTTGTGTCTTCTCTCCATCTTCAGCAAGTAGCAGCGAAGTTTCTTCTTTGACGAAGTACCTAGCTACAAACTTAGTCCCACACTTGACTAACAATGTACTTTAGCTACAAACTTAGTCCACACTTGACTAACAATGTACTCTTAGCTACAAACTTAGTCCCACACTTGACTAACAATGTACTCTTAGATACAAAACTTAGTCCACACTTGACTAACATGTACTCTTAGCTACAAACTTAGTCCACACTGACTAACAATGTACTCTTGCTACAAACTTAGTCACACTTGACTAACATGTACTCTAGCTACAAACTTAGTCCACACTTGACTAACAATGTACTCTTAGCTACAAACTTAGTCCACACTTGACTAACAAAGTAATGAACCAACTCGGAGACTCGGACCTGCACACACTGGTAACCTTCCTTCAACTACCGCGAGACGCTTCGAGTCTATGTGACCACCATCAATCCAGCAGGCCTAATGTACTAACAACGCCAATAGTTCTAGGAACTAGGAAGGCTATATTTAGAGTAGGTGTACCCGAATTTTCATAAAGAAAGAGTGGAAAAGCCACTCTCAATACAACCGACCATATTCGAACCTCGATCTTCCCATCCTCGTCAGTCTAGTCAACACGAGTGTAGCGCGTTAGACCACGCGGCCATCGAAGAGGGTCTGAATATATTAAAGATGCATGGTTAGCTCATTTTCAAGAGAGTTTTTCCGCAAATATCCGCAGTTCGGTGAAGAGCACGGGAAACTAGATCTATTATTTCACAAACCGGTGCAGTGTTGTTTAGAAATGTCTCAACTGCCGCCATTCTAATAAGAGATATATTTAGATATAGTAGAGGGAAGAGTTTGATTTCGGGAGGGGGGGGGAGGTAGAACATGAGTTAAGGTCTGTAGTTCTATAGATTTTATAACAAAATACTCTTAAGTCCAATAAGTTGAATATTAGCCCCAATAGATAGACCCTCGTCTATAGTTTAGTAGTTTCCATGGTGAGCTAATAATAAATGTTCAAAGGTCGCTGTGTTTCAGACAAAATGTTCAAAGGTCGCTGTGTTCAAGACAAATGTTCAAAGGTCGCTGTGTTCAAGACAAATGTTCAACAACTGTTGGTTCACCAAATGAAGGAAACTGAACGTTTGTACGACTAAAATAATTATTGTAATGTTTTTGTTTGAGGTATTTAACGTGCAATTGCTGAACCTACTGATTAAATCAGCACACGACTTATATGCTAACTTAAATCTAAAAGAGACACAACGCCCAGTCCCCCGGCCGTTAGTTCATCATTGTGAGAGGGGAAACCAACATTTTTTTAATCATGTCAGGAATGGAACCCGGGACGTTTAGTTCAGTAGTCAGCAGTACTTACTGAGTAAGTTGTCTAACCCAGGGGTTTCCAAACTTTTTGCGACGCCCCTGTACTCAGTTTTTTTTTAAAAAAGCCCAAATTTGATTTGGTAGTATTTTTTTTAAAGAAAAGTGTAATTTACATTACTAGCTTGTGTTCTTTTAAATGTAAAAATACAAACTTACAGAAGTGAATAAGAAGGAATTAGGGTGGTCTATTTTCTTACATGAGCTCATGTGTACAGTCTGTTCATTAGGAGAACATGTGTTCTCTTGTATGATCTATTCCATTCTTTAAAACATGTACGAGTACATGTATTGGAGACTTACATGTTTCATTTCACTATACATGATCAGTTTTAGTTTTTCCTCGTAGCTGCGACGCCCCGGACCAAGGGCGTCGCGACGCACAGTTTGGGAACCCTTGGTCTAACCTGTAAAAATCCTTACCTTGACTATAGTTCCTACCCCTCCCTCCTTTTTTTAAGGGTGACTTAGCAAACATTAAATTATTATTTGTTGTTTGACTCTCAGGAATAACAAACCGAATTAACATGGGATTGAGCTTTATCTTATTTATTGCTATATAAAAATCCCACTTTATTTATGCAAGCTTTTAGTTGTTGATTATTAGAAGTTTATTAGATGCGATAAAGTCTGTTTATTGCTAATCAGGTCCCATGTGTGTATTTTAAATAATGGAATGTGAAACACAATCTAAATCTCGTTTGAACATATTTAACATGTTTTGACATGTTTTCAACCGTAGGACTCCTTACCTTTGATGTCCTGCTCAGTCACGTGATGGTTCTCCTTGTTGGCTTGTATCTTCTCTATGAGCAGCTCCAGTCGGCTACTGTTCCCCTTGAACAACATCCTGACAACGTCACACTCATGGGACAAGGTCACAGTTCGTGTCTTACTGAGCGTTACAATCTCCAGGTCCGTGTCTTACACGAGCGTTACAATCTCCAGGTCCGTGTCTTACACGAGCGTTACAATCTCCAGGTCCGTATCTTACACGGCGTTACAATCTCCAGGTCCGTGTCTACACGAGCGTTACAATCTCCAGGTCGTAGTCTACACGAGCGTTACAACTCCAGTCCCGTGTCTTACACACTTACAATATCCAGTCCGTATTTACACGGGCGTTACAATCTCAAGGTCCGTGTCTGACACGAGCGTTACAATCTCCAGGTCCGTGTCTTACACGAGCGTTACAATCTCCAGGTCCGTATCTTACACGGCGTTACAATCTCCAGGTCCGTGTCTTACACGAGCGTTACAATCTCCAGGTCCGTGTCTTACACGAGCGTTACAATCTCCAGGTCCGTGTCTTACACGAGCGTTACAATCTCCAGGTCCGTGTCTTACACGAGCGTTACAATCTCCAGGTCCGTATCTTACACGGGCGTTACAATCTCCAGGTCCGTGTCTTACACGAGCGTTACAATCTCCAGGTCCGTGTCTTACACGAGCGTTACAATCTCCAGGTCCGTATCTTACACGGGCGTTATAATCTCCAGGTCCGTGTCTTACACGAGCGTTACAGTCTCCAGGTCCGTGTCTTACACGAGCGTTACAATCTCCAGGTGTAAGGCGCACAACAGAGCTTCACTTGGTTACATACAAAAACACTTCACGCGAGTCTTACATTAAAATATATAAACATTTGGCAAAAAACTGTTTGATTTGTATTTTTTTCAATTATGGACATAAATATTGGTCGCTCGAAGGGTGGATGTAAGTGTCCGACCCAGGAGTAGGTCCAGTGAAGAGGAGCACTAATCAAGGCTCGCGCGGTCCGTCTTGTCCGACACAGGAGTAGGTCCAGTGAAGAGGAGCACTAATCAAGGCTCGCGCGGTCCGTCTTGTCCGACACAGGAGTAGGTCCAGTGAAGAGGAGCACTAATCAAGGCTCGCACGGTCCATCTTGTCCGACACAGGAGTAGGTCCAGTGAAGAGGAGCACTAATCAAGGCTCGCGCGGTCCGTCTTGTCCGACACAGGAGTAGGTCCAGTGAAGAGGAGCACTAATCAAGGCTCGCGCGGTCCATCTTGTCCGACACAGGAGTAGGTCCAGTGAAGAGGAGCACTAATCAAGGCTCGCGCGGTCCATCTTGTCCGACACAGGAGTAGGTCCAGTGAAGAGGAGCACTAATCAAGGCTCGCGCGGTCCATCTTGTCCGACACAGGAGTAGGTCCAGTGAAGAGGAGCACTAATCAAGGCTCGCACGGTCCATCTTGTCCGACACAGGAGTAGGTCCAGTGAAGAGGAGCACTAATCAAGGCTCGCGCGGTCCGTCTTGTCCGACACAGGAGTAGGTCCAGTGAAGAGGAGCACTAATCAAGGCTCGCACGGTCCATCTTGTCCGACACAGGAGTAGGTCCAGTGAAGAGGAGCACTAATCAAGGCTCGCGCGGTCCATCTTGTCCGACACAGGAGTAGGTCCAGTGAAGAGGAGCACTAATCAAGGCTCGCGCGGTCCAACTTGTCCGACACAGGAGTAGGTCCAGTGAAGAGGAGCACTAATCAAGGCTCGCGCGGTCCAACTTGTCCGACACAGGAGTAGGTCCAGTGAAGAGGAGCACTAATCAAGGCTCGCGCGGTCCAACTTGTCCGACACACGCAATGACGATGTCCTCACAGTCACAAACACGTGTTACTCTGAGCACTACAGTCTCGGGACTGAATCGAGAGGACTAGACCAGGGGGTAAGAGGGGAAGGAGGGAGAGACTCCCTCTCCACTTCTCCCGCAGAGTAGCGCCCCCTTCATTGGCGGACTGGCCCCCCGGGGGGCGGGCCTTGGTTCCCCTGACCCAGGGGAGGTGCCCCCTGCCAGGAACAGGAGGGAGTAGCACACACACACACACACACACACACACACGGCACGACGTATGGGAGACTCGCATGAGCCCCCTCCACGGGCCGGTTATTGTCTCGAGACACGAACACTTCTCTCTCTCTAACACACCTCGACTCGCGGATAGAATCTTCAGTTGGCAGTTTGGAAATAATGTGATCCGATCCAAGGATACAAACAGTTTGTAATGGTCAACATTTTACTAAATTATTATTATTGAAACTATCCATCAACAGTGGCATGGTATCACTTGACGCATGAACACATGAAAGTAGATCTAGTAACTTTTCTAGCCATCAAATAAGGCCCTTTTAAGCAAGGTCTTTTTAAGAATTTAGAGGCCCTGTGCCCTTACTATTAGACACTAATTTTGGTCAAATAACCTATATTTCTTATAACATATTTTTGCTTATTTCGTAACATTTTAAATGGTTACATTAATTATTTAAAGGGCAGGTAGTTGAAAGCAAACTATCCAGTAAAGTCATGATCTTATAGAAGTGCCTGTTTGTTTTGTAGAGGAGTTTGGACGTTTGTTGAGACAAGTTTTAAGAGATCCTTACAGGAGTCGATATGTTCTAGAATGATCGTCCCGATAGTCCTGATCAGTGATGAGGAGGTTGCTCAGAGACTGCCGTCTCGTGTTTCTTATAGTGCTGTATGTCGGAGGAGAGGGATGACTCCAGAGGAACAAGAGATCTCAGAAACTTGTTCATAAAAAATGTGTTCTGATATTTAGACGTTAAACTGTCATAACTAGCGGCTAAATCACCATTTTTACTGTAGCTCTAATATTAATGGTGGTTTTGCGTAGATGAGTAATTTTTAAAATTGGATTATTATTTCCAAAAATTGTTCTAAGATGCTCCAAATTTATATTCATCGCGATGTATGGAGCAGAAACTTTGACCTCTTAGAAAGCTGGGAAAAAAACTTGGAGGTCTTTGAAATATTGTGTTAGAGTAGAAGATTGAGAAGGTCAAGTAGACAGACAGACAGAGAGGGGGACAAATAAACAAGCCCTAAGAAGAGTGGGTGAGAAGACCATCTCGGATGAAATTCTAGGGTACAAACCAAACTGGACCGGACACATCCTTACGAGGAACTTTCTAACACAAAACACCTATTCATAATAATATTGTTCTGTGGCGGCTCGTGTATAGGCACTGCGGAACTGCAGCACCCTGTATTTCCACTTGATATTATCGATAACATTTAATATAACGAGTCCCTTTTTCTTAAATTTTTTCTTTATTTTTGTAGTAAAATATATATTCCTTAAGCTTAATGTCATTACTTCAGTAGCCATACACCAGTTTATGAAAAAGGTACAAAAATATTTGTATGGAACTGTGCGCTTCACAGTTCCAGCGACGTGGTGTTTGACTGTTGTGCGCATGCACACATAGAAGGGGGTGGGGAGGAGGGCGGGACTGCCAGGTAGAGAGAGCACTGTTGCTGTCACAGTGCCGGCTCTGGCGTGATGGTGGAAGGAAGTTTTATTTTACTCAGCGTGTGTTGTGGTTAAACACCGTGTACCATATTCTTGAATGTGATAAAGTGTAGAAGAGTGTAGAGTTAGATTATTATTCTGATTATTCTGATTATTATCTTATTAATTTTTTGTCGATTCTTTTATTTAACAGGAAGTCTAAATGCGCTTGCAGTACTTTCAATGGAGAAAAATTTACTCAATTGTCATCCAGAGATAAAGGAGAAAATTATTGAACTTTTTGCGCAAATTAAAACAAAAAGAATGGATTTCATTTTTAAATAAATAGATCAAGCTTGAACTGTAACAATTTAAGTTAAAGTAAGTAAAAAAGTTTGTGTTTTTTTGTTAAAATTTTATCAAGTTCCTGAATAAGTTTTCTTTTTATACATTTTTTTTTCCTTTTACACAATTTTAAAACAAAGGCTAAAAATTTTCTGCAGCAGCACCCCCAACTAATTTTAGTTACGAGCCGCCACTGATATTGTTGCCCTAACGATTTTAGGTTTGACTTCCTTCTTGTAACGACTCTTAGCGCCTGGGACCTCCTGAAGAGGTATCCCTCCATCTTCCTACAGTACTGCTTGTAACGACTCTTAGCGCCTGGGACCTCCTGAAGAGGTATCCCTCCATCTTCCTACAGTACTGCTTGTAACGACTCTTAGCGCCTGGGACCTCCTGAAGAGGTATCCCTCCATCTTCCTACAGTACTGCTTGTAACGACTCTTAGCGCCTGGGACCTCCTGAAGAGGTATCCCTCCATCTTCCTACAGTACTGCTTGTAACGACTCTTAGCGCCTGGGACCTCCTGAAGAGGTATCCCTCCATCATCCTACAGTACTGCTTGTAACGACTCTTAGCGCCTGGGACCTCCTGAAGAGGTATCCCTCCATCTTCCTACAGTACTGCTTGTAACGACTCTTAGCGCCTGGGACCTCCTGAAGAGGTATCCCTCCATCTTCCTACAGTACTGCTTGTAACGACTCTTAGCGCCTGGGACCTCCTGAAGAGGTATCCCCCCATCTTCCTACAGTACTGCTTGTAACGACTCTTAGCGCCTGGGACCTCCTGAAGAGGTATCCCCCCATCTTCCTACAGTACTGCTTGTAACGACTCTTAGCGCCTGGGACCTCCTGAAGAGGTATCCCCCCATCATCCTACAGTACTGCTTGTAACGACTCTTAGCGCCTGGGACCTCCTGAAGAGGTATCCCCCCATCATCCTACAGTACTGCTTGTAACGACTCTTAGCGCCTGGGACCTCCTGAAGAGGTATCCCTCCATCTTCCTACAGTACTGCTTGTAACGACTCTTAGCGCCTGGGACCTCCTGAAGAGGTATCCCCCCATCATCCTACAGTACTGCTTGTAACGACTCTTAGCGCCTGGGACCTCCTGAAGAGGTATCCCTCCATCTTCCTACAGTACTGCTTGTAACGACTCTTAGCGCCTGGGACCTCCTGAAGAGGTATCCCTCCATCTTCCTACAGTACTGCTTGTAACGACTCTTAGCGCCTGGGACCTCCTGAAGAGGTATCCCCCCATCTTCCTACAGTACTGCTTGTAACGACTCTTAGCGCCTGGGACCTCCTGAAGAGGTATCCCCCCATCTTCCTACAGTACTGCTTGTAACGACTCTTAGCGCCTGGGACCTCCTGAAGAGGTATCCCCCCATCTTCCTACAGTACTGCTTGTAACGACTCTTAGCGCCTGGGACCTCCTGAAGAGGTATCCCCCCATCTTCCTACAGTACTGCTTGTAACGACTCTTAGCGCCTGGGACCTCCTGAAGAGGTCTCCCTACAGCTTCCCACGGTCCTTCAGTAAAGTCAGTCTCCACGCTCTCTGCCCGTGATACTCCACTTGCCGCCTTGCTTACGTTAGTGGATCGGGGTCTTCCTTTGTCCCGTGAGAATATTCAACATCGTAAGCGGCCCACTTGTCAGCCGAGGAGCGTGGTCAGGCACGCTAGCCGTGCGGCCAACACAACGTCGACAAGAGTCTTATTTATCGAGTTTGAATGAACTCCACCAAACAATTTCTGTTGTAGCTCCCGGGACAGACGGGACTGTGACACCCACACCTTTTCTTTGAGTTTGGGGCAAATTAAACACCACAATCTGGTATTATCTCGAGGGTCGAAATGTTGACCATTACAGTACTATCTCTGTATGAGCCGTCTTAGCACTCTCGACGAGGGCAGAGACGCTGTTGTACCGTTGTGAACCGTGTCGTCAGAAGACAACCCCCCCCCCCCCCACCCCCCTTCCCTGTGAGAGGACCGTGAGAACTACAGACGTGATGTGGAGAGGAACCGCGGCGAATATTGGTGAGGAACTACCCAGGAACTGTATAGTTCCCGAGAAGATGACCGAAACGAGATCTCGCTCATACCGACCCAGGAATGGTTTTAGTTAATGAGCTGTAACTTTATCTCTCGGCTTAATTAATAAATTGCTTACAGACAGACGACTCCGAAAATACTCAGTCTATGTATCTTAAGATTGATTATATCAGCACACGAGAAGTTCTATGAGAGAGAACGAAAGGGCCTACCAATTTTACCTTTGGGGGTCCCATTCGACGGCTTTACTTCCCTTCCGAAGGAAGTTGTGCTACGGATTTTTTTTATCGTTCAATAAAAATCCATCGACCTCGGCTGGGTTTGAATCCACACCCTTGCCGGCAGTTTCCCGCCAACAAACTATACCGACGCATGGCGTCCACGTGGTCCAGCGACGCTCTGTCGTGCGCTTGTAATCTTGTGGGCGTGGCTGGACCTGCGTACATGAGTGTGACACAGGCGTCGCGACGCTGTCTCAACGCAACAAGGGCACACTTACTGTGAGCGTAGTGATACATTACTTCATTAGGCGTTCTAGTAACAATAACCTCCAGTAACAATATCCTCTAGTAACAATAACCTCCAGTAACAATATCCTCTAGTAACAATAACCTCCAGTAACAATAACCTCTAGTACAGGGACTCAGACAAGTTCTATCCGGGCCCTCTTCCATTTCCCACTGATCCTGTTTAAATAAGTAATTCATAATATCTATAAAAAAGAAAGATAAGAAAAAATTATAAATATTTTATACTTCTATATCTAAAAAAAAGGAAAATATAGTTAAACTATATCACTAGTAGAGATCCCAGGAAATACTCAGGCGCGTTTAAGACCCCCGGGCCCGGTCCGATGTACCCCCGCACCCCCTTATCACGCAGCCTGCATATAATAATAATAATAATAATAATAAATAATAATAATAATAATAATAATATAATATCATATAGTAAAAAACCCTTTAAAACCTAATTGCCCCAAGAAGATCCTGCCTTATCAGCAGTTATACGAGTTACTGGATTTAATTTCACATATATTATTCATACGTCAAGTAAATATGGTCCACAAATGACACTTTGGTGCTATTATCAATACTTATACAATATGTAACTACAGTAGAGCAGCCAACATTGCCATAATATCCCCAGAACACAGTGAGAGGATAGCTCGGTGTTTGTACAGTGTAACTAGAGGTAGAGCAGCCAACATTGCCATAATATCCCCAGAACACCAGGGACACAGCTCGGTGTTTGTACAGTGTAACTAGAGGTAGAGCAGCCAACATTGCCATAATATCCCCAGAACACACAGGGACACAGCTCGGTGTTTGTACAGTGTAACTAGAGGTAGAGCAGCCAACATTGCCATAATATCCCCAGAACACACAGGGACACAGCTCGGTGTTTGTACAGTGTAACTACAGGTAGAGCAGCCAACATTGCCATAATATCCCCAGAACACACAGGGACACAGCTCGGTGTTTGTACAGTGTAACTACAGGTAGAGCAGCCAACATTGCCATAATATCCCCAGAACACACAGGGACATAGCTCGGTGTTTGTACAATGTAACTAGAGGTAGAGCAGCCAACATTGCCATAATATCCCCAGAACACACAGGGACACAGCTCGGTGTTTGTACAGTGTAACTAGAGGTAGAGCAGCCAACATTGCCATAATATCCCCAGAAACACAGGGACACAGCTCGGTGTTTGTACAGTGTAACTAGAGGTAGAGCAGCCAACATTGCCTAATATCCCCAGAACACACAGGGACACAGCTCGGTGTTTGTACAGTGTAACTAGAGGTAGAGCAGCCAACATTGCATAATATCCCCAGAACACACAGGACACAGCTCGGTGTTTGTACAGTGTAACTACAGGTAGAGCAGCACATTGCCATAATATCCCCAGACACACAGGACAAGTCGGTGTTTGTACATGTAACTAAGGTAGAGCATGCCAACATTGCCATAATATCCCCAGAACACACAGGACAAGCTCGGTGTTTGTACATGTAACTAGAGGTAGAGCAGCCAACATTGCCATAATATCCCAGAACACACAGGACACAGCTCGGTGTTTGTACAGTGTAACTAGAGGTAGAGCAGCCAACATTGCCATAATATCCCAGAACACACAGGGACACAGCTCGGTGTTTGTACAGTGTAACTAGAGGTAGAGCAGCCAACGATTGCCATAATATCCCCAGAACACACAGGACACAGCTCGGTGTTTGTACAGTGTAACTAGAGTAGAGCAGCCAACATTGCCATAATATCCCCAGAACACACAGAACATAGCTCGGTGTTTGTACAGTGTAACTAGGGTAGAGCAGCCAACATTGCCATAATATCCCAGAACACACAGGGAACAGCTCGGTGTTTGTACAGTGTAACTAGAGGTAGAGCAGCCAACATTGCCATAATATCCCCAGACACACAGGGACACAGCTCGGGTTTGTACAGTGTAACTAAGGTAGAGCAGCCAACATTGCCATAATATCCCCAGAACACAAACATAGCTCGGTGTTTGTACAGTGTAACTAGAGGTAGAGCAGCCAACATTGCCATAATATCCCCAGAACACACAGGAACAGCTCGGTGTTTGTACAGTGTAACTAGAGGTAGAGCAGCCAACATTGCCATAATATCCCCAGAACACACAGAAACATAGCTCGGTGTTTGTACAGTGTAACTAGAGGTAGAGCAGCCAACATTGCCATAATATCCAGAACACACAGGAAAACAGCTCGTGTTTGTACAGTGTAACTAGAGAGAGCAGCCAACATTGCCAAATATCCCCAGAAACACACAGGGACACAGCTCGGTGTTTGTACAGTGTAACTAGAGGTAGAGCAGCCAACTTTGCCATAATATCCCCAGAACACACAGACACAGCTCGGTGTTTGTACAATGTAACTAGAGGTAGAGCAGCAACATTGCCATAATATCCCAGAACACACAGAATAGCTCGGTGTTTTACAATGTAACTAGAGGTAGAGCAGCCAACATTGCCATAATATCCCCAGAACACACAGGGACACAGCTCGGATTTTGTACATGTAACTAGAGTAGAGCAGCCAACATTGCCATAATATCCCAGAACACATGGGAGCATTAGCTCGGTGTTTGTACAGTGTAACTAGAGGTAGAGCAGCCAACATTGCCATAATATCCCCAGAACACAGTGAGAGAGATAGCTCGGTGTTTGTACAGTGTAACTAGAGGTAGAGCAGCCAACATTGCCATAATATCCCCAGAACACACAGGACATAGCTCGGTGTTTGTACAGTGTAACTAGAGGTAGAGCAGCCAACATTGCCATAATATCCCCAGAACACACAGGACATAGCTCGGTGTTTGTACAGTGTACTAGAGGTAGAGCAGCCAACATTGCCATAATATCCCCAGAACACACAGGACACAGCTCGGTGTTTGTACAGTGTAACTAGAGGTAGAGCAGCCAACATTGCCATAATATCCCCAGAACACACAGGACATAGCTCGGTGTTTGTACAATGTAACTAGAGGTAGAGCAGCCAACATTGCCATAATATCCCCAGAACACACAGAGGACACAGCTCGGTGTTTGTACAGTGTAACTAGAGGTAGAGCAGCCAACATTGCCATAATATCCCCAGAACACACAGGGACACAGCTCGGTGTTTGTACAGTGTAACTAGAGGTAGAGCAGCCAACATTGCCATAATATCCCCAGAACACACAGAGACATAGCTCGGTGTTTGTACAATGTAACTAGAGGTAGAGCAGCCAACATTGCCATAATATCTCCAGAACACACAGAGACATAGCCCGGTGTGTATTTACCCCCGGACAAGGGCTGACGCAAGTCGCGTGACCTCGTCCTCTCCACAGAGTGGCTTCTGAGAGCTTCCGGTTCCTCTCTGTGATGCATGGGACACGCTCCTGCTCCAAGGAGGTTGTAATCCTTGGTCCGCCCTCTTGCATAGAGGAAACTCTGCTTCACTTCCTGCCTTGGAAACAATAAAGAGCAAGACGCCATTTCTAAATATTCCCTCGGACAGTTAACTCCACAGAGGGGGAAGGGGTATTAGTTCCTCTTGTTGCCGCCAGGGCCGAGGCTGATCTGGTAGAATCAAGTCACGGCAGCCATTGTGGAACGGAGCGAGCACTTCTTACTTCTCTCTCTAGATATTGGGGTTAGCAATAAATAAGCTCAGCGTTAGAATAAATAGCTTCATAGCAGGGGGTTTAAGGCGGGACAGCCCATATAGACCTTCTCCGACAAGTTTTACTACACCCAACATCACCTCTGAGGTAACTGCAGGTCTTATAGAGACCTCTCTCTGTCAACTGTTGCCAAATCTCCTCGCTCTCAGTTATGTCTGAAGGAGCTACTGGCAACACAGCGTTGCAAAACTTGTCTCATATACGAGGGAAGGTTGACCACACAGAGATCAAAGAATGACAACGCTGTTCCCCAATAATAACCGAGCAGTTCCCTCAGAGATGATGTCCAGTGTAGTCGTCGTGCTACAAATGTGAGTTCTTTGATATTAATGTAAAACAATCAAAAAGTAACAACATCATCATATTTTTCCTTTCATTTTACATTAATCCTAATAATAATACATTTAGACTCGTCACAGAATATTTCTTGTGGCTGATATACGGGCCTTGCGCGTGTCCCAGCCTGATGTTCATAGACGGATCTTGGTCGTGTTGTTTATGAGTGACACAAACACACCCCTCATTTAGCGGGGAGGGAGGAGGAAAAGTACCCACATTTGCGTGGAAGGAAGGGTGGGAAATAATCCAAGAAAACCCAGCTCGACATGATTCGAACTCAGACCCTTCCAGACAAGTATCACCAATGTGGGCTATTTTATATCAAAGTGTACCAACTTGACAGGTAGCGTTTGTTAAGACATCTGAGCAACTACCAACATGACAAATATTAAAACGAGCTAAATATGGCATCGTATTGATTTATTTAACTCAGAATAACAAAGCGGACCCCGAAAGTTAAAGGAAAAGTTTAGTTTAAGGTAAATTTAAAGCTACAAATGTTGTCTAAACTGATAACTGTCTTCTTTCTTAAAAGGTCCCTACAGGGTCTGTCAGACTGTCAATATTAATTATTACTTTATTAACAATGATCGTCTGATCGTGTAGAGGCCCTTTTATTGGTTCATACGATCAGTCGCGCCAACTTGTCAGATATTGAGGTTTTGTTCCTCATCAAAGATACATTGACAGTCTTGGCTGTAGAATATAGATCCTCTCTTAGTTCCTGGTGGTTGAAAATACGTCTTCCGACTGATGGAGATCTGTGTGTTTGACAGGCCTGAATGATTGTTCTTTATCAACTTTATTATAAAGATAAGTAAAGGCCACGACACGTTCTTACACACTTTCTCCTAAAGTCTATTATAGTTTCGAACATTTTCAAAAATAGTTTATCATCAAGATGCCCTCTAATGATTTATTTACCATCAAAAAAACTCCACAGATACTCATTTTTAAACCAAAACGTTACAAATTTTCAAAGATCAGTACTTAGTGAGCTCTATTCTTGTTAATTTGAGAGCTATACTATCTAAATATAAAATTTGAATGATATCCCTCCAATAGGGACGGAGACACGGGATTGTATAGTTCAGGGCAAATGAAACGTCGAGATCTCTCACAAGTCCGAGCTAAAAAATACTCACGACTTTCTAAACAAGAGAAAATATACACTTGTCTGCTGTTGATACAGTTTAGTTTGTAAGTCGTGTCTATCCCACGGTAGAACAAATGAGAGAATATTGTGGTTGCATACTAGAAGTTAACGCTCTGTTATTGAAATGTCGGCGATTGGACGAGCGATATATAAATGAGTGGTTATGATTGGTCGTTACTTGCTCATGACGGCGGGCTGTGATTGGTTCCCTTGCAGCATGGGGCGCGGGTAGAAAGTACCTGCGATATATTATAAATGCACCCACACTAATCTGGGATTAGTGAAGACAAATCAACCGTTACAAGTGATAGGCCTACCAGTACGGCATTCGCCTGGAGAGAGAGATGGACCTAGCTCCTATTGGTTCAAACTATGGGGCCTATGTACTTGCTCTATACAAGGTAACAACGGTTCAAGGTGAGCAAGATCATTGTATCCTAGAGGGGTATGTGATTGTTTAGAGTTTGGAAAACGCCGCTTTACAAGCATCTTTCAGTAAGATCAGAGGCTAGGTAGTGTTGTACGTTATATCCCCGGGAGTATTGTTTGACCCCAGAGTGTTGGTAACAATGGCCCCTGTCAACTGGAGAAGGCTTGAAGGGAGAGTAGTTTGTTCTAAAAGAAAGGTGGGCCGTGGCCACCCAACAGGTCCCCCCCCCCCACTCTCTGAAGGGCGCCAACACTTCCCGGACAGTAAACTGGTACATTCTCAAGGATGTTGTGTGTCAGTCCTAGGAGGACACCAGGATTTCCCGCCCTCTCTCAACACAAATGCGGGTATATTACTTTTAAAACGCCTCCTCACCCTATTATAGTAATTATTATATACAAGTATAGCTTGAACAGGCGGTAGGAAATAATAATAATAAACAGAGCGAAGGAGTGTAACAACAGCTAGTGTTGTAATTGTTGTAATATTTCACACTTCCTCTACTTGAGCCTCCGTACAACTGACATAGCTGTTGTAAGTAACGGACCCTGGTTTGATTCCCTGCATGGCAAGTTTTTCCCACTTTAATAATGATGGATTAACGGCATGGGGGCTGGATGTTGTGTCTGTTCACAGATTGCTCGTTAAATACCTCAGGTAAATGAAAGTAACAGACCAGAAGGAATAGTCTAGAACATGTATGTAGGAATGTGATAATATTATAATCTCTCAGCATGTTTTCGTACTTAATTCAGCAGATAAACTTTTAGCTAAATAACTATGTTAACCATCAAGAAATGTCCAGGAAATATTTCACCCGCATTCACACGTTCAAATGTTTCGGGACTAGCTAACCCAAATAAGATTACTTTCAAAGTTTAATGTATATTTAGAAACTATTTAACTTTTTTTTTTTAACTCTGAATAAAACTATAAAATCCCTCAAAATTAAGGGCGCCGACTTGGTAAGCGAGAAATTACCGAGCACACGTTCAGCTCTTAACGCAATATTTAATTCTACGATGCGTTTTTCAAAATATGGTGCACTCCAAAATAAAGATCCGTAGTTTTCTTTACCCTCTTCCTTATTGACATGACAAAGGGTGGTTATAGGTGAAGGGTAAAAGGGAGTATAAGCTAAGATAAAAAAACTACACAGCCCGTTGTATTTTGAGGCGTGTGGTCTGACGGAGATTGATATCAATACATAAATGTTTTGGTTCACTTCTGTTTGAAAGACGAGGCAGTCTTTGTTTAACCTCTTCAGTAGAGAAACATCGCTACTATTATAGTCGACTTGTAGTGAATTCAGTAGGGAAACATTGCTACTATTATAGTCGACTTGTAGTGAATTCAGTAGGGAAACATCGCTACTATTATAGTCGACTTGTAGTGAATTCAGTAGGGAAACATCGCTACTATTATAGTCGACTTGTAGTGAATTCAGTAGGGAAACATTGCTACTATTATAGTCGACTTGTAGTGAATTCAGTAGGGAAACATCGCTACTATTATAGTCGACTTGTAGCGAATTCAGTAGGGAAACATCGGCCGTGTGTGCTGGGCAGTTAGGAACAGCGTCAAGAATTACCGGAGCACCCTTTCATTGTCCCTGCCCTCCTTGAAAAGACGGTCCAACAACAAAACACCTGCATCATAATTAATTCTAAATGTTTCACTCGAAGCAGTCAGGACACAATAGTTACCAAGAGGTTGAAATGTTACACATGTCTGCTGGTAACAATGGTTGTGATCCCGGCTGGTGGACATTGTCTTGTATACCTTGGGGAGCGGATTGAGGGAGGGAGGGGGGGGGTTAGCACCCGGCAGCATTTTGTACTGGTCGGCGGGCAGTTGGGGGATCTGACGTAACTGACACGTGAAGAGAATTATCAGCAGGTTTCTGACCAGTTACAAAGTTCAAATTTTCAATTTAAGTTGTTTTTTACGAGATGTGTACTTGTGAGATGTGTACTCGTGAGATGTGTACCTGTGAGATGAAAACAAAAGATGATAAAGCTAGTCTAGCCTAGCTCTGTCAAAATGTGGATGAGCAAGGCTCATGTTTTAATGCGGCAAGCCCACGCTTTCTTACTAAGCGTCCGGAGATTGGAACTCAAGTCCTAGTTGGGGTTAAGGTTGAATTCAGAGGAAGTGTATCCACACTTGCGTGGAGTAGAGAGTGGGGAAACTATTTAGGAAAAACTACCACCCGTACACCCAACCGAGATTCGAACTCTGATTTCTCCGTCATCAGCATTCTAGTCCTTCGCGCGAGTGACGCCTTAGACCACGCGTTCACCGGAGTAGTAGGAAGATAAAACGAGTTAGGGTCAGTATTTTTTTGACGAAACACATTTTGTGCAACACAAATAAGCTTTAGTTCCAGTTGTTGCTTTCATGTTGATTCCCTTCACTTGGCGATATCAACAGTTGTTGTTGAATATCTGACGTGGGCTGAGCCCGGACTTTGAACAGGACTTTTACCAAGCCAACAGGAGCAATAGCTTATACATTTTATAAATGAAGATAAATGTTTCCAAGTCCATTATGCTAAAGACAGATATCAACAAATGTTGACATCGCAACATGAACGTCCCCTGGACAACGGTTCATTAGTACGGTACTGACTAGTTGTTCCGAGAACTGGGCTACAGATTGAAGTAGCCCAAACACGCCATTATTATTATTATTATTATTATTCGCCACCAGATAAATACTAATCAACTGGTATTTTATTTGTCACATTGATACAGCCCTTGTTTTTGGAACGGTCAGAGGAAGGAGCGCCGTGAGGACTGTGACGTCAGACATACCAGAGGGTTGTCTCCCCCTGCACCCCTTGTCAGAAACATGTACAATCTGCTCTAGAGGTGCAGCAATAACCCCATAGTTCCTTGCTAAGGGAGATGGCCTCATGTACAGTAGTAGAGAGAGCCTCAAGTGGAGAGCCGGCATGGAGAGGGAATACAGGGAGTTAACCCTAGCTGTGTTACCAGACATTACCAGGACAAACAACTGACAGTGGAGCAGATATTGTTCTCACAGACAGTGGAGGATGTACCGGCAGACAGTGGAGGATGTACCGGCAGACAGTGGAGGATGTACCAGCAGACAGTGGAGGATGTACCAGCAGACAGTGGAGGATGTACCAGCAGACAGGGAGGATGTACCAGCAGACAGGGGAGATGTACCAGCAGACAGTGGAGGATTGTACCAGCAGACAGTGGAGGATGTACCAGCAGACAGGGAGGATGTACCAGCAGACAGTGAGGATGTACCAGACAGACAGGGAGGATGTACCAACAGACAGTGGAGGATGTACCAGCAGACAGGGAGATGTACCAGCAGACAGTGGAGGATGTACCAGCAGACAGTGGAGGATGTACCAGCAGACAGTGGAGGATGTACCAGCAGACAGTGGAGGATGTACCAGCAGACAGGGAGATGTACCAAGACAGTGAGGATGTACCACAACAGGAGGATGTACCAGCAGACAGTGGAGGATGTACCAGCAGACAGTGAGGATGTACCAGCAGACAGTGGAGGATGTACCAGCAGACAGTGGAGGATGTACCAGCAGACAGGGGAGGATGTACCAGCAGACAGTAGAGGATGTACAGCAGACAGTGGAGGATGTACCAACAGACAGTGGAGGATGTACCAGCAGACAGGGAGGATGTACCAGCAGACAGTGGAGGATGTACCAGCAGACAGTGGAGGATGTACCAGCAGACAGTGGAGGATGTACCAGCAGACAGTGGAGGATGTACCAGCAGACAGGGAAGATGTACCACAGACAGTGGAGGATGTACCAGCAGACAGTGGAGGATGTACCAGCAGACAGGGAGGATGTACCAGCAGACAGTAGAGGATGTACAGCAGACAGTGGAGGATGTACCACAGACAGTGGAGGATGTACCAGCAGACAGTGGAGGATGTACCAGCAGACAGTGAGGATGTACCAGCAGACAGTGAGGATGTACCAGCAGACAGGGAGGATGTACCAGCAGACAGGGAGGATGTACCAGCAGACAGTGGAGGATGTACCAGCAGACAGTGGAGATGTACCAGCAGACAGTGGAGGATGTACAGCAGACAGTGAGATGTACCCCAACAGTGGAGGATGTACCAGCAGACAGTGGAGGATGTACCAGCAGACAGTAGAGGATGTACCAGCAGACAGTGAGGATGTACCACAGACAGGAGGATGTACCAGCAGACAGTGGAAGGTACCGACAATGTAACAGTGGGGATGTACCACAGACAGTGAGGATGTACCGCGACCAGTGCCGATGTGCCGGCATGACTAGACCAAGTAAGGATGTACCAACAGACAGGGGGAGGATGTCACCAGCAGACATTGTGGAGGACGTACCACGCAGCTACCAGGTGCGCGGGGAGGGTCACGGACAAAAAGTGGAGATGTACAGCGACAGTGAAGATTACCAGCACAGACGAGGCTGCCACAGGTAAGTGTACACAACGTGTGGAAGACGGGCAGGGTGTCAGCCTATGACGGAGCTACGGGGCACGTCCAGCGATTGCCGTGGATGGGACCAGTGGGGCTCCAGGAAAAACGGGAGATAATGAGAGCTACGGGCGACCACGGCACGGGAATTCGACATGGATAGACAACAGGCCCAGGAGGGGTAGATATGAGAGTACTGGGCCCCAGGAGGGGTAGTATGAGACAACATGGCTCCAGGAGGGGTATATAGAGTACTGGGCCCCAGAGGGAATTATAGAACCATGGCTCCAGAGGGAGATGAGATAGGCCCAGAGGTATATGAGACAACAGGCCCCAGGAGGTAGAGGACACATGTCAGGAGTTATGAAACAGGCCCCAGGTAGGGCTGTATGAACACTGTAAATTCCCCTGACATGGTAATATTCCGTTGTTAAATAGCCTATCTGTTATTGTTCATGTTTTGAAACTATTTATATCCAGGATTTAAAGTTTGCTCTGAGTTGTATTAAATCCGAGGTCCTCTCTTAGCTTCACAGATTCTTTCCTAGGAAATAGTTACCTTCGCTCTTGATGTGGAAAGTTAGGTAAAATGAGCGTTACCTGTACGGTTCATGGAAGAGGTTTACAGTCATGAGCTGGATCTGAATGTTGCATCGTTAGCAGCAATCATGGAGAGCAAGTCATGTGATGTGTGACAATCTTGCACACATGTCACTGCCATATCCTCACATGAGAAAAGGACACAAGCTTGTCAACAAATTATTATCAACGTGACTTCAAACGAAAGGTTTCACATTCCTGGTTAACAATATAGGCTTGGTAGTATTGTTTCATGGACGGAGCAACTCTTGTATTTTGGTAACAAGAAGGTACTAAGGGCCAGACGGTCAGACATAGCCCTTCTCTGACTATGAGTCCTTACTTGAGATGACCCTCATGACATTAGTTATATAGAACAGTCAAGTGACTCTACGGAACCGGAGTGAGGTTCTCAGTAATACCTCGTATAGCGAGACAACTTACCAGATCTACTCTCAAGTATTCATACGGCAAGTCATGTAATGTCACTTTTCATAGACATTATCAATACATATAAGATAAGTTGTTTATATTATTTTGGAAATAGTCCTTATCAAAAATGTGTGTTCATGGCTGCAACAAAGTAGGAAGAGTTTAGCACCAAGCGAAGGTTTTCCATCCAACCATCCTCCTCCAGTCCCTCCAGAAAGCTCTCGTGACTCTGAAGCCTCGCACATTACAATTCAATTACTAAGTTCAATGGGAAAGTTACTAGAACCTGTTTTTGTGAGTGGAGGCTCCCTCTTAACCTACCGTGGACACGGACTTTACAACCAGAGGGGACTTAATTAATTTGTTAGCGGGTCAGACGTAAAGTCGTGGGAGATGAAAGGACCGACAAAAACGTGGAGATGTGAGTTGTGTACACCTGGCACGGCGTGGCTCCGGCGTTAGCACGTCTGTCCGAGACACACACACATTTCGGGAATAACGGAGGTCTGATCACGGTGGGGTCTATTGAGGGCAGGGTTGTTATCATGTTACCCAGCCCTAAAGAACCCAGTATCCAAACCTTCCTTCACCTCTGACAAGACATCTTGGGAATGCCAGGCCTCCACCGTGGTTCGGATCCCACGTTAAACTGTAGGTCCTCCATTTCATCACACAATCACCCTACCATTATACATTAGCGTGTGTATAACCTGAACGGGTAGTAAGACGCGGTAATAATATTATATATATTTAAAAAAATTGTTATTTTACTTTTCATACAAAGCAGTTGTGTGAATTATATAACTATGTACTAATTATACTAATGTGCTAGAGACGAGAAAGATGGAATTTATAGTAAGTGCACCCGCATTCACGCGTAGAGAGAGAGAGAGTGTAGAAAATAATTTAGACAAAAAACACTCTCAGGGCAACCGATCGAACTCCGATATCCCCGTCCTTATTGCCAATGTGACACCTTAGACCATGCGGCCACCGAGGAAGAGTTTGTAATTGTTAAAAACTGTATATTTTATGTAATATAATATTCCCATCAATTTCCCCCTCTCCATTCCTTTTCACAAACATCGTATTTTCTCCCACCTACCAGCTTCGTTCTTATCATGTCTCTTATTTCGCCTTTCCTTGAAATGTGTTTCATTTGACCCTGAATAATAATTACTATATTTGAGTTCTTTGTTAAATCATTTAGAATACATGATAAATTTAATTAGATCCTAAACTACCCAATAACCCAACTGGGTTGAATAACCCTAGTTTTTCTCTCAACCTCGACTGAGAGTGGGTTTACCTAAATAGTTTTTCACTCTACCTCAAAGTGAATGCGGGTACAGGTACTCTAAATTCAGCCCTCCTCTCCCCTGACCTTGTAGTTGTATTTATGGACCAGTCTATACGTCTCAGCCGTGACCATATCCTTACAGAGTTATATCGCTCTTAGACATATCGATAGTCTCGAGGCAAAGTTCGACTCTCGGCCACGACACTAAATAAACAAGTTTGTTCGTGTCTGGCCCTGTAGGCTGGTTAATCCGGTATTGGGATTAACCGGGTCACATCCTTGTCAATGATCGTTAGAAGAGACGGCGAAATAAACATTCCGTTGCTGGGTGTGGTCTGGTGGTCCCACAGTTGCTGGCTACAGATCCAGGGGTCAACCCACACCCGTCACGACTAATGAGGAGATACTTGAATGAAAAAGTAGCGGCTCTGGTCTAGAAAACCGAGATGAACGGGCCGAAGAGTTTGTTGTGCTGACTACTTGACACCATATATGCACAGAAGTTGGTACTATCTTCACCAACAGGCGGTGGCCGCTCGGCATGGCGGACTGACGCCAGGCAGTTGTTATATTTATATTCCAGTCAATAGTAAATATCCCCCACACACCGGAGTCGAACCAAGTACTCCATAGTGCAATCCTCCAGGCTCTCCGTGGTATTGGTGGTCTTGCAGCTACGGCGCTGGCCCACACTACTCAGACATTTCAAACGTACCTCCCACTACATCCAGTACTCCGTACCGGAAATATCAGGTCTAACGTTCCAAGGACTAACGCTACGAACATTTAGTGATGACCAATTGCAGGTAACACAGCTCTCAACCCCCGGTAACAAATAACTTAGACAGACGACCAATAAGCTCGTCCCAATGTCGCTGTAGTCCCACGTTTTCTGGTTCGACTGTAATCTGTGTGTCTGGTTTCACGGTTAATCGGGTGTGAGACTGGTTTGTCCTTGCAGGATACGCAGGTTTTGAACTTACGGTGTTGCTGTCGTCATTTGTTTGTAAAGGAATGTCTAAAGAAACAAATAGAACCAGATGATTGTTTTAAAACAAGAAGAGACGGTTTTCCTCAACTTCCTGGACAAATTGTCATTTTGTAAGAGATGTCGCCCAAGTTCTGAGGAGCTTCTCGAACCAACCCAGGCGGAACTAAGCGATCATGATGGACGGGTGCTTATGGATTATTACCACACTTCACAGCTCTTAGTTTCCCAACATCCGGTGTATGGTCGGGCGCAGAGTTATATCAGTAAGACATTCTTCAATAAAGAGCGCGATTCGTCCTCCAGGCGGGCCGTACAAACATCTAAATAGAAAGTTGGAAACCTTGTTCGGAAACTGTTTTTGGATGTTTCTTGGATGTTTCCTGCTGCTCACAAACATACGCTCTTGTCCCTTAATCTCCTCAGGGATTGTCCCTGACCCTGGACCGCTTCTCATACAAAGTCACGGTTATCGAGCAGTGCGGCCTGGTCCCCACGATACAGAGGTGCGCTAGTTCCGCCAGGATGATTGAGTGAAATACTGTTAGTGGGGGAGGGCTTCATACAGCGAGACCAGATAGTACGGGAGACACTAACAACAACTTTCTTTATTCCTTTTATTTACAAGACTGAAGGTCCTTGTTTGGTTGATTCCAGGAGAAGACAAAAGGTCCTTGTTTGGTTGACTCCAGGAGAAGACCGAAGGTCCTTGTTTTGATTGACTCCAGGATAAGACAGAAGGTCCTTGTTTGGTTGACTCCAGGAGAAGACAGAAGGTCCTTGTTTGGTTGACTCCAGGAGAAGACAGAAGTCCTTGTTTGGTTGACTCCAGGAGAAGACAGAAGGTCCTTGTTTGGTTGACTTCAGGAAAGACAAAAGGTCCTTGTTTGGTTGACTTCAGGATAAGACAAAAGGTCCTTGTTTGGTTGACTCCAGGAGAAGACAAAAGGTCCTTGTTTGGTTGACTCCAGGAGAAGACAAAAGGTCCTTGTTTGTTGACTCCAGGAGAAGACAAAAGGTCCTTGTTTGTTGACTCCAGAGAGACAGAAGGTCCTTGTTTGGTTGACTCCAGGAGAAGACAGAAGGTCCTTGTTTGGTTGACTCCAGGAGAAGACAAAGGTCCTTGTTTGGTTGACTCAGGAGAAGACAAAAGGTCCTTGTTTGTTGACTCCAGGAAAACAAAAGGTCCTTGTTTGGTTGACTCCAGGAGAAGACAAAAAGGTCCTTGTTTGGTTGACTCCAGGGAAGAGAAGGGTCCTTGTTTGGTTGACTCCAGGAGAAGACAAAAGGTCCTTGTTTGGTTGACTCCAGGAGAAGACAAAAGGTCCTTGTTTGGTTGACTCCAGGAGAAGACAAAAGGTCCTTGTTTGGTTGACTCCAGGAGAAGACAAAAGGTCCTTGTTTGGTTGACTCCAGGAGACAGAAGGTCCTTGTTTGGTTGACTCCAGGAGAAGACAAAAGGTCCTTGTTTGGTTGACTCCAGGAGAAGACAAAAGGTCCTTGTTTGGTTGACTCCAGGAGAAGACAAAAGGTCCTTGTTTAGTTGACTCCAGGAAGACAGAAGGTCCTTGTTTGGTTGACTCCAGGAGAAGACAGAAGGTCCTTGTTTGGTTGACTCCAGGAGAAGACAGAAGGTCCTTGTTTGGTTGACTCACAGGGGAAAATGAAGGTCAGCGTTCTAAAACGCGGTCCATAGATTCTACCAAAGGAAAATGCAACAACAGTTCAAAGTGATCACATTGTTTCCCTGCCCCTTTGTAGGTAGACAGTACGCGCAACAGGTGCGGTCCACACTCCAGTCGTTGTTGTCATGGCAACCACGGGACTCTACAAAGTGTCTCAGAGGGTAGAGGGGGACCAATACGTCATCACTTAACCTGAGACAGCAACATGAAATACTAAACTTTATTTCAACTAAGCTGATAAGGGAAGTAGATAATTAGAACGGGGGGGGGGAGCGGGGGAGACTTACCAGTGGTCGGGTAGCATTACACCCCCTCCCCCCTCAATGGTTCTATTTATTAAATATATGTTATGGCAGTTTTATTGAAAATAGATGTACAGTCCAATCTTCATAGAAAGAGCCTTGTGGAAAATACAAACACACACACGTATTACATGTATTGATGATATCTCTCCAAAGGGTCGGCTGTAGATCACGTGACGACGTGAGAGATCTGATATGTTACTAATATTATAAACAATGGCGAGTGTTTGAGGAAGTCAAGCAGTTTGTCGTACGATAATATCAACACTAGGTGCTGTGCTAGGGCTGTTCATATTCCGGTCCCAAACAGTCACGTGACTAACAGTAGCTCATACGGCATAGTGCTTCTCAAAGACTACAGCTGTGGTCACAGATACAGAGGTCCCGGGTTCGATCCCAAGCACTGGGTCAACTCAGCCTCGTCAGGACTAATGAGAAGAGACTTGAATGAAACAGGCTCTGGTCTAGAAAACTGAGATTAACGGCCGGAGGGTTCGTTCTACTGACTACATGACATCCTATATCCACATATGTTGTAACTATCTTCGCCAACAGACGGTGGCCACTCGGTAGAGGTATAGCTCGATTGAGGGATGACTCCAGAACAATTTTTAGCACTTCATCTTACTACCCGTTTGCGGGTTACACGCAAGTGTACCGGTTCCGACAGGGATTAATGGATATATGGAAAATGTACATGCATTTGCGTGAAGGGAGAGTGGAAACAGCATTTATTAAAACCCGCCCGACCGGGATTCGAACCCCGATACCAGTCTGTTGCAGGCGAGTCGGCCTCGTTCGGTCAGGAGCCCCACAATGACCACTGAAGAGGCGAGAGGGCGCATTGTTTTCATCTTTTGTCAAATAATTATCAGTCGTCTATTTTTACCGCAGCTCAGATAGTGTCTCATAGCCCGGTCTTGCAGGCGCCCCAGCTGGAGTCCCTCCAACACTTAGTGGAGGGAAAGGGGGGGGAGTTACGTCTTCATTTAGCGGTCTCCTGCCATTAACAAACACAAGCAGGGGGGGGGGGGTCGGCTGTCATAGATGTATAGAGGGATATATAGGCTGTTGTTTGATAGAGGCTGATCTAGGACTGGAGGTCACCTCTGGTTTGTACCGGGCTGGACAGGGGACAAGGGACATGAGACAAGGGACATAGACAAGGACAAGGACATGAGACATGAGACAGGGGACATGAGACATGAGACAGGGGACAAGAGACATTAGACAGGGGACAAGGGAAATTAGACAAGGGACATTAGACAGGGACAAGGGACATTAGACAGGGACAAGGGACATTAGACAGGGGACAAGGGACATTAGACAGGAGACAAGGGACATTAGACAGGAGACAAGGGACATTAGACAGGAGACATTATACAGGGGACAAGAGACAGGGGACAAGGGACATTAGACAGGGGACAAGGGACAGTTTGACACGGTTTCTAACTCTAATTTGAATACACTTTCTAGTGTTATTTGGGTTCTGAAGCCCTTGTTCAGGGCCAGGGTCAGCTCGCTAGTAAGGGATGAATTATTGTCTTCTTTATCAGTTGTCGGTGGTCTTGGGGTAAGGCACTCGTCTCAGGAACCGATGTTTGAGGGTTCAAACCCAGCCGGGATCAACTGATTTTTCTTGGGCTATGAAAATCCGTAGCACAACTTCTTTCGGAGTGGAAGTAAAGCCGTCGGTCGATTGTAGAACCATGGAAGGTATATGAAGATACCTTTGCCGGCAAAATTGGTTGGTCCTTTCCCGCTCGCTCATAGAAATGCTCATGTGATGATATAATCAGTCAGTTCAGAAAGTGCACGTTAAATTCCTAAAAGTTGCCCATTTAATACTAAAAGTAAGTGACTCCAGCCAGCGCCACGAGTTGACTGCGGGGAGAACTGGTACTAGAGGACTGGAGCTAAAAGGAAACGGTTCATTGTAGTTCACTCTACAATCAATGTGTACCCCCCTGGGGGTAGCGGCACGACCCTGTTGATGAATGTTTGGGTAGAGATGGAGAACTCCTGGTGCGAGGGTCACTAGGTGCTGGGACCTACAACTCTCTTTCTACACTTTGCCGCTTTGTGAAACAAGTCATGTGATTGTAGTGCGGCCCGCACTAATAACAAGACTGAGTGATAACCGTCACTACAACACAGCAACCAAGCCCCAGAATAGTACTTTACCAACTAAGAGAATGTAAGAGAACCTGACTTGAACCCGAGACCTTTCCCTCTGTAGACACTCGCTGTTTAGTTGGAAGTATTATTCCGAGGCTAAGGGGAAATACACGCCTTGCACGGTCCTCCATGTTGAGGAGGTAATTAGGGAACAAGGTCTCAGGAGTTATTACTCCTCCTCCACCTAATGGTGCCAGCGGGTTCAACTGGCCTCTCTTACCCTGACACAAGGGTTGCTGGGGTCGCTTTCCAAAGAAATTGTGTTTTTCTATTCTCTCTCTAGGCACATGTTATGTTAACAGCCCTACCTGTCCTTACCCTTAGATAAAGTAATTGACAGCTAATGGTATACACGTTTATAACAGTTATAAGTTGATTTTTGTCTGTAGATAGCTCAGTGGTACGAGGTTATACGACCTGGACAGTTCTTTGTGGTTCGCCGAGATATTAGGAACTATAAGCAATAAAAATAGTAAGATTCAGAGTTACCCCAGTGATAGTCCCCCAGTGATAGCCCCCAGAGATAGTCCCCCAGTGATAGCCCCCAGTGATAGCCCCCAGAGATAGTCCCCCAGAGATAGTCCCCCAGAGATAGTCCCCCAGAGATAGTCCCCCAGTGATAGTCCCCCAGTGATAGTCCCTCCAGAGATAGTCCCCAGTGATAGTCCCCAAGAGATAGTCCCCCAGAGATAGTCCCCAGAGATAGTCCCAGAGATAGTCCCCCAGTGATAGCCCCAGTGATAGTCCCCCAGTGATAGCCCCCCAGAGATAGTCCCCCAGTGATAGCCCCGGGCCCCAGTGATAGCCCCCCAGAGATAGTCCCCCAGTGAGAGGGTAGTGAGTGAGACCGACTCTCTCCTAGCCTGAGGATCTCCAGTAAAATATCGCACACATTTGTCTCCCCCCCCCCCCCCCCGCACTTTTCCCAACTCGTATTAATAAGATCCGGGTGCGCGCTACCGGAATAATCCGGGCCCACGTGATCGCCTCCGGCCTTTCTTGTGATTCTTCTTAAAGAACATTCTTCTCTCGGGACGGCCCAACTTTACAAACAGTTGCAATAAAACTCGCATTACGGGGCAATAACTGTTCCTTATCATACCTTATTAGCAGTGGCGTGACGTGGAGAGTTGCCAGGGTAGGCAGAGCTACTAGAATAATTTGTCGGCACCCTGGATGTGTCGAGTGTGTCGGGTGAGGACCCGCTTCACCCTCCAGTTAGCCCTCTAAAGTCCCAGAGATTGTAGCGACGTGACCTGCCGGAACTAATGACCGTGGTTTGCATGAGATTCAGGTCTGATGGATTGGTTCACTGACGTTACTACCGACTGTTCGATCGCACTCTAGAACAACTACCAGAGCGAGGAGCGGTAATACAACACTTCGTGGCAGAAAAATCAGCCTCACAGAGAATCGAACCATGGAGCCCTCAACTCAGTAGATTGAACGTGGTCGGGACGGTAAGTTATTACCCGCATCGGTGATAGCGCAGTCTAAGACGTGTCTCGCAATCTAAGACATCACTCTCGTGTTGAACTGGACTGCAAGTGACGGCGAGGTTGGGTCCTAAATGTTTTCACACTCTCCCTCCACGCCAATGCGGTCCATCAGTGTATTACAATGGCTATATAAGAGGGCTGAGGTTATTTACACTACCAGGCTAGGCAAGAGGAAGGTAGAGTTTCAGAAGAAATATACCCGCATTTACCCTCATTACACCCGGCTTATATTCTTCTCAGCAGCCAAGACTGGACGTGACCACCAATACGAGGGAGTATTCATCCTGGGATAGCTCTGTGTTTAGAAAGTGCACGTGACCACCAATACGAGGGAGTATTCATCCTGGGATAGCTCTGTGTTTAGAAAGTGCACGTGACCACCAATACGAGAGAGTATTCATCCTGGGATAGCTGTGTTTAGAAAGTGCACGTGACCACCAATACGAGAGAGTATTCATCCTGGGATAGCTCTGTGTTTAGAAAGTGCACGTGACCACCAATACGAGAGAGTATTCATCCTGGGATAGCTCTGTGTTTAGAAAGTGCACGTGACCACCAATACGAGGGAGTATTCATCCTGGATAGCTCTGTGTTTAGAGAAAGTGCACGTGACCACCAATACGAGGGAGTATTCATCCTGGGATAGCTCTGTGTTTAGAAAGTGCACGTGACCACCAATACGAGAGAGTATTCATCCTGGGATAGCTGTGTTTAGAAAGTGCACGTGACCACCAATACGAGAGAGTATTCATCCTGGGATAGCTCTGTGTTTAGAAAGTGCACGTGACCACCAATACGAGGGAGTATTCATCCTGGGATAGCTCTGTGTTTAGAAAGTGCACGTGACCACCAATACGAGAGAGTATTCATCCTGGGATAGCTGTGTTTAGAAAGTGCACGTGACCACCAATACGAGAGAGTATTCATCCTGGGATAGCTCTGTGTTTAGAAAGTGCACGTGACCACATTGTCTAGGTCAAGAACTAGAGCCTGCACCGGGGGTCACGCGGGTCGAGGTGTCATTTGGCCCGGTGGTTTTACCTCCCACACCACACACATGCAGGTACATTTCCTCTGACATACCTTCCTCCTCCTTACCCTGGACGGGTGGTAAGACGCGGTTTAGGACTCCCAATCTGTGAGTCACGGACATTGCAGGTAAAACGATATTTCTAATCGATTGTTGGATGTCGACCAATCCCCCAATCGAGCTGAGCTGCTGCTCCCGAGTCAAGACTATAGCTATAGGTATATAGACAGCTCCCTCAAGTGTTCGACATAGATAGACAGCTCCCTCAAGTGTTCGACATAGATAGACAGCTCCCTCAAGTGTTCGACATCCAGGGGTTATCTTATATCATGGGAATGTGAGGAATGCCAGGCCTCCACCGTGGTTCGGATTCCACGTTAAACTGTAGGTCCTCCATTTCATCTCACAATCACCCTAACATTACAAATGAGCGTAAGTGCGTATAACCCGAACGGGTAGTAAGACGCGGTGCTAATAATAAAAATAATAATAATAATATATCATGGGACATCATTGGTCTGTAGTATTATACATCCAAACGCGGCCAATGCTCCACAAAACGTCTCGGATGGAGGAATTACCACTCCTCAAACCACCTCAGTGATGTTCTCTTGTTTGTTTTGGCCACTTACCATAGCGGTGACCGTGGCGTCTCTGTCGTGAGTCCTATCTCTTGGGACCGCTACGCACCAGTGGCGTCTTCTCGCCATAGCGACCGCAAAACGAGGCATTCACTTCTCAGTAGGAGTGAGAGAGAGGGCGTGAGAGTTGATGGATCACGTGGTCCAGTTCCCGCCAGCATTGTACACACCAATCTTCATAGAAAGGACCATTTACAAAATACAAACATGTTGTCTTGCGGCCAGCATTGGTAACATGTTACTATATTATGAGTGTTATTTTACATGTATTGGTAATATGTATCACAAGTGATAGCTGCAGATCATATTGACGTATGGATACATGAGAGAGCTACCTATCATATTCCCAGCTTGAGTCAGACGGGATGGAGTTAAGGTCAGTTTTATTATATTTGTTCGTTTAGTTGAGGTATTTCTGAACCGACTGATTATATCAGAACAACACAACATCCAGCGCCCTGACCATCAGTGTGAAAGGGTGAATACACAGTTGATGTTTTGGTCGAGCCCGTGACCCTTAGTTCAGTGGACAGACCTGAGATAGGATGTTGGACAGTTTTATTACAGTTTCTTAAATAGCAAAACACTTTTACTATCCAACATAATTAATTATTTCTTAGAAGATAATAAGTCCTCCTATAGCAGCCAGACTGTACTCCACACAGAAGATATAAAGTCCCTCCTAGAGCCAATGACCCACCAGAGAAAAGCTCATAGCACCAGACTGTACTCCACACAGAAGATATAAAGTCCCTCCTATAGCATCCAGACTGTACTCCACACAGAAGATATAAAGTCCCTCCTATAGCAGCCAGACTGTACTCCACACAGAAGATATAAAGTCCCTCCTATAGCAGCCAGACTGTACTCCACACAGAAGATATAAAGTCCCCCCTATACAGCAGATGTACTCCAAAGAGATATAAAGTCCTCTATAGCAGCCAGACTGTACTCCACACAGAAGATGGCCAGGTGTGTCAGATGAAACCAGTGGATGCGAGCTGTCAGCCCTGACGTACCACTGGTACAATTAGCTCCGTGTTAGTAGCAGGGTCTGTCTCTCATGTTGGCATCACTGCCCAGTGGGAACCAATCACTGCCCAGTGATAGACAGAATCTCTGTGTTCCAACATTCCGAGGGTTATCAGTTTCTTACGAGCGTGGAGTCATTTCACTTGTGTTGGGGACAGTATCACTCAGTATTGCAGGGGAAATTGTCACCTCACAGCCTGTGTGGGACAGTCATCAGTTTGCGGAATTGTCACCAGCTGTTTAAGGGGAGTTAGACATGTTTGAAACTCTTCATTTCACCTTTTCATCCGTCACAAGACCTACTATTTCAAGAGTCCTGTATTTTCAAGGCGCGCGCGTGTCAGTCCCGGTTATGTAAGCCTTATATTATTATGTTACTAACTATTATGTCTAAAAATAACTAAAAGATTAAAATATATGAGTTAGCAAATCGTAAAAAAATTACGTAGAATTAAGAGAAGGGTGAGGAGGTGTGAGGGGAATGTAAGAATGGCCTTTGGTGTGGACGGTGTATAGCCTGCTCCGTGGCTAGTCTTGATGTGGACGGTGTATAGCCTGCTCCGTGGCTAGTCTTGGTGTGGACGGTGTATATCCTGCTCCGTGGCTAGTCTTGGTGTGGACGGTGTATAGCCTGCTCCGTGGCTAGTCTTGATGTGGACGGTGTATAGCCTGCTCCGTGGCTAGTCTTGGTGTGGACGGTGTATATCCTGCTCCGTGGCTAGTCTTGATGTGGACGGTGTATAGCCTGCTCCGTGGCTAGTCTTGGTGTGGACGGTGTATAGCCTGCTCCGTGGCTAGTCTTGATGTGGACGGTGTATAGCCTGCTCCGTGGCTAGTCTTGGTGTGGACGGTGTATAGCCTGCTCCGTGGCTAGTCTTGATGTGGACGGTGTATAGCCTGCTCCGTGGCTAGTCTTGGTGTGGACGGTGTATAGCCTGCTCCGTGGCTAGTCTTGGTGTGGACGGTGTATAGCCTGCTCCGTGGCTAGTCTTGGTGTGGACGGTGTATAGCCTGCTCCGTGGCTAGTCTTGGTGTGGACGGTGTATATCCTGCTCCGTGGCTAGTCTTGGTGTGGACGGTGTATAGCCTGCTCCGTGGCTAAACAGACCTCAACACTCGTCTGTTCTGGGACGTGACAGATACTCATTCAGACAAGCGATACCTCTTCCCCACCACCTACTAGCTCTGTTGTAATGTCACTTTACTTTGATGTTACAACTGAAACATTTCGAGGAAATGAAATTGTTTCCTCTCTTCAAGAATCTTCTTAAAATGTAACATTCTTTACTCGTTGAATGCTCGTATAGTTCGGTTCCACTTCTCAAATAATCCCAGTGGATGGCCCCGATACACACCTCTTGGTTCTTATTTAGGGTGCAAAGATGTGAGGTGGACCCTCAGACCAAGGATGTGAGAAGGACCCTCAGACCAAGGATGTGAGAAGGACCCTCAGACCAAGGATGCGAGAAGGACCCTCAGACCAAGGATGCGAGAAGGACCCTCAGACCAAGGATGTGAGAAGGACCCTCAGAACAAAGATGTGAGAAGGACCCTCAGACCAAGGATGTGAGGAGGACCCTCAGACCAAGGATGTGAGAAGGACCCTCAGACCAGGGATGTGAGAAGGACCCTCAGACCAAGGATGTGAGAAGGAAAATGTTCAAATGTAACAAATGCAATGGCGAAGTCCGAGTTGAATTCCTCCAGAGGACGTCAACACCAGAAACATTCTCCTGTGAGTTACAATAACAGAGATAACAGTTCTCTTCTCACTCAAGTGTCGACTACGGCGCTCGGTGGCTGAATGCGTCACTAAATAAGTGTCTGCTGTGGACCAGATATGTGACTACTCCCCCGCCCCCTCTTACACCCTCATATCCTGTCTGATGTACCAAGCACTCCAGCTTACTGACACTTTGAGTTAGATGTTAGCTTGTTAGCTTGTAAGTTGAGAGCATGTGCCTTAGGAAGAGAGACGGTTTTCCCGGAAAGGAGTGTAACCGCGAGGCCTGGTGACAGGTCTTGCAACTACCGTGTCGGGAAAGTGACTAGATCTCGTTCTCAGGATAATGGACCACCCAGACCTGAAGAGCGGAGCACCCGTCAATTACAAGAGCTGAGGAATGACTGGACAGTCATTGATACGCGGGAATATACTAGAGGAGACACAGGATGTCAAGACTCTACTAGAGGGGACACAGGATGTCAAGACTCTACTAGAGGGGACACAGGATGTCAAGACTCTACTAGAGTAGACACAGGATGTCAGGACTCTACTAGAGTAGACACAGGATGTCAGGACTCTACTAGAGGAGAAACAGGATGTCAGGACTCTACTAGAGGAGAAACAGGATGTCAGGACTCTACTAGAGGAGAAACAGGATGTCAAGACTCTACTAGAGGAGATACAGGATGTCAAGACTCTACTAGAGGAGACACAGGATGTCAAGACTCTACTAGAGGAGACACAGGATGTCAAGACTCTACTAGAGGAGACACAGGATGTCAGGACTCTACTAGAGGAGACACAGGATGTCAAGACTCTGCTAGAGGGGACACAGGATGTCAGGACTCTACTAGAGGAGACACAAGATGTCAGGACTCTACTAGAGGAGACACAAGATGTCAGGACTCTACTAGAGGAGATACGAGATTTCAGGACTCTACTAGAGGAGATACAGGATGTCAGGACTCTACTAGAGGAGATACAGGATGTCAGGACTCTACTAGAGGAGATACAGGATGTCAGGACTCTACTAGAGGAGACACAAGATGTCAGGACTCTACTAGAGGAGATACAGGATGTCAAGACTCTACTGGAGGATATACAGGATGTCAAGACTCTACTAGAGGGGACATAGGATGTCAAGACTCTAATATAGGAGATACAGGACTATACTGGAGTCCACTATGTTCAGGAGGTCCCAGACGCCAATAACTCAGGGTGTGAGTCCCTACAAACAACTAGAAGTGACTAATTCACACACGAAAGACTATTTCCTCGCTCCAATCCTCTTATGATTTACAATCTGGTTGTGACCGGAGTATTTATAAAACTATAACTATGATAAGACGGAGGGAGGTCTATTGTTCATTTACTATCATTAATACGTGAACAATAAATGGTACGACACAATCTCACCAACTTTCTCATATTGTGTGTCATAGCCTCGGGGGGATGTTCAAAATATGTTATCAATAAACCAATAAAACAAACACGTCACAAAATGCAACAAAATAAAAACCTCTTGATTTATAAACTTTAAACCAAATTGTTCAAATTAAAAAAATAAGTTATTTGCATACTACTCTAAAATTATTTGTAATTCGTAAAAATAAGGAAGTATTCTTAAATATCATAAAAAAAAAACTATTCCCAGATACCCATTTTGAACCAAATCACTAGAGCAATTATCTTTTTAAATGCTCATATTCAGTAAACTACCCTTAATTTGAGGTTTAGGATCAAAATCAAAAGACCATTTTGAAGCATAGCCCTTGCTGTAAAATATAAAAATAAAGTTTGAACAAAATCCACCAAAAAGTTTTGGATCCGTGGTAATAGTCAGACAGACAGATAGACAGACAGACAGGAGGAGAGACAAGGTTTGTAAAATCTCTTTTTAGAGTTCGGTCCACAAGAAGGCGGGGATTCATCCTAGTCTCGAGATCAATTGTTTTCTCGATATCAACACTTGTCTTGAACTGAGAAATAAAAGGGAAGCTTTTATTATTACTATTACTACTACTACTAGTGTGAGGTCGAGCCCCGGCTCCGGAGGTAAAGGTGCTGCTGGCTAAAGGTCAGAGGACGTGTTTGATGTGGTTGGGACTTACTGACGGCCGTGTCAGAAACAAGTGTTGTCGCACCTAAGACGTGTTATTAACTCACGACAAAGCTTTGACTACCCATAATGCCCCTGTAAGAACCAGGGAGAGCATCTGATGGACTGGAAATTAACCCTTCAAACAAAACAAACCTTTCATGGCCGCAAGGTTAGTGTGCTCGACTTATACTCCTTCTGACACTCCTCATCCTGTCCTCCTGTGACTAGCACAAGTCGGGACGGACAGACGAGTGGTTAGCACACCTGACTCTGGACCACAGACACATTTACGGTTATTATATCATCCTACAGGTGAATGCTGGTGCATTAACTTAAAACTTACACCTCTCGCTGTGATCTTAGCTTTGCGTGAGATGCATAGACGGTCGCTGAGGCTGGAAAACTGCATCAAAATAGTGAAATGAACATGTTTACTGGATCCAGAACATTTCACTCCATCAGTAACATTTCACTCCATCAGTACATTTCACTCCATCAGTAATATTTCACTCCATCAGTACATTTCATTCCATCCTATCAGTAACATTTCACTCCATCTTACAGTAACATTTCACTCTCTCCATTCATCAGTACATTTCACTCTCTCCATTCATCAGTAACATTTCACTCCCCCTCATCAGTAACATTTCACTCTCTCCCTCCATCAGACATTTCACCTCTCCATCATAACATTTCACTCTCTCCATTCATCAGTAACATTTCACTTCCCCTCCATCAGTAACATTCGCTCTCTCCATTCATCAGTAACATTTCACTCCCCCTCCATCAGTAACATTTCACTCTCTCCATCATTATAACATTTCACTCTCCCTCCATCAGTAACATTTCACTCTCTCCATTCATCAGTAACATTCATCCCTCCATCGTAACATTTCACTATCCTCTCCATCAGTAACATTTCACTCCATCAGTAACATTTCACCCCATCTCTATCAGTAACATTTCACTCTCTCCATTCATCAGTAACATTTCACTCCCCTCCATCATACATTTCACTCTCTCCATTCATCAGTAACATTTCACTCCCTCCATCAGTAACATTCACTCCTCCTCCATTCATCAGTACCATTTCACTCCTCCATTCATCAGTAACATTCACTTCACTCCATCAGTACATTTCACCCCATCTCTTCAGTAACTTTCACTCTCCATTCATCAGTAACATTTCACTCTCCCCCATCAGTAACATTCACTTCACTCCATCAGTAACATTCACTCCCATCTCTATCAGTAACATTTCACTCTCCCCTCCATCAGTGACATTTCATCTCCCCTCATCAGTAACATTTCACTCTCACTCCATCAGTAAATTCACTCCCATCTCTATCAGTAACTTTCACTCTCCCTCCATCAGTGACATTCACTCTCCTCCATCAGAACATTCACTCTCCCCTCCATCATGACATTTCATCTCCCTCCTCAGTACATTCACTCTCCCTCCATCAGTAACATTCACGCTCCTCCATCAGTAACATTTCACGCTCCGCCAAGAAGCTGTAAGACGCGCCTCTAGTCGACGCTTGTTTTATATGTTGGTGAGGCGGGGAGTCCCCGGGGGATCCTGCTTGGAAACATTTCCTTCATTACCTCGCTCCGCTCCCTCTATAATAATGCAGCATGCAAATTCGTTCCAAGTGCGCGCATGCGCAAGACTCCCACCCCTGAGATATAGCTCCTTACCTTGGCCCATGCATATCATCTTAAAGTTTAATTGAGTCTCAGCGTTTGGGGAGGCCGAGATTGCTTTGGGGGATCCCTCGGGGACATATACCTCTCTCTCTCTCACACTCTCTCTCCAAGATCTCGCGAGCGAGTGGTGATCAAACAAATTATAAAAGATGGCGCCCCCTTGGAGTGCTTGGGGAATTCCCCAGGATGTACAAACACTTTCCAAACATAACTGAATCTGTTGCATAAACATGGGGGAGGTGAGGTGGGAGGGGGTTTATTTAACTTCGGGACAATTGGAGGGGAGAGGAGTGTCTCAACTCCTGGTTCGGATCCTGGTTATTCTCAGGCTTTTCCATCCACATAGCTCCTGAAGACACAGCATCTGATCCTAAGAGCGGTTTATTTCCGTCTTCACAAGACATTACATTACGCCACAATGAGACGAGAACTCATGAGTGTCAGCCTTGTGGAGTTACAACCAGCAACCAGAGAGGGTTATACTCACTGGTGACGAGCTCTTCACAATGATGAATCATTGTTTTTTACGCTCCTGTACTTCAGTAAAGGTAGAACACTCTCTCCGATATTTATTCTCGTGTCGTGTTGAACGAACAAAGTATCAACTTTAGCCAACTCCACGGACAGAAAAACTCGCTGGACTTCTTACTATTGTTCCATTTCCATAGGAAGACACTTTTACAATATTATGATCACGTGTTCTGTCTTCCGGCTTGACTTCTATGACGTCACTCGATACATCTCTTCTCGTGTTGTTACCCATCCAGTAATGATAGCATGTTACTAGACTCTATCAGAGGTGTGAGCTGCACATCACGTGACTTGACGTATGAGAGTAGAACTAGTGACTTGTAACTGTCAGATAAGACACGGGCTGTGAGTGACAGGTGACGAACACCCAAACTCCGACCAGACACGTCAGCTGTTGGAAATAAGCTCCCACGTTAGAGTCCTTTGTTCAACAAGGAACTTTTTTAAAATAATAATTTGAAAGTGGCTTATTTATTCCTCCTTTTCCCTTTTCTTCCCCAAGATGGGTCGCCCACCGGTCGCCCACCAGTCGCCCATGTATGTTTAATGACCTTGTTAATGATTGAAGGTTGGGCAGGAAGGAGAATTGACACACAGAGACGAGGGCTGTGTTCAGGGGTGGCCTAGCTCCAGGGGTAGATCCAATCTAGTCACCACTAGTAATAACTATCCGTATCACTACCACTATCACTATCACTAGTAGTTCTGTGAACAGTACACCACGTTACTATCGTTAGTACAGTCTCAACATTCCTCCTTGGGTTTAAGGTTGATATTTCCCCGATAGCTTGCTCGTGTTTAGAGTAGCAACGTCAGGGGAGGGGGGGGGATGGCACACTTAACCTAACACAGCCTCTCCTTGCTCCAGTGAGCAACAGACCAATTGTTGATTCACCTGCAAGAAGTCACCTCACGCCACTGGGTCGCTTTGAGAGCAACAAGGGGCTATGTGTGACAATCACAAGGGTCACTGGTAGAGTGATAGAACTGACTATCAGGCTCCTGTATGAGTCCCTGGCACCTGGGACCTACAGGGAGATGCTAGAACTGACTATCAGGCTCCTGTATGAGTCCCTGGCACCTGGGACCTACAGGGAGATGCTAGAACTGACTATCAGGCTCCTGTATGAGTCCATGGCACCTGGGACCTACAGGGAGATGCTAGAACTGACTATCAGGCTCCTGTATGAGTCCCTGGCACCTGGGACCTGTAGGGACATGGGGCACTGTTGTCCGGGATGGTCGAGTGGTCCTAGTGACGCACCACAGCGCGTAACAAGTGGTGCTGTATTGTGTGACTCGTGCCCTGAAGAGGTGGACGCACGCCACTGAACATCTCGCCTCACGCCACTGGCTCCAGAGACGGGACAAGTACACCTGCCGAGGAGCAGTACAGCCCCGTGGGTAAAACATGGGAGGCCAGGTATTAGTTGCGCAGCCAGCACTCGTGACGTCACAGAGGGCGATATTTCTATAGTAATTATTAACTGAGAGAGTTGGGTTGTTGAAAGATCCTTCCTTCCGGTCCAGGGTTGGACCGCACTTCCGGTAACAGTCTTGTCCCCCGACCCCCGCATCCTCCTTCTGAGTGATGCTAATAAGCATAGCATTGTGTTTAGCAACGAGACGCAGGACTCTGTCCAGTATCCTCCGTATAACACAGTGTTATGTCCAGTATCTTCTGTATAACACAGTGTTATGTCCAATATCCTCTGTATAACACAGTGTTATGTCCAGTATCCTCCGTATAACACAGTGTTATGTCCAGTATCCTCTGTATAACACAGTTTTAAGTCCAGTATCCTCTGTATAACACAGTTTTAAGTCCAGTATCCTCTGTATAACACAGTGTTATGTCCAGTATCCTCCGTATAACACAGTGTTATGTCCAGTATCCTCTGAATAACACAGTGTTATGTCCAATATCCTCTGTATAACACAGTGTTATCTCTGTATAACACAGTGTTATGTCCAGTATCCTCTGTATAACACAGTGTTATCTCTGTATAACACAGTGTTATGTCCAATATCCTCTGTATAACACAGTGTTATCTCTGTATAACACAGTGTTATGTCCAGTATCCTCTGTATAACACAATGTTGTGTCCAGTATCCTCTGTGTAACACAGTTGTATGACCAGTATCCTCTGTATAACACAGTGTTATCTCTGTATAACACAGTGTTATGTCCAGTATCCTCCGAATAACACAGTGTTATGTCCAGTATCCTCTGTATAACACAGTGTTATGTCCAATATCCTCTGTATAACACAGTGTTATCTCTGTATAACACAGTGTTATGTCCAGTATCCTCCGTATAACACAGTGTTATGTCCAGTATGCTCTGTATATCACAGTGTTATGTCCAGTATCCTCCGAATAACACAGTGTTATGTCCAGTATCCTCTGTATAACACAGTGTTATATCCAATATCCTCTGTATAACACAGTGTTATCTCTGTATAACACAGTGTTATCTCTGTATAACACAGTGTTATGTCCAGTATCCTCTGTATAACACAGTGTTATGTCCAGTATCCTCTGTATAACACAGTGTTCTGTCAAGTATCCTCTGTATAACACAGTGTTATGTCCAGTATCCTCTGTATAACACAGTGTTATGACCAGTATCCTCTGTATAACACAGTGTTATGTCCAGTATGCTCTGTATAACACAGTGTTATGTCCAGTATCCTCTGTATAACACAGTGTTATGTCCAATATCCTCTGTATAACACAGTGTTATCTCTGTATAACACAGTGTTATGTCCAGTATCCTCTGTATAACACAATGTTGTGTCCAGTATCCTCTGTATAACACAGTTGTATGACCAGTATCTTCTGTATAACACAGTGTTATCTCTGTATAACACAGTGTTATGTCCAGTATCCTCCGAATAACACAGTGTTATGTCCAGTATCCTCCGTATAACACAGTGTTCTGTCCAGTATCCTCCGTATAACACAGTGTTATGTCCAGTATCCTCTGTATAACACAGTGTTATGTCCAGTATCCTCTGTATAACACAGTGTTATGTCCAGTATTTTTTGTATAACACAGTTGTATGTCCAGTATCCTCTGTATAATACAGTGTTCTGTCCAGTATCCTCTGTATAACACAGTGTTATGTCCAGTATACTCTGTATAACACAGTGTTATGTCCAGTATCCTCTGTATAACACAGTGTTATGTCCAGTATCCTCTGTATAACACAGTGTTTTGTCCAGTATTCTCCATATAACACAGTTTTATGTCCAGTATCCTCCGTATAACACAGTGTTATGTCCAGTATCCTCTGTATAACACAGTGTTATCTCCATATAACACAGTGTTATGTCCAGTATCCTCTGTATAACACAGTATTATGTCCAGTATCCTCTGTATAACACAGTGGTATGACCAGTATCTTCTGTATAACACAGTATTTTGTCCAGTATTCTCCATATAACACAGTGTTATGTCCAGTATCCTCTGTATAACACAGTGTTATGTCCAGTATCCTCCGTATAACACAGTGTTATGTCCAGTATCCTCTGTATAACACAGTGTTTTGTCCAGTATCCTCTGTATAACACAGTGTTATGTCCAGTATGCTCTGTATAACACAGTGTTATGTCCAGTATCCTCTGTATAACACAGTGAGCGTTCTGTCAGTATCGCCCGGCCCGGCGATGAGCTATTACTCCAGTGGACATAAGGCCGTCTCTCCTCACACCAACACACGTATAAAAGGCTCGTGCAGGTGAGAAGAATGGGGTCGCTCCAATTGGCATGGGTTTCATGTGTTGCTTGGGCGGGCTGTATGGGTCCCTCGTGGGTTCCAACTTCAAATTGTACTGCGGCTTGGGAGGGAGACTAACCCACTGATGAGGGGGGGGGGGGGGGTAAGACGAGGAGGTGATGGATCTGTGATGAGAACTGTGGACTGAGAGCTGGCGAGTGGTGTTACAACTGTGAGGGCTAAGATTGAGAGGGTTAGTACTGTGAGGTTAGAGCTGAGGGTTAGTACTGTGAGGGTTAGTACCGTGAGGTTAGAGCTGTGAGGGTTAGTACAGAGAGTTAGAACTGAGAGGGCTATAACTATGAGGGTTATTACTGTGAGAGTTAGAACTGAGAGGGCTATAACTATGAGGGTTATTACTGTGAGAGTTAGAAATGAGAGGGCTATAACTATGAGGGTTATTACTGTGAGAGTTAGAAATGAGAGGGCTATAACTATGAGGGTTATTACTGTGAGAGTTAGAAATGAGAGGGCTATAACTATGAGGGTTATTACTGTGAGAGTTAGAAATGAGAGGGCTATAACTATGAGGGTTATTACTGTGAGAGTTAGAAATGAGAGGGCTATAACTATGAGGGTTATTACTGTGAGAGTTAGAACTGAGAGGGCTATAACTATGAGGGTTATTACTGTGAGAGTTAGAAATGAGAGGGCTATAACTATGAGGGTTATTACTGTGAGAGTTAGAAATGAGAGGGCTATAACTATGAGGGTTATTACTGTGAGAGTTAGAAATGAGAGGGCAATAACTATGAGGGTTATTACTGTGAGAGTTAGAAATGAGAGGGCTATAACTATGAGGGTTATTACTGTGAGAGTTAGAACTGAGAGGGCTATAACTATGAGGGTTATTACTGTGAGAGTTAGAAATGAGAGGGCTATAACTATGAGGGTTATTACTGTGAGAGTTAGAACTGAGAGGGCTATAACTATGAGGGTTATTACTGTGAGAGTTAGAAATGAGAGGGCTATAACTATGAGGGTTATTACTGTGAGAGTTAGAACTGAGAGGGCTATAACTATGAGGGTTATTACTGTGAGAGTTAGAACTGAGAGGGCTATAACTATGAGGGTTATTACTGTGAGAGTTAGAAATGAGAGGGCTATAACTATGAGGGTTATTACTGTGAGAGTTAGAAATGAGAGGGCTATAACTATGAGGGTTATTACTGTGAGAGTTAGAAATGAGAGGGCTATAACTATGAGGGTTATTACTGTGAGAGTTAGAAATGAGAGGGCTATAACTATGAGGGTTATTACTGTGAGAGTTAGAAATGAGAGGGCTATAACTATGAGGGTTATTACTGTGAGAGTTAGAAATGAGAGGGCTATAACTATGAGGGTTATTACTGTGAGAGTTAGAAATGAGAGGGCTATAACTATGAGGGTTATTACTGTGAGAGTTAGAAATGAGAGGGCTATAACTATGAGGGTTATTACTGTGAGAGTTAGAAATGAGAGGGCTATAACTATGAGGGTTATTACTGTGAGAGTTAGAAATGAGAGGGCTATAACTATGAGGGTTATTACTGTGAGAGTTAGAAATGAGAGGGCTATAACTATGAGGGTTATTACTGTGAGAGTTAGAAATATAAACGATCGTTTCTGTGGATTTTATAAGTGTTAACTATCTACCTCGTGGTTTTGTTGGTGTTCAAAAGTTGGGTTTCTGGCGCTGTCCTAGGTTAAGTTAGTTTCTACACAGGGCATACACATGTATTCCCGACCCGCACACTTGTTGAGGTCTGACTGTTATCACTACTGAGTAGGATCAATGTGATGTTTCCATCCTCTCTCCAAGCGAATGACCTCTCCACGATTCTCAATGTGTTGGTTCAAGTACCGGAGCCAAAGCGTTATAGCTCAACAAGCACCCGGAGCTGGCTCGTTCTTGCCCGGAGTATTCCGGAGCCGAGTAAAACTCCCCGGAGGACTCTTTTCATCTGGAAACATCCCCCCTACCCCTCCTCCTCTCGTGGAGGCGATGAAACTCCTGCCCGTCTGTTGCTGGATTGCAATACAATTTCTAGGCACTCTTTATAGTTCCTAGTTCTCCTCTAGATGTCCCGGGACACTCAGTACAGTGTATATAGTTCCTAGTTCTCCTCTAGATGTCTACAGACACTAAGTACAGTGTTTATAGTTCCTAGTTCTCCTCTAGATGTCCCGGACCCTCAGTACAGTGTATATAGTTCCTAGTTCTCCTCTAGATGTCTACAGACACTAAGTACAGTGTTTATAGTTCCTAGTTCTCCTCTAGATGTCCCGGGACACTCAGTACAGTGTATATAGTTCCTAGTTCTCCTCTAGATGTCTACAGACACTAAGTACAGTGTTTATAGTTCCTAGTTCTCCTCTAGATGTCCCGGACACTCAGTACAGTGTTTATAGTTCCTAGTTCTCCTCTAGATGTCCCGGACACTCAGTACAGTGTATATAGTTCCTAGTTCTCCTCTAGATGTCTACAGACACTCAGTACAGTGTTTATAGTTCCTAGTTCTCCTCTAGATGTCTACAGACACTCAGTACAGTACAGTTCTTACTCTACCAGCTCTATGTGAATGCGAATACATTTCCTCTGACGTTTCCCTTTACTTGAAGTGTGTAGCTATGTGATAGAGTTGTGCCAGGCGGGGCAGGGCGTAGCCCCCCAGTTGTGACAACAGCCTGCTAGGTAGCCGCAGGGGCCTAGTAAGGCGAGGACAACACACACCAGCCTCGGATATTGTCAAGAGAGCAAGGAGGCCGGGTTTAAACCCCGGGGGGTACAAATGTATTCTCCGCGTCGTGTGAACCAACAGGAAAACACATTCCAGTTTTCAAACAAATATCTAAAAGAGAAGAAAGTATAACATCTGGGGGTACCGGCCCTCGTGTTGGTGATTGTATTCGGCCCCGAGGTAGAGTGGTCAGAGCTCCTGGCTGCTGATCTTGACGTCCCGGGTTAGATTCCCGGCTGTAAAGGGGGGTCTATCTCGGAAGGGAATAATTCCCAAGGTCACCAGGGTTTGGTTAGTTAGACTCCAGTTAGGTTAAGTTCTTCATTAGCTCCACCCCGTCATCTCCTCATCTCATCGGGACATGGGAAGATGTACTATCAGTACATCAGTACATCAGTACATCAGTACCGGCCAATATCCCCACAAACTGAGCAACGGATGATGTAGCTGTGTGTGAGCTATCAACATAGAGTCCCCCGTAACCCGATATTTGTTCCAGGTCTCATTGTACCGTCCTAGCCCGGTTAATTGGAACATTATCTCCGGCCGTCCTTGGAAACACACAATTAACAGCGAGCATCAAAAGAAGCCCCCCCCCCCCCCCGGTCCCACTTGGTGTCCCCTTGGGGCGAGGTTCTCAGGAGCGAGACGGGCCGAGGCAGAACCGACTAGGCCACACACACAGAGCTATTTGACAAGGTCCTGCCCCTCGTGTTCCAGGAGTAAGGACCTGTGACCACGGTCCAGCAATAAGGACCTGTGACCTCGGTCCAGCAGCAAGGACCTGTGACCACGGTCCAGCAGTAAGGACCTGTGACAACGGTCCAGCAGTAAGGACCTGTGACCTCGGTCCAGCAGCAAGGACCTGTGACCTCGGTCCAGCAGCAAGGACCTGTGACCACGGTCCAGGAGTAAGGACCTGTGACCACGGTCCAGCAGTAAGGACCTGTGACCACGGTCAAGTAGTAAGGACCTGTGACCACGGTCCAGTAGTAAGGACCTGTGACCACGGTCCAGTAGTAAGGACCTGTGACCACGGTCTAGCAGTAAGGACCTGTGACCAGGGTCCAGTAGTAAGGACCTGTGACCACGGTCCAACAGTAAGGACCTGTGACCACGGTCCAGGAGTAAGGACCTGTGACCACGGTCCAGCAGTAAGGACCTGTGACCTCGGTCCAGCAGCAAGGACCTGTGACCACGGTCCAGCAATAAGGACCTGTCCTCGCTCCAAAGGTAGTGTGGACTGACTGTGGACACAGCCGGGGCAGGACGGAGTGGTCCCAGGTATTCATGAATAATTCACTGGATGAACATCTGGTAGGGTCCGGGGCCACAGTGGACCAACCTCACTCACTTATCAACAGAGCACTTTACCTCCTAGTAGAAAAACAGTTACATCACAGTACAGGTGGTCATACGGTCTAGGGAAGTTTACACGATCTTTTCCCCCCTTAATAATCCTAACACATTTGCGGCGCATTGATTTGTTTTAAGGTAAGCGCCGCGGCAGCAGAAAAGTAGTCCGCACAGAGTCCAACGGTCGTACAGTGAGTCAGAGCTAGTAAAGTGTAGACTAACTTCATCAAATGTTCCCCCTCGCCCTCCCCCCGGGGTTGGAGTTGAGACGCTGTTGCCCCAATGGAGCCGGGTAACTCGATCCACGACCCAAGGTCCGCCCTTCAAGACCCGTGACGACTCCCAGCCTTGTCTTGGGCTCCTGCTGAGGTAATGACGGTATAGAATAAACTACCTTCGACACTCGGCACAATGTTGGGGTGGTTATAACAACCCTCTCTATCCTGGCACGTAGGGGTGGTTATAACAACCCTCTCTATCCTGGCACGTAGGGGTGGTTATAACAACCCTCTCTATCCTGGCACGTAGGGGTGGTTATAACAACCCTCTCTATCCTGGCACGTAGGGGTGGTTATAACAACCCTCTCTATCCTGGCACGTAGGGGTGGTTATAACAACCCTCTCTATCCTGGCACGTAGGGGTGGTTATAACAACCCTCTCTATCCTGGCACGTAGAGGTGGTTATAACAACCCTCTCTATCCTGGCACGTAGGGGTGTTATAACAACCCTCTCTATCCTGGCACGTAGGGGTGGTTATAACAACCCTCTCTATCCTGGCACGTAGGGGTGGTTATAACAACCCTCTCTATCCTGGCACGTAGGGGTGGTTATAACAACCCTCTCTATCCTGGCACGTAGGGGTGGTTATAACAACCCTCTATTCTGGCACGTAGGGGTGGTTATAACAACCCTCTCTATCCTGGCACGTAGGGGTGGTTATAACAACCCTCTCTATTCTGGCACGTAGGGGTGGTTATAACAACCCTCTCTATCCTGGCACGTAGGGGTGGTTATAACAACCCTCTATTCTGGCACGTAGGGGTGGTTACAACAACCCTCTATCCTGGCACGTAGGGGTGGTTATAACAACCCTCTCTATCCTGGCACGTAGGGGTGGTTACAACAACCCTCTATTCTGGCACGTAGGGGTGGTTATAACAACCCTCTCTATCCTGGCACGTAGGGGTGGTTATAACAACCCTCTCTATCCTGGCACGTAGGGGTGGTTATAACAACCCTCTCTATCCTGGCACGTAGGGGTGGTTATAACAACCCTCTATTCTGGCACGTAGAGGTGGTTATAACAACCCTCTCTATCCTGGCACGTAGGGGTGGTTATAACAACCCTCTCTATCCTGGCACGTAGGGGTGGTTACAACAACCCTCTATTCTGGCACGTAGGGGTGGTTATAACAACCCTCTCTATCCTGGCACGTAGGGGTGGTTATAACAACCCTCTCTATCCTGGCACGTAGGGGTGGTTATAACAACCCTCTCTATCCTGGCACGTAGGGGTGGTTATAACAACCCTCTCTATCCTGGCACGTAGGGGTGGTTATAACAACCCTCTCTATCCTGGCACGTAGGGGTGGTTACAACAACCCTCTATTCTGGCACGTAGGGGTGGTTATAACAACCCTCTCTATCCTGGCACGTAGGGGTGGTTATAACAACCCTCTCTATCCTGGCACGTAGGGGTGGTTACAACAACCCTCTATTCTGGCACGTAGGGGTGGTTATAACAACCCTCTCTATCCTGGCACGTAGGGGTGGTTATAACAACCCTCTCTATCCTGGCACGTAGGGGTGGTTATAACAACCCTCTCTATCCTGGCACGTAGGGGTGGTTATAACAACCCTCTATTCTGGCACGTAGAGGTGGTTATAACAACCCTCTCTATCCTGGCACGTAGGGGTGGTTATAACAACCCTCTTTATCCTGGCACGTAGGGGTGGTTACAACAACCCTCTATTCTGGCACGTAGGGGTGGTTATAACAACCCTCTCTATCCTGGCACGTAGGGGTGGTTATAACAACCCTCTCTATCCTGGCACGTAGGGGTGGTTATAACAACCCTCTATCCTGGCACGTAGGGGTGGTTATAACAACCCTCTCTATCCTGGCACGTAGGGGTGGTTACAACAACCCTCTATTCTGGCACGTAGGGGTGGTTATAACAACCCTCTATTCTGGCACGTAGGGGGGGTTACAACAACCCTCTATCCTGGCACGTAGGGGTGGTTATAACAACCCTCTCTATCCTGGCACGTAGGGGTGGTTATAACAACCCTCTCTATCCTGGCACGTAGGGGTGGTTATAACAACCCTCTCTATCCTGGCACGTAGGGGTGGTTATAACAACCCTCTCTATCCTGGCACGTAGGGGTGGTTATAACAACCCTCTCTATCCTGGCACGTAGGGGTGGTTATAACAACCCTCTCTATCCTGGCACGTAGGGGTGGTTATAACAACCCTCTATTCTGGCACGTAGGGGTGGTTATAACAACCCTCTCTATCCTGGCACGTAGGGGTGGTTATAACAACCCTCTCTATCCTGGCACGTAGGGGTGGTTATAACAACCCTCTCTATCCTGGCACGTAGGGGTGGTTATAACAACCCTCTATTCTGGCACGTAGGGGTGGTTACAACAACCCTCTATCCTGGCACGTAGGGGTGGTTATAACAACCCTCTCTATCCTGGCACGTAGGGGTGGTTATAACAACCCTCTCTATCCTGGCACGTAGGGGTGGTTACAACAACCCTCTCTATCCTGGCACGTAGGGGTGGTTATAACAACCCTCTCTATCCTGGCACGTAGGGGTGGTTATAACAACCCTCTCTATCCTGGCACGTAGGGGTGGTTATAACAACCCTCTATTCTGGCACGTAGGGGTGGTTACAACAACCCTCTATCCTGGCACGTAGGGGTGGTTATAACAACCCTCTCTATCCTGGCACGTAGGGGTGGTTACAACAACCCTCTATTCTGGCACGTAGGGGTGGTTATAACAACCCTCTCTATCCTGGCACGTAGGGGTGGTTATAACAACCCTCTCTATCCTGGCACGTAGGGGTGGTTATAACAACCCTCTCTATCCTGGCACGTAGGGGTGGTTATAACAACCCTCTCTATCCTGGCACGTAGGGGTGGTTATAACAACCCTCTCTATCCTGGCACGTAGGGGTGGTTATAACAACCCTCTATTCTGGCACGTAGAGGTGGTTACAACAACCCTCTATTCTGGCACGTAGGGGTGGTTATAACAACCCTCACTATCCTGGCACGTAGGGGTGGTTATAACAACCCTCTCTATCCTGGCACGTAGGGGTGGTTATAACAACCCTCTCTATCCTGGCACGTAGGGGTGGTTATAACAACCCTCTCTATCCTGGCACGTAGGGGTGGTTATAACAACCCTCTCTATCCTGGCACGTAGGGGTGGTTATAACAACCCTCTATTCTGGCACGTAGAGGTGGTTATAACAACCCTCTCTATCCTGGCACGTAGGGGTGGTTATAACAACCCTCTCTATCCTGGCACGTAGGGTGGTTACAACAACCCTCTATTCTGGCACGTAGGGGTGGTTATAACAACCCCTCTATCCTGGCACGTAGGGGTGGTTATAACAACCCTCTCTATCCTGGCACGTAGGGGTGGTTATAACAACCCTCTATTCTGGCACGTAGAGGTGGTTATAACAACCCTCTCTATCCTGGCACGTAGGGTGGTTACAACAACCCTCTCTATCCTGGCACGTAGAGGTGGTTATAACAACCCTCTCTATCCTGGCACGTAGGGTGGTTATAACAACCCTCTCTATCCTGGCACGTAGGGGTGGTTATAACAACCCTCTCTATCCTGGCACGTAGGGGTGGTTATAACAACCCTCTCTATCCTGGCACGTAGGGGTGGTTATAACAACCCTCTCTATCCTGGCACGTAGGGGTGGTTATAACAACCCTCTCTATCCTGGCACGTAGGGGTGGTTATAACAACCCTCTCTATCCTGGCACGTAGGGGTGGTTATAACAACCCTCTCTATCCTGGCACGTAGGGGTGGTTATAACAACCCTCTCTATCCTGGCACGTAGGGGTGGTTTAAAACAACCCTCTCTATCCTGGCACGTAGGGTGGTTATAACAACCCTCTCTATCCTGGCACGTAGGGTGGTTATAACAACCCTCTCTATCCTGGCACGTAGGGGTGGTTATAACAACCCTCTCTATCCTGGCACGTAGGGGTGGTTATAACAACCCTCTCTATCCTGGCACGTAGGGGTGGTTATAACAACCCTCTCTATCCTGGCACGTAGGGGTGGTTATAACAACCCTCTCTATCCTGGCACGTAGGGGTGGTTATAACAACCCTCTCTATCCTGGCACGTAGGGGTGGTTATAACAACCCTCTCTATCCTGGCACGTAGGGGTGGTTATAACAACCCTCTCTATCCTGGCACGTAGGGGTGGTTATAACAACCCTCTCTATCCTGGCACGTAGGGGTGGTTATAACAACCCTCTCTATCCTGGCACGTAGGGGTGGTTATAACAACCCTCTCTATCCTGGCACGTAGGGGTGGTTATAACAACCCTCTCTATCCTGGCACGTAGGGGTGGTTATAACAACCCTCTCTATCCTGGCACGTAGGGTGGTTAAACAACCCTCTCTATCCTGGCACGTAGGGGTGGTTATAACAACCCTCTCTATCCTGGCACGTAGGGGTGGTTATAACAACCCTCTCTATCCTGGCACGTAGGGGTGGTTATAACAACCCTCTATTCTGGCACGTAGGGGTGGTTACAACAACCCCTCTATCCTGGCACGTAGGGTGGTTATAACAACCCTCTCTATCCTGGCACGTAGGGGTGGTTACAACAACCCTCTATTCTGGCACGTAGGGGTGGTTATAACAACCCTCTCTATCCTGGCACGTAGGGGTGGTTATAACAACCCTCTCTATCCTGGCACGTAGGGTGGTTATAACAACCCTCTCTATCCTGGCACGTAGGGTGGTTATAACAACCCTCTCTATCCTGGCACGTAGGGGTGGTTATAACAACCCTCTCTATCCTGGCACGTAGGGGTGGTTATAACAACCCTCTCTATCCTGGCACGTAGGGGTGGTTATAACAACCCTCTATTCTGGCACGTAGGGGTGGTTACAACAACCCTCTATTCTGGCACGTAGGGGTGGTTACAACAACCCTCTCTATCCTGGCACGTAGGGGTGGTTATAACAACCCTCTCTATCCTGGCACGTAGGGGTGGTTATAACAACCCTCTCTATCCTGGCACGTAGGGGTGGTTATAACAACCCTCTCTATCCTGGCACGTAGGGTGGTTATAACAACCCTCTCTATCCTGGCACGTAGGGGTGGTTATAACAACCCTCTCTATCCTGGCACGTAGGGGTGGTTATAACAACCCTCTCTATCCTGGCACGTAGGGTGGTTATAACAACCCTCTCTATCCTGGCACGTAGAGGTGGTTATAACAACCCTCTCTATCCTGGCACGTAGGGGTGGTTATAACAACCCTCTCTATCCTGGCACGTAGGGGTGGTTATAACAACCCTCTCTATCCTGGCACGTAGGGGTGGTTATAACAACCCTCTCTATCCTGGCACGTAGGGGTGGTTATAACAACCCTCTCTATCCTGGCACGTAGGGGTGGTTATAACAACCCTCTCTATCCTGGCACGTAGGGGTGGTTATAACAACCCTCTCTATCCTGGCACGTAGGGGTGGTTACAACAACCCTCTCTATCCTGGCACGTAGGGGTGGTTATAACAACCCTCTCTATCCTGGCACGTAGGGGTGGTTATAACAACCCTCTCTATCCTGGCACGTAGGGGTGGTTATAACAACCCTCTCTATCCTGGCACGTAGGGTGGTTATAACAACCCTCTCTATCCTGGCACGTAGGGTGGTTATAACAACCCTCTCTATCCTGGCACGTAGGGGTGGTTATAACAACCCTCTCTATCCTGGCACGTAGAGGTGGTTATAACAACCCTCTCTATCCTGGCACGTAGGGGTGGTTATAACAACCCTCTCTATCCTGGCACGTAGGGGTGGTTATAACAACCCTCTCTATCCTGGCACGTAGGGGTGGTTATAACAACCCTCTCTATCCTGGCACGTAGGGGTGGTTATAACAACCCTCTCTATCCTGGCACGTAGGGGTGGTTATAACAACCCTCTCTATCCTGGCACGTAGGGGTGGTTATAACAACCCTCTCTATCCTGGCACGTAGAGGTGGTTATAACAACCCTCTCTATCCTGGCACGTAGGGGTGGTTATAACAACCCTCTCTATCCTGGCACGTAGGGGTGGTTATAACAACCCTCTCTATCCTGGCACGTAGGGGTGGTTATAACAACCCTCTCTATCCTGGCACGTAGGGGTGGTTATAACAACCCTCTCTATCCTGGCACACTGGTAATCGATAAGGAGGGGTTAAAGTAAGGAGAGCGTAAAAGTCATGAGAGGGTGGTAATAGGTAAAATGAGGGGTAAGATAGGACGTAGGGGTGGATAAGAAGCCTATAATAGGAGAGGGTAAAGGCAAGAGAGAGTAAGCAAGGAAGGGTAAAGGAAGGAGAGGGTAAAGGCAAGGAGAGGGTAAGTCAAGAGAGGGTAAAAGTAAGAGAGGGTAAGGAAAAGAGTAAAGTTTGTCATCCCCAACTGCGTCTTCGAGTGTAGCGGGTTGCATCATTCGAAGCGCAGTCTCCTGGTGACGTTGGTGGCTAGACACCGGTCCAGTGGGTGGGGGTAAGGAAGGGAGATTGGGGAGAAAACGAGGTCGGGTGGTAAGAGAGGGGCCCTCGGGTGGAGTACTGTTTGACCGGGGTTGTACTCTTCAGGGTCTTGCTTCGGTGGGCTTTGCCGGAGCGACGGGTGTATACCATCTCGTGGAACTGCCGATGACGAGGACCAACCGATGGTGAGAGTCGAGGGGTATAAGGAGGGAGTCCCGGCAACGTGAGTCACGGTGGGAGGTAGGATAGAGTCCCAGCAACGTGAGTCACGGTGGGAGGTAGGATAGAGTCCCAGCAACGTGAGTCGCGGTGGGAGGTAGGATAGAGTCCCAGCAACGTGAGTCGCGGTGGGAGGTAGGATAGAGTCCTGACAACGTGAGTCACGGTGGGAGGTAGGTGAGTCTGCAACTGAGTCACGTGGGGTGGTAGAGTCCACAACGTGGTCCACTGGTGGGGGTAGGATAGAGTCCAGAACGTTGCGGGGAGTAGGATAGATCGCACGGAGTCGGGTGGTAGGTAGGAAGAGTCCTGGCACGTGAGTCACGGTGGGGGTTGGATAGAGTCCCTTGGCATCGTGAGTCCGGGGAGGTAGGATAGATCCAGCACGTGAGTCGCGGTGGAGGTAGGATAGAGTCCAGACGTGAGTCGCGGTGGAGGTAGGAGGAGTCCCGGCAACGTGAGTGCGCGGTGGGAGGTAGGATAGAGTCCCGCAACGTGAGTCGCGGTGGGAGGAAGGATAGAGTCCCGCAACGTGAGTCGCGGTGGGAGGTAGGATAGAGTCCCAGCAACATGAGTCGCGGTGGGAGGTAGGATAGAGTCCCAGCAACATGAGTCACGGTGGGAGGTAGGATAGAGTCCCAGCAACGTGAGTCGATTCCAAAGTCAGGCTGTTTGGGCGTGGGACGCCCCGTATATAGCAACATTTCATAGCCTGTGTCCAATACATGACCTACCCCACGAAGTGACAAGAAAGAGATGTTCACAGTGGAGTAGGGGGCAAAGGGGCTCATGGAAACCTGACCCAGTTGCTGGAGATATCAAGGACCGTTGTCTTGTCTTCTATTCAGGATCTGAACCCAGACACTGAGCTATTTAAACACAGGCTCATTGAACTAACTTTCAATAAAACATAACCCTTGGCCTTGGATCATCGAGACAAACAACCGAGACCTACAATGTCCCTGAGGGGGTTCGCAACCAAGGACTGCTCAGAGGACAACAGGGGATTGGTCGGCCCAGACCCTCTCCCTCTAGAAACAGACCTCTCTCCTCTAGAAAAAACAGACCCCTCACCACCTCCAAGACAGACCTTCCCAGCAATCTAAAAAGAATGTGGAAGATTGAAAAATGTTTTAAGAGAAAGTGTGTCAACATTCGTCTGGAGAACCATCCCGAATGCGTCCTGTCACAGCATCTTACCACCCGTCCTGACTAACCACATTTAACTATCCAAATCAGGAAGGGAGGAGGAGGTCATAATTTAGGGGAAGTTTACCTGCGTTTGTATGGAAAGGGACCTAGATACACCCAACCAGTATTCGAACCTTTACCTCCCCAAATGAGCCTGACATTTGGTCCTCGTTGCCCACTGATTCGAGTCTAGGTTAATTTAAAGTTGATAGGAAGACTCTGTATCAAACAGGCAGCGACAACCGCTGCTGTTCTTGTCCGACAAGTCCCGTGTCGGGATCGAACCAAGCCCTCTTGTCAACAAACAAAGTAGCACACCTTGTTGCGGCCGAGACCGGTCATAAATAAACCTTCCTTTGGTCAGGTTAGAGAGAGACGATAAACCTTCCTTGGTCAGGTCAGAGAGAGACGATAAAACACGCGTGGCCCGGAACCGCCGACTGATGGCGCTGATGGAAATGCCGTGTTCACGGAAATTAAACCGGACGTGGAGGTGTCATTCTGCTAATTCTGGCTTACACGGCGGGCGCCGGGGGCGGAGTCCGAGGAGAAAAAGACCAGGACGACGTAATTCGGGATGACAAGAGTGAGGACTGAGGGTGGGAGGAATTAAAACAATCCACTTGTATCTTGGATCAGTGTGTCAGGAGGGACGACAAGACGGGGGTATGTCAGGAGGCGAGTTTGTGATATCAGCTCCATCATAGCTACAAACTTGTACTGTATCAAATGAAGGTACTCTGGCATTGATACAAGATAGCATGTGTGCGACAGAGAGGGAGAGCTGCTAGCATTGTGCGACAGAGAGGGAGCTACTAGCATGTGTGCGACAGAGAGGGAGAGCTACTTTCTCTCAGGGTGGGAGGGGGGGGGCTTGGAACCAATACCCCAAACGATCAAATAGAAACAATTTGTTCAGGTACTTGTAAATAATAAACAACTTCTTAACAAAATTGGTTTCAAATATTTTTCTGTTAACCTAAAGTAGCTTTTTTTTGCCTGTATCCTAGTCGACCTAGAAAGAGCAGTATTTCTGTTCTTTATCTCATCTGTTTGTTTATCTTGAGGGAAATGGGGGAATAACAAGAAAATAAGACATGCAGTTAAAAGCCAGGAGATAAAAAAAACGTCTCCCAATTGCGCGTGTGTGAGTGTGTGAGTGTGCACATCAGTCCGTGTGTTAATGACACCGCTGTGGGCCATTCTCGGGGCGGGGGCGTCTCCCAGCTATATAAGGAGGAGAACTAGGCGCCGTGCGGACAATTGGAGAGAGGGCCGCCGCCCATGTCGGCCAATGTCCGTCAGGGGAACAGTTACCGGCGGTAATGCATTGAATTAGACCCGGTATTACATGGGAGGGCCGTGTGTATACAGCGCTCCTGGTGGCGGGATGACGTTATACGGCTATTCGGAGAGAGGTCCATGGAGGATACGTTCTGGGGAGGAGCTGACAACACAAATATGAACAGAGGAGGGTCCATGGAGGATACGTTCTGGGGAGGACAAAAATGAATGGTATGTCCTTGTGTTGTGTATTGTCTCCTGAATCCCCGTCTAGTGTATTGTTTCCTGAATCCCCCTCTAGTGTATTGTTTCCAGAATCCTCGTCTAGTGTATTGTTTCCTGAATCCCCCTCTAGTGTATTGTTTCCTGAATCCCCCTCTAGTGTATTGTTTCCTGAATCCCCCTCTAGTGTATTGTTTCCTGAATCCCCGTCTAGTGTATTGTTTCCTGAATCCCCGTCTATTGTATTGTCTCCTGAATCCCTCTCTAGTGTATTGTTTCCTGAATCCCCGTCTAGGTTATTGTCTCCTGAATCCTCTCTAGTGTATCGTCTCCTGAATCCCCCTCTAGTGTATTGTCTCCTGAATCCCCGTCTAGGTTATTGTCTCCTGAATCCCTCTCTAATGTATTGTTTCCTGAATCCCCCTCTAGTGTATTGTTTCCTGAATCCCCGTCTATTGTATTGTTTCCTGAATCCCCGTCTATTGTATTGTCTCCTGAATCCCTCTCTAGTGTATTGTTTCCTGAATCCCCGTCTAGGTTATTGTTCCTGAATCCCCCTCTAGTGTATTGTTTCCAGAATCCTCGTCTAGTGTATTGTTTCCTGAATCCCTCTCTAGTGTATTGTTTCCAGAATCCTCGTCTAGTGTATTGTTTCCTGAATCCCCCTCTAGTGTATTGTTTCCTGAATCCCCCTCTAGTGTATTGTTTCCTGAATCCCCGTCTAGTGTATTGTTTCCTGAATCCCTCTAGTATTTCCACCCCCTAGGTTATTGTCTCCTGAATCCCCTCTAGTGTATTGTCTCCTGAATCCCCGTCTAGTGTATTGTCTCCTGAATCCCTCTCTAATGTATTGTCTCCTGAATCCCCCTCTAGTGTATTGTTTCCTGAATCCCCGTCTATTGTATTGTCTCCTGAATCCCTCTCTAGTGTATTGTTTCCTGAATCCCCGTCTAGGTTATTGTCTCCTGAATCCCCCTCTAGTGTATTGTCTCCTGAATCCCCGTCTAGGTTATTGTCTCCTGAATCCCTCTCTAGTGTATTGTTCCTGAATCCCTCGTCTATGGTTATTGTCTCCTGAATCCCCCTCATAGTGTATTGTCTCCTGAATCCCCGTCTAGGTTATTGTCTCCTGAATCCCTCTCTATGTATTGTTTCCTGAATCCCCTCTAGTGTATTGTCTCCTGAATCCCCTCTAGTGTATTGTTTCCTGAATCCTCGTCTAGGTTATTGTCTCCTGAATCCCTCTCTAGTGTATTGTTTCCTGAATCCCCGTCTAGTTATTGTCTCCTGAATCCCCTCTAGTGTATTGTTTCCTGAATCCCTCGTCTAGGTATTGTCTCCTGAATCCCCCTCTAGTGTATTGTCTCCTGAATCCTCGTCTAGGTTATTGTCTCCTGAATCCCCTCTAGTGTATTGTTTCCTGAATCCCTCTTAGTTATTGTCTCCTGAATCCCTCTCTAGTGTATTGTCTCCTGAATCCCCGTCTAGTGTATTGTTCCTGAATCCCCTCTAGTGTATTGTCTCCTGAATCCCCCTCTAGTGTATTGTCTCCTGAATCCCCTCTAGTTATTGTCTCCTGAATCCCTCTCTAATGTATTGTTTCCTGAATCCCCCTCTAGTGTATTGTTTCCTGAATCCCCGTCTAGTGTATTGCTTCCTGAATCCCCCTCTAGTGTATTGTCTCCTGAATCCCCCTCTAGTGTATTGTTTCCTGAATCCCCGCTAGTGTATTGTTCCTGAATCCTCTCTAGTGTATTGTCTCCTGAATCCCTCTCTAGTGTATTGTTTTCCTGAATCCTCTCTAGTGTATTGTTCCTGAATCCCCGTCTAGTATTGTTCCTGAATCCCTCTCTAGTGTATTGTTTCCTGAATCCCCTCTATGTATTGTCTCCTGAATCCCTCTCTATGTATTGTTCCTGAATCCCCTCTTGGTTATTGACTCCTGAATCCCTCTCTAGTGTATTGTTTCCTGAATCCCGTCTAGTTATCGTCTCCTGAATCCCTCTCTAGTGTATTGTTTCCTGAATCCCCGTCTAGGTTATGTCTCCTGAATCCCTCTCTAGTGTATCGTCTCCTGAATCCCGTCTAGGTTATGTCTCCTGAATCCCTCTCTATGTATCGATCCTGAATCCCATCTAGGTTATCGTCTCCTGAATCCCTCCTATGTATCGTCTCCTGAATCCCCGTCTAGATTATTGTCTCCTGAATCCCTCTCGAGTGTATTGTTCCTGAATCCCCGTCTTGGTTATTGACTCCTGAATCCCTCTCTATGTATTGTCTAATCCCTCTAGTTACGTCTCTGAATCCCTCTCTAGTGTATGTCTCCGAATCCCTCTCTAGTGTATCTGTCAGTTTTGTCCCTGAATCCCGTCTATGTTATTGACACCTGAATCCCTCTCTATGTATTGTACTCCTGAATCCCTCTTAGTGTAAACGTCTCTGAATCCCTGTCACAATAATCATCTCCTTGTTAACATCCAGCAAGATATGAACACAGGACTCCTAGACTGCTCCAATGGTTCATCTGTCAGCCTATTCTCTCTCTTTCTTGCAGACTTGTTATAACGTTGAAGCAAAGCATTCATTTTGGGAGGGACGCGAGAAGAGGCCAATGATTGTAATTATTACTAAACTTTTTGTCCCAATAAACAAATCTTGCTCCCGTACAAAACAAACAGTTTAATTTTCTTCACATGTTGATATCAACTTTTTTAAATATCTGTCATATGTGACAATTTACGATAGACTTTGGAATTAAACTGAACGTAGCTGATGGAGGGATATTTGGTTTATCGGAATAGATTTGTTGTAAAAACTGTCAACATTTTGGCTTCCTTCCAACCCGCCTTAACACTTTGGGTGAAGATAGGAAGTAGTTCCTGTCTTGGTGTAGTTCAACTAGTTCCTGACATTCAACTCAACTTATAGACCTTAAAAAAAGGTTAGTTCTCAAATAAAAACCTGATAAAATAAAATAATCCGCACGATTGTGTCGAAGTTTTGGAATGTTGGCTCCGCTGAAGAACATCACTCTCCCCCTCAAACAACCCTTACCCCCCGCCCCCCTTGGTCAAACCAAGAGAGCCGCAGTTGTAACTTTTAATTCCCCCCTCTCCCGACACCCTCCAACTCTTCATTCTTCTACTCTTGTGTTTTTTTCCCTCCTCTTGTTTGGCGAGGCCGGGGCGTAGTCCCAGGACGGACAATAAAAACCTCTCGGAATGGGCCTCCGAACACCTATAATGCCCGTACTAATGCCCGACTGCCGAATTAACCGTTGGGACAGTGCGGTAATTAGTCTGGTGGCCAAGTACAAATCAGAGGGGCGTGTCCCTGTAGGGCTGTGAGCCCCCCCTCCCCCTGGCCCGCCCACTCTCCTTCTGACCAGCTCACCTGGCGCTGCGGCGGATTCACCAACTAGCCTGGTTTTTAATTATGGTTATAACCGCTCTTAAGTAGCTTTAGTCTGTCTCCCTCACTTGCGACAATTATATAACCAACTTGCTCTAATTTCATGTACACATACGTCAAGCTGCCCCTCGATCCTTGGAGCATTAGTTCCGACAACTCCTACAACTGACTCGTATCGGTGGTCACGTGGTCTATTGCTTCGCCGTCATGTTGGACTAGATACCCGGTGCAGGTGGGATTGGGGTTCGAATATTGGTCGGTTGTAGCGAGAATTTATTTTACCAAATTATTTCCCGCCCTCCTTCCAAGAAAGTACGGATACATTTATTCTGAAATTCTACCTTCCTCACCTCTAACCCACTATCATAATTAATGTTTGTGTATAGCCCAAACAGACGAACTGGGAAACACAGTTTTACCATAGTGGACTGGAACCAAACCCTCAACCGCGTGGAAGGAGGGTGGGAAAACTGCACCCAGTATACTTGACCGGATCTCGAAACCATATACTTCCGTTGACGGTGACCACTTTCAATGCGAACCGACCAACCAATCTGTTGTCTTTTATGTTCTGTTCCAGTCCTCCTGAAGCTCTTTTCTCCTAGCACCAACCTGGTGTATAGTAGGTCTCTGGTAAGAAGACAATTCTCAAGGAAGTGGGGCTATTATCGACGTTGGCAGGAAATTGAGATTGTACAGGGACTGAGAGTGTGTTTAGTTCCCCAACAGATCTGGACCGTGAAGAGTGTTCACCTCAGTCTGACGGCCTAGACCCCTTAGCCCCACACACACGTGCGGGAACATGTGGTCCACATTGTTAGCGTAGGTCGGGCACGAGAGCCTTTACCCCCTGGAGAGAACCTGTTCTTCTCTACGCTGCTAGAGACAGCGTCTTACTACCCGCTCGGGTTATAACCATGTGTACTAATTACGCTAATGTGTTAGGTACGAGTAAGATTGAATTAGGAGATAGTGTAGCCACATTTGTATGGAGGTAGAGTGGAAAACTACTTTCAGTACACCCGACCAAGATTCGAACCCCGATCTCCCCAGTCCAGTCCAATCTGTTGCGAGAGTGACACCTTAGACCATGCGGCCCCCGAAGCGTGTACTTAGAACATTAAAATGGTAACCAAAACATGTCTAACGTTTATTGTAGGATCGCGCGAAGCTTAGAAACAATGAAGTTGAAGTTCAAATTTAGTCTCCTTAGCTTCAACTTAGAAACCCACAATAACTTCGTATCTTGTAAACATTTCAAAAGTATGAATAAAACTGTGAAATGTGATGACAATATTTATCATCGATATAGATAAGAGTTTCCTGGGGTAATTATGGTGAGCTCGACTTAGCCAATTATCCTAATCAACAAATGTAGAATTATCCTAATCCTACTGTATTTAAATTCGCAGGAGAACAAACTATGTCCAAGCAAACTTATTTATATCTTTCTTCTGCCTTTGGTCTGTTTGCGGTTTACACATTTGCGCAGTAATTGTCCTTTTGGTCGTACCATTTAAATAGAAGTTGGTTTGTTACCGTTCTCAACCAAAAATAAATATTTTGTATCGGTAAGCGAGAAATTGCCGCGCAAACGCTCAGCTCTAACGCAATATTTAATTCTACAACGTGTTATTTCAAAATATAGTTCACGCCAAGATAAAGTCGAAATATCCAAAAAGGATCTTTTTACTCAACAACCCTATATTTTGAGTTTTATCAATAGAAACAAGCGTCTGAAAATGTGAGATTAACTCATTTTCAACGACTTCTTGGTCATATTATCAGAGCTATGAGACTAGTCTTGATGAAAAAGGGCTCGAGATTTAGCCTCCCTCTAACAGATACAGTCATTGTTTGATATTTGAGACTAGCAGCGAGCTTTCCTCTTTACCTTGAGATAAGAAGTTTCCTCTAACAAATACAGTCATTGTTTGATATTTGAGAACTAGCAGCGAGCTTTCCTCTTTACCTTCAGATAAGAAGTTTCCTCTAACAAATACAGTCATTGTTTGATATTTGAGAACTAGCAGCGAGCTTTCCTCTTTACCTTGAGATAAGAAGTTTCCTCTAACAAATACAGTCATTGTTTGATATTTGAGAACTAGCAGCGAGCTTTCCTCTTTACCTTGAGATAAGAAGTTTCCTCTAACAAATACAGTCATTGTTTGATATTTGAAACTACAGCGAGCTTACCTTTTACCTTGAGATAAGAAGTTTCCTCTAACAAATACAGTCATTGTTTGATATTTGAGAACTAGCAGCGAGCTTTCCTCTTTACCTTGAGATAAGAAGTTTCCTCTAACAAATACAGTCATTGTTTGATATTTGAGAACTAGCAGCGAGCTTTCCTCTTTACCTTGAGATAAGAAGTTTCCTCTAACAAATACAGTCATTGTTTGATATTTGAGAACTAGCAGCGAGCTTTCCTCTTTACCTTGAGATAAGAAGTTTCCTCTAACAAATACAGTCATTGTTTGATATTTGAGAACTAGCAGCGAGCTTTCCTCTTTACCTTGAGATAAGAAGTTTCCTCTAAAAATACAGTCATTGTTTGATATTTGAGAACTAGCAGCGAGCTTTCCTCTTTACCTTCAGATAAGAAGTTTGGTAGTTTTATTTCCTCTCTTTCTTATCGACAGGACAAAGGGTGGTTGTTGGAAAAGGGTGAATGGGAGTATAATAAACTTAGAGAGAATAAAGAAGTAGTTCCATAAAACGACACGGGACGTTGTATTTTAAGGCGTGTGGCCTGACAGAGATTGATTTTTTTCTCTCCTTATCAGCTGAAACACTTTTCCTCCGAGATCCGAATCCAATTCCTCTAGAGAGGTTGGACAACGCTCCAGAATATGGCCGAGGACAGACACTGTGAGCGTCACGGGCAAGTCCGAGGTCGTCTTGTGGCCCCTCCAACACTCACACAAACAAGCAACACGGCTGTTATGATACCCCCCATCGGGTGAGATTGGGCGAGGACCCCCTGAGCGACTCGCACCCACAGCCCCATCACTGGGGGGCACCGCCCCCATGGGGTGCCTGCACTTTCAGCACCGGTCCAGGGGGGCCAACATGCCCCGCTGATTATGGTACTAATGCTGGAGCAATGTTCATACTGGCTAGCTTGAGAGTGACAAGGAGCTGTGTTCATTCTGGCTAGCTTGAGAGTGAACAAGGAGCTTAGTGTTCATACTGGCTAGCTTGAGAGTTAACAAGGACTTAGTGTTCATACTGCAGCTGAGAGTTAACAAGGAGCTTAGTGTTCATACTGGCTACTTGAGAGTTAACAAGGAGCTTAGTGTTCATACTGGCTAGCTTGGAAGTTAACAAGGAGCTTAGTGTTCATACTAGCTAGCTTGAGAGTGAACAAAGAGCTTAATGTACTTACTGGCTAGCTTGAGAGTGAACAAGGAGTTTAGTGCTAATATGCTACTTGAGAGTGAACAAAGAGCTTAATGTTCATACTGGCTAGCTGAGAGTGAGCAAGGAGTTTAGTGTTTATACTGCTAAAGTGAGAGTTAATTAAGGAGCGTATTGTTCATACTGGCTAGCTTGAGAGTGAACAAGGAGCTATGTTCATACTGGCTAGCTTGAGAGTGAACAAAGAGCTTAGTGTTCATACTGGCTAGCTTGAGAGTGAACAAGGAGCTGTGTTCATACTGGCTAGCTTGAGAGTTAACAAAGAGCTGTGTTCATACTGGCTAGCTTGAGAGTTAACAAGGAGCTGTGATCATAATGGCTAGCTTGAGAGTGAACAAGGATAGTTGTATTCATACTGGCTAGCTTGAGAGTGAAAGAGGATAGTTGTATTCATACTGGATAGCTTGAGAGTGAAAGAGATAGTTGTATTCATACTGGCTAGCTTGAGAGTTAACAAGGAGCTGTGATCATACTGGCTGCCTTGAGAGTGAACAAGGATAGTTGTATTCATACTGGCTAGCTTGAGAGTGAAAAAGGATAGTTGTATTCATACTGGCTAGCTTGAGAGTTAACAAGGAGCTGTGATCATACTGGCTAGCTTGAGAGTGAACAAGGAGGTGTGTTCATACTGGCTAGCTTGAGAGTGAACAAGGAGGTGTGTTCATACTGGCTAGCTTGAGAGTGAACAAGGAGGTGTGTTCATACTGGCTAGCTTGAGAGTGAACAAGGAGGTGTGTTCATACTGGCTAGCTTGAGAGTGAACAAGGAGCTTAGTGTTCATACTGGCTAGCGTGAGAGTGAATAAGTATGAATGCATTACTTTATCCCCATCTATAAACTCGCAGGAGCTCCAAACTCTCAACTTAGTGGAGGTCCACTGTATCGAAGCTTGTAGCGGCTCCAGCCCACAATAAATCAACAAGTTCATTATCTCGCTACATGATCAATCAACGTCACTAAATAACGCAGTCACGCTGTATCGTAGGCTGGAGCGTTTGTTCGCTGTGCAGGGCCAATACAGGAACTCCCAGGTGCAAAGTGCCCACAATCTGTTCCCTGTTTTTCTAGCCGAGAGAGAGATCATTGTCCAACATTGCATTATTATTTATCTGGGGTTTAAAACGGACTTTCTGATGATATTACTTTAGATGATGTAGTATCCGTGTCTTACTACCCGCCCAGGATATCCGCCGGACGGTAATGAGCCCCTAGTGCCCCTGCCCCTGGTGACAGGTATTAACATACCGGGCCTGTGCTACCAGACCTGTAACTCTCGCTGGACTGGACACAAACATTCCCAGCGTTGCAGATCACAACTCAGACAAGTTCACCAACAGTGTTTGGTTCATGAGGGAGAATGAAAAACCACCCTCAGTACACCCGTCTAGCCTAACACGAGAGTGACGCCTCGAACCATGCGGCCACCGAAGCTGGTAATAGGACTATATACACGATGTTCAAATGTTCAAGAGAGATATTGACCAAGTGAAGGAACTAAAGTGGACCTATCAGCTACCGGGGAAGTCCCTCAAGGTGTTCTGTTACAGGAACTGACCTTACCCCCCCCACCCCCCCGAGTGGAGAAGAATGCTACAACCCGCGGCGCGTGAGCCAGTAAGTCCCGCTGGTCTCCCACACGTCACACCCACACCGCGCATGCGCAGATTAGCCCGGACAGCTGCACGTCTGTCTGTCTGTCTCAAACATCCGCGAGCGATTGTGCCCTTCAACACTTTATTTGTGATGTGAACAGACTCCAATTTGGAGAGGTAGAGGGTGTTGTGGCCCCCTGTGGGGCTAATCTTGGGGACAGCTGAGGGAGTAGCCTCCAATGAGAGCGTAATAGGGGCGTCATTGTGCGTGGTCAGTAACTGCCCCGATCATAACTCTCCGGTGAGTCGACAGCCTCGTTTTCATTTCACCCGAGGAGGGGGGGGGGGTCCTATTATAAGTGAGGGAGAGGTAGGGGGAGGGGGTTGCTCCTGATTGTTACCGTGCTCGGGTGGACCCACTGCTACGTAATAACCGACAGAAATATAACTTGTTTTACAAACAAAGACCAACCTTCCGTGTTTCTATCAATTGAAGGTTAGGTTTGATTAGGTTGGTTAATATCTTAGACAGACCTAGCAACCTGTGTTATCTGCTTACACGCCGTGTTACCACTAGAGTGCAGTCCGTGTGTCCTGGAGTGTACATCGGTAATATCTAGTTGAGATTGTAAAGTTGCCGGCCTGTGATGGATGAGGAAATGAGCGTCTCCATTAGGATCTGATGGATACCAGATAAGTTGAGAGCTGAGCTGGGTACAGGGCTAGTGGTACCACTGGTACTCTCTAGCTACCAGCCACTCGGTGATCCCAGGTGGTCATGACCCGAGAATGTCACCACGCGGGGTCTTGGAGCGTGTCTAATAATAGCCCTGGGGCGAGGGCCTGGCACAAGTATTCAAATTGCCCCCCGCGGCTCCACGCGTAGTTACTAGTGAGGACCGTCACACTTCACGGTCCTTGGTCCTCTTAGAGCCGTCACCAGCCTCGCGTCACCTCGTCTCAATACTGACAACTGTTGTGGGTCCTGTTCCTGGACGAAAACACCGCCCTGTTAACATCTCCTGTTCCTGGTAGATATACCTCCCTGCCAACATCTCCTGTTCCTGGTAGATATACCTCCCTGCCAACATCTCCTGTTCCTGGTAGATGTACCTCCTGTTAACATCTCCTGTTCCTGGTAGATATACCTCCCTGCCAACATCTCCTGTTCCTGGTAGATATACCTCCCTGCCAACATCTCCTGTTCCTGGTAGATATACCTCCCTGTTAACATCTCCTGTTCCTGGTAGATATACCTCCCTGCCAACATCTCCTGTTCCTGGTAGATATACCTCCCTGTTAACATCTCCTGTTCCTGGTAGATATACCTCCCTGCCAACATCTCCTGTTCCTGGTAGATATACCTCCCTTCCAACATCTCCTGTTCCTGGTAGATATACCTCACTGTTAACATCTCCTGTTCCTGGTAGATATACCTCACTGTTAACATCTCCTGTTCCTGGTAGATATACCTCCCTGTTAACATCTCCTGTTCCTGGTAGATATACCTCCCTGCCAACATCTCCTGTTCCTGGTAGATATACCTCCCTGTTAACATCTCCTGTTCCTGGTAGATATACCTCCCTGCCAACATCTCCTGTTCCTGGTAGATATACCTCCCTGCCAACATCTCCTGTTCCAGGTAGATATACCTCCCTGCCAACATCTCCTGTTCCTGGTAGATATACCTCCCTGCCAACATCTCCTGTTCCTGGTAGATATACCTGCCTGTTAACATCTCCTGTTCCTGGTAGATATACCTGCCTGTTAACATCTCCTGTTCCTGGTAGATATACCTCCCTGCCAACATCTCCTGTTCCTGGTAGATATACCTCCCTGTTAACATCTCCTGTTCCTGGTAGATATACCTCACTGTTAACATCTCCTGTTCCTGGTAGATATACCTGCCTGTTAACATCTCCTGTTCCTGGTAGATATACCTCCCTGCCAACATCTCCTGTTCCTGGTAGATATACCTCCCTGCCAACATCTCCTGTTCCTGGTAGATATACCTGCCTGTTAACATCTCCTGTTCCTGGTAGATATACCTCCCTGCAAACATCTCCTGTTCCTGGTAGATATACCTCACTGTTAACATCTCCTGTTCCTGGTAGATATACCTCCCTGCCAACATCTCCTGTTCCTGGTAGATATACCTCCCTGTTAACATCTCCTGTTCCTGGTATATATACCTCCCTGCCAACATCTCCTGTTCCTGGTAGATATACCTCCCTTCCAACATCTCCTGTTCCTGGTAGATATACCTCCCTGTTAACATCTCCTGTTCCTGGACGAAAACACCGCCCTGTTAACATCTCCTGTTCCTGGTAGATATACCTCCCTTCCAACATCTCCTGTTCCTGGTAGATATACTTCCCTGCCAACATCTCCTGTTCCTGGTAGATATACCTCCCTGTTAACATCTCCTGTTCCTGGTAGATATACCTCCCTATGGTTCCCACTCTCCCCATATACGAATGCGAGAATATTTCCTGTGTCAGTGTAAGATCCTTCTCCCCGCGCTTGGAGTGGGTGAGACACGAATAACTATAATCCAGGTCACCCCTGACAGCGAGAGTGACGCAAACAGCAGTATAGAGCTGTACGACAAATAGTCAGGGAAAACACGTCACGGGGTATTCAGTCAGTCAGGAAGAAATTATTTGACAGTCCCATCATTTACTAAAACAATTTATATATGTACTCATACGCCAAGTGATGTGACCTTCAGGCTATCACATTTGATAGATAATACTAATAATATAATAAAACATATTAACAACAGTTTGTACTTGTCTTCTTACCAAGACCTGGAATAGAAACTCTTTCCTCAGGATCATCATATAGATAAATAGGATCACACAAGGAGGAGCTAGTATTACCCAGAGGAAAGGAGGAGCTAGTATTACCCAGGGGAAAGGAGGAGCTAGTATTACCCAGGAGAAAGGAGGAGCTAGTATTACCCAGAGGAAAGGAGGAGCTAGTATTTCCCAGGAGAAAGGAGGAGCTAGTATTACCCAGGAGAAAGGAGGAGCTAGTATTACCCAGAGGAAAGGAGGAGCTAGTATTACCCAGAGGAAAGGAGGAGCTAGTATTATCCAGGGGAAAGGAGGAGCTAGTATTTCCCAGGAGAAAGGAGGAGCTAGTATTACCCAGGAGAAAGGAGGAGCTAGTATTACCCAGAGGAAAGGAGGAGCTAGTATTACCCAGGAGAAAGGAGGAGCTAGTATTACCCAGAGGCAAGGAGGAGCTAGTATTACCCAGAGGAAAGGAGGAGCTAGTATTACCCAAGGGAAAGGAGGAGCTAGTATTACCCAGGGGAAAGGAGGAGCTAGTATTACCCAGGGGAAAGGAGGAGCTAGTATTACCCAGGGGAAAGGAGGAGCTAGTATTACCCAGAGGAAAGGAGGAGCTAGCATTTCCCAGGAGAAAGGAGGAGCTAGTATTACCCAGAGGAAAGGAGGAGCTAGTATTACCCAAGGGAAAGGAGGAGCTAGTATTACCCAGAGGAAAGGAGGAGCTAATATTACCCAAGGGAAAGGAGGAGCTAGTATTACCCAGAGGAAAGGAGGAGCTAGTATTACCCAGGAGAAAGGAGGAGCTAGTATTACCCAGAGGCAAGGAGGAGCTAGTATTACCCAAGGGAAAGGAGGAGCTAATATTACCCAAGGGAAAGGAGGAGCTAGTATTAGCCAGAGGAAAGGAGGAGCTAGTATTACCCAGAGGAAAGGAGGAGCTAGTATTACCCAAGGGAAAGGAGGAGCTAATATTACCCAAGGGAAAGGAGGAGCTAGTATTACCCAGAGGAAAGGAGGAGCTAGTATTACCCAGAGGAAAGGAGGAGCTAGTATTACCCAAGGGAAAGGAGGAGCTAGTATTACCCAGAGGAAAGGAGGAGCTAGTATTACCCAGAGGCAAGGAGGAGCTAGTATTACCCAGAGGAAAGGAGGAGCTAGTATTACCCAGAGGAAAGGAGGAGCTAGTATTACCCAGAGGAAAGGAGGAGCTAGTATTACCCAGAGGAAAGGAGGAGCTAGTATTACCCAGAGGCAAGGAGGAGCTAGTATTACCCAGAGGAAAGGAGGAGCTAGTATTACCCAGAGGAAAGGAGGAGTTATGAAACCATTCCTGTTCTAATGATCTTCAGACGTGGCGAACCAAACAACCGAGTCCTGGGGTTCCAATATAAGCGAGGTTGACTGTACGTGGAAGAAGGCATTTGGACAGGCTTGATACTCCTCTAAGTGATTCTAAGGTCCTCTTAAGTTTGCTCTAAGGTCCTAATCACTCATATTATTTACTTAGAGACTTTTGAAAATCGATGGTTTAGCATTGTTTGGAAGAATAAAGTGCTTTCATAAGATAAAGCCTAAAGTTTTTGTTAAAACGCCCCAAAGACTCGGAGCGTGGAAGTTCCCCGGTGACCAACCATTGAGGAGTTCACAATAGACAAGAGACAATATTTCACACAGACACTCCCTCGACCAATTAGCACTCCCGAAATCACACCCTCCCCCCTTTTGTCAGCAAACTTCTTACCTCAGGACAATCTGGGATCCTCGCGATAAGAGATGGGACCATCACTAATACATGTCAAGCTGTATCGGTGGGCACGAGGGACGGGCGTCAGGCTCTAGGGAACAGAGTTCCTCCTACTTTCTTGTCGACAGTTTGCGCTCCTGGGGCTGGGATGGGTGAGGAGTTATATACTCCCATCCTTCAGAGGAGAGAGGGAGGAAGATTGTGGACAACAGTCAGAGGAGAGAGGGAGAGAGAGGACAAAAGTCAGAGGAGAGAGGGAGGTAGAGGACAACAGTCAAAGGAGAGAGGGAGGTAGAGGACAACAGTCAGAGGAGAGAGGGAGGAAGGTAGAGTACAACAGTCAGAGGAGAGAGGGAGAGAGAGGGAGGTAGAGGACAACAGTCAGAGAAGAGAGGGAGGAAGATAGAGGACAACAGTCAAAGGAGAGAGAGAGGAAGGTAGAGGACAACTTCTCCAAAGACTGAACCAAACTTGACAAGTTTAAAACATGTTTTTTGTTCCTCTTTGTGTCGATATTCGTGAAGTAAGGAGAGACCAACATTAATATTGAGAATAGTCCATAAAGGCTGGGAGACCGTTTGGAAGGTTGACTACTACCGGCCGGTGGATAGTAGCACAGCTCGAGGTAATCATGTTGACTACTACCGGCCGGTGGATAGTAGCACAGCTCGAGGTAATCACGTTAATAAGCCAGGGAATGCACCCGGGCCGGGTTCCCGAGGGAGGACAAGGAACCAGTGTGGTTCCCTAGAGAGACCAGCCAGATGAGTGGAGAGGGCTCGCTATTGTAATTAGTCAGATTGCTCCCAACTCCTGTGAGTCAACTGGGAGAGAGAGATACTGTACAGCGACACTTTGGGACAACCACAGAGATAGCATTCACAAACCACCTTGGCGCATGAACACATACATCCAGGTGAAGAAGATCTTTAGACTTTACGGTAAATCTCAATAAATACTTTTAATACTATAAATATGTTACTAGGACCTGAGACATCCAGCCAGTGTTGCTAGGACCTGAGACATTCAGACAGTGTTACCAGGACCTGAGACATCCAGCCAGTGTTACCAGGACCTGAGACATTCAGACAGTGTTGCTAGGACCTGAGACATTCAGACAGTGTTACCAGGACCTGAGACATTCAGCCAGTGTTACCAGGACCTGAGACATTCAGCCAGTGTTACCAGGACCTGAGACATTCAGACAGTGTTACCAGGACCTGAGACATTCAGACAGTGTTACCAGACCTGAGACATCCAGCCAGTGTTACCAGGACCTGAGACATTCAGCATGACCAATAGTGGGTGTTACCAGGACCTGAGACATCCAGCCAGTGTTACCAGGACCTGAGACATTCAGACCAGTGTTACCAAAAGGCACCTGAGACATCCAGCAGTGTTACCAGGACCTGAGACATCCAGACAGTGTTACCAGGACCTGAGACATCCAGCCAGTGTTACCAGGACCTGAGACATCAGCAGTGTTACCAGGACCTGAGACATCCAGCCAGTGTTACCAGATGTCAGCCTGTTACCAGGACCTAGACATTCAGCCAGTGTTACGGCCTGTGCCAGGACCACTAGCCAGTTTATGGTCCTTGCAGACTAACTAAGTCAATCCTTCACTCTGAACAAGACATCAGTCCTTGTTTCATGCTCCTATAAACCTTCACCTCAAGATGGCGAAACCAAACAACAGTCAGATGTGTGTACTGAGCGTTCTCTGTATTATTCACAATCTAGCTACAGTCCTACAGCCAGGTACAGACCTTACAAGAGGTGTACATACTCCTATGGTCGAGTGGTTAGCATCAGGACATGCAATATTGTCATATTATATCCCTGTGTGTGTTCGTCCTGTTACCCAGATATTACAACTACACCACACAGATGGCCATCTCACAGCACACAGTTGACCATCTCGCAGCACACAGTTGACCATCTCACAGCACACAATTGGCCATCTCACAGCACACAGTTGACCATCTCACAGCACACAATTGACCATCTCACAGCACACAGTTGGCCATCTCACAGCACACAGTTGACCATCTCACAACACACAGTTGACCATCTCACAGCACACAATTGGCCATCTCACAGCACACAATTGACCATCTCACAGCACACAGTTGGCCATCTCACAGCACACAGTTGACCATCTCACAGCACACAGTTGACCATCTCACAGCACACAGTTGGCCATCTCACAGCACACAGTTGACCATCTCACAACACAGTTGACCATCTCACAACACACAGTTGACCATCTCACAGCACACAATTGGCCATCTCACAGCACACAATTGACCATCTCACAGCACACAGTTGGCCATCTCACAGCACACAGTTGACCATCTCACAGCACACAGTTGACCATCTCACACCACACAGTTGACCATCTCACAACACACAGTTGACCAAGCCGGTAGCTCATACAACAAGCGCGGCCTAAGGGTTTCAAAGATTTACCCATTTTCTAGTAAAGGGTCTCATATGACAAAAAACATTCTAGGTGTACTATCACGTATTCATACGTCAAGTCATGTGATCTGCAGTTGTAACTTTTGATAGATATCACCAATACTTACAAAATAGTAATTATATAGTATAATGTAGTAATGTTGACTACAAACAAAATGTGCCCTCGGTGTTGTCAGGAGCGCTACCCCCTCCCCCAAGTGTTACACACAGAGTGAAGCCACTCTAGATGGCACCTCAGACCCAGAGTAAATCAGACTTAATTAAACAAGTAGAAAGGAACAATGCGTCTTAAAGACGTCCTCCCCCCCCCCGGAGAACTGAAGGGAAACTAAATCATTCAAACGTTGTGTGGTTCCAGGAGGTAACAAGGATTGTTTCGTGTCTGGTACAGTCTGTGTGGAGAGTAGGTAACAAGGATTGTTTCATGTCTAGTACAGTCTGTGTGGAGAGTAGGTAACAAGGATTGTTTCATGTCTAGTACAGTCTGTGCTGAGAGTAGGTAACAAGGATTGTTTCATGTCTAGTACAGTCTGTGCTGAGAGTAGGTAACAAGGATTGTTTCGTGTCTAGTACAGTCTGTGTGGAGAGTAGGTAACAAGGATTGTTTCATGTCTAGTACAGTCTGTGCTGAGAGTAGGTAACAAGGATTGTTTCATGTCTAGTACAGTCTGTGTGGAGAGTAGGTAACAAGGATTGTTTCATGTCTAGTACAGTCTGTGCTGAGAGTAGGTAACAAGGATTGTTTCATGTCTAGTACAGTCTGTGCTGAGAGTAGGTAACAAGGATTGTTTCATGTCTAGTACAGTCTGTGTGGAGAGTAGGTAACAAGGATTGTTTCGTGTCTGGTACAGTCTGTGCTGAGAGTAGAGGATACCGGTTGGAGGTATACATGATTCATGCGAGTATGTCAAGTATGTATGTGTGACATCTCACATGACGACCATCAGAGGTTTAAATGACGCCAGACCCTCTCACTAAGATTAGTTCTTGTGAAAACAAAGAAAACAATGTTACATGTTTTCTTTACAATATTGGTAGTGTCGTGTCCTGTAGTGTTTCCAGGGTCAGCAGAGCTTGTTAAACTGTTATTGTGATATGTTGCCCCATTTGACCAATTAACACAAGCTCTGTCCAACACACCTCACGTGGGAATGTTGATATCTGACCAATGAATGATGAGAACATATCACATACACTCTGCTTGCCCTGGCAGCACACCACGACACTGCACTGTGGTATGTACATCATTGTCTTACACAATGGTGAAATGGTGAAGGTTTGTTTTGACCATCCCCTTCTCGTATGTCTTGTGCCAAGTGACGAGAAAAGTTGATGCCAGTGCCATCTGTGAAGTGAGGTGGGAACCACAAGAACTGGAAGCAACAAGTTACCAGGATAACAAGAGACTGTCAGCTTGTCTCGACACGGAGATACAGGGTGGACCAGAACAACAAGACAAGATGGTGTCAGAACTATTGTATATTGTAGCTATACCGGTGGATATGCGGTCCAAAGTGTTTCTCTCTCTCTCTCCAGGCCCGGACTAGACCCGAAAGACCGGGCCAGGGCAAGAAGACAATAAAACTGGCTGTATTTGCGAATATTTTGTTGTCGTGGTTTGAATTTGCTCGACTGGTCCGACCGAGATTCAAACAGGGTTCAAAATGAAACATGTTTTTATTCCAAATATAGTTTGTAAAGTATCCAAGTCGGAGGGAACGAATACAAACAACTTTTCGTGGTCGTGTTGTTTTCACCAAATTGATGTACACAACAATTTAAATTCTTTTCTTTAAAAATAATGCGTTTTGCTCAAACATTGTAACGTTAAGGTGTTGTTGTAGGGGACGCGAGTTTAGGTAAGTGTTTTCCAGTTCTTATAGCAAAACATTTCCTCGGTCGAAATAAAACAAACAATCCTCCAGTAGAAACGTAAGAGTATAATTTCCTTCACCCGTTGTTATCAACAGTTGTTGAATATCTGTTGAGGGTGTCCTGGAATTTAATGACAACTTTTTATCCTCATTTATAAAGTTTGTCATCTAATGCCGCCATGCTCAAGACAGATATTCAACAACTGTGGATATCATCGGGTGAAGGAAATTATACTCTTTTGCTTGTACCGGAGAATTATTCATTTCTTTTGACCAAACACTGGCCTTTTCTCTCGTCCCCTGCGACCCCACCATAAGCTATGTTAATGTAATGATAAAAGAAGTTAATGAAGTTTCTAGGAGCGAATAATATTGTCATTCACTTGAGGATTTTTAGAAATAATTGCCAAGAAACACGTGTGCTTGTTAGTCATAGAGACGTGTTCTACGGCAACACGTGTGGTTGTTAGTCATAGAGACGTGTTCTACGGCAACACGTGTGGTTGTTAGTCATAGAGACGTGTTCTACGGCAACACGTGTGGTTGTTAGTCATAGAGACGTGTTCTACGGCAACACGTGTGGTTGTTAGTCATAGAGACGTGTTCTAGGCAACACGTGTGGTTGTTAGTCATAGAGACTGTTCTACGGCAACACGTGTGGTTGTTAGTCATAGAGACGTGTTCTACGGCAACACGTGTGGTTGTTAGTCATAGAGACGTGTTCTACGGCAACACGTGTGGTTGTTAGTCATAGAGACGTGTTCTACGGCAACACGTGTGGTTGTTAGTCATACCATCATCATTCCAGCTGGCTAGAAAATGATCCGCGTATGAAAATGCGCAATGAGTATCATTGTAAAAGGAATATTTGTCAGATACTTGTATTTTGTAAATTTAATTTAAAAATTCACAATTACATCTTAATCTTGCATAAATAGTTAACATTTTGTTTGGTTCTAAATACACACATTTTTGCATACAAACAAATAAAGTAGGTTTCAGGCAACTATCTTATCTTGTATTAATAAAATGATGTCTGTCTGTCTGTCATGAGCAGTGTGCGATATCCTTCACAGTGAGGATTTGGAATGTAGACAACAGTAGCTCCTGTGCACAAAAATGTCCACCTCGTAGCTGAAATTTTACATTTTTGATTACATTTTTTAAATTTATTAAAAACTGTGTCGGAAGAATTAAAATGAAGATACTTTTTACTTTTGCTTGAAGCACAGAAAAGTGTTGCGAAGCAATTCATTGCACGGTTATACCGGGCAACGCTGTGTACTTCTGCTAGTTCATAATAAGATTAGGTGTTGGAATATGTTCAGTGATATTCTGATTAAAACTCTTGTTTAAATTATACCCTGAGCGCCTGATCGCTAGACTAGTCACATAGCAGGTATGTAGCAGTGGTTGTCTACACCGACTATCAAGGGGCTATTAAGATACAAGGACTCATTTAATACGTTCTATTGCCAATGCTGTGACCTGACCTATCTAGTCTATTGGACTAGAATATGGAGGTCTATTGATACACCATCATAACTGGCCCGCAGTAAACCTAGGCATATAGAACAAGGATAAATGCTGGTAATGTCTACCAACGACCAGTACATTATTTACCGAAGAGGATGCAATCAAATACGTACAGTTCAAGGAGCTTTGCGGGTACTCGCCTGGAGAGAGCAATAAAAGAGCAAAATTCCTCTTCTACCCAACCAGACAATGTTTCAATTGTCGAGTTGTATTTAATGAAGCAAAGTGACAAGGACAAAAAGGACTAAGTTAGTAGTAAGGATATAAGTTAAGAAGGACATTGCGGTTGTAAATACATAGTTTAAGAAGGACACAGTTAAAGGACACTGCTATCCTCCAAGCTAATGTTGGAGTCTGCGGTGAGCTCGGGACAGACAATGACGCGTCATGCAGATTGCAGAGGAGTCAGGGGCAGAGCGAGACGAGGACGTTGTTCCACCAATTACCCCCTCCTTCTCCTGTCAGAGCAGGACTAAAAGATTCAAAACCAACCTTTTCGCCCGGGCGTGCGGCTGCCCCCCCCCCCATACTGATGCCAGCTTTCAAACTTTAAATTACGAGGACCTGGACATTTCGAAAGCTGGACACAATTTTACACTTAACCCGTCCGCGCTGAAATTACCTCGACGACGTGAAGGGGACAAAGACCCCAAACATTTCACCATTTTACTTTCCCCTCCCCCTGCGAGCTCGGCAATATCCACGTCAGTACGTTTTGTTTATTAATCAAGTCAACTATATATCTATATAGATCTAGAGGCGCTTTAGGTCCTCTAGACCAACTATTGGGACAGTTTGTATCGCTCCGGGATCTACAAGTACAATTTATATAGAAGGGAGCTTTTACAAACTACAAACATGTTTCTTTACGGTCAACATTCATAACATATCGTTATAGACAAGTGACAGCTGCAGATCACATCACTCATCCTCTCTCCAGGCGAGTGCTGGCAAGGAGTTGAAACTCACAGCTATAGTCAGTTGTGGCTCTCGACCAGATGGGTTGTGGTTCGGACTAAGCCCAACAGGATGTGTCTTTACCTCCCTCTGACTGAGAAGGAGAAGGGAGGGGGTAGTTTGAAAGTTGTGATAGGAGCCCGCCATATTCCGGTACTCGTGTGTGAGACGGACAGACGAGACTGTGCTCACTTCACATGACGGACCAAGGTACAAGCAGTATTCATAGGCAGGGTATAATGTGACAGCTAGACAGTTCATAGATATATATATATTATATAATATATAATAGATATAATTGATAAAACTCAATTATACTTAGTTAATATCAACTATATATCATACTCGAGACTCAAGTTAACACTACACGTAGCATACATCAATACCTCATGTTAACACTACACGTAGATACATCAAGACCTCAAGTTAACACTACACGTAGCATACATCAAGACCTCAGTTAACACTACACGTAGTATACATCAAGACTCAAGTTACACTACACGTAGTATACATCAAACCTCAGTTAACACTATAGTAACATAATCAACCTCAAGTTAACACTACACGTAGCATACATCAAGACCTCAAGTTAACACTACACGTAGTATACATCAAGACCTCAAGTTAACACTACACGTAGCATACATCAAGACCTCAAGTTAACACTACACGTAGTATACATCAAGACCTCAAGTTAACACTACACGTAGCATACATCAAGACCTCAAGTTAACACTACACGTAGCATACATCAAGACCTCAAGTTAACACTACACGTAGCATCATCAATACCTCAAGTTAACACTACACGTAGATACATCAATACCTCAAGTTAACACTACACGTAGTATACATCAAGACCTCAAGTTAACACTACACGTAGTATCATCAAGACCTCAAGTTAACACTACACGTAGCATACATCAAGACCTCAAGTTAACACTACACGTAGTATACACAAGACCTCAAGTTAACTTACACTAGAGCACGCTCAGTTACACATCACATCGACCTCAAGTTAACACTACACGTAGTATACAACAAGACCTCAAGTTAACACTACACGTAGAATACATTTGGGAATGAAGCTAACTACGCACGGAGTATACGACCGTCAGTTATTCCCCAGAGGGGCCCCGGCTCCCTCCAGTGGGGTGGCCCCCCTCCGGGCGGTTCCCCTCGGCCAATCGATGTCTAGTCCGCGTGTCCCCGTGGGACCACGGCTGCCGACATAAAACAATATGGCCGCCGGGCGCGTGCTTTCCAGGACCGGGTTGAGTAGATGAGACTAATGAAAGTAACTCTCCGAGGGGCAGTGAGTGGTCCGAGACTCCAACTTGGGGACTCTCGCGGGGGACACGTATTACTGGGATGTTGTGTTGTACCCTCCACAACAACTTTGTAATTAACAGCGTTAGGAACAAGTCTGGTCACTGCTTGTTGAGCCAATTAATGTAAATATAAATATATAATGTACAGCAGAACTGAAGGGAGCTCTCCCTGTTTCGGATATTACATTAATACATTCTGAAGAGTTAAAAGTTTAAAGAAACGTAAATAATTTAACATTAATTATTACAGAAAAGTATTTTTTGTATATGTATGTACATTGTAGATACATTATTTAAATAAAATGGTTAAGTGGTTATTCAATATAACAAAGCTAAATACACAACTAATCTGAAGTGATCATCTTATTACCTACGTAAAGCCTTTATTTGTCGGCTCAACTACTGTAGTAGTTTCGGATATGGGAGCATTTACTGTATTTATCATATATGTTACATTAACCTGGCTAGTCTTCATGGCGGGGGAATATCCTCACTCTGCTGTATGTATTACTGGAATATCCTCACACTGATGTATGTATTACTGGAATATCCTCACACTGATGTATGTATTACTGGAATATCCTCACACTGATGTATGTATTACTGGAATATCCTCACACTGATGTATGTATTACTGGAATATCCTCACACTGATGTATGTATTACTGGAATATCCTCACACTGATGTATGTATTACTGGAATATCCTCACTCTGCTGTATGTATTACTGGAATATCCTCACACTGATGTATGTATTACTGGAATATCCTCACTCTGCTGTATGTATTACTGGAATATCCTCACTCTGCTGTATGTATTACTGGAATATCCTCACACTGATGTATGTATTACTGGAATATCCTCACTCTGCTGTATGTATTACTGGAATATCCTCACACTGATGTATGTATTACTGGAATATCCTCACTCTGATGTATGTATTACTGGAATATCCTCACTCTGCTGTATGTATTACTGGAATATCCTCACACTGATGTATGTATTACTGGAATATCCTCACACTGATGTATGTATTACTGGAATATCCTCACTCTGCTGTATGTATTACTGGAATATCCTCACACTGATGTATGTATTACTGGAATATCCTCACTCTGCTGTATGTATTTCTGGAATATCCTCACACTGATGTATGTATTACTGGAATATCCTCACTCTGCTGTATGTATTACTGGAATATCCTCACTCTGCTGTATGTATTACTGGAATATCCTCACACTGATGTATGTATTACTGGAATATCCTCACACTGATGTATGTATTACTTGAATATCCTCACACTGATTTATGTATTATTGGGACATGTTGATATATTTCATCTAAATTTTGGTACGAACCAGATTTTTAAAAACTTGTTAAATAGCTCTCTATTTCTGCAACGCTCCGCTAGACTTAACTTATAAATTAGTTTGTGAAAAAAATTATATATTAATTAAAGTGAAACTATAATTTATAATTAAATGTTAATTAACTAAACACGTAAATATAAATCCAAGCTCCAAAGAACACCTCAAAGAGATTTACTTAGTGTTTATTTAACTTAACTTCAGGTCAAACAAATAAAAACATTCCAATAAAAGTCAAAATGTACCTTCCTCTCCCCCCTCCCCCTTCTAAACGGTGGGCGCTGAATCCCTCCCTCCTCTCTGTCTGTCTGTCTGTCTGTGCCGCCGCTTGTAGCTCTACAACAAAGTTTGCACAACAAAGAGACCCCCTCTTTCCCCTTGCCCCCTGTTCGAAGCCACGGTCTAAAACCACAGCATGTCCTTCCCTCGGACCCCAAGTCCAGTGGCGGCCCGATGAAAGTTTCATGGGGTGAAAGGGATAGAGTAACCCCCTCCCCCCACTACAACCAGAAACAAGACAGAATTGTCACACGTATCATTGATGGTGGGAGCTAGAATCAATGAACACCCCTACCCCCTGACACACTCGCATGTTCCGAGGAGTCCCGAGGGAGGAGGTCCAAGGCTCCGACAACCCACGTCCAAATGATGGGTTGAAGCCGACTTGCATGTTCTGGTGTCAGCGGTGGGAATTGTCCCAGCCTAGGATATAGGACGATCCCAGTGAAGGTTCGGGAGTGATCGCTGCTTTACGCACTTTAATGTATGCATGAGTGAGTGTGTGAGACTTCTCCCAACACACACTTCCACTCATACTGGGAGCAGAATCACGTGTTCTCTATCACAAAACACTAAATTATGAAATCTTGTATGGCAGGAAACCAGGGAATACGAGTTATTTTCAAACTGATCACGAATAGCATCGTTGTACCTGTTATGGTGTTAACAACCTTTACACCTTAAGAAAATAAAACTAGACAAAAAGATTGTAAACAATAAACAGAAGTGAAATTAGAAAATCTCTATATTTTTTAATCAATGAAAATACAGTTTGTTCCTGTTTCGTGGATAGGTCCTCAAACTTTGAAACAAAGATTGCGTGATATCTGTTTTCTGCTGTCACTTTGTGGGAGCTTTGTTCTAAGCCCCGGGTGAGCCGAAAAGGCAGTGGGCTTTTAAACGGCCCATAGTCCATCCTATAGAGGTATGCTCATGTTATTGGATAGTAAAGAAGATGTATGATATTTGTACATTTAGAATTAAAATGACACGGTACATAAAAGTAGTGAAATAGCTTAAATGCAGATAGAGCTAAACTTTAAGGCGGCCGCTTCAGTCAGGGAGAAAGAATTAATCACTGTCAGAAAATGGTATGTATCATTTTAAGTAAGTACTTATACATTCTGTATAAGTTTATTCTCCCATTCGCCCTTCCCCTGCAACCACCCTTTGTCATGTCAATAAGAAAGAGGGGAAATAACACTACGAAACTTCTTATCTGCTGCTAGTTCTCAAATATCAAACAATGACTGTATTTGTTAGAGGAAACTTCTTATCTCAAGGTAAAGAAGAAAGCTCGTTGCTAGTTCTCAAATATCAAACAATGACTGTATTTGTTAGAGGAAACTTCTTATCTCAAGGTAAAGAAGAAAGCTCGTTGCTAGTTCTCAAATATCAAACAATGACTGTATTTGTTAGAGGAAACTTCTTACCTCAAGATAAAGAGGAAAGCTCGCTGCTAGTTCTCAAATATCAAACAATGACTGTATTTGTTAGAGGAAACTTCTTATCTCAAGGTAAAGAGGAAAGCTCGCTGCTAGTTCTCAAATATCAAACAAGGACTGTATTTGTTAGAGGAAACTTCTTATCTCAAGGTAAAGAGGAAAGCTCGCTGCTAGTTCCCAAATATCAAACAATGACTGTATTTGTTAGAGGAAACTTCTTATCTCAAGGTAAAGAGGAAAGCTCGCTGCTAGTTCTCAAATATCAAACAATGACTGTATTTGTTAGAGGAAACTTCTTACCTCAAGATAAAGAGGAAAGCTCGCTGCTAGTTCTCTGATATCAAACAAGGACTCTATTTGTTAGAGGAAACTTCTTATCTCAAGGTAAAGAGGAAAGCTCGCTGCTAGTTCTCAAATATCAAACAATGACTGTATTTGTTAGAGGAAACTTCTTATATCAAGGTAAAGAGGAAAGCTCGCTGCTAGTTCTCAAATATCAAACAATGACTGTATTTGTTAGAGGAAACTTCTTATCTCAAGGTAAAGAGGAAAGCTCGCTGCTAGTTCTCTGATATCAAACAATGACTGTATTTGTTAGAGGAAACTTCTTATCTGAAGGTAAAGAGGAAAGCTCGCTGCTAGTTCTCAAATATCAAACAATGACTGTATTTGTTAGAGGAAACTTCTTATCTCAAGGTAAAGAGGAAAGCTCGCTGCTAGTTCCCAAATATCAAACAATGACTGTATTTGTTAGAGGAAACTTCTTATCTCAAGGTAAAGAGGAAAGCTCGCTGCTAGTTCTCAAATATCAAACAATGACTGTATTTGTTAGAGGAAACTTCTTATCTCAAGTAAAGAGAATCGCTGTGTCTCATATCAAACATGACTGTATTTGTTAGAGGAAACTTATCTCAAGGTAAGAGAAGCTCGCTGCTAGTTTCTCTGATATCAAACAATGACTGTATTTGTTAGAGGAAACTTCTTATCTCAAGGTAAAGAGGAAAGCTCGCTGCTAGTTCTAAATATCAAACAATGACTGTATTTGTTAGAGGAAACTTCTTATCTCAAGGTAAAGAGGAAAGCTCGCTGCTAGTTCCAAATATCAAACAATGACTGTATTTGTTAGAGGAAACTTCTTATCTCAAGGTAAAGAGGAAAGCTCGCTGCTAGTTCTCAAATATCAAACAATGACTGTATTTGTTAGAGGAAACTTCTTATCTCAAGGTAAAGAGGAAAGCTCGCTGCTAGTTCTCAAATATCAAACAATGACTGTATTTGTTAGAGGAAACTTCTTATCTCAAGGTAAAGAGGAAAGCTCGCTGCTAGTTCTCAAATATCAAACAATGACTGTATTTGTTAGAGGAAACTTCTTATCTCAAGGTAAAGAGAAAGCTCGCTGCTAGTTCTCAAATATCAAACAATGACTGTATTTGTTAGAGGAAACTTCTTATCTAAGGTAAAGAGGAAAGCTCGCTGCTAGTTCTCAAATATCAAACAATGACTTATTTGTTAGAGGAAACTTCTTATCTAAGGTAAAGAGGAAAGCTCGCTGCTAGTTCTCAAATATCAAACAATGACTGTATTTGTTAGAGCAAACTTCTTATCTGAAGGTAAAGAGGAAAGCTCGCTGCTAGTTCTCAAATATCAAACAATGACTGTATTTGTTAGAGGAAACTTCTTATTCAAGGTAAAGAGGAAAGCTCGCTGCTAGTTCCAAATATCAAACAATGACTGTATTTGTTAGAGGAAACTTCTTATCTCAAGGTAAAGAGGAAAGCTCGCTGCTAGTTCTCAAATATCAAACAATGACTGTATTTGTTAAGAGGAAACTTCTTATCTCAAGGTAAAGAGGAAAGCTCGCTGCTAGTTCTCAAATATCAAACAATGACTGTATTTGTTAGAGGAAACTTCTTATCTCAAGGTAAAGAGGAAAGCTCGCTGCTAGTTCTCAAATATCAAACAATGACTGTATTTGTTAGAGGAAACTTCTTATTCGAAGGTAAAGAGGAAAGCTCGCTGCTAGTTCTCAATATCAAACAATGACTGTATTTGTTAAGAGAAACTTCTTATCTAAGGTAAAGAGGAAAGCTCGCTGCTAGTTCTCAATATCAAACAATGACTGTATTTGTTAGAGGAAACTTCTTATCTCAAGGTAAAGAGGAAAGCTCGCTGCTAGTTCTCAAATATCAAACAATGACTGTATTTAGTTAGAGCAAACTTCTTATCTGAAGGTAAAGAGGAAAGCTCGCTGCTAGTTCTCAAATATCAAACAATGACTGTATTTGTTAGAGCAAACTTCTTATCTGAAGGTAAAGAGGAAAGCTCGCTGCTAGTTCTCAAATATCAAACAATGACTGTATTATTTAGAGCAAACTTCTTATCTCAAGGTAAAGAGGAAAGCTCGCTGCTACTTCTCAAATATCAAACAATGACTGTATTTGTTAGAGGAAACTTCTTATCTGAAGGTAAAGAGGAAAGCTCGCTGCTAGTTCTCAAATATCAAACAATGACTGTATTTGTGACAGTTTATTACATAATTGAAACATGTACGTATTAACATATCGTTTTGGATGTTTATTTTTCGTGGAAGCGGCATCGGTGGTTCACTTAGAACTACTTTATAGACGAGAGATTCTAAAAGGCTGCGTTCTCTTCGTAACTAAATATGGTGAATTTAAAGAAACTAGGGCTGGAGTTGCTCTACCAAACTGACACTAGCACCAGATGGAGTTGCTCACTTGTTGCCCTACAGCCCTGCGAGGTATCTTGTTCAAGCGGCGGAGGCTCATCTCCAAATGTTGCCAACATTCACAAACTCCTCCTCTGTTCCCGGCACAAGAGCAACGACACAAGGAGGCAACACTTACAACGACACAAGGAGGCAACACTCACAACGACACAAGGAGGCAACACTCACAACGACACAAGGAGGCAACACTTACAACGACACAAGGAGGCAACACTCACAACGACACAAGGAGGCAACACTTACAACGACACAAGGAGGCAACACTCACAACGACACAAGGAGGCAACACTTACAACGGCACAAGGAGGCAACACTCACAACGACACAAGGAGGCAACACTTACAACGACACAAGGAGGCAACATTTACAACGACACAAGGAGGCAACACTTACAACGACACAAGGAGGCAACACTTACAACGACACAAGGAGGCAACACTTACAACGACACAAGGAGGCAACACTTACAACGACACAAGGAGGCAACACTTACAACGACACAAGAAGGCAACACTTACAACGACACAAGGAGGCAACACTTACAACGACACAAGGAGGCAACACTTACAACGACACAAGGAGGCAACACTTACAACGACACAAGGAGGCAACACTTACAACGACACAAGGAGGCAACACTTACAACGACACAAGAAGGCAACACTTACAACGACACAAGGAGGTAACACTTACAACGACACAAGAAGGCAACACTTACAACGACACAAGGAGGTAACACAACGACACAAGGAGGCAACACTTACAACGACACAAGGAGGCAACACTTACAACGACACAAGGAGGCAACACTTACAACGACACAAGGAGACAACACTTACAACGACACAAGGAGGCAACACTTACAACGACTGAAACTTACTCAGTGACATTTCAGTCGATAACATTCACAGTTTCGTGTGGAACGTCTTTATATGGACAGCTCACACCCGTGGTCACATGGTCTAGTGTGACACTCTCGCAGGTGAGAAGGGAAGTCAAAGGTCTCTGTGGGTTGTTTTCCCCTCCTCTCCCCACACTAATGACAGTACGAATCCTATCAACTAATCTCCGTTGATAATCCTGGGGTGTCTAAACGCAACACATTTAAAGGTTGAAATGTTGTTAAAGAATTATTTAGGATTGGAGACGTGATATATATTGTATTACAAGAATCCCCAAGTTTAGTTCACTATTTTTAAAATAATCCCACCTAAATTTACCCACGAGTTTCCACCAAGCAGCCCCCAGTAACTGTATCCGTGTTTCTGTTGGAAACTCAGCTGAAGGAAGACTGGAGGAGACAGAGGACAGAGGCCCCAATAAAGAGTCGAGGGATCTTCTCACGGTTCATCCAAGGGCTCGGCCCGCACCTGACGACACACGTGGTGTCCATTACACGGGGGCAAGTGTCCAGTACCCCCCTTCCCCCTCATCTACATGGCGGCAATTAAAAGTGGCACGGACATGAAACCCTCTGGCTTTCAAGAGCCATTAGCTGCCCTGGAGCCCTCGTTTGGGAGGTCACAGAGGGTCAGAGGTCACCAGGGGAGGGGGATAACACCCTCAGGGGGGTAACTTATTCCTAGCATGTGCTAGAGAGGGAGGGGGGCTGCTCTGAGATATGAAAAGTATTGAATTCCCTGATAGAGAACACACACACGTGTGGACAAGAGAGTAGTTTGTTCTACAACACACGTGTGGACAAGAGAGTAGTTTGTTCTACAACACACGTGTGGACAAGAGAGAAGTTTGTTCCACAACACACGTGTAGACAAGAGAGTAGTTTGTTCCACAACACACGTGTAGACAAGAGAGTAGTTTGTTCTACAACACACGTGTGGACAAGAGAGAAGTTTGTTCTACAACACACGTGTAGACAAGAGAGTAGTTTGTTCCACAACACACGTGTAGACAAGAGAGTAGTTTGTTCTACAACACACGTGTAGACAAGAGATTTGAAAGCTATCTATTTAATTGAAATTGTCGGGAAAACACTTATTCTCTCTGGATTAACAAGATTTGTTTTAAAACAAACAATATTGAGGATATTCTCTGATATTTATTGAAGTTTTATTAACTTATCGGTAAAATAAAATAAATCTCAACAGATTATTTACAAGTTGGTTTTATAGCAATGAAAATGTTAAGGAATACCCCACATATTTTCTATTTGAGAACAAAAGTTTTTTTTATTCACCAAACAATCAAATGTTCAAAACCTGCCTCTACACCCTTAAGATAAATTAATAAATAACACAATCTCTGTAAAATAAACTCAGGATTGCACAACTTAAGTTTAAGGTAAACACAAATGGTTTGTTCTTTTACAGAAAACAGGAACTAATGACCAAGTCTCAAAACAGCGTTTGCTCGCCAACGCAGGAGTCCACGGTTGTTTAGAAAGTACGCAGAGCAAGTGTTGAGCCGTAACATAATGCATACAACGCTTGACACAAAAATAAAACATTTCAGTCTCATTTTCTCGCTTTCTACCGACAGGATAGCTCGACACGGGGACAATGGGTTTATTAAGAGCGAGCATCACCTGTCAATCAACTCTGTGGTACAGTCGGGTAGAAATAGTAACTTCACACCAACATTATTACACGTGGATCATTTCTGATTGAACATTAATGAAGAGAAAGAGCGAATAGAAGTTCCTAATACTGAACATTGGGGAAATATTAAACGATATTTGGATAAAAACTGCGTTGAAAAGACAGTTTTTGACCATTTTATAATTGGCTGCACAGATAAGTTAGTACTGTGCACAAATCTTCATTCTGTCATAACAGGGACATATTAATGTTATCAACAAGAAACCTTGTCGCTTTGTCCCCCGGAAAATGTCGAGTAATCGTTCAAATACGAATGCACTGCACACATTTGTGGTCTTATCTTTTCCCTTTAACTCGTGCGAGCCGGGAGATGAGCTGGGACTGATATGATGAACACCTTGAGTTGAGGTTATTTATCATAACAAGAACTTCCTAACCAGTTCCCATTCTAGTTTTTAGTAGAAACTGTGAGTCGGAGGTTAGATCTACGGTCGTGGTGGTCGTGGTGAGGGTATGTAGTTTAATAGATCAGCGGTGAGGGCTGCTGAGAGTTTCCAGACGAGTAGTTCTTTCCTTGATCCTCTTCGTTCCAAATGTTCCTGGACGAGAATGTCTCCAGGGGCATGGTTTTGATCAGGGGAAGAATGGCGCCGGAGCAGTTCCAGAGGAGCCCTAGTTGAGCAGTTACAGAGGAGCCCTGTTGAGCAGTTACAGAGGAGCCCTGGTTGAGCAGTTACAGAGGAGCCCTAGTTGAGCCGTTACAGAGGAGCCCTGGTTGAGCAGTTACAGAGGAGCCCTAGTTGAGCAGTTCATAGGAGCCCTAGCTGAGCAGTTCCAGAGGAGCCCTGGGTAGAAGGCTTCTGATAGGGATGGATGGACGTCGGGGGTATTGGGGTGGAAACATGAGGGGGCTCTGGAATGAGAACTATCCGGGAGGTGGAGGAGACGGAGGTACTTCGCAGAGGAAGATGAGGAACTCTTCCTCCTCTCCTCCATTGTTCCTCGGTCCCGTCTTGTGTTTGGACCTGATGCGCGCATTCTAGTGGTGCTAGTTGGTACGAACCGAGCCGGCCTCGGTTATAGTTACATCCCGGTTGGATGGGGGCGTAACGACCCTTCCTCGAGGGCCGCCAAGTTGGACAGCAACCCTTAGACTCGAGTCAAAAGGATACTCGCTGTGTCGCAGTCAATCAGTTCATAAGATGTTAACCGTAATTAGGTACTGAAATTAAATATAAACTTAATAAACGAGTATTCATTTAACAATCATTTTAATGTCATATGTAATATTAACATCGCCGTAACGTTGGTGGGATACACACAGTCCAATTTTCATAGAAAAAAAAACGTATTTTTTTCTTGAGAAAATTTTCTAAAAGCATTTTGATATTACCATAGTTGTTTTGTAGGTATTGATAATATCTATAAAAAGTGTGCAGATCACATGACTTGATGTGTGAATACTTGACATCAGATCTAGTAACTTGTCTAACTGTCAGATAAGCCCTTCCTACGAAGATTGGACTGTAAACTGTTTGGCGTTCGAACACAAGACAATGGATCCCAGCGTCCACTAATATTAAACCCGAGAACGATCGGGGTGTACATATTAACCGGTCAGGATATGAACCCGGGACGTCTAATGAGAATTCGCCTCACGCGGATTAAATATATTACAGATAATAAATAATATCATGATTCCATGGAGAACACATTTATCAACTCCTAATTTCATTTTTCTGTCCCCTGATCCTTAACATCACAGAGCACTTGCTGGTACCAACCTGTCAGGGAGATAATAGCAAGCTGTGACACGTTCCACTCACCAGACTCTAGACTGTTAACATCACAGAGCACTTGCTGGTACCAACCTGTCAGGGAGATAATAGCAAGCTGTGACACGTTCCACTCACCAACTCTAGACTGTTAACATCACAGAGCACTTGCTGGTACCAACCTGTCAGGGAGATAATAGCAAGCTGTGACACGTTCCACTCACCAGACTCTAGAACTGTTAACACACAGAGCATTTTGATGGTACCAACTGTCAGGGAGATAATAGCAAGCTGTGACTACGTTCCACTCACCAGACTCTAGACTGTTAACTCCATAAGCCTTTGCGGTTGGACGAACCTGCATGGGATGAAAGCAAGCATTGACACGTTCCACTCACCAGACTCTAGACTGGTTAACACCACAGGGGCACTTGCTGGTACAACTTACAGGAGAATAATAGCAAGCCATGGACACTTCCACTACCATCTCCTAGACTTTAACACCAAGAGCACTTGCTGGTACCAACCTTGTCAGGGAGATAATAGCAAGCTGTGACACGTTCCACTCACCAGACTCGAGACTTAACACACAGAGCACTTGCTGGTACCAACCTGTCAGGGAGATAATAGCAAGTTGTGACACGTTCCACTCACCAGACTCGAGACTGTTAACATCACAGAGCACTTGCTGGTACCAACCTGTCAGGGAGATAATAGCAAGTTGTGACACGTTCCACTCACCAGACTCGAGACTGTTAACATCACAGAGCACTTGCTGGTACCAACCTGTCAGGGAGATAATAGCAAGTTGTGACACGTTCCACTCACCAGACTCGAGACTGTTGTCGCCATCTCCTGGTGTGACCGGAGGGTGGCACGACACGTCTGTCTCCACACACGCCTCTAGGAGACCTGCACACATAGGACAGTCAATAAGAGCACATCTCAGTACACGTGGGCCGCGGAGCCACCGAGACTAAAACTACCAAGAAAATGATACTGACATTGATCCATAGGAGCACTACACCAGAACTATACCAAGAACTGACTAAATAGTACTGAATAATGTATATATTATGGGTAGATATGTGTTCTTATTTAAATTTGTTAACTAGAATATAAACAACATGTTAGAACTAGGACAACTTAGTAATAGGAATACAAGGACGAGACGTAGATTAGCCCCTGGGCGATGTACGTAGATGTTTTGCTGACACGAATGTTATTTTGCTAAACAGAATTATCGAGTTAATTGTAAGGAACAAGTCTCGGATCTCATTTTAATAAACCTACACACTGTAACTATCGTAATCAAACACCGACAAATATTTCCTCCCCACAATCCGTCAGTCAAATGAAACCTCTCGGACGAACAATATGAACAGACAACTCACACAATCGTCGATAATCCACAAACCCCAGAAAATAAAATGTGTCAGCTGTAGTGACAATATTATTTTAAATAAAGAATCGTCTACAATTAAATTCAGGAAAACATAATTCCAAAAATAGGAATTAAGAAGAATATACTCGTATATATAAAAAAAAGAACTATACAGGACTTTGACAATCTCACTTTTCAGACATAACCTCAACTTCAAACGAGGTGCGATTTGTAGACTGACCTTGACAATGACCCGAGGTGAAGGGGTTGCATCGCATAGGGTTAGCTAGACTCTTATTTCATAAAATAAAAAGTTTATTCGAAAATTTAAAATTCATGTTGCCACAGTGGCGAAAATAAATATATTAAAATTGTATTTATATTACTAACCTATTTAGTTAGTGATGTAAAGAGATAGGAAATATAATTGATAATTTATTAGATGACCTTTTATTTATTTCCATGTATTACTGTTTCAAGCCTGTGGTAAGTTATTTTTATCCAAGACATATATTTTCCACTGCCAGCTTGGTAGGCCTGTCATAGCTTCATATTCCTTATAATCTAACTTAAGACTAGGGCAGGCACAACATCCAGTCCCCTGGATGTTAATTCATCACTGTGAAAGGGTAGACCCACAGCTTAACAATGAAACATTTTTAGACCATGCCGGGAATCGAACCCGGGATCAGTAGTTCAGTATACAGCTCCGCTATCGACTGAGTTGGGGTGTGGGATTGGCAAATATGACAGCAGTTTCTATCATGCCAAATGTCAGTGACATTCAATGACTGTTGGTGGTCTAAGGTTGGTTCCCTGTCTCACTCAGTGTTTGGCTGCAATCTTTCACTTGGGAATGTTGGTGGTCTAAGGTTGGTTCCCTGTCTCACTCAGTGTTTGGCTGCAATCTTTCACTTGGGAATGTTGGTGGTCTAAGGTTGGTTCCCTGTCTCACTCAGTGTTTGGCTGCAATCTTTCACTTGGGAATGTTGGTGGTCTAAGGTTGGTTCACTGTCTCACTCAGTGTTTGGCTGCAATCTTTCACTTGGGAATGTTGGTGGTCTAAGGTTGGTTCCCTGTCTCACTCAGTGTTTGGCTGTAATCTTTCACTTGGGAATGTTGGTGGTCTAAGGTTGGTTCCCTGTCTCACTCAGTGTTTGGCTGCAATCTTTCACTTGGGAATGTTGGTGGTCTAAGGTTGGTTCCCTGTCTCACTCAGTGTTTGGCTGTAATCTTTCACTTGGGAATGTTGGTGGTCTAAGGTTGGTTCACTGTCTCACTCAGTGTTTGGCTGCAATCTTTCACTTGGGAATGTTGGTGGTCTAAGGTTGGTTCCCTGTCTCACTCAGTGTTTGGCTGTAATCTTTCACTTGGAATGTTGGTGGTCTAAGGTTGGTTCCCTGTCTCACTCAGTGTTTGGCTGTAATCTTTCACTTGAGATCACTCAATATAGGTCAGGATTGGGTATAGCAGCGGCCTTGTTCCCCCTAAACATACTGTACAAGATAGACTAGTATCAAACGTTCACGATGACCTCGGATTCTGGCTCCTCGAGTTTATCTGACTCGAACGGTCCAACACGTTACTCCTGAATGAAACTCAAGTCATTTTAGAGATTACCCAATTCTAGTTGGTTCTAGTTGGTTCTAGTTGTACTGCACAAATCACTTCCTGTAAGATGAGCCAATCACAGCGAAACATAGCTCGACAGTTCTCGTCAGTTCTATTTTGAAGACATATTTGATTTAGTCCATAGATTATTGTATTGTCTTAGTTAATATGATACTGAGGCATGTGTGATCCTCACTCCTCTCTCCAGGCGAATACTGTCGCTATCCCAGTGATCAGGACCCGAGGAGTTGGACCAAGGTTGAGAGAGATAAATAATTCAACCCCCTTTCCTCCCCCCTAAGAGAGGGTCTCAGGTGGCCCGGAGGGAGAGGGACCCCCGCAGGGAACTCATTATCGATGTGGTCGTCGCTCCAAAGTCTCCTCCCCCACCCCCTAGGGGCCCCTGACTAGCGTCGCCCGTCTCCAAGACACGACGCACCATAATTAGCACGTGAGGGACCTTTGGTGAGGGTGAGGGGGGGGGTATTGATTGGTGCGAGCGACTTCACCCATTTGGTGGACTTTATGACAAGTCCTGTAGAGCCCAATTCGAGTCCTGGTAGGGCAACAGTGATGGTGGAACATTTTACCACTCACCTTGTGGTAAACTGGTGTTATGTGGTCTGGAGGTTGTGTTTATCCCCGAATTATATTGTGTTCACACATTCAATCAATGCTGATCTACAGGACAGCTGTTCAACCCCTACCTGTTGTTTTCCACTCTCTTTCCAGGCGAATGAAGCCCTGGAACGTTGTTGAGGGAGACATTACGCCGTGATCAGTAGGTCCCAGGTGCTAGTCAGTAGTTTTACCTTCCTCTCTCCACGCGAATATCAGGCCTAGTGTTGGAATGGAGGGAAGTGGTCGTCTCCGCCCAGTGTGGTCCTAGGTGCAAATGACCCTCAGCGTGTCCCTCTCTCACACGGGATTGCGCGACCTCCTCATCTTTATCGACCAGCTAACGAGACCCCACGAGAGTTAGTAGGCATGTAGTGTAGGCGAACAGGACTAGGAGGGAGACTCGTTGATTGCGGCCGGTCTGGAGTGCTACCCGCTCGCCGGAACCCCTCTTGCTGCCCCTAGACGCGACGCAACCCCTCATTACATTACTTGTGAATCGCTTTATTGCGCTTCCCCGACATTCAACTGTTTCGGAAATGACATGATCCTCAGCGGGAGGGGAGATATGCTGTGAGGAGAAGGGCGGACTATCCCACACTGCCCCCCCCCCCCCGAAATTCCTCTGATGTTATCGAATATGAAGCTGAAAGATGGCCTTAAATAAATTCCAAAAATCTTCTGGAAGCAGCCAAACTTTCCAGGGCCCCCAAATAAGATGTCACAGCGCTCTTGTCCACGGCTCGAGGCCAGACCGGCGTAAAGAGGACCAAGCCAAAGTTTTAGGTTCAACCCGCGGAGAATTTTAAACGTAATAAAAAGCTGTCAACTGACTGAAGAAACTACGAGCGGTGATAATTGCATTGTCCTTCCTGATTGGGTTACAGGGGGAGGGGAGCTCCCCAAGGACGCAGGACCTCAGGCGAGGGTCCTGGGACAAGTTCTGACCCAACTTTTCCTCCTCCTATCCAACCTTGCATTTTATTTCCGAGGTGGTTTAAAATTTCACCTGCGGCTGAAGAGAGAGAGAGAGAGATGACGGAGAAGAGGGAAAGAGAGCGATAACGAAGGGGAGGAAGAGGGAGAAGGATGTCATCGTTACTAACTTTTATCAAATTGTGATTTGCGTTTGTAACTTTATAGAGCGAGGCCCTCATCCTCTCCTGTTGGGATATTATCGGCTTTAATTCGTTCTCACTTGAAGTGTGGGAACAATTGGTCGTAAGCGTTCCTTTTGTTTTTATTTGCACCTGGGACTTCCTGGTAGGCTCCGAGTAGCTCATATTCAGATTAACATTCCCGACAAGGATTTGAAACGGGACACGCTAAAACTACTTAGGATTCACTGAGCTAGGAATTCACTGACTAACTCGCTCAGCTAGGAATTCACTGACTCACTCACTCAGCTAGGAATTCACTGACTCACTCGCTCAGCTAGGAATTCACTGACTCACTCGCTCAGCTAGGAATTCACTGACTCACTCGCTCAGCTAGGAATTCACTGACTCACTCGCTCAGCTAGGAATTCACTGACTCACTCGCTCAGCTAGGAATTCACTGACTCACTCGCTCAGCTAGGAATTCACTGACTCACTCGCTCAGCTAGGAATTCACTGACTCACTCGCTCAGCTAGGAATTCACTGACTCACTCACTCAACTAGGAATTCACTGACTAACTCGCTAAGCTAGGAATTCACTGACTCACTCACTCAGCTAGGAATTCACTGACTCACTCGCTCAGCTAGGAACTCACTGACTCACTCGCTCAGCTAGGAATTCACTGACTCACTCGCTCAGCCAGGAATTCACTGACTCACTCACTCAGCTAGGAAATCACTGACTCACTCGCTCAGCTAGGAATTCACTGACTCACTCACTCAGCTAGGAACTCACTGACTCGATCAATCTAAAGTTGAAAATATTTCTACGAAACATCCACTAAACATCCACTAAACAACTTATACCAGAATTGTTAGTATAGGTTTATTATAGCAACCATGTGGAGCTAGTTATCCAGACACGTGTGTATCACTTCTGTTCGCACCCACAATTAACAAACATCCGTTGTACAAACTTTAATTATCCTCCTCATAATACATAAACAACTGGACAGTATTATCTGATGAGACTGTACCAAATAGTTATCCTTGCTCGCTCCCTTATTACCCCCCCCCCCCCTTTCTTCATTTCGTTTGTTTCTTGTTCAAGTTTCTACGGGATGGGAGTGACGCTAGGAGTCTACCTCCCAGGGGCATAGTTCGATTGTAATGGGCTCTCTCTGACAGCCAACATGTTGTCTTTCTCCCTCTCCAGCTCTCCAGCTCTCCTCTAGTTATACTCATCCTGTTCTCTTAGACTAAATAGTACAATCGGTTCACTGGTCTTGTTCTCGCGATGTCTTATCAGGTAAATATCCGAGCAAAATACAAACTATCTCATAAACAGGTCCTGGCTTTGAGCCCCTGGTACAATTGTTGGAGCTGTCGAGCCAGTGGCCGAACTTGGAACTACTACACTGGTGTCAGCGGTGGGATCGGTGTATATCGGGTGGACTCCACTGGCCCGACAGGGGCAGGGTTGTCAGATGTTAGTCTAAGACAGACAGCTGTGGAGATGTCAGGTGTTAGTCGAACACAGACAGCTGTGGAGATGTCAGATGTTAGTCGAACACAGACAGCTGTGGAGATGTTATTCGAACACAGACAGCTGTGGAGATGTCAGATGTTAGTCTAACACAGACAGCTGTGGAGATGTTAGTCGAACACAGACAGCTGTGGAGATGTTAGTCGAACACAGACAGCTGTGGAGATGTCAGATGTTAGTCTAACACAAACAGCTGTGGAGATGTCAGGTGTTAGTCTAACACAGACAGCTGTGGAGATGAAGCAGATGCAACCCGGCCTTAGCTAGATTCTGTTCCACGTCTTGTTACCCTCCAGGCTATCACTGACGGCTGAGGAAGATACAATTTAGAATTAATGTATCATCATTTACGTGGTGGGAGAGTGTGAGAATATTCAGGGGGTAAACAACGTAGTAGACTCGACCTAGTCCAAAACCATGATGTCACCGTTAGTTGTCAAACTAAACAATATGAGTGTGACGCCTTTGTCAACGTGATCATCAGTGTGGGTGGCTTAATATAAACATTAAGTCTTATAGTGTAATACAACATTAATTGTAATAATACAAACATTTGTAAAAGTCCGATGAAGAAGGTTCACATTCTAACAAGATTGATAATATTGAGATTAGAGTTTGGTTGGTCCATCACACACTGGATAGATAGAACATGTTCCTGTGCGTATCTCCAGAGCTAACTGTTGTAATATGTCCATTGGGGTTGGACACCCCTGGTTCCTTGATCAACTCGCCGGCGAACAATAGTCCGGGATCAGAGGAAAGTATTTCTCCGCCAGAACTCCAACACAACTATTCTCATTATCGAGGAGTTCATAACTAAATCATAGGACGAACGAGGCCTCTCACATAACTCGCCAAGATGAGCGTTATATTGAGAGACCGCGAGCGTTACTGGGGGAGGAGGGGGCATAACTTGGCCCTGCCGCGGTCCGAGAGCACCAACACTGACTAGCACAGGTGAGGGTCTGTTTTTATCCAGGAGGAGGGTATTTTGACAAAATGTACTCGTATTACACGGGGAGAGTGGACTGATGAATCAGATAGAAAACCACCCAAGTGCATGAGGACGGGAACAAAACAGTCCGTGGTAGTTGAGTCGCTCTTCAACTGAACTCGGGATACATTTCATCAGAAGATACAAGTCTCTGGTTCATGCGGTATGTGGTCCTAATGTTTTAATGGCGCTATATTGCGTTGTGCGTTCGGTAGGTAGGTGCATGTAACATGTAACATGTAACATGTATGTGCAGCTCATTACACCCCCACTTATCTAACGTGATGTGTGGCAGTCATACATTACATCCATTTCCCCTCATTACTCCAGTCACGCTATTAGGAACGAGTGATAACCAAACCACTCAGCCAAATAAACCTATAGCAAACCCGTGCGTCACACCACAGTAAGTACAGCAAGTGCAGTAAGTACAGTAAGTACAGTAAGTACTGGTCAGAGTGTGACATGCCATACGTCATTGTTTAGTCCTCGTTATCATAACATTCACTTTCCAGCGACAAGATCAACATTAACTCATCAGTATCTAGAGCTACCTGCAGACATCTAGGAGCTACCTGCAGACATCTAGGAGCTACCTGCAGGTCTGGAGGTGGGTTAAGCACATCTTCCGAAACGTTCAAAGTCCTCTCCAAGGGCCACGTGTTCGACTACCAATGGGGCAGAGTATATTGTGTTGTTGTTAACAAAGGTAAATCACCGGTCTGGTGTCATGTTGTTGTGTGTCTGTGTTGCTGACCTCACAGAGAGAGAGGGAAGTCCCCCTGGTGTCCCAGGTGGCAGCAAGAGGGGGGAGTGCACGCACCGCTGTGAAAACTCTGATTAGTTCTGGTCTCCCAAGGGGAATCCCACGGCCCGGGATCCCCCGAGGACCACCGCAGTCTTGCCAACCTTTCCAATTCAACTCCACGAGTAGCGAAGAGGGAAAGAGGGGCCATCAGGAAGGGGGGGAAAGTTTTAGCGCTGCTGGGAAATATTTCAGCAACGAGTTCTCCCAACTCACCCCTCATCTATGTATATTCAGACAGGGTAGATGTTAGCACTCCTGCCTCTTTAATCTCCCTCGCCAGGCGAGATAGGCAACACTGTGTACTGTGTGGTAGTATATACTGTCAGGAGCTACATGTTCATATAACTGTGTGGTAGTATATACTGTCAGGAGCTACATGCTCATATAACTGTGTACTGTGTGGTAGTATATACTGTCAGGAGCTACATGTTCATATAACTGTGTACTGTGTGGTAGTATATACTGTCAGGAGCTACATGTTCATATAACTGTGTACTGTGTGGTAGTATATACTGTCAGGAGCTACATGTTCATATAACTGTGTACTGTGTGGTAGTATATACTGTCAGGAGCTACATGTTCATATAACTGTGTGGTAGTATATACTGTCAGGAGCTACATGTTCATATAACTGTGTGGTAGTATATACTGTCAGGAGCTACATGTTCATATAACTGTGTACTGTGTGGTAGTATATACTGTCAGGAGCTACATGTTCATATAACTGTGTGGTAGTATATACTGTCAGGAGCTACATGTTAATATAACTGTGTGGTAGTATATACTGTCAGGAGCTACATGTTCATATAACTGTGTGGTAGTATATACTGTCAGGAGCTACATGTTAATATAACTGTGTGGTAGTATATACTGTCAGGAGCTACATGTTCATATAACTGTGTGGTAGTATATACTGTCAGGAGCTACATGTTCATATAACTGTGTACTGTGTGGTAGTATATACTGTCAGGAGCTACATGTTCATATAACTGTGTGGTAGTATATACTGTCAGGAGCTACATGTTCATATAACTGTGTACTGTGTGGTAGTATATACTGTCAGGAGCTACATGTTAATATAACTGTGTGGTAGTATATACTGTCAGGAGCTACATGCTCATATAACTGTGTACTGTGTGGTAGTATATACTGTCAGGAGCTACATGTTCATATAACTGTGTACTGTGTGGTAGTATATACTGTCAGGAGCTACATGTTTATATAACTGTGTGGTAGTATATACTGTCAGGAGCTACATGTTCATATAACTGTGTACTGTGTGGTAGTATATACTGTCAGGAGCTACATGTTCATATAACTGTGTACTGTGTGGTAGTATATACTGTCAGGAGCTACATGTTCATATAACTGTGTGGTAGTATATACTGTCAGGAGCTACATGTTCATATAACTGTGTACTGTGTGGTAGTATATACTGTCAGGAGCTACATGTTCACATATATCTGCTTGTACCATATATATCCAGGACACACACTGTCAGACCCATGGAGAGTTACACCTTAATGTCGTAGGACAGTGGAGTATGTGAGTGTGTGTGTGTTTGTGGGCTAATACGACCCCCCCCCCCTTTCCACTACTGGTGGAGCACTAGATGACGCCCCCTAGCGTCGTCTCTTTACAACTGGCCCAGACGCTAGGCGTCCTCAGCTGCGGGAGGAATCTATCGGCTCCCTTTATGAGCTGGCGGCAGACCGACGCTGGTTTACATCTTTGACCCAAAAATAAATCTTCTCTCCCGTGACGTCATAGTGCGGCACTAAAAGGGCAGTATTCTGTCCCTCGTCAGGGGTTGAAACTACCCCACGATACACGAGGGGTGGCTCTGACTGCCGACACACAGATAATTACAAACAGTGGCACCGAGATATACTGGAGCCTCCAGGACTTGCTCAGAGATATACTGGTGCATCCAGGACCTGCTCAGAGATATACTGGAGCCTCCAGGACTTGCTCAGAGATATACTTGAGCATCCAGGACATACTCAGAGATATACTGGAGACTCCAGGACTTGCTCAGAGATATACTGGAGACTCCAGGACTTGCTCAGAGATATACTGGAGCCTCCAGGACATGCTCAGAGATATACTGGAGCATCCAGGACATACTCAGAGATATACTGGAGCATCCAGGACATACTCAGAGATATACTGGAGACTCCAGGACTTGCTCGGAGATATACTGGAGCCTCCAGGACATGCTCAGAGATATACTGGAGACTCCAGGACTTGCTCGGAGATATACTGGAGCCTCCAGGACTTGCTCAGACATACTGGAGCCTCCAGGACTTGCTCAGAGATATACTGGAGCCTCCAAGACTTGCTCGAAGATATATTGGGGCCTCCAAGACTTGCTCGGAAATATACTGGAGCCTCCAGGACATGCTCAGAGATATACTGGAGCCTCCAAGACTTGCTCGAAGATATACTGGAGCCTCCAAGACTTGCTCAGAGATATACTGGAGCCTCCAAGACTTGCTCGAAGATATACTGGAGCCTCCAAGACTTGCTCGGAGATATACTGGAGCCTCCAAGACTTGCTCGGAGATATACTGGAGCCTCCAAGACTTGCTCGGAGATATACTGGAGCCTCAGGACATGCTCTAGTCACCAATCTGAAGCTTACATTTCATACAGAGAATACGGCATTGTCTAAGAAGCCATGAAGTGTAGGGGACAGAACACTATAGTGAAATTAATCTCACTCTCTAGCTATCCAAGCTGCAGTATAACTCTATCTCCCTGCAAGAAGCCACCGCCGAATGAAAACTCCGATAATTTACATTCCGCGCCTTAGAATTAGGTTCCTTACCCCGCTCTCCTGCCCGGGGGAGAGGGGAGGGTTTACTTATTTTTATCTCCCGCGCTTCCAAATGCAAAGAGGTTTTATCCCCTCCCCCCCACTCCACTCCCTCCACTTCTATCAATTCCTTCTCAATCTTCGCCCTTGTCTGGAGTGATGGAATGAATGCTCCAGTATTCTGGAATACCAACTAGCGCTTGATGCTGTCGTGGCCGGGGTCACCCAGGTTCGAGTCACTGATAGGTCACGTGCCGCGTCCAGCCTCGTGTTGCTCCAAATTGTTGATGACGGGGAGATCGGAGTTAGAATTCAGGTCGGGTCTACTGAGGATGGTTTCCCAACCTCCTCCCACGCAAATGTTGGAAGATCACCTCTAGGATGCCTCCTCACCACATTAGAATGTTCATCAGGTATGCGTACAACCTGAACTGGTCGTAACACTCGGAGAAACTAACATCCCCCCAATCACCGTGACAGATATCTCTGTATCTGTGCTTGGACTAGTTTCGTTGATTGAACCAATGAGAAGAGCGGGGATTCCCCAATTAGTCTAATAAGACAGTCAATAAAACTCATGGCTACAAAGAAACGCAGCGTAATAATTTCTCCTTAGCTTTGTAACCACCTTCAAGTCCCAGAAATAAGATTCAGGAAGGTTACAAGAGAATAACAGTATTTTATTTTATTCAAATATAGAAGAAGTACAATAATCGATTACCAAAATAATCATATATGATATGACGTAAAAAGGTATAGACATCGATATGCATCATAGCACATCGCCAGAGTAGGTCTCCCATATCGCAAACATTAGTATCGCCCATAACTATTCATGAGAGATGATTTGATCCATAACGTTTAAATTAGAAACATTTTCATGATTTCACATAGAATTTCACTAAAGGTGAAATTGACTAGAAAGATTAGAATTTGAAACCATAACAATGGAAAATCACCCTGCCTTTACTACGGTCAGCCCACGTAAGTCCAAGGGCTCGGATACAAAAACTCCGTTACCATTATAAATTATGAAATATCTAAGTAAAACATTACCATCAAAAAGGTAGGTTCTGGCAACATATAAACTTCGTCGAGCCTACGGTATGAATATCCAGCAAGGACTTCACGAAACAACCAATGTAAATATCTATTTTTGACTGGAGCTTCCCAAGGCGAACATTTTAACAAAGACGTCGATCTCCAGGGAAAGGGGACTTTGCCGGTCACCCATAAAACTAGAAGAATAATTCGAGAATAGTCCAGGCGGAGGAAGTGGCAACTAAGCGCACCGAGCCGCCTTCAGTTGCTTTTTCTCGGGCGTGGCTTTCTTCCCGAGCCGGGTGTAGAAAGACGGCTCTGTTTAGTCTATGGAACTGTAAGCTGTAGAAAGGAGGTCAGTGTCACGATCGCCAGAGTTCCAGTCCAACAGGGAAGAGGGTAAGTATTACCCCATTTGTTTGTACTTGTTACATATAGATTTTTACAGCTTTTACCGAATGTGAGATAGAAATTAACGTCACTAGATGATATAACACGTCTCATTATCGCAGGTGTGGAACACTAGGTCAGAATAATCCATTATCTCATTAATCACATGTGTGGAACACTAGGTCAGAATGAACATTATCTCATTATCCCAGGTGTGGAAACACTAGGTCTGAATGAGCCATGATTTACTATCCCAGGTGGAACACTAGGTCTGAATGAGCCATCTACTATCCAGGGTGGAACACTAGGTCTGAATTAGCCATCTAATTACCAGGTGTGGAACACTAGGTCTGAATGAGCCATCTCACTATTCCAGGAGTGGAACACTAGGTCTGAATGAGCCATCTCACTATTCCAGGTGTGGAACACTAGGTCTGAATGAGCCTTGCTATCTTCGTTCTTCTCCTCCTTTCATCCTGGCAGTTCTTTCTTCCCTCCCCCTGTAATTCGCTACGTGTTATCTGTCTTACCCCCTTCCCCCTCATAAACCATCCTGAGGCGTCTTCCCTCCCCCTCTCCCACGGGGTCCTTCAAAAACTACGTCTGTCTCCAAAAACTCCCCTGGCAATTAAAACCCATTTCACAGTTCTATATTTTCTTTGCATTTTGAAATGATAATTCAGACAATTTCAGTCGGAGTGTGGGAGGGGTGGGGGGGTCCTATTAGATTTCTCCAGGTTGCCATGGTAACCCGGGGGATTCCCCAGACGCCCTCCTTTTCCTGTGTGCCATTCTCTGGATGTGATTAATGCGCTGGTCCCTAGGGGGGGCCTAGGACGGAAATTCAGTCCCCCTCCCTACTTTCCTTCCACCCATTTTACAACCCGTTATGGGGACGGAGGGCACCCTAGCCCCCAAACACGCGGTCCGGGGAAAGTTGACATTTGCAAATATTGGGATTCAATCCCAGTTTTATAATCACAGCTTGATTAAGTTGTAGACATGAAGTCCTTTCCTGTAGCTGAGTGGTCAGGGAGACCGTACCTTGGTTACATCCTCTTGTGTCAGTGGTCAGTGGTCAGGGAGACTGACTACATTACATCTCAGACGGTTATAATTTCAATTTTATTTATCATATCTGCCGAGTAGCGCTCGTGAGACCAATGGCGGGCCAGCACCGAGGAGTAAGACGAGCAGACTACTATACAAGCACATACAATAATAGCTAAATAATGATGAAAAATAATACGACATGATTATTAGTGATGGACGATAAAAATAATTAATAAATAATTTAATAGTAGTAAAAGCCTGAGTATTTAAAAAGGATAAGAGAAGTAAAGAATAAAGTAAATTTAAATATTCGAGGCAGAGTTTCTAAGAGGTAAATTATTTATAAGGGAGTTCCTTAAATAACAATCTGGGTTTGGCTTTTCTTTTATGACAAAGTCGAATTCGACAAATGTGGAGTTATACAACGCCCTATGGGCTCACCTTTATAGTGGTATTGGATTCTATTGAGATATTTGCTCCGCGATTGGACATAGATTATAGTTATACCGGGTTATATGATGATGACGCGGATGTGGACTCTTGCGGTGAGCAGTAAGTATAATGATACTGGGTTTTATGATGATGACGACACCTGCATGCCTTGCTGTGCACTTGTATACGGTTATGTATGTGATTGTTAATTTACGGACTGCTTTTCTGTGATACCCGCCTCGGTGGCGTAGTTGGCTGACGCGCTAGTCGTGTTGAGCTCGACTGCTGAGGACGGGGAGATCGAGGTTAGAATCTTGGTCGGGTGAACTGGGTTTGTTTTTCTTAAGTGATTTTCCACTCTCCCTCCACGCAAATGCGGGTTCACTTCCTTTAATCCAACCTTCCCAATTCTTAGTTCATTAGCGTAATTAGTACTTAAAGCGTATAACCCAAACGGGTAGTAAGACGCGGTGCTAAATAATAAAAATATTCTGTGATATTACAATATTCTGTGTTCTGTGTGGATTCATACGCACAAGCTGCTTATATATGAGCTACCCCTTGCTTCTTGGACCCCTTGTCACCAGTGTTAAAACCAACTAATAGGAGAACTCCTGGTGACCTGATGTTGTGAAGGCTAGCTTCCTATTGGGTAAAGGGAGCCAGCATGTCACAACGAGTTGGTCTTTTAAAGAAAGAAAGTTTTAAGACGTAGTGCATTGAAATTACTCCTGAAAACGTGTGATTTTCCATGGATTAAGTATTAAAAGGAAACCTTACATACAGTTATTTAAAGAAAAATACACTTCATCCATAACTTTTTAAATATATGAGAGGGGTCCAAAACATTGTCATTACACCCTGTAAGAATTGTCGAGAGGCCCGAGAAGGAACATGTGTACCTACATAATCAAGGGCTAATCTAATTATAATAGTAATTAGGTATTGATTCATTCAGATACTTCCATTCTGTGTCAGAGCTGACACTCAGTAAGAATCGAACCAGGGACATAGGTTACCAGACGATCACACGGGGTTTAGGATCCTTAAAAACCCTCGGTAAACATGGTATACGCCTTAAGCCACGTGATCACAGGTGCGAGAATAACATCAGGATGTATCGTCCCCATGCGAGAATACGCTCAGGGGGTCGAGTGTTAGTGTTTGCCCCTCCTCCCTCCTCCCCCATCGAGTAAAAATGTTTGTCGTTGTCTCCTTGTAATTAGCATCCCCCCCACTCCCCTCACCGGGCGGCGCGCGCCAGAAAATCGATCATCTCAGAGTCGTGAGTGTGCTCGATCCAGGAGGTGAAGGGGGGGAGACAGTTCCCTCCCTCGCCACCAGGAGCGTCTCGGGAGGATTGGCTCAAAACTGAGTGCGACAGCTCCTGCTGCTGTTAGCGCCTCAACAAAACACGCGCGTTCCCGCGCATTCTTCGAGTTCCTCTCCGACCTTGGTGTGTGTGTTCTCTCTTCGCCCTACATTCATCCTCTCTTTATTCTCTCTTCCTCTTACATTCATACTCTATTTATTCTTACATGCATCCTCCCTTTTCTCTATTCCTCCTATAATCAACTAGTTTTTTTTATTTCTCCTAAATGCATCTTCTGTTTTCTCTATTCCTCCTATATATATCCTCTCTTCTCCCTTCATCTATCTGTTGCTCTCCATCATTCATCGATCATCAGTGTTCTATGCTTGTTTTTATCTTATTCGTATCGATAGTAAGTTTCTTTATTGGTATATTTATTTCCATTCCTCCACCTCGTCATTCTACTTAGTCTCTGTTATTCTACTTAGTCTCTGTCATTCTACTTAGTCTCTGTTATTCCATCTCCCATCTTTCAACTTCTCGCCCTTGTCTTTTCATATTTAGATTCCTTTGTATTGCAATTGTATCCTCCTGCTTCTTTATCTGTCTTATTTTCTGAATATCTACTGCCCTTTTTTTAGATTCCTCTTTTCAATGCATCCTCTACAAATTCCTCACTCTCTTTTCTTACTATTCCTCGCGCATTGTCTCATCTTCATAACTATCTTGTATTCGCCAATTTCTCCTCTCGACTCCTTGCTCTCTCGTGTTTATCATGTTTTTGTCTCTACCTTTATATTTTGTTCCTGTCTCCCCTGCGTGTGTTTCCTAATATCCCCGCACGTCAGTAATGAGCGCTGTATGTCGGACGGGACGAGGGGGAGACTGTATTTGATTTCCTTTGACAAACAGTTCCCGTGCATGGGAATTATCCTCAGTCCGTCGCTGCTTTTTACAACAGATTCTCAGCGCAGATTGCTATTGATCCAGACGCGATCAAATCAACAGCCGCCCTCCAAAAAACAACACGGGCTTCTGACATTCATCATCACGACTCAGGTAGTGTCTGTCCGGACAGGGGACATTCCTCCAGGTGGTGACGCTTCCCTTCTTGTCGTGGCTTCCCAAACTGGAATGTGTGTCGCTCTCAGTGCTCTTGGGGTTCAGACCCGGTCGGGGTCAACGGGTCTCTACTGCTAGATTAAAATCCGTAGCACGACTTCCTTCAGTTGGTAAGTAGAGCCGTTGGTCCGATGTCGACTGTGGCTTGTGATGGAAGTTTCTCTCTCTAATATAGAGAGAGATCCAGAGTAGAAAGCAACGAGAAGCACTTCAGGACCAACTCTCGGGCTGAGGAATGAACACGTTTCTCGAGCACTTGCAACAGCAGCAGATTGAGCAATGTTAGTGAGAGTTCGCCACAGTTCAGGATGTCACTGACGAGGAAAGGAGGGTGAATTTTAAGTAGCCCATAAGCTTCCATCCGAGGATAAAACAGATAACAGTTTCGCGTGGCTAAAGCATGTTATAAGCAGCGGACTCTAACCTCACAGGTAGCAACAGTCAGAGGTGCTCACCTCTCGCCTAGATGTGATTCAAATCCAGCAGATAGAAATTGGTGAGTAGGGTTGAATGACTCTAAGACGGGTTCAATCCCCAGATGGTGCATTCATTTATTTAAATTTGAAATTTATAATCCTTTCTCCTGGATAGTTCAATAATCTGTCAACAGGCACACCAACACTATAAACAACCATGGAGGAGTGGATCAAGGCACACCAACACTATAAACAACCATGGAGGAGTGGATCAAGGCACACCAACACTATAAACAACCATGGAGGAGTGGATCAAGGCACACCAACACTATAAACAGCCATGGAGGAGTGGATCAAGGCACACCAGCACTATAAACAACCATGGAGGAGTGGATCAAGGCACACCAACACTATAAACAACCATGGAGGAGTGGATCAAGGCACACCAGCACTATAAACAACCATGGAGGAGTGGATCAAGGCACACCAACACTATAAACAACCATGGAGGAGTGGATCAAGGCACACCAACACTATAAACAACCATGGAGGAGTGGATCAAGGCATACCAACACTATAAACAGCCATGGAGGAGTGGATCAAGGCACACCAACACTATAAACAGCCATGGAGGAGTGGATCAAGGCACACCAACACTATAAACAGCCATGGAGGAGTGGATCAAGGCACACCAACACTATAAACAACCATGGAGGAGTGGATCAAGGCACACCAACACTATAAACAACCATGGAGGAGTGGATCAAGGCACACCAACACTATAAACAACCATGGAGGAGTGGATCAAGGCACACCAACACTATAAACAACCATGGAGGAGTGGATCAAGGTTATTGATGTACAAAGTTAGAAGAAATGTTACACCAGCCGGCGACAGAACTTGTTATATAATTACCTGAATCTTTCAGATTTTCCGGACAGAGTTTTCCCACGTTGTTTTGGTGGATGACGAGTTTTCCGTCTATTACATTTTTTAATTGTTAGCCGCTACTTAGCACCAGTATTTGTATAATATACTTATCCAGGGTTCATGGATTATTTGTGTCCGTGTGTTAATGAGGCACTAAACAAAAGAGAAACAAAATATTTCACTTTTGTTCCAGCGTTAAGGTGCGAAGTTAATGTTTCTGTTTCCATACAAGAATTTACATTCCCCGGTTTTCGCTTATTTTTAATTAAATTTCTTGTTTTCCCCGATACGGCTGTAGCCACCATGGCTCTATAATATGTTGTTATTTAGGATTGAAAGGTTGTGACCTCGTTTCGCAGTGAGATATTTAAATATTACTGCGCAGCTTAGAACAAGACGAAGAAAGAACCAACAAATTTCCCTCGGTCTCGTCATATTACGCCGACTCCAAGTATAATATTACCTCCCCTCTACCTGCAAATAAATATATTAAAATTCACGCAGTACAGTTTTAGAGTTGATATTTCATCTTCCAGAGCCACCGTAAGAATAAAAGGCGGGAATAGGCGAAGAAGAATATTTGGGAATGCATCAGGGAATATTCCATCCCTCCCCCTCCTAATAGCATTTCTACATTTCTCATTTCTTTGGCAACAATTCCCGCCCGGTGTGCAGCGCCTCTACCGGCGCGGGAGTAACTCAACACTCGTCACAAGATGCTTCTTGCTTGTGTTTCCAGTTAGTTTAGCGTTGTGTTACCTTATTACCCCGCGCTTAGCGAGCGCTCAGCTCATTCTTCCCACAACGGCGCGACTGGGGGCAACAGTGGACCAAGTGCAGCTGTTTCACGAGGACAACATAAAGTTCTTTCAGGATATATATACGTTTAGTTTCTCTTCATACAGTTAGCTCAACACTCTTAGGGTCTGAGCACTATGCTATTCGATAACTTTTCCTCTGAATTTAAAAAGGTTATTTTCCTCTTAAGCTCATTCAAATTTGAAACGTTATTGCACAATATGTGTATAATTATAAGCTATAAATAGTGATTCAATTATTTCAAATCATTTCAGTTCACAGTTAGCTCGCTATTTTATGTTTTTCATTTACCATGTATGAAGGGAGCGGTTCAGATCAGACATTTATTTACTAATAAAATAGAATACAGTTTTTAATTAATACACGCTTTCTATACATTTAATAAAACTCTAAACCTGTCTCTACGTTAGATTTGTCAACTCAAAAACCACTCATCAGATCGAGTTCTTCTGTTCTCCTTATTTTTAAGATAAAGGAGAAGTTATCTCCTCAGCGAACGAAGCAGACACAATGTTAGTGTGGTTACATTTGTAACAGTTCGACTTGATCAACTTTTAATGTATAGATCTTGTTTGTAAGTTTTCTTGGCAACGAGTGGTCTGGAAATATCAACAAACCAGTTATAAATCTCCTTGCAACGAGAAGTCTCGAAATATCAACAAACCAGTTATAAATCTCCTTGCAACGAGAGGTCTGGAAATATCAACAAACCAGTTATAAATCTCCTTGCAACGAGAGGTCTGGAAATATCAACAAACCAGTTATAAATCTCCTTGCAACGAGAGGTCTGGAAATATCAACAAACCAGTTATAAATCTCCTTGCAACGAGAGGTCTGGAAATATCAACAAACCAGTTATACATCTCCTTGGCAACGAGAGGTCTGGAAATATCAACAAACCAGTTATACATCTCCTTGGCAACGAGAGGTCTGGAAATATCAACAAACCAGTTATAAATCTCCTTGCAACGAGAGGTCTGGAAATATCAACAAACCAGTTATACATCTCCTTGGCAACGAGAGGTCTGGAAATATCAACAAACCAGTTATACATCTCCTTGGCAACTAGAGGTGTGGAAATATCAACAAACCAGTTATACATCTCCTTGGCAACGAGAGGTCTGGAAATATCAACAAACCAGTTATACATCTCCTTGGCAACTAGAGGTCTGGAAATATCAACAAACCAGTTATACATCTCCTTGGCAACTAGAGGTGTGGAAATATCAACAAACCAGTTATACATCTCCTTGGCAACGAGAGGTCTGGAAATATCAACAAACCAGTTATACATCTCCTTGGCAACTAGAGGTCTGGAAATATCAACAAACCAGTTATAAATCTTCTTGGCAACTAGAGGTCTGGAAATATCAACAAACCAGTTATAAATCTCCTTGCAACGAGAGGTCTGGAAATATCAACAAACCAGTTATAAATCTCCTTGCAACGAGAGGTCTGGAAATATCAACAAACCAGTTATACATCTCCTTGGCAACGAGAGGTCTGGAAATATCAACAAACCAGTTATACATCTCCTTGGCAACTAGAGGTGTGGAAATATCAACAAACCAGTTATACATCTCCTTGGCAACGAGAGGTCTGGAAATATCAACAAACCAGTTATAAATCTCCTTGCAACGAGAGGTCTGGAAATATCAACAAACCAGTTATAAATCTCCTTGGCAACGAGAGGTCTGGAAATATCAACAAACCAGTTATAAATCTCCTTGGCAACTAGAGGTGTGGAAATATCAACAAACCAGTTATACATCTCCTTGGCAACGAGAGGTCTGGAAATATCAACAAACCAGTTATACATCTCCTTGGCAACTAGAGGTCTGGAAATATCAACAAACCAGTTATAAATCTTCTTGGCAACTAGAGGTCTGGAAATATCAACAAACCAGTTATAAATATCCTTGGCAACGAGAAGTCTGGAAATATCAACAAACCAGTTATAAATCTCCTTGGCAACGAGAGGTCTGGAAATATCAACAAACCAGTTATAAATCTCCTTGGCAACGAGAGGTCTGGAAATATCAACAAACCAGTTATAAATCTCCTTGGCAACGAGAGGTCTGGAAATATCAACAAACCGGTAATAAATCTTCTTGGCAACGAGAGGTCTGGAAATATCAACAAACCAGTTATACATCTCCTTGGCAACGAGAGGTCTGGAAATATCAACAAACCAGTTATAAATCTCCTTGGCAACGAGAGGTCTGGAAATATCAACAAACCAGTTATAAATCTCCTTGGCAACGAGAGGTCTGGAAATATCAACAAACCAGTTATAAATCTTCTTGGCAACGAGAGGTCTGGAAATATCAACAAACCAGTTATAAATATCCTTGGCAACGAGTGTTTTACATTCACATTAGAAGTTTGTGTTTCTTTTGACAAAAAAAGAAAAGAAAAGAGTCTACACATAACTAAATTGTCCCTCTGTCCTTTGATCTTTGATTTTTACATAGATCAGGTTAGGTTTATCTTCATGCGTAACGCTGAACTATAAGTAAACAATAACAAACCTACAGTCATAATCTAAATACAATGATTTCTAATTAAATACCTAACGTACAGTCTTAATTAAATTACAAAGCTTTACAGTGAATTGTAGTGACTAAGGTCTAACAGTAAATGATGCATATTCTTCTCAGAGTTCATTGCAACGACGCCTCCACGTAGGAGACCCATTTCAGTGTGCTTGCATTGCGTCTTAATAATGGCAGGGAGTAAATGGGATACATTAAGTGTTTAAAATGTGTTCAACATTTAGAAACTCACACAGCGCCTCCTCACTCCAAGTCTGAAAATTTACATTGAGCACTTCTTACCGCTGAAAAAAGATTCTAGAGGAGTGTAACTAAAAAAAAATCTAGGAGCACTCCAGTAGATTAAAGGCATCCAATTGTCAGAAATTTACCGGAGAAGGGCCCCCAGAACTTTTTAGGCCTGGGGAAGTGGTATAAGTCCCTCAAAATTCATTTTTGGTTAATTGATCTTCTCTCCACTATACAATTAAATTTCTGCCACCACTGACTCGAAATGAATAATTTAACTTCATTTCCTTTGTTCGCGAAGATAGAAACAATGTAACAGTTCCCCCGTTTCTTCTCTCCCCCCCCCTACCACCAATCAGTAATCTTCAAGGGACACTACTAATCATTCTTCCAGGGGTCTGGGACTCAGGAGAACAGGAAGTCATACAAATAATGTCAATAAAATAGTTTACAAAATGTCACCAAATTTGGAACGGCTGGGTGGGAATAAATATTCAAAAACCGCCCCTTTGATAGCGTTCCCTTTTTTTGGTAAGGTTTATAAAGTGTTGTTGATGGCGAAACGTACAACTAATTTGGTATAATCACTGCTATTTATGTGCCAGGCTACCCCTTTGCCAATAACTAACATTTATATTTGGGAGGTTTGAGTTTCGCGGTTAGGTTGCGACACCACGCCGCTAGGTAGCAGCACTAGTTCTTACCGCGCCGCTAGGTAGCAGCACTCTAGTTCTTAGCAGTACGCCTGTGTTATTACTATAGGCGTGTCCAGTTTCAGTATCATGAAGTATTCGCTGCTAGGTATCTTGAATTAGCGTCTTAAATGTAAGTATGTTTCAGTCATTGTATGCTGTTGCTTGTGGATAAGGTTTATTTAGTTTGGTTTCTTGGTAATAAACCAAAAGCAGAATTTTATTTAGTGTGATAGGGCACTTAATAAAGAGTTTTTTTTTTCAATTTACTTCATTTTTGTTCCTTAATTCATTTATAGAATGTCTTTCTGCCTGTCTGTTTATTAGTTTCCAGTAAATTTAAATAATACTTGTCAGATCGAGACGGGACTTCTGTTGTACTCCTTATTTCTCGAGAAAGCTATATACTACTACGCTATCTCACCAGTGAGAGAAGTAATGTCGAGAAAAACCGAGCGTAGGCAGTGAACATTCGTTGCGGCTGGTATATAGATGGAACGTAATATGAGCTAGCTTGGATAAGGGGAGGGGAACAGGGTGAGTCGTGTTTCTTCGTGAATACACTGCCCTCGACAAAGTTTCATAATTTGAAGTGGGCGACTGTGTTGATGTATTGTTTAGTGCGAGCGAAGCTGCGGGCAGGTGCTAGTTTTAGGATTATTATCTCAGTGCACCAACAATAAAGTGGGCTTCATAAAACGTAACAAAACCAAACTTGCACTCTATGGATGAGTGTACTCTGTAGATAAACTCAAGACACTTGGCTGCTACTCATCTCATCAGACTCAGAGGCCAGAGAACACGTTCAGCATGGAGTTTAGTTACGCGACTGATCCTGAATGCAGCAAGGGGAAATACTTTGTTCACCAGACTTACGGGAAGTAATGGCTTCTCCAAGATACAATTATTGGGCATGCGCAGATTGCACTAACAATAGCCAACTAGTTGCGTCATGGCGGCGTAGGAACAGCATTTATCCTTGCTTTATAAGGACAAGGAGAAGATTGTCATCTTCCAATGAGAAGAAGGGTCCTCCCGAGGTCAACGTATCTATTGTCTTTAGTAGTCTGTTGGGTGAGGATGTTCTCCTCGGACCAGAAGTTCTGCTCTCCTCGGACCAGAAGTTCTGTTCTCCTCGGACCAGAAGTTCTGTTCTCCTCGACCAGAAGTTCTGCTCTCCTCGGATCAGAAGTTCTGCTCTCCTCGGACCAGAAGTTCTGCTCTCCTCGGTCCAGAAGTTCTGTTCTCCTTGGTCCAGAAGTTCTGCTCTCCTCGGACCAGAAGTTCTGCTCTCCTGAGACCAGATGTGCTCGTGGGGCTGCTGTTCTATCTTCCAGTGGTTCAGCCTTACACCTGTCAGTGTCTCAACAGGTGGAATTGTGAGCACTCCCCCGGTAAAGGGAGAGGACAAGATACAAAGCTCTAGAATCAATATTTAGAAGTTGCATCATGGAAACCTAAGAAGACATAATCACAAACAGACATGTCAACCTTTTACCAACAATTGTATTCACTATAAATTATGTTAGTTCGTTAACTAATAGATAGGGGGTGTTCGAAGCTTTGAAATAACCAAGTCGAAGGTCAATATCCTCCGCTTCAACTTCAACACCCACAATGAGCTTAACATCTTTGAAACATTTCAAAGGAAGAACACTTTGATATGTTATGAACGTATTTTAAATGTTTCACTAAATATGACATATTTCAACATGACCATATTTATAACAGCCAATAAACAGTATTTTAAAACCAACCAGTGATTAAATGACAGCTGTGAAGTAAGCAGAGATAAACTCAAACATGTCAGCATAGCAATCTCATCTTCAACTTCATTTCACGTGTTTCAAGCTTCGCTTCGACTTCACAAAGTGACTTTCGCACGCTCCGTACAAACTTTGGAGGTTATTAAAAATGGTCATAATTAATTATTGTTGTTACAAACACAAACAAGTAGTTTTATTAATTTGAATTTGATCAAATGTAATGTAATATAGTGGTACTGTATATTGTTGTGCTGTGTCTGCCATTGTTGCGCGGACCCGATTCCCCCCAACCCCTCATCTTCACACAGAGTGTGAGATGAACAATAATATTATATATTACACGTAGCAGCCTCCGCTGCAACATTTTGAAAGACAAAGAAAATTGTCTCTTGTGGAAATAGGAGCAAGCAGAATAGGCCCTATGGGGGGAGAGGGATAGCGGTGGGGCAAGAACCCAAAAAAGAACAGCGCAGGAAGAAGGGAGGTGGGATGCTACTCCCTCGTTTAGCCCCCTTCCCCCCCACTAGCCCGACAAACTTTTTGTGTTATTTCATCTTCTTCCATTGTTATCTTTTTTTCTTCTTTATCTGGCAACTTTGTTTGTTTCTTTCTCCGGTGTTTGTGACGACAAAACATAACCTTGTGGCTGTAATACACACCAACAATAGGTCTCTGCCATTGTTGCCCGCATTCTTTGTTGGATCTTATTGTAATCTGCTCGTCATTTGTTGGGTTTTTATCCCCCCTCTCTCGACGCCTCGTAAACAAAAGTAGCTACTAACGCTATCTAACAGGAAGATTCGCAAACACATTTATAATTGCGCCTGGAGTTGTTTTATTCTGTGGTATATTGGTACCTTGGTTCAGGGCCCGGGGCTATATAGGGGACTATTGGTACCTTGGTTCAGGACCCGGGACTATATAGGGGACTATTGGTACCTTGGTTCAGGACCCGGGACTATATAGGGGACTATTGGTACCTTGGTACAGGACCCGGGACTATATAGGGGACTATTGGTACCTTGGTTCAGGACCCGGGACTATATAGGGGACTATTGGTACCTTGGTTCAGGACCCGGGACTATATAGGGGACTATTGGTACCTTGGTACAGAGCCCGGGGGTCTAGAAGGAACTGTCTTGTCTCGAGTGTTGCTAGCAGTGTGTGTGTAGAGGGGTGTACATAGAGGGAAGTGTGTTGCTAGCAGTGTGTGTGTGTAGAGGGGTGTACATAGAGGGAAGTGTGTTGATAGCAGTGTGTGTGTAGAGGGGTGTACATAGAGGGAAGTGTGTGTTGCTAGCAGTGTGTGTGTAGAGGGGTGTACATAGAGGTAAGTGTGTTGCTAGCAGTGTGTGTGTGTAGAGGGGTGTACATAGAGGGAAGTGTGTGTTGCTAGCAGTGTGTGTGTAGAGGGGTGTACATAGAGGTAAGTGTGTTGCTAGCAGTGTGTGTGTAGAGGGGTGTACATAGAGGGAAGTGTGTGTTGCTAGCAGTGTGTGTGTAGAGGGGTGTACATAGAGGGAAATGTGTTGCTAGCAGTGTGTGTGTAGAGGGGTGTACATAGAGGGAAGTGTGTTGCTAGCAGTGTGTGTGTGTAGAGGGGTGTACATAGAGGGAAGTGTGTTGATAGCAGTGTGTGTGTAGAGGGGTGTACATAGAGGGAAGTGTGTGTTGCTAGCAGTGTGTGTGTAGAGGGGTGTACATAGAGGGAAGTGTGTGTTGATAGCAGTGTGTGTGTAGAGGGGTGTACATAGAGGTAAGTGTGTTGCTAGCAGTGTGTGTGTAGAGGGGTGTACATAGAGGGAAGTGTGTTGCTAGCAGTGTGTGTGTGTAGAGGGGTGTACATAGAGGGAAGTGTGTTGCTAGCAGTGTGTGTGTAGAGGGGTGTACATAGAGGGAAGTGTGTGTTGCTAGCAGTGTGTGTGTAGAGGGGTGTACATAGAGGAGTGTGTGTTGCTAGCAGTGTGTGTGTAGAGGGGTGTACATAGAGGGAAATGTGTTGCTAGCAGTGTGTGTGTAGAGGGGTGTACATAGAGGGAAGTGTGTTGCTAGCAGTGTGTGTGTGTAGAGGGGTGTACATAGAGGGAAGTGTGTTGATAGCAGTGTGTGTGTAGAGGGGTGTACATAGAGGGAAGTGTGTTGCTAGCAGTGTGTGTGTGTAGAGGGGTGTACATAGAGGGAAGTGTGTTGATAGCAGTGTGTGTGTAGAGGGGTGTACATAGAGGGAAGTGTGTGTTGCTAGCAGTGTGTGTGTAGAGGGGTGTACATAGAGGGAAGTGTGTGTTGATAGCAGTGTGTGTGTAGAGGGGTGTACATAGAGGTAAGTGTGTTGCTAGCAGTGTGTGTGTAGAGGGGTGTACATAGAGGGAAGTGTGTTGCTAGCAGTGTGTGTGTAGAGGGGTGTACATAGAGGGAAGTGTGTTGCTAGCAGTGTGTGTGTGTAGAGGGTGTACATAGAGGGAAGTGTGTTGATAGCAGTGTGTGTGTAGAGGGGTGTACATAGAGGTAAGTGTGTTGCTAGCAGTGTGTGTGTAGAGGGGTGTACATAGAGGGAAGTGTGTTGCTAGCAGTGTGTGTGTGTAGAGGGGTGTACATAGAGGGAAGTGTGTTGCTAGCAGTGTGTGTGTAGAGGGGTGTACATAGAGGGAAGTGTGTTGCTAGCAGTGTGTGTGTAGAGGGGTGTACATAGAGGGAAGTGTGTGTTGCTAGCAGTGTGTGTGTAGAGGGGTGTACATAGAGGGAAGTGTGTTGCTAGCAGTGTGTGTGTAGAGGGGTGTACATAGAGGGAAGTGTGTGTTGCTAGCAGTGTGTGTGTAGAGGGGTGTACATAGAGGTAAGTGTGTTGCTAGCAGTGTGTGTGTAGAGGGGTGTACATAGAGGGAAGTGTGTGTTGCTAGCAGTGTGTGTGTAGAGGGGTGTACATAGAGGGAAGTGTGTTGCTAGCAGTGTGTGTGTGTAGAGGGGTGTACATAGAGGGAAGTGTGTGTTGCTAGCAGTGTGTGTGTAGAGGGGTGTACATAGAGGGAAGTGTGTGTTGCTAGCAGTGTGTGTGTAGAGGGGTGTACATAGAGGTAAGTGTGTTGCTAGCAGTGTGTGTGTAGAGGGGTGTACATAGAGGGAAGTGTGTTGCTAGCAGTGTGTGTGTGTAGAGGGGTGTACATAGAGGGAAGTGTGTTGCTAGCAGTGTGTGTGTAGAGGGGTGTACATAGAGGGAAGTGTGTTGCTAGCAGTGTGTGTGTAGAGGGGTGTACATAGAGGTAAGTGTGTTGCTAGCAGTGTGTGTGTAGAGGGGTGTACATAGAGGTAAGTGTGTTGCTAGCAGTGTGTGTGTAGAGGGGTGTACATAGAGGTAAGTGTGTTGCTAGCAGTGTGTGTGTAGAGGGGTGTACATAGAGGTAAGTGTGTTGCTAGCAGTTGTGTGTGTAGAGGGGTGTACATAGAGGGAAGTGTGTTGCTAGCAGTGTGTGTGTGTAGAGGGGTGTACATAGAGGTAAGTGTGTTGCTAGCAGTGTGTGTGTAGAGGGGTGTACATAGAGGGAAGTGTGTTGCTAGCAGTGTGTGTGTGTAGAGGGGTGTACATAGAGGAAGTGTGTTGCTAGCAGTGTGTGTGTAGAGGGGTGTACATAGAGGGAAGTGTGTTGCTAGCAGTGTGTGTGTGTAGAGGGGTGTACATAGAGGGAAGTGTGTTGCTAGCAGTGTGTGTGTAGAGGGGTGTACATAGAGGGAAGTGTGTGTTGCTAGCAGTGTGTGTGTAGAGGGGTGTACATAGAGGTAAGTGTGTTGCTAGCAGTGTGTGTGTAGAGGGGTGTACATAGAGGTAAGTGTGTTGCTAGCAGTGTGTGTGTAGAGGGGTGTACATAGAGGTAAGTGTGTTGCTAGCAGTGTGTGTAGAGGGGTGTACATTCGACCTGGGTTATTAATATTAACACAGCAGCGAGTTCTCTCGGCCATGACTCATGTTTTGTCTGGCCGTGTGTACATCATGACACCGGACCAGCACCTTGCCAAGATGGCGGTAAAGCGCACTATGTCCAGTCCACCCTCTGACCACTCGTTCACCTCCAGAGTCTTGAGCGAGAGGTGGAGGGGGGAGATGAATAATTGAGTCGTCTGACGCAATCTGAGGACACATCACAGAGGCTCGGGCGTCCTACGGGGGGTCTTAACCTGAAACAGCACGATTATATCCTCCCACAAACCGGACTATCTATCACGGGACGGAGGATAATGACTGGTTCTACGGAACTAAACTCTTGTTTTTAACCTGTGATAAGTTAGTTTGTAAGTCATGGACTGTGCATTAATTACAATAATAGGGTAGGGATGAGGACAATATTTATAGAGGAAATGTCCCAGCATTTGCGTGGAGGAAGAGTTTAACCCATTTATGATAAAACCACATTCGACCGGTATTCGAACCCTGATTCTCTTTCACCGGTAAACCGGCCCAGACGACACTGACGCCTTTGTCCACGTGTCCACCGTAACGCGCGTGTGTAATGAGAGGAGTATCGGACATTCTGTTACGAGCCGGCGGGTTGTCGTGGCAGGGGCAAGTGGTGGCGTGTACAAAGTGCCTATAGAGCAGGGGCAGCGGGCCGGAGTCCCTGGGGAGCTTATGACAGTTTTTTTTTACTGAACGTGATTTCTTCTTCTTCTTCTTATTATTATTATTATTAGAGGACCAGCCGTAAGCAACGAACAGCTGTCAAGACCCTTGGGTACAGTTTTCACACCAACAATAAAGATATCTTGACTCAATAGTTTTCTGTTTCCCTCTCCAGGCGTGTGCCGGTGAAGGAGCAAAGAAACGAAGGATCCGCGTCTGTAATTTTGAAATTGTTACAACCAATAACATTTGGTCCCAAATAAATCGAATATTCCTCCAGTGGTTGCGTTCAGTTTAACTCCCTCCACTCGGTGATATCAACAATTGTTGATTATCTGTATTGAGCACCAAGCCAGGTAAGAACATGAAGATAGCTCAGTGAATAGCACGTCTGACCACTGATATCAGAGTTTGGCATCGACCCACGGGAAAACCTAATAATTAACTACGTGGACTTGACTTTGGTTAGTTTTCATGTTACACAGTAACAGAGTGTACTTGAGGTCCATGTTATATAGTAACAGAGTGTACACGAGGTCCATGAATAAGCAAGACGTGAAACTCCATCGCAATGACAGGCCAAGCTTTACATAAGGTCCTTACGTCTCGGCCTCGCACAACAAACAGGACCATAAGTCAAGAGGCAATAGAGGCGATATTGGCTCGTCCCTTCCCTCCGCGCGATAGCAAGAAGCCACGGGGGTTTTATTCCTCAGCTTTCGACAATAGACCAAGCGGGGGTTCGAACCCAGCAGGGTCACTGGGAGACCCCCCGCGGATGAGAACTTAATTCCCCGGGACTTTGCCCCCCAGGGAGATTGGAGAGGACATTCATCGGGCAGTGCGACCCACGCCTCGATACGGGGTCACAGATAGCACCCCGGACACTGACCCGTGCTTCAGGAGGTAGTTTCACACGTCTCTCCTTATGTTCTCCTGATACGCCAGTATTTGTTGAGATGACACTGACCCGTGCTTCAGGAGGTAGTTTCACACTTCTCTCCTTGTTATGTTCTCCTGATACTCCAGTATTTGTTGTCCCGAAAGACCAACAACCCACGGAGACACAGCTCCTCTTAAACTTGTACCTACATTAATTACTACATTTGATATGATCGTTCTCTTACTTCGGTTTGTATTACCCGGGCCAGCAGTGAGGGTTCTATTACCCGGCCAGCAGTGAGGGCTGTATTACCCGAGCCAGCAGCGAGGTTGTATTACCCGGGCCAGCAGTGATGGTTGTATTACCCGGACCAGCAGTGAGGGTTCTATTACCCGGGCCAGCAGTGAGGGTTGTATTACCCAGGTCAGAAGTGAGGGCTGTATTACCCGAGCCAGCAGTGAGGGCTGTATTACCCGGGCCAGCAGTGAGGGTTCTATTACCCGGGCCAGCAGTGAGGGTTGTATTACCCAGGTCAGAAGTGAGGGCTGTATTACCCGGCCAGCAGTGAGGGTTGTATTACCCAGGTCAGAAGTGAGGGCTGTATTACCCGAGCCAGCAGTGAGGGCTGTATTACCCGGGCCAGCAGTGAGGGTTCTATTACCCGGGCCAGCAGTGAGGGTTCTATTACCCGAGCCAGAATGAGGGCTGTATTACCCGGGCCAGCAGTGAGGTTCTATTACCCGAGCCAGCAGTGAGGGCTGTATTACCCGGGCCAGCAGTGAGGGTTCTATTACCCAGGTCAGAAGTGAGGGCTCTATTTCCTCGATGTTTTTAAGACCTCCATGTGTACGTGAAGCTTGCGCCGTGACGGATAGGCAACAAGCTAGCCGCACACTACCCCGCTGCCAGGATCGTGCACACAATACTCTCTCAAAGACCAGGATTTGAACCCCGGTGGGTTTGATTTTTAGTGCTAAGTTTATTAAACAAATACAAAATATACGATTCGCCCATCCCGCAGCAAGATCAGTCGAGGATCAGGTAAGGATATAGTTTGGTGATATCGACATAGACCCAAACACCGCCTGACCATCAATCGTCCATAGGTCAAGTTTAATTCACTCCTTGTCAGTTGGTGACGCGACTGGCCCGGTTAAAACCAGCCCCCGACAAAAAACACCTCCTCTCCCCCTCCACACACACACAAACTCATCAACATAAAATTGTAATTGGATTCGCAGGCGTAATATTAATCGATTTAATTGCAACGGTGGCGGGGGTCCCAAAACACACAAAGATAGCAATCGGTAATTCATCAGTGGCCCTCCTCCCTGCACTCACCTCACTCTCACATCACTCTCTCACATCACTAGTATTTCCATATTCATCAAGCTGGGGCCTAAACAAACAGATGCACATCGTATGTTGAGTGTGAGGAGTTGATGTGATAGCTCGTGTTGGAGGATAGTGATAGCAGTGACATACCCTATAGTGATAGCAGTGACATACCCTACAGTGATAGTAGTGACATACCCTACAGTGATAGCAGTGACATACCCTATAGTGATAGTAGTGACATACCCTACAGTGATAGCAGTGACATACCCTACAGTGATAGCAGTGACATACCCTATAGTGATAGCAGTGACATACCCTATAGTGATAGTAGTGACATACCATACAGTGATAGCAGTGACATACCCTACAGTGATAGCAGTGACATACCCTATAGTGATAGTAGTGACATACCATACAGTGATAGCAGTGACATACCCTATAGTGATAGTAGTGACATACCCTATAGTGATAGTAGTGACATACCCTACAATGATAGCAGTGACATACCCTATAGTGATAGCAGCACTACTGACAGAGAGTACTTATACAATTTTTAGCTCCTCCTGAACAGGAGGGAGACAAGGTCCCAGCGTGAGAATGGCGACATCAAATATTGTTTGGCTTCATGATTAGTATTTTGAGAAGGAAGATGAGCTTTCCATCCCTTCAGTTGTCAGTTGTCAGTTGTCAGTTGATGACTGTAGAAAATAGGCTTCTCACCATTGTTTTGTTCTTAACTCAAGTTTTAAAACATAATTCACATTTTTTTGTTTACCCGTTTGCATCTTAAAACCCGATAACCACTGCTACACTGCCAGTACTGACTATCACACAAACACACTGCTACAATGCCAGTACTGACTATCACACAAACACACTGCTACAATGCCAGTACTGACTATCACACAAACACACTGCTACACTGCCAGTACTGACTATCACACAAACACACTGCTACAATGCCAGTACCGACTATCACACAAACACACTGCTACACTGCCAGTACCGACTATCACACAAACACACTGCTACAATGCCAGTACCGACTATCACACAAACACACTGCTACAATGCCAGTACCGACTATCACACAAACACACTGCTACACTGCCAGTACCGACTATCACACAAACACACTGCTACACTGCCAGTACTGACTATCACACAAACACACTGCTACACTGCCAGTACTGACTATCACACAAACACACTGCTACACTGCCAGTACTGACTATCACACAAACACACTGCTACACTGCCAGTACTGACTATCACACAGCCGAGTCCTAGGACACGCAGTATCAGAGAGACAGCACTCAAGGATCGAACCAAAGTCCTCCTGGCACGAAGCCCCAGTGGTCCGGATTATCTCCAGTGATTAGTTCTGTGTTTAGACTCTAGAGTGTGCTGTGCCGAGTGCACAGACAGAGTGGACTATCCCCTTCTAGACACAGCTTACACTCCCTGTTAGATGAAACTTTGATGAACTTGCTTCCCATTATCTACCGGGACTCGTTTCCCGACCTACAAATCTGATGTAGAGCTGGGATCAAATCAAGAGACACAGAGAATATAATAAGTGACGTACAAGGAGTGAGAGAGAATTAGAGGAGAGGAAGTTAATCTAAAGAGAGACTGAGGATTAGCTAGAAATAAATGTACACGACAATTTTCATAGAAAGGGCCTCCTTTCTCATCTGACAGTTAGAACAATTACCGACTCCACTTTTACGTATTATTATTTTATTATTATTTAGCACCGCGTCTTACTACCCGTTCGGGTTATATGCTTTTTACGTATTCATACGGCCAGGTCGGTGATCTACTTTTGATATATATTATCAATACATATAAAATAATAGTAATAATAATATAGTGAAAAGTTATCATAGAGAATGTCCAATGGTTAAATTATCTTATATTCATTTAAATTGAAAGATAATAGGAAACTAATGAGTGATAATTGAGTGAATGGACAACAATTGTATAAACAGTGACGTCACCTGGCTGTATCCATAGAGCCAGCCCGCCATGTTCTCAACATCGCGCTCCGGAGAGAGAAGACCACGTCCAGAGGCTGTTGACTGAACTATGGTCCTCTCAGAGCTACCCCTCCCTATCTCTCCAGAGGCTGTTGACAACTATGGTTCCCTCAGAGCTACCCCTCCCTATCTCTCCTGGGGGTGTTGACTGAACTATGGTCCTCTCAGAGCTACCCCTCCCTATCTCTCCAGAGGCTGTTGACAACTATGGTTCCCTCAGAGCTACCCCTCCCTATCCCTCCTGGGGGTGTTGACTGAACTATGGTCCCTCAGAGCTACCCCTCCCTATCTCTCCAGAGGCTGTTGACAACTATGGTTCCCTCAGAGCTACCCCTCCCTATCTCTCCAGGGGGTGTTGACTGAACTATGGTCCTCTCAGAGCTACCCCTCCCTATCTCTCCAGAGGCTGTTGACAACTATGGTTCCCTCAGAGCTACCCCTCCCTATCTCTCCAGAGGGTGTTGACTGAACTATGGTCCTCTCAGAGCTACCCCTCCCTATCTCTCCAGGGGGTGTTGACTGAACTATGGTCCTCTCAGAGCTACCCCTCCCTATCTCTCCAGGGGTGTTGACTGAACTATGGTCCTCTCAGAGCTACCCCTCCCTATCTCTCCAGGGGTGTTGACTGAACTATGGTCCTCTCAGAGCTACCCCTCCCTATCTCTCCAGGAGGTGTTGACTGAACTATGGTTCCTCTCAGAGCTACCCCTCCCTATCTCTCCAGGGGTGTTGACTGAACTATGGTCCTCTCAGAGCTACCCCTCCCTATCTCTCCAGGGGGTGTTGACTGAACTATGGTCCTCTCAGAGCTACCCCTCCCTATCTCTCCAGGGGTGTTGACTGAACTATGGTCCTCTCAGAGCTACCCCTCCCTATCTCTCCAGAGGGTGTTGACTGAACTATGGTCCTCTCAGAGCTACCCCTCCCTATCTCTCCAGGAGGGTTTGACTGAACTATGGTCCTCTCAGAGCTACCCCTCCCTATCTCTCCAGGGGGTGTTGACTGAACTATGGTCCTCTCAGAGCTACCCCTCCCTATCTCTCCAGGGGGTGTTGACTGAACTATGGTCCTCTCAGAGCTACCCCTCCCTATCTCTCCAGGGGGTGTTGACTGAACTATGGTCCTCTCAGAGCTACCCCCTTACCATCTAACTACTCTCCAGGAGGTGTTGACTGAACTATGGTTCCCTCAGAGCTACCCCTCCCTATCTCTCCAGGGGTGTTTGACTGAACTATGGTCCCTCAGAGCTACCCCTCCCTATCTCTCCAGGGGGTGTTGACTGAACTATGGTCCTCTCAGAGCTACCCCTTCCTATCTCTCCAGGGGTGTTGACTGAACTATGGTCCCCTCAGAGCTACCCCTCCCTATCTCTCCAGGGGGTGTTGACTGAACTATGGTCCTCTCAGAGCTACCCCTCCCTATCTCTCCAGAGGGTGTTGACTGAACTATGGTCCCCTCAGAGCTACCCCTCCCTATCTCTCCAGAGGGTGTTGACTGAACTATGGTCCCCTCAGAGCTACCCCTCCCTATCTCTCCAGGGGGTGTTGACTGAACTATGGTCCCCTCAGAGCTACCCCTCCCTATCTCTCCAGGGGGTGTTGACTGAACTATGGTCCTCTCAGAGCTACCCCTTCCTATCTCTCCAGGGGGTGTTGACTGAACTATGGTCCTCTCAGAGCTACCCCTCTCTATCTTCCGGGGGTGTTGACTGAACTATGGTCCTCTCAGAGCTACCCCTTCCTATCTCTCCAGGGGGTGTTGACTGAACTATGGTTCCCTCAGAGCTACCCCTCCCTATCTCTCCAGAGGCTGTTGACTGAACTATGGTTCCCTCAGAGCTACCCCTCCCTATCTCTCCAGGGGGTGACCGACCTATCCAACACGGAAACTCTCCACTTCCCTCATTCTCAGTGGTTTGGTTTATTTGGAAAATGTTGCTTCTCCCGCCAAACGGGATAGTTGTACTATGGAGAGTTAGAGGGCAGTACCGTCCTCCGCGCGGGTCAAGTCAGAGCTTGTGTTGCAAGGTCAAGGGGTTGTTCCATCTGGTGTTTGGACAGGTCAGCGTAGATGCAGGTTGTGCGTTGGGGACTATTTTGTTCCTGGCGTTTTCAGGGACAAACATTTTAAAACCCCTGGCGGAGGCCAAGGAAGGAACAGACAAGGAAAAAATGAAAAATACTCGTCGCTGTCTGTGATGATTTGCACTATCACCGGATTTTACACATTTCTCCACATCACCATCATCCACGAATATTTGACGATATTAAAATGACGCCATATTCCTCTTTAAATGTGTCCAGTCTTCTCCTCTCACTCGCACACTTTCTGTCATCTGCTCCTTTCTTGGACTCCCTTGCGGTCTATTCCCTACATACCTCATATCAATAATTCCCTATTATTTTCCATCCTCATTACATGGCCATCTCACTACTATCTCGTTCCTCGTCATGTTCCTCCTGGAGACCGCGGCCTTCACCCTCCTCATATCTCACCGACTGAAAACATTCTCGTTTGAACATTTTTATTTCAAAAAGTATTCATTTAACAAATCAGGGATCCGTGACCAGGGCGTTATCCTTGCGAGGAGATGCACGCGCGGTGCAGTCTGGGATTGGAGCCGTCACCAGATCATGAGGGTCAAGGTTCAATGCCAACTCACAATGAGGTTCCCAACCCGGATACGAGTTATTGAGCGGATTCTGTTTGTTTAGGAGAGATACAGTCCAGTTATCATAGGAAGGACCTTTTCTGACAGATTTTTTTGGGTCACCGCATCTTGGTACCGTTTGGGTTGTACACACGATTTAATTACACTAATGGAATAAGACCGAGGAAAGTTAGAATTTCTTAAGAAAATGTTCTTCTCATTTTGTTAAAGGAAGAATGAGACACCCCTTATAAAAGGGGCCACCCTCAGCACAACCGCCCGGGATTTGCACCCCAACCTCCCATCCCAGTCTAGCGCGAGAGTGACGGGTTGCTTAGCCCGGTAGTCGGGTTTCCCTTACCACTTTTGCCTCTCTATCTCGACAAAGCCTCCTGGACAGTAATTGTTAAAATGCCCACGTAATGTCGTCCAGGGCCGCTGATAACCCGCCCGTCACGTACAGACCATTCCACGAGCCTTTCTGTTGGACCACGCCAAGACGTGTCAGCGAGGAACTAGCGGACTAGCACGCTGCCATCTAGCGGCGCGCGCCGGTACCTCGCGGCCGGTAATTGCGGCCTCTCGGGCCCTGTGCGATGTGACCGGCGTGCCGAATCTATCTAATTATTTCCCGATGAGATAGCGGTAGAGAGGAGGGAAGGGGGAGTATTCCCTTGTCCTCTCGCGGGGAAGAACTAGACTCGCTTGTAATCCTTGTAGAATATGCTTCGTTTCGCGGGGAGAAAGGAATGAGAGGGGCTCGCCCTTTCTTGTCCATTTACATTCCCTCATTTTCTCCTTCCCTACTATCAGAGGTTTGCGTGTAACAGCCGCTCAAGTCACTAGTCTAGTTCCGCGTGGGATAACAAGGTGTTAAGTACATCTATAGTGTCTATACTCCTCAGTGCTGAGAGGCCGATAGCACACTGTGTCAAGGAAGTTATCGGTCCATATTCTAATGCTGGGTTTAAAAAGAAGTTCACGAGGACTTGACTTACCTTTGAGGACAGCCGCGGGTGTGTCTACCCTTTCAGGGGTAGCTGTGGATGGTGGAGGTTCCTCTTCCCAGTCCTCCTCCCCTGGAACAAACAGAGAACCTCAGTGGTACGGTCTGCATTCCTACAGCCCTGTGTGTTACTATAAACTGTGTATGATCGGTTCGCCAGAGAATTGTTACCTTATAAGTTTACACTCTTAAAAACATACTATCCGCTCTTCCGTTTGTGTCTACCAGCTCCAGTTTGTCTTTAGCCAGGATTCCTTACCTATACGCTGTTGTTTGTTCCACTCTGTGACAGCAACCAGAGGAACTGTGACGGACAGTAGCGCTATATGGAACTAATACACACTTGGCTATGAAGCTATACGAACCAAACATGACGAGGGACCAATTGAAAGCTGTTTCTACTTTGATAATTGTCAAAATGATTCTCAATAAAAAAATATAATAATATAAAACCCTGTACATTAACAACTACGACGGTAGTGTTAGTTATTTATTACTACCTTGGAACTATCGTCCAATCAATGACCAGAAGATACTGTCTGGGTGGCAGCCAGTCCTTCATATATGCCCTTGTGAATCCCAGCACTGTAATCCTACTATTTCAGCCAATCCTTGAGACATTCTCTTGTGAATGTACTGGGTTCAACCTAGATTGTATCACTAGAAAATGAGGTCTGTTCCCCTTGCTAAGTTCTCAATTGACGGTTTGGGGTCTTGTTGTTGTGTTTGTAATAGAATTAAGTTGAGAAAGAAAGTGTGCTGGCAATAAAGCTCACAACACGATCTGGTGCTTGCTCGTCTTTCAATTGTTTCATTTTGTTAAGGTTGGCCGACCTGAGGGTGTAGTCAAGTATTCCGAATGTTCCTTTGTTTCGGGGTAATGTTCCACCTGTGAGGGGAGGTTGGAGGGGGGGGGGCAAGATTGTCTCCGGGTCTGGCGGGAACGTTTTCACGCCGGCGATATGGACACCAGGGGTCCCATCAACAGACGACCCATTACAAGTAATCCTCCAGTGCTGCCAACACGCGAGCCGGACAAAACCACATTTCCCCGGACCGTCGTTCCAAGACGCCAACATCGCAATATCACGATTTTAAGGGATCTCGAAATGGCTGCAAATTATTTGTTGTTGGAAATAAAACTGCAGCCCGAGGACTATGCAACCCGCTTCACAAAGTCTCTGGTAAGTTCCTCCTAGCCTTGTTATGTTTCCCTTTCTACCAGCTATAATCTCGTCTGACTTGTAGAGGTCTTACTTGCCCCTGCTTGTCCCACACACCCGCCAAGCACAACAAGATTGTATTCAGAGTTGTCCTAACATCAGTCACCTTAGTGATTTAATGTCAATTTTGAGAGTACAGCAGACATGAACTAGAGCACTTCTAACTAGACATGAACTAGAGCACTTTTCACTAGACATGAACTAGAGCACTTCTCACTAGACATGAACTAGAGCACTTCTCACTAGACATGAACTAGAGCACTTCTCACTAGACATGAACTAGAGCACTTCTCACTAGACATGAACTAGAGCACTTCTCACTAGAAATGAACTAGAGCACTTCTCACCAGACATGAACTATAGCACTTCTCACCAGACATGAACTAGAGCACTTCTCACTAGACATGAACTAGAGCACTTCTCACCAGACATGAATTAGAGCACTTCTCACCAGACATGAACTAGAGCACTTCTCACTAGACATGAACTAGAGCACTTCATCACTAGACATGAACTAGAGCACTTCTCACTAGACATGAACTAGAGCACTTCTCACTAGACATGAACTAGAGCACTTCTCACTAGACATGAACTAGAGCACTTCTCACTAGACATGAACTAGAGCACTTCTCACTAGAAATGAACTAGAGCACTTCTCACAGACATGAACTATAGCACTTCTCACCAGACATGAACTAGAGCACTTCTCACTAGACATGAACTAGAGCACTTCTCACCAGACATGAATTAGAGCACTTCTCACCAGACATGAACTAGAGCACTTCTCACTAGACATGAACTAGAGCACTTCATCACTAGACATGAACTAGAGCACTTCATAACTAGACATGAACTATAGCACTTCTCACTAGACATGAACTAGAGCACTTCTCACTAGACATGAACTAGAGCACTTCTCACTAGACATGAACTAGAGCACTTCATCACCAAACACTTACCAGAGCGCAGTAATAAAGTAAGAGCGACCACGTCTAGTTCCTAGGACAGCCGCCCCGGCGCTAGAGTGCCACCACAGGGAGATATACATCATGATCCCATGCAGGAGAGACTGGAGAATTTTTGCCTGTAATTTGCTCTGGACGAGAGAGAAGGCTGTCCCGGGGGAACTCATTTTACTCCGGCTAATGGGGACCCCTTGCGCGTTATCAATTCCAATTCCAGAGGGGCGGAGGGGGGGGATATAAGGGTCGTGTTATTGTTGGTGAGGGAGGGGGGTGAGGACAAAGTAGTAGCTGTACCTAGGGTGACGGTGGAGTGGGCAGGGTGACTACCCCCTCGGGAACTACTCACACAGTGTGGCAATACAAGTACAACCGTCGGCTGGACACTAGCGCCGCGAGACGGACACATGGGAAACTAAACAGAGGCTTTCTGTCAGGACGTACACTCCGTTACAGACAGGCTTACCTTCACTGATTACACTATGGCCCTATCTTATAACCTACACCATAGTGGAACCAAGCAAGGTAGCAGTCTTACCTTGACTGATTACACTATGACCCTATCTTATAAACTACACCATAGTGGAACCAAGCAAGGTAGCAGTCTTACCTTGACTGATTACACTATGAACCTATCTTATAAACTACACCATAGTGGAACCAAGCAAGGTAGCAGTCTTACCTTGACTGATTACACTATGACCCTATCTTATAAACTACACCATAGTGGAACCAAGCAAGGTAGCAGTCTTACCTTAACTGATTACACTATGACTATCTTATAAACTACACCATAGTGGAACCAAGCAGGGTAGCAGTCTTACCTTGACTGATTACACTATGACCCTATCTTATAACCTACACCATAGTGGAACCAAGCAAGGTAGCAGTCTTACCTTGACTGATTACATTATGACCCTATCTTATAAGCTGCACCATAGTGGAACCAAGCAAGGTAGCAGTCTTACCTTGACTGATTACACTATGACCCTATCTTATAAGCTACACCATAGTGGAAACACAACTAACACAGGGCCATCCGTTCCATCAGAATGAGAGCAGCTCTCACGACGATACTGAGAGCAGCTCTCACTGCGTCACGGGGATGAGTGCAAATATAAAGCTAGAAAGAGGGGCGGGGTCCCAGGTGAGAGAAGGGCGGACTCCCTAGAGAAAACAAACTTCTGAGAGCGAGCGAGCGAGGGAGCACGGTGTGAGTGTCTCCAGGGACCTCGCCCCTGCTAGCTTCCAGCCTCTCCCCTCTGGGACCCCATACACTCTCTCATTCCACTCGGCCTGCGTATGTCCCCCGGGGACACAACAGTTCTTACGGGGACCTCTAGCTGCTGACACCGGCTGACTGGTTCACGCTAGCGTAGACATGCACACTAATAAACACACTAATGTGCGCACAATAATGAACACACTAATGTACGCACACTAATGAACACACTAATGTGCGCACAATAATGAACACACTAATGTACGCACACGAATTAAACGTATCTACGGTCCTTTCCTTACTCGCACCCTCTCCCTCTGTTCAATCTTAGGACACAGGAAGAGAAGGGAGAATGGTTCAATTAATTGTATTCTCTCTATGTCCGAAGTACTTCTCTCTAGTCCGAAGTACTTCTCTCTAGTCCGGTGTTTTCTCTAGTCCGTAGTACTTCTCTCTAGTCCGGTGTTCTCTCTAGTCCGCAGTACTTCTCTCTAGTCCGCAGTACTTCTCTCTAGTCCGTAGTACTTCTCTCTAGTCCGAAGTACTTCTCTCTAGTCCGAAGTACTTCTCTCTAGTCCGAAGTACTTCTCTCTAGTCCGTAGTACTTCTCTCTAGTCCGTAGTACTTCTCTCTAGTCCGGTGTTCTCTCTAGTCCGCAGTACTTCTCTCTAGTCCGCAGTACTTCTCTCTAGTCCGTAGTATTTCTCTCTAGTCCGTAGTACTTCTCTCTAGTCCGAAGTACTTCTCTCTAGTCCGAAGTACTTCTCTCTAGTCCGAAGTACTTCTCTCTAGTCCGTAGTACTTCTCTCTAGTCCGTAGTACTTCTCTCTAGTCCGTAGTACTTCTCTCTAGTCCGAAGTACTTCTCTCTAGTCCGGTGTTCTCTCTAGTCCGTAGTACTTCTCTCTAGTCATCCATGGCTCCTAGTTCGACTCCCGGGATTCATATTAAAGTATCAGAGTTAGACTAAATTGTTTTTGTTTCTACCAAGTGATAAACTAACGGTCTGGGGGTTGTATATTGTGTTATGTTCAATCAACAACAAGAACACAAGAGATTGGGTGCGGATGATAGGAATGTTCACTTGAAATATATGCACCAGCATTCGTATGTGAGTTATGTGAGCATACATTGTGCTGTGCTCGAACTCCAGTCAAGCAGGTTGACCGCTCACCTAACTCCGACCAATCCCAACACTCGTATGAACAGGGCCTCAGTCTTCACTAGTGACGTCATGTCCATCCCCGTGGGGCAGCGCCGCGACGCTACAACCGGCCAGTGCACAGGCGCCAAAGTTTGACAGTTTTTATCAAGGACCCGGTGGACGCGAACAGGGAGGTTTGTGATGTGGTGAACTCCGAAACACTGACATTAAGGATCACTACAGGTAGAAACTACTTGTGACGTAAGTCACGGGAACAGGATGAGGAGGAGACGGGGAGATCATAGTGTGACTTGCAGATAGTACTGAGTGATGACTAGTGACCTGCAGATAGTACTGAGTGATTACTAGTGACCTGCAGATAGTACTGAGTGATGACTAGTGACCTGCAGATAGTACTGAGTGAAGACTAGTGACCTGCAGATAGTACTGAGTGATGACTAGTGACCTGCAGATAGTACTGAGTGATGACTAGTGACCTGCAGATAGTACTGAGTGAAGACTAGTGACCTGCAGATAGTACTGAGTGATGACTAGTGACCTGCAGATAGTACTGAGTGAAGACTAGTGACCTGCAGATAGTACTGAGTGATGACTAGTGACCTGCAGATAGTACTGAGTGAAGACTAGTGACCTGCAGATAGTACTGAGTGATGACTAGTGACCTGCAGATAGTACTGAGTGAAGACTAGTGACCTGCAGATAGTACTGAGTGATGACTAGTGACCTGCAGATAGTACTGAGTGATGACTAGTGACCTGCAGATAGTACTGAGTGATGACTAGTGACCTGCAGATAGTACTGAGTGAAGACTAGTGACCTGCAGATAGTACTGAGTGATGACTAGTGACCTGCAGATAGTACTGAGTGATGACTAGTGACCTGCAGATAGTACTGAGTGATGACTAGTGACCTGCAGATAGTACTGAGTGAAGACTAGTGACCTGCAGATAGTACTGAGTGATGACTAGTGACCTGCAGATAGTACTGAGTGATGACTAGTGACCTGCAGATAGTACTGAGTGAAGACTAGTGACCTGCAGATAGTACTGAGTGATGACTAGTGACCTGCAGATAGTACTGAGTGAAGACTAGTGACCTGCAGATAGTACTGAGTGATGACTAGTGACCTGCAGATAGTACTGAGTGATGACTAGTGACCTGCAGATAGTACTGAGTGATGACTAGTGACCTGCAGATAGTACTGAGTGATGACTAGTGACCTGCAGATAGTACTGAGTGATGACTAGTGACCTGCAGATAGTACTGAGTGATGACTAGTGACCTGCAGATAGTACTGAGTGAAGACTAGTGACCTGCAGATAGTACTGAGTGAAGACTAGTGACCTGCAGATAGTACTGAGTGAAGACTAGTGACCTGCAGATAGTACTGAGTGATGACTAGTGACCTGCAGATAGTACTGAGTGATGACTAGTGACCTGCAGATAGTACTGAGTGAAGACTAGTGACCTGCAGATAGTACTGAGTGATGACTAGTGACCTGCAGATAGTACTGAGTGAAGACTAGTGACCTGCAGATAGTACTGAGTGATGACTAGTGACCTGCAGATAGTACTGAGAGATGACTAGTGACCTGCAGATAGTACTGAGTGATTTAGGGAGAGTTGAGGCCCTCCCCCTCTCAGTTTACTCCCCCACCCCTCATGTATTGAACTAGTACACAACGCACGGTTTCAATTGATGTGCTTTGCTCGTCCCTGGGGGGGGGGGGGTTCTTTATTCCACATTGTTCCATGCAAGCGCGCACACGGCCTAACCCCCAGGGGCAGGATACGCTCTGGTAGTGCTTGCATGGACAGGTACACTCATCTACCTCCACTCACTCACTCACAAGGAACCAACAGCCGACAGTGAGTGGCTCACTGTAGAGTTGCAGTGTGTCAGTCAGGATTCTAGCGACTGTGAGAGCTGTGAGAGCTGTGAGAATATCCCGTACATTGGTATCACTCCTCCTGTCTGAAGATATAAGATTTCACTCTTGTTGGTAACAGACTGTACACACTTCCGGCCAGTCAAGATCACCTCGTGATGATTACACGACAGTATTTTCATTAAATTACAATTAGATTCTGCATCTCTAATAATAATAATAATAATAATAATAATAATAATAATAATAATAATGCTGCTGCTGTTGGTCCTGGCGAGCAGTTGACAGGGCAGCGATCATAGTGGAGGTGGGGGATGTGTGATGTCTACTTACCTGGGCAAGCCTCCCTGGACCGCAATCAATCACCGGGCACACAGGGGTCACATATATTGACACCATTTTAATAATTGCGACCGGATTTATTCATATACACGAGGAAAGTTGAAATTAGTGCTTTATACAAACAAACACATGGCCAGGAGGGAATGTGGGTACAGTCTGTGGCAGAAGCACACTTTCCGAGCCTTCGACTGTTTCCACCATGGTATATTTATATTTGTTCACACAAGCTTTATTTAGGCCTATTTTAACAAATCTGCGAACAGTTGTTGCTACTTCATTGGACCTGCTCCACGGCCGTTAGTTTAACCTGAGACAGCAACGCGCAGAACCTAGGTCCCTCCTAGATCTGAACCAAGTACCTCTCCTCCTCTCTCAGCCGAGGGGGGCTAATCGACATTCCGCACCGCGCTCCCCCCCTCTGGATGATATGTTTAACCCTCCACCCCCCTTGTGAGTTTTTACCCCACTGGCCCTAGCCCCACTCTCCCCCTAACCCCCACCCATTCTCTAAAAACAACACTTGGTTATTATGCGCACAGCAAGTCCCCCGGGACTCAAACCTTCCAGAGCTTCTGGTGTCATTTTTATATTTGGAGAGAATAATGGAGCGTGTCCATTTATTTTGGGGGGAAGAGGGGAAACATTTGGTGTCATCCCAGGTGCGGATGACCCGGTATAGGTGTCTCTAGGGTCGAAACAAGTAAACAGAGGTTCTAGAGGTCCCTCACCTAGATAGTGTTTATATTATTTTTCCCGAACAGACATTTCTGATAAACTTCCATGTATTCATACGTCGAGTAACGTGACCTGCAGATGCTATTTGTGACAGATATTATCAATACATATTAAATAATAATATGATATTCTTTAAATTGAAAATGACACCTGGACACTGAAACCGGAACCGGAACCTTTGCCTTAGTACTCCAATGCTCTAACCACTGAGCTAACCAGGTGTTGTACAGTTGTCATTGTCCAGTTGTCGTTGTACAGTTGTCATTGTCCAGTTGTCATTGTACAGTTGTCATTGTACAGTTGTCATTGTACAGTTGTCATTGTACAGTTGTCATTGTACAGTTGTCATTGTCCAGTTGTCATTGTACTGTTGTCATTGTACTGTTGTCATTGTCCAGTTGTCATTGTCCAGTTGTCGTTGTACTATTGACAACATGGAGCTCTCCAGAGTCAAAGATGGCCGAGCTATCTGATAGCTTGTGATCTTATTTGATCACTCTCATGTAGCCGACGATTTACACACGTCCATCACAGACTCTACCTTAGAATAAAAGTGAATAGCTCAGTGGTTAGAGCATTTACATACTAAGCCAAATGATCCAGGTTCACGGTGTTCTGTATTTGGTAGTCTACTTTCTAAGCACGAGGTTGTATCAAACCAGCGAGCAATCAGCCAGAGCACCTGCACCACGAGTGTTATAATAATCAGCCAGAGCATCTGCACCACGAGTGCTATAATAATCAGCCAAAGCATCTGCACCACGAGTGTTATAATAATCAGCCAGAGCATCTGCACCACGAGTGTTATAATAATCAGCCAGAGCATCTGCACCACTAGTGTTATAATAATCAGCCAGAGCATCTGCACCACGAGTGTTATAATAATCAGCCAGAGCATCTGCACCACGAGTGCTATAATAATCAACCAGAGCATCTGCACCACGAGTGTTATAATAATCAACCAGAGCATCTGCACCACGAGTGTTATAATAATCAGCCAGAGCATCTGCACCACGAGTGTTATAATAATCAGCCAGAGCATCTGCACCACGAGTGTTATAATAATCAGCCAGAGCATCTGCACCACGAGTGTTATAATAATCAGCCAGAGCATCTGCACCACGAGTGCTATAATAATCAGCCAGAGCACCTGCACCACGAGTGCTATAATAATCAGCCAGAGCACCTGCACCACGAGTGCTATAATAATCAACCAGAGCATCTGCACCACGAGTGCTATAATAATCAACCAGAGCATCTGCACCACGAGTGTTATAATAATCAGCCAGAGCACCTGCACCACGAGTGCTATAATAATCAGCCAGAGCACCTGCACCACGAGTGCTATAATAATCAACCAGAGCATCTGCACCACGAGTGCTATAATAATCAACCAGAGCATCTGCACCACGAGTGCTATAATAATCAACCAGAGCATCTGCACCACGAGTGCTATAATAATCAGCCAGAGCATCTGCACCACGAGTGTTATAATAATCAGCCAGAGCATCTGCACCACGAGTGTTATAATAATCAGCCAGAGCATCTGCACCACGAGTGCTATAATAATCAGCCAGAGCATCTGCACCACGAGTGTTTATAATAATCAGCCAGAGCACCTGCACCACGAGTGCTATAATAATCAGCCAGAGCACCTGCACCACGAGTGCTATAATAATCAACCAGAGCATCTGCACCACGAGTGCTATAATAATCAACCAGAGCATCTGCACCACGAGTGCTATAATAATCAACCAGAGCATCTGCACCACGAGTGCTATAATAATCAACCAGAGCATCTGCACCACGAGTGCTATAATAATCAGCCAGAGCATCTGCACCACGAGTGTTATAATAATCAGCCAGAGCATCTGCACCACGAGTGTTATAATAATCAGCCAGAGCATCTGCACCACGAGTGTTATAATAATCAACCAGAGCATCTGCACCACGAGTGCTATAATAATCAGCCAGAGCATCTGCACCACGAGTGCTATAATAATCAACCAGAGCATCTGCACCACGAGTGCTATTAATACCAAGATCTGAAGATAATCAACAGAGCATCTGCACCACGAGTGTTATAATAATCAACCAGAGCATCTGCACCACGAGTGTTATAATAATCAGCCAGAGCATCTGCACCACGAGTGTTATAATAATCAGCCAGAGCATCTGCACCACGAGTGCTATAATAATCAGCCAGAGCATCTGCACCACGAGTGCTATAATAATCAGCCAGAGCATCTGCACCACGAGTGCTATAATAATCAGCCAGAGCATCTGCACCACGAGTGTTATAATAATCAGCCAGAGCACCTGCACCACGAGTGCTATAATAATCAGCCAGAGCATCTGCACCACGAGTGCTATAATAATCAGCCAGAGCACCTGCACCACGAGTGTTATAATAATCAGCCAGAGCATCTGCACCACGAGTGTTATAATAATCAGCCAGAGCACCTGCACCACGAGTGCTATAATAATCAGCCAGAGCATCTGCACCACGAGTGCTATAATAATCAACCAGAGCATCTGCACCACGAGTGCTATAATAATCAACCAGAGCATCTGCACCACGAGTGCTATAATAATCAACCAGAGCATCTGCACCACGAGTGTTATAATAATCAACCAGAGCATCTGCACCACGAGTGCTATAATAATCAGCCAAAGCATCTGCACCACGAGTGCTATAATAATCAACCAGAGCATCTGCACCACGAGTGCTATAATAATCAACCAGAGCATCTGCACCACGAGTGTTATAATAATCAGCCAGAGCATCTGCACCACGAGTGTTATAATAATCAGCCAGAGCATCTGCACCACGAGTGCTATAATAATCAACCAGAGCATCTGCACCACGAGTGCTATAATAATCAACCAGAGCATCTGCACCACGAGTGTTATAATAATCAGCCAGAGCATCTGCACCACGAGTGTTATAATAATCAGCCAGAGCATCTGCACCACGAGTGCTATAATAATCAGCCAGAGCATCTGCACCACGAGTGTTATAATAATCAGCCAGAGCATCTGCACCACGAGTGTTATAATAATCAGCCAGAGCACCTGCACCACGAGTGCTATAATAATCGAATATTGACATATAATTGTTTATAAAAAGCAAGCGTCACTTCTCACAGAATACCCGCTCCCCTCGGGATAATACAACAGTGCAGCCAACAGTCCACTTCCCTAAAACCCAAAATACCCAACTGATAAAAACCAATCGAAACCAAAGCGGAGCTATGCATTTCAGTGAATGCCACAACTTTCCCTTCTACCCCCTCCCCCGTCGTGGTCAGCAGTGGGCGACAGAAAAAGCCAACAGTGAACCTGTCAATATAATAAACAAATGGGCGAGTGAACCCGGACCACTCAGTTAATGTTGGTTGGCGTTGTTTCAATTAATACTCAGGTTTTGAGGTCAGGCCGGTCACGGGCGTGTCGCGGTTTCAAACCTCGGACTGTTACAACAATCTGGTCACTTTTCAAAATGTATCCAGCCCCCCCCCCTCTCCAGATATTGCATTCCACCGCAAACATAGCCAGCGGTAGGTTAGGTGAATATATGCACTTAGTACTCCTGCAACTGGGCAACCCGCATCACTTATGTACACACTTGGTAGTATCAACAGAGTCTACCAGCAGGTAACACACTTGGTAGTATCAACAGAGTTTACCAGCAGGTAACACACTTGGTAGTATCAACAGAGTCTACCAGCAGGTAACACACTTGGTAGTATCAACAGAGTTTACTAGTTCACATTCATCCTCCTCATACTATCCCTAGGTTGGCTAGATTTGACTCATATTAACAAACAACGCTACGCTAATATATTTGTGAGTTCTGTGTGTCGGTGATCTAACAGGACGGGCGGGCGCCGGACCACTAGGCTACAATCTACACCCCAACAGTCTTTTAGCAAATACAAACATTTTGTTTGAAGACAGCCTCGATAGCTTCTTCCTATGGTATTAATATTACTATTACTATTACAAGGTCCCCCTATGATTGACTACTACAGTAGTATCAGCTCCTCTGTATTGCTACTGTAGTATCAGCTCCTCTGTATTGCTACTGTAGTATCAGCTCCTCTGTATTGCTACTGTAGTATCAGCTCCTCTGTATTGCTACTGTAGTATCAGCTCCTCTGTATTGCTACTGTAGTATCAGTTCCTCTGTATTGCTACTGTAGTATCAGCTCTAAGCTGTAGGCTCCCACTGGTGGCTGATACTTTATTAGAGGAAAGTAACACAGTAACAATTATTAAATTAAATTATTGGTGATATCTATCAAAAGTGACAGCTGCAGATCACATGACTTGACGTATGAATACGTGAAATTAGTCCCAGTAGCTTTTGTCTGCATGTTCCTATGATAGACTGTACAAACACTAGCATGCGGTATGGATACGTTTCTAGCGTCAGTTTTGGTTCCAGCCAGGCTTGTGGGGGGCCGTCATGCCCCCTCCAGACCCCTTAGCCGTGGTTAATGTATTCATGCTGATCATGCCGATCATGCTGATCATGCAGTGAGTGCATGCCCGCAAGACGTACATCGCGATCAAGTGCATTTTCAATTAATTGCTGGATAATGCATCAACATATTACCCTCGACTGGGTCGGGGGAGGGGGTGGTTTAGAGGGTCGGGGGGTGGGGGGGGGATCAACCCCTGAAATATTGCAGCGGGGAGATATTAGAACCAAGCGCAACACGGGCACGTTTAGAAAAGTGAGCTGGGACGTTTCAATTAGCTGAAAGTATCCACCGTCTGCTCTGGTAAGAGTTGATATCGGCCCTACAATGTTCCAGTGACAGGGATAATGTACCTGACAGCTTATCACAAGCTCTGTCTCCTCTACTCACGTCAGTCAGACAAGACGAGCCTCATTCCTTGTTTCACACATCTCCAACTTTAGACGCTAAGTTTGAGGAGGTGGGCGTCATCTTGAACACGTCACAAACTTCCCTGGAATGAGCCCCCCCATTACGAGGCGGCGAGACGCGCCCTGGATTATTCAGGGACAGGCGTCCCAACGTCAGACGTCGGTTTATTAGCGCCTGAGAGGTCTCGCGCGATACAGAGTTAGCTCTGATTAGTTTGGTATACACACATTTACCTGTGGTATCATTCTTACTAAACTGCCGGGCTCTCCAGAGAAGTTGTCTGGCCAAGAAATGTCGAGCGTGAGAATTTGTTTCAATCGGTCTGACCTTGTTAAATCTAGAGGAGCTAAGCATTCAAGGAATAGTCCCCCTCCCACATTTTATAAACACCCCTAACACCCTATAAACATCCCTCATTCTAAAATTAGCCCCACCATTATAGAAGTAGTCCCACCACTGAAGAGATAATGGGTGTAGGAGATAGTTGACTGACCTTACTGGAGGTGTGAGACGGGTTATTGTCAGGAAAGGGAATGAAGACATCCTCTCAAGCGTAAAGAAACACGCTAGTAAAAATTAATCAAAAAACGAATTCCCTCACAGATGCAATCCAGCCCGAACAGTGCCAACATTTGAAAACAACAATTCCCTCACAGAAGAGCAAACTTTCATTTATCCGTAATTCGACCGAGGCGGTTTATTCCCCTCCTCCATTTTGATCCGAAGGTATCTGCCGGCAATGTTACCATCCAGTTACCCCTCCCCCAAAACACAGGGGCATTACCGCCGGACAGGCAATAATCGCCATCGTACCTTCATATTACCCGCCATGTCCAATATTACCCGCCGTGCCCAATCACGGTTATACAAAGGAAGAAGAAGCTTCTCTTGGAACAAGATCCCGACAAGTTTACCGGAAATATAGTTCCTAGGAGGATAAATACTGGACAGGAAATATCGTTCCTCGGAGGATAAAGACTGGACAGGAGATATCGTTCCTCGGAGGATAAAGACTGTACAGGAGATATCGTTCCTCGGAGGATAAAGACTGGACAGGAGATATAGTTCCTCGGAGGATAAAGACTGGACAGGAGATATCGTTCCTCGGAGGATAAAGACTGGACAGGAGATATTGTAGCACGTAGCAAGTTATCCGTAGGTACGAGCCTAAATCTAGGAACCTCTTGAAACAAAATTCGGACCTAAGTTTTAACTGTCCGAGATCTAAGACAGCTTTGGCACAGTTTGTTCAGAGGGGTGAAGTCGGCACAGTTTGTTCAGAGGGGTGAAGTTGGCACAGTTTATTCAGAGGGGTGAAGTCGGCACAGTTTGTTCAGAGGGGTGAAGTTGGCACAGTTTGTTCAGAGGGGGTGAAGTCGGCACAGTTTGTTCAGAGGGGTGAAGTTGGCACAGTTTGTTCAGAGGGGATGAAGTTGGCACAGTTTGTTCAGAGGGGGTGAAGTCGTCACAGTTTGTTCAGAGGGGTGAAGTCGGCACAGTTTGTTCAGAGGGGGTGAAGTTGGCACAGTTTGTTCAGAGGGGATGAAGTTGGCACAGTTTGTTCAGAGGGGATGAAGTCGGCACAGTTTGTTCAGAGGGGTGAAGTCGGCACAGTTTGTTCAGAGGGGTGAAGTCGGCACAGTTTGTTCAGAGGGGTGAAGTCGGCACAGTTTGTTCAGAGGGGTGAAGTCGGCACAGTTTGTTCAGAGGGGTGAAGTCGGCACAGTTTGTTCAGAGGGGTGAAGTCGGCACAGTTTGTTCAGAGGGGGTGAAGTCGGCACAGTTTGTTCAGAGGGGTGAAGTCGGCACAGTTTGTTCAGAGGAGTGAAGTCGGCACAGTTTGTTCAGAGGGGTGAAGTTGGCACAGTTTGTTCAGAGGGGTGAAGTCGGCACAGTTTGTTCAGAGGGGTGAAGTCGGCACAGTTTGTTCAGAGGGGGTGAAGTCGGCACAGTTTGTTCAGAGGGGTGAAGTCGGCACAGTTTGTTCAGAGGGGGTGAAGTCGGCACAGTTTGTTCAGAGGGGTGAAGTCGGCACAGTTTGTTCAGAGGGGTGAAGTTGGCACAGTTTGTTCAGAGGGGTGAAGTCGGCACAGTTTGTTCAGAGGGTGAAGTTGGCACAGTTTGTTCAGAGGGGTGAAGTCGGCACAGTTTGTTCAGAGGGGTGAAGTCGGCACAGTTTGTTCAGAGGGGATGAAGTCGGCACAGTTTGTTCAGAGGGGTGAAGTCGGCACAGTTTGTTCAGAGGGGTGAAGTTGGCACAGTTTGTTCAGAGGGGGTGAAGTCGGCACAGTTTGTTCAGAGGGGTGAAGTCGGCACAGTTTGTTCAGAGGAGTGAAGTCGGCACAGTTTGTTCAGAGGGGGTGAAGTCGGCACAGTTTGTTCAGAGGGGTGAAGTCGGCACAGTTTGTTCAGAGGGGTGAAGTCGGCACAGTTTGTTCAGAGGGGGTGAAGTCGGCACAGTTTGTTCAGAGGGGTGAAGTCGGCACAGTTTGTTCAGAGGGGTGAAGTCGGCACAGTTTGTTCAGAGGGGTGAAGTTGGCACAGTTTGTTCAGAGGAGTGAAGTCGGCACAGTTTGTTCAGAGGGTAAAGAGAAACTATGTCAGGCTGGGTTCGAGTTGGCGACCATTCCTGGGGAGTCAGGTACAATCACAACAGGTATAAACCTGCGACAGCCTCACTGCCTGTCACGATCGTTTGGTTTCTCTTCTATAGACTGAGTGGTTCAATAAGCGTACAGGGTGTTCACGGTCAGTAGCCGCCTTACTACCCGCTCTCTTATGTAATAACTACGCTAATGGTTTGAGGGTTTAGGGAAGTGATATTTATAGGAAGTGCACCCGCATTTGCGTGGAGGGAAAGTGTAGAACATCCCTCAGTACACCAGACCGGGGTTCTATCTCCCCGTCAGCTGTCTAGTCTAGTGCGAGAGTAGCGCGTTAGACCTCGCACGCCATGTCTTAATGGTGCGCCGTCGACCCCCACTCATGACGTATGAGTCAAAATGTATCACCGTCTGCCGTCTTGGGGCGATACTGCCGGCTGAAACCGGCTCTCTGGGGTTCCATAAGGCCCCCGGGGGGCTCGGGAAATGCATACAACCTTACAATTAAGGACCTTTTACTGAAGAATGGAGACGAGAAGAAAATCTGTTTCTAAAAAATTTCTCTGACGATTTTGATTAAATTTGTACCTAGGCATTGTTTGACATTACAAACAAAATGGAAAATCTCGTTTTCCCTTGGAAATTACTTCAGAGAAGCGGAAATTTCCAATTTTGAAAATATCTCCGCAACTATTTCCGATACAAAATAGCTAGGCATTAAGTATTTTAATTTGGAATACAACGTTTTTAAACCAATAATATCTTAGCTATATATTTTTATGGAGCACTTTGAAATATGAAATCGATAGTTATGCTCTTTAGGGGAGTGTTTCTGCAACAATGTGTACTATTAAGTTTCACAAATATTACCGTTTTTAGATAAAAGATAGAGAAAGTCAGTGCGGCGCAGTGTACCACTTATTTTGGTATTGTAAGATCCACATCCCCGGACAAAGATCCTACTAAGAGCTAACTAAGAGCAAACTAAGATCCAACTAAGAGCTAACTAAGAGATAACCAATCAGGTCGAATTCCGACACTGCCGTGTTCTGATGATAGAGGACAGTGAATACAAGGATGTACTGCCGTGTTCTGATGGTAGAATACAGTGAATACAAGGATGTATTGCCGTGTTCTGATGATAGAGGACAGTGAATACAAGGATGTACTGCCGTGTTCTGATGTAGAGGACAGTGAATACAAGGATGTACTGCCGTGTTCTGATGATAGAGGACAGTGAATACAAGGATGTACTGCCGTGTTCTGATGATAGAGGACAGTGAATACAAGGATGTACTGCCGTGTTCTGATGGTAGAGGACAGTGAATACAAGGATGTATTCCGTGTTCTGATGGTAGAGGACAGTGAATACAAGGATGTATTGCCGTGTTCTGATGATAGAGGAGAGTGAATACAAGATGTATTGCCGTGTTCTGATGATAGAGGAGAGTGAATACAAGGATGTACTGCCGTGTTCTGATGGTAGAGGACAGTGAATACAAGGATGTACTGCCGTGTTCTGATGATAGAGGACAGTGAATACAAGGATGTACTGCCGTGTTCTGATGATAGAGGACAGTGAATACAAGGATGTACTGCCGTGTTCTGATGATAGAGGACAGTGAATACAAGGATGTACTGCCGTGTTCTGATGATAGAGGACAGTGAATACAAGGATGTACTGCCGTGTTCTGATGATAGAGGACAGTGAATACAAGGATGTATTGCCGTGTTCTGATGGTAGAGAACAGTGAATACAAGGATGTACTGCCGTGTTCTGATGATAGAGGAGAGTGAATACAAGGATGTACTGCCGTGTTCTGATGGTAGAGGACAGTGAATACAAGGATGTATTGCCGTGTTCTGATGATAGAGGACAGTGAATACAAGGATGTATTGCCGTGTTCTGATGGTAGAGGACAGTGAATACAAGGATGTACTGCCGTGTTCTGATGGTAGAGGACAGTGAATACAAGGATGTATTGCCGTGTTCTGATGATAAGGACAGTGAATACAAGGATGTATTGCCGTGTTCTGATGATAGAGGACAGTGAATACAAGGATGTATTGCCGTGTTCTGATGATAGAGGACAGTGAATACAAGGATGTACTGCCGTGTTCTGATGGTAGAGGAGAGTGAATACAAGGATGTATTGCCGTGTTCTGATGATAGAGGAGAGTGAATACAAGGATGTATTGCCGTGTTCTGATGATAGAGGAAGTGAATACAAGGATGTATTGCCGTGTTCTGATGATAGAGGACAGTGAATACAAGGATGTATTGCCGTGTTCTGATGATAGAGGAGAGTGAATACAAGGATGTATTGCCGTGTTCTGATGGTAGAGGACAGTGAATACAAGGATGTACTGCCGTGTTCTGATGATAGAGGACAGTGAATACAAGGATGTATTGCCGTGTTCTGATGATAGAGGACAGTGAATACAAGGATGTACTCCCGTGTTCTGATGGTAGAGGAGAGTGAATACAAGGATGTACTGCCGTGTTCTGATGGTAGAGGACAGTGAATACAAGGATGTATTGCCGTGTTCTGATGATAGAGGACAGTGAATACAAGGATGTACTCCCGTGTTCTGATGATAGAGGAAGTGAATACAAGGATGTATTGCCGTGTTCTGATGATAGAGGACAGTGAATACAAGGATGTATTGCCGTGTTCTGATGATAGAGGACAGTGAATACAAGGATGTACTGCCGTGTTCTGATGATAGAGGACAGTGAATACAAGGATGTATGCCGTGTTCTGATGATAGAGGACAGTGAATACAAGGATGTATTGCCGTGTTCTGATGATAGAGGACAGTGAATACAAGGATGTATTGCCGTGTTCTGATGATAGAGGACAGTGAATACAAGGATGTACTTGCCGTGTTCTGATGATAGAGGACAGTGAATACAAGGATGTACTGCCGTGTTCTGATGATAGAGGACAGTGAATACAAGGATCGTTATTGCCTGTGTTTCTGATGATAGAGGACAGTGAATACAAGGATGTATTGCCGTGTTCTGATGATAGAGGACAGTGAATACAAGGATGTACTGCCGTGTTCTGATGATAGAGGACAGTGAATACAAGGATGATGGTTCATAGTAGAACAGGTATGCGTGTTCTGATGATAGAGGACAGTGAATACAAGGATGTATTGTGTCGTGTTCTTGATGATAGAGGACAGTGAATACAAGGATGTATTGCCGTGTTCTGATGATAGAGGACAGTGAATACAAGGATGTACTGCCGTGTTCTGATGATAGAGGACAGTGAATACAAGGATGTATTGCCGTGTTCTGATGATAGAGGACAGTGAATACAAGGATGTATTGCCGTGTTCTGATGATAGAGGACAGTGAATACAAGGATGTACTGCCGTGTTCTGATGATAGAGGACAGTGAATACAAGGATGTATGCCGTGTTCTGATGATAGAGGACAGTGAATACAAGGATGTACTGCCGTGTTCTGATGATAGAGGACAGTGAATACAAGGATGTATTGCCGTGTTCTGATGATAGAGGACAGTGAATACAAGGATGTATTGCCGTGTTCTGATGATAGAGGACAGTGAAATACAAGGATGTATTGCCGTGTTCTGATGATAGAGGACAGTGAATACAAGGATGTATTGCCGTGTTCTGATGATAGAGGACGAGTGAATACAAGGATGTATGCCGTGTTCTGATGATAGAGGACAGTGAATACAAGGATGTATGCCGTGTTCTGATGATAGAGGACAGTGAATACAAGGATGTATTGCCGTGTTCTGATGATAGAGGACAGTGAATACAAGGATGTATTGCCGTGTTCTGATGATAGAGGACAGTGAATACAAGGATGTACTGCCGTGTTCTGATGATAGAGGACAGTGAATACAAGGATGTATTGCCGTGTTCTGATGATAGAGGACAGTGAATACAAGGATGTATTGCCGTGTTCTGATGATAGAGGACAGTGAATACAAGGATGTATGCCGTGTTCTGATGATAGAGGACAGTGAATACAGGATGTACTGCGTGTTCTGATGATAGAGGACAGTGAATACAAGGATGTATTGCCGTGTTCTGATGATAGAGGACAGTGAATACAAGGATGTATTGCCGTGTTCTGATGATAGAGGACAGTGAATACAAGGATGTACTGCCGTGTTCTGATGATAGAGGACAGTGAATACAAGGATGTATGCCGTGTTCTGATGATAGAGGAACAGTTGAATATACAAGGATGTATTGCCGTGTTCTGATGTAGAGGAAGTGAATACAAGGATGTATTGCCGTGTTCTGATGATAGAGGAAGTGAAGGTATACAAGGATGTATTGCCGTGTTCTGATGATAGAGGACAGTGAATACAAGGATGTATTGCCGTGTTCTGATGATAGAGGAATGTGAATACAAGGATGTACTGCCGTGTTCTGATGATAGAGGACAGTGAATACAAGGATGTATTGCCGTGTTCTGATGATAGAGGACAGTGAATACAAGGATGTATTGCCGTGTTCTGATGATAGAGGAAGTGAATACAAGGATGTATTGCCGTGTTCTGATGATAGAGGAGTGAATACAAGGATGTATTGCCGTGTTCTGATGATAGAGGACAGTGAATACAAGGATGTATTGCCGTGTTCTGATGATAGAGGACAGTGAATACAAGGATGTATTGCCGTGTTCTGATGGTAGAGGAGAGTGAATACAAGGATGTATTGCCGTGTTCTGATGATAGAGGACAGTGAATACAAGGATGTATTGCCGTGTTCTGATGATAGAGGACAGTGAATACAAGGATGTATTGCCGTGTTCTGATGATAAAGGACAGTGAATACAAGGATGTATTGCCGTGTTCTGATGGTAGAGGAAGTGAATACAAGGATGTATTGCCGTGTTCTGATGATAGAGGACAGTGAATACAAGGATGACTCCGTGTTCTGATGTAGAGGACAGTGAATACAAGGATGTATTGCCGTGTTCTGATGGTAGAGGACAGTGAATACAAGGATGTACTGCCGTGTTCTGATGTAAGAGGACAGTGAATACAAGGATGTACTGCCGTGTTCTGATGATAGAGGACAGTGAATACAAGGATGATCCGTGTTTCTGATGTAGAGGACAGTGAATACAAGGATGTACTGCCGTGTTCTGATGATAGAGGACAGTGAATACAAGGATGTATTGCCGTGTTCTGATGATAGAGGACAGTGAATACAAGGATGTATTGCCGTGTTCTGATGATAGAGGACAGTGAATACAAGGATGTATTGCCGTGTTCTGATGATAGAGGACAGTGAATACAAGGATGTACTGCCGTGTTCTGATGATAGAGGACAGTGAATACAAGGATGTACTGCCGTGTTCTGATGATAGAGGACAGTGAATACAAGGATGTATTGCCGTGTTCTGATGGTAGAGGACAGTGAATACAAGGATGTACTGCCGTGTTCTGATGATAGAGGACAGTGATACAAGGATGTATCTGCCGTGTTCTGATGATAGAGGACAGTGAATACAAGGATGTATTGCCGTGTTCTGATGATAGAGGACAGTGAATACAAGGATGTACTGCCGTGTTCTGATGATAGAGGACAGTGAATACAAGGATGTACTGCCGTGTTCTGATGATAGAGGACAGTGAATACAAGGATGTATTGCCGTGTTCTGATGATAGAGGACAGTGTAATACAAGGATGTATTGCCGTGTTCTGATGATAGAGGACAGTGAATACAAGGATGTATTGCCGTGTTCTGATGGTAGAGGACAGTGAATACAAGGATGTATTGCCGTGTTCTGATGTAGAGGACAGTGTATACAAGGATGTATTGCCGTGTTCTGATGGTAGAGGAAGTGTATACAAGGATGTATTGCCGTGTTCTGATGATAGAGGACAGTGAATACAAGGATGTATTGCCGTGTTCTGATGATAGAGGACAGTGAATACAAGGATGTATTGCCGTGTTCTGATGATAGAGGACAGTGAATACAAGGATGTATTGCCGTGTTCTGATGATAGAGGACAGTGAATACAAGGATGTACTGCCGTGTTTGATGATAGAGGACAGTGAATACAAGGATGTATTGCCGTGTTCTGATGATAGAGGACAGTGATACAAGGATGTATTGCCGTGTTCTGATGTAGAGGACAGTGAATACAAGGATGTATTGCCGTGTTCTGATGATAGAGGACAGTGAATACAAGGATGTATTGCCGTGTTCTGATGATAGAGGACAGTGAATACAAGGATGTATGCCGTGTTCTGATGATAGAGGACAGTGAATACAAGGTGTATTGCCGTGTTCTGATGGTAGAGGACAGTGAATACAAGGGTGTATTGCCGTGTTCTGATGATAGAGGAGAGTGAATACAAGGATGTACTGCCGTGTTCTGATGGTAGAGGACAGTGAATACAAGGATGTACTGCCGTGTTCTGATGTAGAGGACAGTGAATACAAGGATGTATTGCCGTGTTCTGATGGTAGAGGAGAGTGAATACAAGGATGTACTGCCGTGTTCTGATGGTAGAGGACAGTGAATACAAGGATGTACTGCCGTGTTCTGATGTAGAGGACAGTGAATACAAGGATGTACTGCCGTGTTCTGATGGTAGAGGAGAGTGAATAAAGGATGTATTGCCGTGTTCTGATGATAGAGGAGAGTGAATACAAGGATGTATGCCGTGTTCTGATGATAGAGGACAGTGAATACAAGGATGTACTGCCGTGTTCTGATGGTAGAGGAGAGTGAATACAAGGATGTATTGCCGTGTTCTGATGGTAGAGGACAGTGATACAAGGATGTATTGCCGTGTTCTGATGTAGAGTGAACAGATGAATACAAGTTGTATGCGTGTCTATGTAGAGGTAGTGAATACAAGGCAATGTTCCCGTGTTTGATGCTACGAGACTGAATCAAGCATGTCACCTGCCGTGTTGAGTCGAGGAAGGACAGTGAGATCCAAGAATAGTGACTGCGCGGTGATTTAGTGGAGCCGGAGACTCCGAGATGCACAGGATCTGTATTGACCCATTGGTTTGATCGAAGAGGTCCGGTACAGATTACTGCTCGTGTTGATAGGGCAGTGTAAGGATGTCTGCGGTATGCTGTAAGGAGAGAGTGAAGCGGTTCTCCGTGTTTGTGTGGAGAGCATGATCCAGGTTGACTGCTGTTACGTGAAAACAGTGTGTAATACAGGTGTACTGCCGTGTCTGGGAAATGACAATGAAATACAATGACCATGTTTCTGATTAAAGTACAGTAATACAATGATTTATTCTGCCTTGTTCTGATATAAAACAGTTGTAAATTATTGATTTTTTACCATGAGATTAAATACAGGTGTATCAGCTGTTTGTTTCAGCGAGTTTCCTGACACATAAGCAAGATGACTGCCTTTTACGAAGGCTGAGGACAGTGTCTACCATAAGTATCCCGGTGATGATAAAAATCTGAACAAGGGAGAATGAGGACGGGGGTCCCCGTCTGTGGTAGACTGTGGCCAGTCGTACGGTGAGACTGCGTGTCAGCTGTAGGTAGACTGTGCACGTCTGTATGTGAGACGTGTCAGTCTGTACGCGTGAGATGTGGTCCACGTGACTGTGAGACTGTGTAGTAGGGAGTGTGTCCCCGTGTCGCGTGAGACTGTGGTCCACGTGTACTGCGTGACTGTGGTACGCTGTACGTGAACTGGTGTCTCCCGTCTGTACGGTGAGGACGTGTACAGTTGTACGCGTGTACTGTGGTAAACCGTGTACGTAGGATGTGGTCCCCGTGTACTGTGATGAAGACTGTGGTACGCTGTATTGAGCGTGTCCCTCTGTACGTGTGAGACGTGTACAAGGATGTACTTGCCCGTTGTCGTGTGAGATGGCAGTGATACGGATGTACTGCCGTTCAGACACAAGGTTTTCCCGCACGACGATCTACAGTGAATACAAGCACGCACGGTTCTGTAAGCAGGACAGTATTACAAGGATGTATTGCCGTCGTTCCTGATATCAGGACAGTAATACAAGAAGTATGCGCTATACAGAGACAGTATACAATGCACGCACGTATCCTAGATAGAGGCACAGTATTACATAGAGTATCCTAGCCGCTGTTATCTAAGAGACAGTGAATACAGGAGTACTGCACGACTGTCTAACTAAGAACAGGGTAATCCAAGATGGATTGCCGTGTTCGATGTATAGAGCGAATATGACAAGGATTTTGTTTCGGCAAGACAGTAATACATATGATTATGCTGCCGTGTATCTGATGATAAGGAGTGAATACAGGATTTATTGCCGTTTTGATGTAAACTATCAATAGGATTTACTGCCGTTCATGATAGCTCCCAGTCTAATACAGGAGGTATTGCCGTGTTTAGATAACGAGTGAATACAAGGATGTATTGCCGTGTTCTGATGATAGAGGACAGTGAATACAAGGATGTATGCCGTGTTTCTGATGATAGAGGACAGTGAATACAAGGATGTATTGCCGTGTTCTGATGTAGAGGACAGTGAATACAAGGATGTATTGCCGTGTTCTGATGATAGAGGACAGTGAATACAAGGATGTATTGCCGTGTTCTGATGATAGAGGACAGTGAATACAAGGATGTATTGCCGTGTTCTGATGATAGAGGACAGTGAATACAAGGATGTATTGCCGTGTTCTGATGGTAGAGGACAGTGAATACAAGGATGTATGCCGTGTTCTGATGATAGAGGAGAGTGAATACAAGGATGTATTGCCGTGTTCTGATGATAGAGGACAGTGAATACAAGGATGTATTGCCGTGTTCTGATGGTAGAGGACAGTGAATACAAGGATGTATTGCCGTGTTCTGATGGTAGAGGAGAGTGAATACAAGGATGTATTGCCGTGTTCTGCTGTAAAAGTGTTTACACACCCAGGATAAGTTAGTCAGGCTGTGCTACAGGAGTGTTGTGACACCAGCCAATGTTCACCGGACACGAACTTGCCGCCTGTCCACCCCTGTGTGAGGTCCCGCAGGAGGACAGGAAACGCATGATAGTACTAGCGCGGGTGATTAGTGCGGCCGGAGCACTCCCGAGATCGCACCAGACCTCGTGGTATAGACCCATTTACCGGGGCTTGTCGAAACGTCCGGTACAAAGAGTTACTGGCTCGGGGGTGTTGAGTACGGGCTAGTAGAGAGTTCTAGAGTACATGCTCGCTAAGGAGAGAGCGAGGCGTCCCTCTCTGAGTGCGTGTGGAGAGCAATAGATGCGGCCCGGGTTGACTGCTGTTCAACAGTAGAACAACGTGTGGGCTTACAACACTACTATTGGTGTGAGCTCGCCGCAAGCGTGGAAATGACCAATGAACAATGAACAATGACCATGTTTCAAACCATCTCACACTACAGTATCAATAACAATTGCATTTAATTGGTCCTGAACCTTTGTTCTGTATCAATAAAATATCAGTTTTGTAATTTATTGATTATTTATACATGGAGAATTTACAAATACTTGGTTAGTATCCAGCCCCTCCCCTTGTTTCCGTCTTCAGACTAGTGTTGTCCTCGACCACTAAGCTACGAGCCACGGTACTGTCCCTGTTACAGGACAGGGTTGGAACAAAGTGTCCTCGACCACTAAGCTATCCCCCAGGGACTAGCAGCCTCATAAAACTCTGAACAAGGAGAGAACTGGAGGAACGGGTGGTCCACACGTCTGTACGCGTGAGACTGTGGTCCACCGTCTGTACGCGTGAGACTACAGCAGCCAGCCACACACAGTATCCCTACAGTCACGCACAGTATCCCTGCCTCTAACAAGCCACTACAGGGTCTGTTTCCAAACCTGCGACTTATCCCGTTGTTGCACCCAGCCATATAGATATAAAACCGAGCGAATATCGGGACAATCCCGTCCTTATTTGATTGGTCCGCGCCACAATCATAAACTCATATCAATTATAGGCTCGCCCCATCTATCTAAACACGGGCTCCTGGTTTAGTGACGTCATTTCAAATGTAACTAATCAATATGGATTTCGATACAAGCCATTCATTCTCTCCCCGGTCTAGATAACAGGCAGGGTATTTGCATGTTTTAATAACGAGCCTGAGCCTACCAGGATTTAAACCCGACTACAGACCGAGCTGCTCTCTAGTGTCACAACTATTCAACAGCACAGTGACACATTGCTGTCATAGCTACAGGTTCGAGTCCTGGGAAGATTGGTTTGCCGTGTCTTGAAACTCACAGCTCAAATAATGTATCAGTGGTCAGAGCGGCCGTCCACGGGTGGAAGATGTAGCTAAATTGTTTTGTATTATATCAAATTATATTCATATATAATTATTAAATGTAGATTTTTTATTTCAATTTGATTGGTTTGAACATTATTAGAAATATTTAATTTCTGGAATTTTGTATTTAAAATTTTGACTTAGGGTCCCACACACATTTAACCTAACGGCAATTGTGATTTTTCAGACGTTCAGGAAATGTAAATACTAGATAAAAGTCCAATATCCATATAAAACGCTTTTAACAAATTAACATGTTACTATTTTATTTGATATTTTCTATGTATTGATATAATCTATCAAAAGTGACAGCTGCATACCACACCACTTGACGTATGAATACATGAAAGTAGATCTAGTTACTATTTTATAGGTGTCAGATAAGACCAGGATAATCAAACAAGGTAGTCTCCGGAAGTAGACTAAGGGAGAAAAGGGCCCTTTGCTCTCACCCTCTATTTGTCTGGGCGCTGACCACCAGAGGGTGCTATTTGTCAGCCCCCAGCAACTGCCAAGACGGGATTAAGCCAATAACTCACCCCTCAACAGGAGGGGCTGATTACACCCTCAGCTACTTTCAAACAATAACTAACGTACAGAACGAGATCAGTTAACTCTGTAACCCCTGGATTTGATGGCGATACAACCCTCTTCACACAACTGTAGCTAATGTAGTATCATACTCCTACGTCGTATTCTAGCAATCGTTTAGATAAACAACTACAGCCATGAAGACGAGGACACTCTTCATGTCCCGGTTCTCTCAACATTTTTAAAGTTACAGTTAGAAATAAGAAAAGGTCCTTGTTAAAGTAGATAATATAAAATATAAAATTAATATACAACAACATATATTAATTTATGTACAGTTAATTTACTATGAAAAGTAGCAGTATTACCGTGACTGACTACACTATGACTATCTTTTAAGCTATACCATAGTGGAACTAAGCAAGGTACGCTTGCTACCTGACAGGGTGAATGTAGCAACAGTTGCGTCCGTTAATCGATCAGGAGAATGTTTGTACACATCTCACGGCATAAGTAAAAAAAGGTTTGATGTCTTCGCCGAGTTACTCACATACTTACAATAATAGGGCGACGAGAAAGGTTGAATTTAGAGTAAACGCACCCGTGTTTGCTTAGAGAAGATAAGGCAACTATTTAGGAAAACCATGTCCAGTTCACACGACCCGGATTAGAGCCCGTATCTCCTCATTCAACCTATTGCGAGATTGACGCATTAAACCACGCGACCACCGAGCCAGTTGAGGTACTGTTACAAATCAGCAAGACTGAATTCACTAATAGGTTGGATATTAACCTAGTATTATATTAATAATATAGATTTCATTCAGAAGCTCTTAATATTTAGGTTACAATACGTATCTAATTTACCTTAAGAACTCGCATAATGTTGACCTTGACGGACCTGTCCCCGGCACACCTAAATACAACCAGCACTAAATATTAAAATTGTTTAAGCAACTAATTAAACAACAAATCTCCTCTGCACTGCACTCCATGACCCACTTCTTGCTTGTATTTACAATTAGCACTCCCCGACCCTCACAGCCACCGCTGTTGGCTTCTTACCAGCAACAGACCCATCAGCAGTTATCATTTTTAGGAATAGCCCTTTTAAATCATTGTATTGGTATTTATATTAGACTGCTTGTACGGCTAGGCTTGCTCCTGAGCTAAGTTAATATACAGCGACAAGACACAACATTTTGCTCGTAGTTTAAACGAACCGCTTGAGAAATCTCTGGCTTTGACTTTTTAATGTGTGTGTTCTACAGATTTACCTCACGTATTGGTATACTTCTTTCTCCCTGTGCAGCATCAGCTCCTTCTAATGACTTAAAACTCTTAAAGGAACTTGATAAACACAAGGAAACAAAGTAACTGCCGACGCTGCAGATGAAAGCTTCTTATGACATTTGTAGTACTCAAGTGAAACACTTGTTGGATTAGCCTTTTCGACTCCAAAGTTTCCCCTGAAACGAAAGTGACGACGGCGGAAAGACAACCCTCTAACACAACACCAGTTCAATCGAAACAGTCTTCAATTATTTACTGCTTTGGATTCAGCTCAAGATTTTTTTTTAAACAAGATCCAAATACTCGGGGAAACAACAATGATGTCCCTGAGGGTTGCAAATGATGTCCCTGAAGGTTGCAAATGATGTCCCTGAAGTTGTAAATGATGTCCCTGAAGGTTGCAAATGATGTCCCTGAAGGTTGCAAATGATGTCCCTGAAGGTTGCAAATGATGTCCCTGAAGATTACAAATGATATCCCTGAAGGTTGCAAATGATGTCCCTGAGGGTTGCAAATGATGTCCCTGAAGGTTGCAAATGATGTCCCTGAAGGTTACAAATGATGTCCCTGAGGGTTGCAAATGATGTCCCTGAGGTTGCAAATGATGTCCCTGAAGATTACAAATGATGTCCCTGAAGGTTGCAAATGATGTCCCTGAGGGTTGCAAATGATGTCCCTGAAAATTACAAATGATGTCCCTGAAGGTTGCAAATGATGTCCCTGAGGGTTGCAAATGATGTCCCTGAAGGTTGCAAATGATGTCCCTGAGGGTTGCAAATGATGTCCCTGAAGGTTACAAATGATGTCCCTGAGGGTTGCAAATGATGTCCCTGAGGGTTGCAAATGATGTCCCTGAAGGTTGCAAATTATGTCCCTGAGGGTTGCAAATTATGTCCCTGAGGGTTGCAAATGATGTCCCCGAGGTTGCAAATTATGTCCCTGAAGGTTGCAAATTATGTCCCTGAGGGTTGCAAATGATGTCCCTGAAGGTTACAAATGATGTCCCTGAAGGTTGCAAATTATGTCCCTGAGGGTTGCAAATGATGTCCCTGAGGGTTGCAAATGATGTCCCTGAGGGTTGCAAATGATGTCCCTGAAGGTTACAAATGATGTCCCTGAGGGTTGCAAATGATGTCCCTGAGGGTTGCAAATGATGTTCCTGAAGGTTACAAATGATGTGCCTGAGGGTTGCAAATGATGTCCCTGAGGGTTGCAAATGATGTCCCTGAGGGTTACAAATGATGTCCCTGAGGGTTGCAAATGATGTCCCTGAGGGTTGGAAATGATGTCCCTGAAGGTTGGAAATGATGTCCCTGAGGGTTGCAAATGATGTCCCTGAGGGTTGCAAATGATGTCCCTGAGGGTTGCAAATGATGTCCCTGAGGGTTGCAAATGATGTCCCTGAAGGTTGCAAATGATGTCCCTGAAGGTTGCAAATGATGTCCCTGAGGGTTGCAAATGATGTTCCTGAAGGTTGCAAATGATGTCCCTGAAGGTTACAAATGATGTCCCTAAAGGTTGCAAATGATGTCCCTGAAGGTTGCAAATGATGCATCCGGGCGTGGAATCTCACACATCCAATCATCGATGGAATTATTGCCAAACAGATAGAGCAGGGACATTACCTTTTGCAAGTAATAGAACAGCATCGACAGGACTATCCAAGGCCAAATAATAGTATCGCGGTTGCCCAAAATGTTGTTTAATCAGTCATACACGACACTTTCCTTAGTGTTGACGATTTGACATGTTCTATATAACGAACTCAGTGTTCATCTCATCAACATTTCAAGGGTTTAGCGTGTTTGTATCAGCTCAATGAACAATTCCAGCGGGTGGGACATTGTCACCCTAATATACGAGTATGTATTAAAATGTACCTGGAATCTGTTTGGAGTGGTCTCTACCTGGCATATTTCTGAACATTGAATGCCTTTACAAGTTATTTGCGTTCGATACAAGTCTTTCAGCTTTATATTCGATATCAGTGGATTTGAAATATATCTAGGGGAAGGCAAACTTGTTCCAGGGGGAGATTCTGCCTTGGTCCCACCGTCACTATCTGGGCCTATCTGGGCACTGAATACAAGATTGATCTCAAACCATCCTAAAGAATGATCAGATCTTTTGGTGGACTTAAAACAAAACTACAAAGACTTTTTCAGAGTAAATGTTCTTCTTTGAAATCCTCAATGAACAACATTTTAAGCGTAGTAACCCAAACTGGTAGTAATACGCGGTGCTAACAAAAATAAACCTCTATACTAGCTCTTTGATATTATGTATTGAAATCATTTACGTATAATTATTTAAAATAAACTCATATAACATTTTTGACAGGAGAAACACAAGAGCAAGGTGAATGTGGTTGCAATGAGATATCTAAGAAATGTGTGTGGACAAACTCGTATGGACAGAGTCAGTAGTAAATGGGTGCTGAAGGAGTGTAGTTTGAGAGGGTATACAATATGCACATGTGAAAGAAGCGTCTTATATTGATTTGGGCATGTTGAGAGGATGATGAAGCAGATATATGAAGGTAGAGTGAGTGGATCAAAAGGAAGGGGTAGGCCACGTAAGACGTGGTTAATGTTGTAGACGAATGTGTGGAAAAGAGGAACATTAATAGTTGTAATAATAAAAGAGCCTGTAAGACTCTGTGTATGGAAGTTGAAGGAAGTATGCAAGGATAGGGAAGTGTGGAGGAAGTTATTGAGAATGGATTAAGTACGAAGTGTTTATTGAGCTATAGGCACAGTTTCTTGCCTACCCCTTAAGGGAACGGCGCGGCGTGATTAGTTACGTACGTACGTATGTATGTATATATGTATGTGTTTATGTATGTATGTATGTATGTGTTTATGTAATGTATGTATGTGCAACTTATACGTCCCTAGATGTTTACGCGGGATATCAAAATACTAAACGCAGTATTTTTGTTAAATTTTATAGATACGAATTTTCACAAACAAGTGTTTAAGGGGTTTTAAAAACTAGCACAGGTCGAAATAGTTCTAAAAGGGATTTATTATTCGAAATTATGAACGCACTAAATTTAATTTAATTTAAAAAAATCTATTTGAGATATTTCTGAACCGTCTGATTACATCAGCACACAACTTATAAACTAACTTAAGTCCAAAACAGACGCAACATCCAGTCCTCGGCCGTTAATTCATCACTGTGAAAGGGTGAGCCCACATTCAACCAATTATATAATTTCCGACCATGTCGTGAATCGAACCGGGGACCCTTAGTTCAGTAGAAAGACAAGCTACCGACTGAGCTAAGATGAAGGACTTACAAACTAAAGTTATACTTGATTTCGTGTGCTTATGACTTCAGACAGGATAGTATTACTGACCTTGTTATAGTCGGTCTGTCGAGGACAATATAGTATTACTGACCCTGTTATAGTCGGCCTGTCGAGAACAGGATAGTATTACTGACCCTGATATAGTCGGTCTGTCGAGGACAGGATAGTATTACTGACCCTGTTATAGTCGGTCTGTCGAGGACAGGATAGTATTACTGACCCTGTTATAGTCGGTCTGTCGAGGACAAGATAGTATTACTGACCCTGTTATAGTCGGCCTGTCGAGGACAGGATAGTATTACTGACCCTGTTATAGTCGGTCTGTCGAGGACAGGATAGTATTACTGACCCTGTTATAGTCGGTCTGTCGAGGACAGGATAGTATTACTGACCCTGTTATAGTCGGTCTGTCGAGGACAGGATAGTATTATTGACCCTGATATAGTCGGCCTGTCGAGGACAGGATAGTATTACTGACCCTGTTATAGTCGGTCTGTCGAGGACAGGATAGTATTATTGACCCTGATATAGTCGGTCTGTCGAGGACAGGATAGTATTACTGACCCTGTTATAGTCAGCCTGTCGAGGACAGGATAGTATTACTGACCCTGTTATAGTCGGCCTGTCGAGGACAGGATAGTATTACTGACCCTGTTATAGTCGGCCTGTCGAGGACAGGATAGTATTACTGACCCTGTTATAGTCAGCCTGTCGAGGACCATATACTATTACTGACCCTGTTTTAGTCTGCCTGTCGAGGACAATATACTATTACTGACCCTGTTATAGTCGGTCTGTCGAGGACAAGATAGTATTACTGACCCTGTTATAGTCGGCCTGTCGAGGACAATATACTATTACTGACCCTGTTATAGTCGGTCTGTCGAGGACAGGATAGTATTATTGACCCTGATATAGTCGGCCTGTCGAGGACAGGATAGTATTACTGACCCTGTTATAGTCGGTCTGTCGAGGACAGGATAGTATCATTGACCCTGATATAGTCGGTCTGTCGAGGACAGGATAGTATTACTGACCCTGTTATAGTCGGTCTGTCGAGGACAGGATAGTATTATTGACCCTGATATAGTCGGCCTGTCGAGGACAGGATAGTATTACTGACCCTGTTATAGTCGGTCTGTCGAGGACAAGATAGTATTACTGACCCTGTTATAGTCGGCCTGTCAAGGACAGGATAGTATTATTGACCCTGATATAGTCGGTCTGTCGAGGACAGGATAGTATTACTGACCCTGTTATAGTCAGCCTGTCGAGGAAAGGATAGTATTACTGACCCTGTTATAGTCGGCCTGTCGAGGATAGGATAGTATTACTGACCCTGTTATAGTCGGCCTGTCGAGGACAGGATAGTATTACTGACCCTGTTATAGTCGGCCTGTCGAGGACAGGATAGTATTACTGACCCTGTTATAGTCAGCCTGTCGAGGACAATATACTATTACTGACCCTGTTTTAGTCGGCCTGTCGAGGACAATATACTATTACTGACCCTGTTATAGTCGGTCTGTCGAGGACAAGATAGTATTACTGACCCTGTTATAGTCGGCCTGTCGAGGACAATATACTATTACTGACCCTGTTATAGTCGGTCTGTCGAGGACAGGATAGTATTATTGACCCTGATATAGTCGGCCTGTCGAGGACAGGATAGTATTACTGACCCTGTTATAGTCGGTCTGTCGAGGACAGGATAGTATCATTGACCCTGATATAGTCGGCCTGTCGAGGACAGGATAGTATTACTGACCCTGTTATAGTCGGTCTGTCGAGTACAGGATAGTATTACTGACCCTGTTATAGTCGGTCTGTCGAGGACAGGATAGTATTACTGACCCTGTTATAGTCGGTCTGTCGAGGACAGGATAGTATTATTGACCCTGATATAGTCGGCCTGTCGAGGACAGGATAGTATTACTGACCCTGTTATAGTCGGTCTGTCGAGGACAGGATAGTATTACTGACCCTGTTATAGTCAGTCTGTCGAGGACAATATACTATTACTGACCCTGTTATAGTCGGTCTGTCGAGGACAAGATAGTATTACTGACCCTGTTATAGTCGGCCTGTCGAGGACAGGATAGTATTACTGACCCTGTTATAGTCGGCCTGTCGAGGACAGGATAGTATTACTGACCCTGTTATAGTCGGTCTGTCGAGGACAGGATAGTATTACTGACCCTGTTATAGTCGGTCTGTCGAGGACAGGATAGTATTACTGACCCTGTTATAGTCGGCCTGTCGAGGACAAGATAGTATTACTGACCCTGTTATAGTCGGTCTGTCGAGGACAGGATAGTATTACTGACCCTGTTATAGTCGGTCTGTCGAGGACAGGATAGTATTACTGACCCTGTTATAGTCGGTCTGTCGAGGACAAGATAGTATTATTGACCCTGATATAGTCGGCCTGTCGAGGACAGGATAGTATTACTGACCCTGTTATAGTCGGTCTGTCGAGGACAGGATAGTATTACTGACCCTGTTATAGTCGGTCTGTCGAGGACAAGATAGTATTACTGACCCTGTTATAGTCGGTCTGTCGAGGACAAGATAGTATTACTGACCCTGTTATAGTCGGCCTGTCGAGGATCACTTTCTAATAATCATAAGAGCGCCAATGTTTTCACAAACAACTCAACATAGAATCTTGACGTTGATTTCCTTACGAACGAACATTTGAAGCACCAACATGTTTTGTTGTGTTATTGTCACATCGCTTGACGTATGAACACGTAAAGTCAGGTCTAGTAGCGGTCAATGCTATGTGACTGTCACCAGACCACAAAGTTAATGTCTGAGGGACATGTCACACCCGTTTCCGGGGCCCTGAGACTGTCGGACAATACGCCCCATATTATTATTATTATTATTGGACAGAATATAACGTGTATAAATACCCGGCCGCATGGTCTAAGGCGTCACTATCGTGTCGGACGGGACTGCCGGTGACTGGGAGACCATGGTTCGATCCCGGTGGGGTGGTTAGTCCCTAAATGGTTTCCCACTCTCTCTCCATGCAAATGCGGATACAAACAACCTATATTATTTCTCCCTGTGTGATTGGTGTCCCGCCACAAAACTAATGTTGTGTCTTTCATTATTTCATAAGTTAGTAAAAATAATAAACGTTTAACTTTTAAAAGAGTTAACGACAGTTTATAACTCTTAACCAGAAATGCAGCGACTTCCGATGTCTCCTACTTAGAATGGTTTGTTTGATTCTTGATTAAAACAAATGACTACAACAGATACCTATCATTCATATGTTTCACAAATATGATCATTCTAAATAATGCCATAACAATCGAACACGGCTGCCACCTAGTTATTTAAAACGAATATATATCTAGCGACTATTTTTACATTGTTCGAATAGTATCCTAGTCGTGACAACAATGTTTCTAAACAACAATGAATGTGAAAGTAAATAAAGGTTAAATACTCACGTTTGAATGCCCTCGGCTTGGCTTGCTTTCTTCGAGACATTTCTGACGAATGTAACGCGTGGCCGCCAAATATCAACAATGACAACAATGTTACTGTTTCACTCCACAGCGGTCACATTATTTTCAGGAAGAATTATTCACACGGATTATTCATCTTGGGAAGACACGGAAAGAGAAAATAGTATCATAACATACAGAAATGGAGTTAATTCATTCCGTTGACTGAAGTGTAACGTACACTGTCGTAGTTCGTTCCATTTTCAAACAGGAGTGCGCGGGCTGAACGTCATTTGACTCGGAGTTTTTCTAGAAGGTGTGAAGAAACAGGCCGGTTCGTTCGTTTAGCGCGTCCGAACGGAGACAGGCCGTCTGCAAGACTGATTCTTCGTTCGTGTAACAATACGTTCCCATGTGTAAAATAAAGGCTTCACGTCCGTTCACAACGCACCCCGAGATTCACGCGCGCAGAAGCAAAAATATTCCAAGAAAATCACTGGCAAGTGTGCGCCTGCGCAATAGACCACCCGACCGACAACTCTAGAGAGATGGTCAACCGGCGAGCTACCTAGCGGTTGGTAAAGAGAACTATGAGCGCATGATGTCACTTAACGCCGCCTCGCTGTGCTCACGGCGACAGTGCTGCTGCGGCGGTCCCAGGTAACAATCAGCTGATTAACAAACTTCGTCTGTTTGTTTTGATTATTTTGCTTTGATAGCTCTCAAGTTTCAACAAAAGGATTCAAATTACGGAGGAGATGGCAGGTTCTTTGAGTGTCTCAAACGAGTCCTTGTCATCGCCAATGGGAGAAAGATCATTGGTCGAATTACCTATAGAGGTGAGGAATCAACTTTATATTCTACAAAAACTCTAGTTTTTCCTTAAAAATTATGTATTTGTCAAGACCTTGTAATCGAAGGTACTCTAACCAAAGTGATCATGACCTTGAACGTTGCAGTATCATGATGAAATGAAAGAACAAAGAACCAAAATTCGATTTATCAGAAAAAAAAGATAAGGGTGAAATACCCAATGCATCTTTCGTCAGTATTTAAAAAAAATTTATTAACCTTGTTCTAATAAAGTGATATGTGTTTGGATAAGAACTGTAATTAGTTTACAACGGTTACTTTTCCATATTTAAGATTAAGTTTACATCTCTCTTAGCTCGCACCATTGTTGAATTAAAAGGTTAAAATCACATAAATTCCACAGAGCTTAGGCCTTGTCAAGTAGATTAGTATTGATTCCAACAATGCTCAAGTCAAACATTGTTGTCACTTGAACAAAACCTGGTGATAGTACGCTTTGTGTGACTGCCAGGAACACGTTTTATTTTAAACAAAACACTACCAAGTTACATTATTATTCACAGCCAACACACCAAATATTATTACATAACAATTGAAGTTCATCTAGTGTTGGACTCGCAGTACAAGTATGAATTTAGCAATTGTAATGGGGGGAGGGTATAGATATATTGAATAGAGAAACATTTGTGTGAGTCGGTAGGCATATTTTCCCTTGACACGCCTCGTCCATGCTCAGTCAACATCACATGTTAATAGAATAGCTACACTAAAGACTACATTTTGATTATTTCTGTAGTCCGCTTCGATGGACGCATGGTCTAAGGCGTCACTCTCTCTATAGAATAGACCGCTGATTACAGGGAGATGGAAATTTGAACCCTGGATGGGTGCGCTGAGGTGTTTAGATGTTTTCCCTCCATGCAAATATGAGCATCTAACTTGTCCAGCCCCGACACATCAGCGTAGTTCAGTACTAGTACATAATGGCAATGTACGACAACTAGCACGCAAACATTGCTGCCAACATTTTATATGTTCCTTAAACTTTCTTCCTTACATTATTTTTCTTATTATGTTTTGACATTTTGTGTGGTTAAGTTGTATCAAAGTTTGTTCCCTAGCGTTGACTCGTCACGACAATCCACATGTCCTGGGACCATCTTCGTCCCGTCTCGGCCAGAATATGGCCCCAATACTCGCACAATCCACAAACAATTGGCCCAACTGCGCTTTTATCTGCCGGCAAGAAGAAAGATAGCCACCATTTTGAAACTATTCTCTGTGTCTTACAGATAATAATCTACATAATGGAGTTCCTCCCGCTGTCGGACAGGATATCCGCTGCCCAGGTGTGCCAACAGTGGTACGACGCCTCCAGGGAGCTCAAACTCCACAGGAAGGAGGTGGTAATCCTGCAAGACGACATGACGCAGGCCGTCAAGGTGTTCCAAAACAGTCACCGTCCTGTCCTGCATCTTGTCCTCAAGGACCTGGAACTGGGGAACAAACTGTCCACCTTCTGGGACAGATTCTGTCCGCAACTCCTCTCCCTGGCGATACAGTGCTGCGACGTCTCAGAGAGGACCTTCTTCGAGGTCCTGTCCAAGTGCTACCACCTGGAGCTGCTCCAGGTGAGCGGCTGCAGGGAGCTACTCATGTCCGGGAGAGTCCTGGAGACTCCGAGGGACGTGGCTGTTCTCAGGAAGACTCTGGTGAAACTACGGGAACTCAGTCTGGACTCGAACCGATACCTCTCAGACGCCCTGTTCAACAGGTTTGTCGCCATCGCTCCTAACCTGGACTGCCTCTCGTTGACGGGCTGTCAGATCTCGTTCCACTCGGGGCTTTGCAGGAAGTTCTACCCTGACGACTCGGCCAGACTCGGCAGCGTCATGGCGTCCGAGTCTGTGCTCACGTTCAACAACATCCTGCAGCTCATCGTCCACCAAGCCAGGAAGCTCAGGAAGCTCAAGTTCGGTCACACGCTCATGGACAACTTGGCCCTCGCCAGGATCTCGGAGGTCCCAGGACTCCACTTGACTGTAGTGCACCTCCAGAACTGTGACCAGTTGAACAACACCGGGGTCCTGGCCCTCACACAGAGACAGAAAGGTCTAAGGGAGCTGGATCTGAGCATGTGTACGCGGATAACGGATCTCTCCCTTCTTGAGGTCTGCAACAACCTCAAGAGTCTGTCCGTCCTCAAGTTGCGGAGCTGTCGGGGGATCAGCAACATCGGAGTGTCCCAGCTTCATCGACTGACCTCGTTGACGGAACTGGATCTATCGCAGTGCGAGCTTGTTACGGGGGAGGGGCTGCAGGATGGACTGTGCTCTCGCACCAACACCACGCTCGAGCATCTGCGACTAACAGCGCTCAACCTGGACGAGCGTATCGTGTGTCGACTGGCCGAGTGTCTCCCTAACCTCACCTTATTTGACCTTGGGTTCTGCTTCAACGCAGTCACAGACAGATCGATACAGGCGATATGTCGACATCAGGTGTTGCTGCGTAAACTGATTCTCACCAGCTGCGACAAGGCGAGTATTGCTAGCCTCACCATATAGCACACACTCACCCACCAGTAACGTCTTGTTGAAACAATGCTAGACAAGCTGTGGTCAAATGGGGCGATGCAGTCTGACGTGATGACTACTGAACTAAGGGATGGACTGAAATTATATAAATATAAGATTACAGTCCCTATAGCTGTTGTCATCATTTGCTTCTTATCTCAGTGTACAGCATTCTGACAACTGTTGTAACTATGCCCCCAGCTGACAACTGTTGTAACTGTGTACCCAGCTTACAACTGTTGTAATTTCATCCCTGGGTGACAACTGTTGTAACTGTGTCCCCAATTGACAACTGTTGTAACTGCATCCCTGGGTGACAACTGTTGTAACTGTGTCCCCAGGTGACGGACGCAGGCCTGACAGGGATGGGTATGGGGTCAGAGCCTCCGCCCCACAGTGAGGACCCCCTGCCCCCCCTGTACGACGAGGCCCTGCCCGAGGACCTCATGAAGGAGCAGCTACTGGATATCAGGAACGGGAAGGCGCTCGCTGACCCCATGCACAAGATCTCTCTGAGGAGCCGTGCCGAGCGGGAGATCGTCAACGACGCCAAACTCAAGAGGGTCGTCTCTCAGATGTGCGAGGATCAGTACCTTGGCGCTGATAGGAGCGAGGACTCACTCGCCAACTTGAGGGGTGAGAATCGGCCATTTTCTGGGTCCTGGTTCCGGTTCCTGTTCTTTAACAAACATCTTAAAGGTTCCGGGCTGGTTCTGGTTAGGGCCTATTAAAGGTTCTGGCTCTTTTCGGTTCTTGATAGTGTTCCGGTTCTTTAAATTCTTAAAATCCCTCTAGCACAGCGTCTACATCAATTTACTAATTTCGATTAGTGTTTTAATGTTAATCTCATATTCAAAAAACCTCCGAACTGAGTTTTCTTTACCGCTCCCCATCAATAATATTACTTAAACCACTTACTAACAAACATAAATAATCACCTCCGCACTGAACACAAGGAACACGTTCACTGGGCTACTTCCTTATTTAAAGTTTGCATTTTGCCAGCCTCCATCTTCCTTTTGCCGCTGTCCAACCAACCAACCGCCAGATGATCACTTTTCACTTCCAGGAAGTACTAAGTACAAGAGGCTTGGAGTGTTCACTTCCAGGAAGTACTAAGTACGAGAGGCTTGGAGTGTTCACTTCCAGGAAGTGCTAAGTACGAGAGGCTTGGAGTGTTCACTTCCAGGAAGTGCTAAGTACGAGAGGCTTGGAGTGTTCACTTCCAGGAAGTACTAAGTACGAGAGGCTTGGAGTGTTCACTTCCAGGAAGTGCTAAGTACGAGAGGCTTGGAGTGTTCACTTCCAGGAAGTGCTAAGTACGAGAGGCTTGGAGTGTTCACTTCCAGGAAGTACTAAGTACGAGAGGCTTGGAGTGTTCACTTCCAGGAAGTACTAAGTACGAGAGGCTTGGAGTGTTCACTTCCAGGAAGTACTAAGTACGAGAGGCTTGGAGTGTTCACTTCCAGGAAGTGCTAAGTACGAGAGGCTTGGAGTGTTCACTTCCAGGAAGTACTAAGTACGAGAGGCTTGGAGTGTTCACTTCCAGGAAGTACTAAGTACGAGAGGCTTGGAGTGTTCACTTCCAGGAAGTGCTAAGTACGAGAGGCTTGGAGTGTTCACTTCCAGGAAGTGCTAAGTACGAGAGGCTTGGAATGTTCACTTCCAGGAAGTGCTAAGTACGAGAGGCTTGGAGTGTTCACTTCCAGGAAGTACTAAGTACAAGAGGCTTGGAGTGTTCACTTCCAGGAAGTGCTAAGTACGAGAGGCTTGGAGTGTTCACTTCCAGGAAGTGCTAAGTACGAGAGGCTTGGAATGTTTGTCCAAAAGAGAGGATTCCATCTTGTAAGGAATGTGGTATTATCTGCTGTCCATCAAAGATAAATACATCTTCCTAAACACCTAGCCTAAATATTAGAGTGAGAAAACAGAGAACAATGTGACATTCCACATGAGTGTGTATTGCTAAGGGCTCAGTAATTATTTTATAATCAGCCCTTTCAGAACTTACTGAGCAAGGGGGAAACAAAACATTTCAAAATTACATACAATTCTGTAAAACTAGGAACCTTTTGAGCCGTTATGGACCTAAAAATATTAGACGGTTCCAGTTCTTCAGAATAAAGATTTTAGAGTTCTGGTTCCAATTCCGGTTCGACTCCCTAGTGAGAATGTACTCCCTGGCGCTAATACCATGGGTGGTCCAGTGTCAGATCTGGCTATCAGTGCGCCATTCAGTTGTTATAAGGGAGCTGGTGTTTTGTCCAGCTTGAGACAGTGGAGTGTTTATTGAGACAGTGGAGTGTTTATTGAGACAGTGGAGTGTTTGTCGAGACAGTGGAGTGTTTGTCGATACAATGTGGTGTTTGTTTGTGTCTGCAGGTCTGCAGTACCTGGACCTCTGCGGATGTAACCGTATTACGGACGTCAGCATGAAACACGCCTTCTTCTTCAGGGAACTGCAGTACCTTAACTTGAGTCAGTGCCAACAGGTGAGTGTAGGTCCCATTCACTAATAACCCACAGCTGCATAAACAAACAATACAACAACTATTTATTGGTGTTACATTTCCTGAGCAGTTTGTTGTCTGGAGGGAGGTGGTCTCGCGGAGCGAAGCCGAGCATGACGCTGGGTTTGTTGTCGTCACATGACTCCATGCTTACATGTCTGAGTTGATCCATTCTTACGTCACAGCTGTCATTTAGCAACCGTCAGTAGCTTATATGTTAAAATAGGTCACATTTAGTGGGATATCGCAAACATATTCACTATATTACCATCATGCAGACAGAAAAACAATCTCTTCATTTAATTTCTTCCTTCAGACCCAGTTTTCAATATACTTAAACAAAATCCAAACTATAAAAATTGTTACTCTGAGTTGCACATATTCATAGACAGGGTCTAGTAATGTTTAAATGTCGGTCCTCTGAGTGTGGGAGATATCACGCAACACTCCCCCTCATCCTAGTCTACTAGGTTTAAATGTCGGTCCTCTGAGTGTGGGAGATATCATGCAACACTCCCCTCCTCATCCTAGTCTACTAGGTTTAAATGTCGGTCCTCTGAGTGTGGGAGATATCACGCAACACTCCCCTCCTCATCCTAGTCTACTAGGTTTAAATGTCGGTCCTCTGAGTGTGGGAGATATCACGCAACACTCCCCTCCTCATCCTAGTCTACTAGGTTTAAATGTCAGTCCTCTGAGTGTGGGAGATATCACGCAACACTCCCTCCTCATCCTAGCCGACTAGGTTTGTAATCTGTCCCGAGCATAACACGGTAAGTTGGATTGAAAGAACAGGAGATTTAGGGTCGGATCACTCTAAGACTCAGTTTCAAGGTTGAAGCGATAGGAAACTGACTCTTAGGGCCATGTCTTAGTTCCCTTTCAAGCGCACGTCACTTAAGGACAGATACAACAGGCCCTTTAGTTGTGCTCTATTAAATGAAAGTATTATGCTAGACCCCCTCAATGGTCAGAGCTCCTAGCCACAGATCCAGAGGGTCCCGGGCTCAATCCTCGGTGCTTACAGAGAGTTCTGCAAACAAGGTCAGCTGAGGAGATATTTGAATGGTCTAGAAAACTGAGATGAATGGTCTCGTCATGCTATCCACATGACACCCTCTCCACAGAAGTTGGCTCTATCTTCAGCGACGGACGGCAGCCGCTCGATTGAAACATCTCTCTTGGGGACGACACAGAGTTGTTATATTAATGTATGTGTGAAAACACACACTAATATGTTGTGCTACGTTAATTGTTGCATGGTTCAAAATCACCACCATGGACAAACACTATTAAATTTCACTCTCGTTGCCATGAAAACGCTTGTTTAGGAAGCAGCCACCAGGAAGCTCTAGCTGCATCATGCTGTCTTTAGTGTGCCAGAAACATGTGTTTTTAAATTGTGCATTAAAAGTGTGCAAGGTGCAGTGCACAGACTACTCAGACACGCCATTTAGAGGTTTGACATTGAGGTAAATTATCTTTCATCCTCCTGTCGTTCCTAGCCGCAAGAGACTCCTGTTATAACCTGTAGTACTGTTCTGTCACCAGATATCTTTCATCCTCCTGTCGTTTCTAGCCGTAAGAGACTCCTGTTATAACCTGTAGTACTGTTCTGTCACCAGATATCTTTCATCGGCCTGTCGTTTCTAGCCGCGAGAGACTCCTGTTATAACCTGTAGTACTGTTCTGTCACCAGATATCTTTCATCGGCCTGTCGTTTCTAGCCGCGAGAGACTCCTGTTATAACCTGTAGTACTGTTCTGTCACCAGATATCTTTCATCGGCCTGTCGTTCCTAGCCGCAAGGAACCCCAGTATAGAGACGCTCATTATGAGCCAGTGCTACAACGTCACGGACAATGGAATCATCAGCGTCTCAAAGTTCCTCTCTCGACTCAAACACTTAGAAGTGCAGGTGAGTTAACCCTCTTCATACTATACCTTAGAACAGTTCACTTGTTTTAAAGCACCCTTCTTATGGGACATTAGTTCAAATCCTGGTGAGATGTTGTTGGTTTAGAATTATCCTCAAAATGTTTGTTTAAAATGTTTGGTTGATAAAATTTACATTTATAAATGTGTGGCATAGTCTTGTTTGCATCAGAACTATATTTATTGTTGCTTGCAGTTGATAATCAACATTCTCAAATGATAACATTGATCCCAAGCGACAGACAGAGTTGAATTGATGAATTGTACCAATTAATAATGATTGATTACATTACATATTGTAGACCTAGACTCCTGTCCCAACAAGACGCCAGATTGAACTCGGGACCTCTTTGTCATTTCGAGATATACATTGTTTTCTAAACCTTTATCTCTAAAACTAATCATCTTTTTAAAACACTACAGGTTTTTTAAATTAAATTTAAAATGTTTGTTTGCAGAATAGAATATCAATAAATATTTACTTACCGGCTGTGTCTGGTCCTGATGGAGTTTTAGTTTGGAATAAAAAGATCCTTGTTTAAGTTATTCATTGTTATCATAACCTTAAAACAAATTGTTCCTAAATTGGGATGGCTCTTAATAGATAATCTACCACCTCCTTAATCTAGTGGTCACAGATCCAGAGGTCCTGGGTTCAATCCCAAGCGCTGGGTCTGGAACAGAGGCAGCCCAGTCGTGTGAGGACAATTGAATCGCTATTGGAATGGAAAAATTAGCGGCTCCAATCTAGAAAACTGAGATTAACGGTCAGAGGGTTTGATGTGCTGGCCACATGACACCCTCAATCCACAGATCTTTGCCCCTCGGTCTGTATGGCTTGGCTGAGGGCTGAACCCATAGAGTTTTATTAATAGATAATCTGGATAAATAGGTGTAAATATTCAAAATATGAGCAGTTTATTTCAATAATGGACAATCTGTTTGACGTAATCAGTGACCCTCTAGCTTTTATAAACTCTGTATCTCAGCGAGTGAAGCTGGCCATCGCCAGTCAGTAAAGTGGGGTACACTTACACTGCCCCAAGCGTGGTCTAGAGCGCGACAGCAGGCTCTTGTAAGACCTACCTTATCACTAACATCAATGCTCGTGTCTGCTGTTATTCTGAGCGGGGAGTTTCGTCACAAGTCCGAGACAGAGAACAAGTCAGGAGATTTATATGTTACATTAGTTGCGTCCTTCTCTCTAAAGAACCCGTCCTTGTTTGTGCCCACCAACCGGACCAAGGATACAGTCCAGACTTCATATCATTTCTCAGGATTGATCTTGTATCGATTCGGACAAAAAAGCAAACAAATTGAGTGCATCGAATCAATTCCCCCAAAATGTCATGTAAAGAAACTCAACTAACTTTACTTTTAAATATAAATAGAAATAATAAATCTAGGATTTGACAAACAGAATATTAGACCAAACCCCGGCAGTCACATTCTGGATAAGACAAACACAACTTTTAGAAAATGGGGTGGAAATAAACAAAGTCAAATGAAATATATGTAATTGTTTAATAAGCTCAATCTAAACTATAATTATAAGAAACAATTGATATCTGATAGAAATGTTTAATATTTACATGTTGTAGTCAACACAATGTGTTTTCTGTAACTACAAATAACTACAGTAAATGTAAAACTACAGTAGATATTTGTTATAAACATTGGTCAAATTAATTAGTTTCGATTAACGAAGTTCTACTCTATATGTTGGTGTATCTCACAAAGATAATTACAATTAATAGATTGTTAGAATGATTTAATTTACAATCAATAAAAACTTAGGCCATTTTTATTTTTCATTTAATTTGTTTAAACATTTTTTTTAATCTCAACATCTTACTGCCTATTTATGGCTAGGTATGAGGAAAGTTGAACTTTAATAAAGTGTACCCACATTTGTGGGAAGTGAGATTGGGAAGACCATTTAGGAAATAAAACACTCGGTACAGCCGACCGGTATTCGAACCCCAATCTATTGCAAGAGCGACACCTTAGACCATGAGACCGCTGAAGAAGATAAAAGGCCAGTTTAATTTATTGTAATAATATTTGTGCATTTAACAAATCTGAAGGGGGTTCACCAACCAATTGTTTTCACATTCCAAACTTTCAGGGAAAAGAAAGCCAACTGCTATAGGAGCGTAGGATCAAATCAAATAGTGTCAGCCTCCGGCCACCGTCTGTTGGCGAAGACAGTGCCCACTTATGTGGATATAGGGAATCATATGGTCACCTAAACGAACATTCAGGTTGTTAATCTCTGTTGTCTAAACCAGAGGCGCTATTTTTTCATTCAAATAGTTCCTCATTAGTCCCCATGAGGTTGAGTTGACTCACATGTTGTAAGCGCCGGTAATGGTAGCCGGTACCAATCTCTGCTCTGATATCCTCTCGTGTCAAGGAGGTGAATACTATAAACACGAGTATGGCTTGTTTTGTGAAGGGTTGTAACCAGCTGACCGACGCCAGCTTGGCGGCGCTGGGGAACTACTGCTGCGCCATCAAGTACCTCGACATCAGCAACTGCTACGGCATGACCTTGGAGAACGCAGACAAGATGGAGGCCATTCTGCCTTCCCTCCAAACCCTGCACCGCCGCAGTGTGTGGTCTCGCGACAGGGGCTTCGAACGCAGTAAGGTAGTCGTGCCCGCGCCGCCTGATATAAGGTTTCTCCTGCGCCGATAATGAACAACACTTGAACGTGTAGACCTGCGTGTTGTTTCTTGTTATTTTAATTGCAATGAACAGAAGTGGGAACAATAAATAACCATTCACTTCCCCTCGCTTGTCCATCTGAGAGTACTAGTACTGGGTAACAACGAGCAGCTCTAATTTCACACATGTTTGCTCACTCGTGTGTTTTAACATATAATAACCATTCACTTCCCTCGCTTGTCCATCTGAGAGTACTAGTACTGGGTAACAACGAGCAGCTCTAATTTCACTCATGTTTGCTCACTCGTGTGTTTTAACATATAATAACCATTCACTTCCCCTCGCTTGTCCATCTGAGAGTACTAGTACTGGGTAACAACGAGCAGCTCTAATTTCACACATGTTTGCTCACTCGTGTGTTTTAACATATAATAACCATTCACTTCCCCTCGCTTGTCCATCTGAGAGTACTAGTACTGGGTAACAACGAGCAGCTCTAATTTCACTCATGTTTGCTCACTCGTGTGTTTTAACATATAATAACCATTCACTTCCCCTCGCTTGTCCATCTGAGAGTACTAGTACTGGGTAACAACGAGCAGCTCTAATTTCACACATGTTTGCTCACTCGTGTGTTTTAACATATAATAACCATTCACTTCCCTCGCTTGTCCATCTGAGAGTACTAGTACTGGGTAACAACGAGCAGCTCTAATTTCACACATGTTTGCTCACTCGTGTGTTTTAACATATAATAACCATTCACTTCCCTCGCTTGTCCATCTGAGAGTACTAGTACTGGGTAACAACGAGCAGCTCTAATTTCACTCATGTTTGCTCACTCGTGTGTTTTAACATATAATAACCATTCACTTCCCCTCGCTTGTCCATCTGAGAGTACTAGTACTGGGTAACAACGAGCAGCTCTAATTTCACACATGTTTGCTCACTCGTGTGTTTTAACATATTATATTTTCTGTGATTGCATATAAGAGCTCTTATTTTATCAGTATTTTGTTAATTATACTTACAACTAATTATAAAAGGATACTAATGTAATAGATTGAGGAATATTCAATATCAAGTTTTACCATTTCTAGTCGAGCTCAAGCAAACTTATTTGGGAAATCACCTTGAATTATGTAAATATATACATTTATAATGTAACTATCTACAAATATAAACAATTGACTAATTTACCTTTAAAAAATGTTTTAAAATAAAAATAAAATACTACTTTTGAAATTACAATGGAAATAATATTTTCACAAATAATTTGACATGATGGGACCTGCACATTTTACAACCAACGTCCAGACATGTGGAAAGAAGACTGTGAGAGAAGAACGATTCTGAGCACGGCTAGCTCGGTGGTAAAGCTTTGGAGTGGCAAGCTAAGTGTCCAGGGTTCCATTCCCTTGTCCAACAAATGTTTGTACTTCTTCAGACCTGAGCCTCAGTCCTGTGTAGCGATCAGTCCAACGCATTTCCTTTACCCGAGATATCGACTAATGACTTTCCCTCTTGCTTATTGCCAGTTTCCTGTAGTTCCCACAATGCATCACCACTTCCTGTAGCCTGACTTGTGTTTGAACAACAACTAACAAGAATGTCAAGTTTTTTTTCCCAACAATGCTCCAGACCTTTGTTCACTGACAATGTAAGTACAACTTTGTTTTATCTTATTGTCTGTAATGGTCAACAATAGTTTGATGGCGGAGAGTTCTAGAACATTCCTCTTGTTTGAATATCACTAGAACAGTAACTCTTTTTACCTTTTATTACATTTTTTTACATTATTATATTAAGTAATACAAAAGTTATATCAGGGCTTGTCTATTATAGGTTGATTTATACATTTGGTCTAGGATCCAGGGCTAAGGAGTCGGAATGCCTTCGTAAATGTCTAGGTATATTAATTAGTATTAACAAATTTACCGCAGTAAAATGCTCCTTTATAGACGACTTCATGTGAAGCTTCTTTGACAGTGTGAATTTATATTTAAATAAATCTGTCAATACAAATAACCAATATTGGTCCCAAAGAATAAAAAATTAAAATTATACTTATATTGTTATAATATTATTTTATGTTTTTAGTTTAAAGATAGTCAGTGTGTACATTATTCACCAACTCTGAGTTTATCTAAAATAGATTCTCTGACTCAACAGATGTTTTAATATTATTCCTTGTTAAAACTGTCAGTTAACGTTTATACGCTTTTTACCTTGAAAAGTAGCAATCTTACATTTCCATTATACTACACCTTCCTAATCCTTAGTACATCAGTGTAGTTAGTACAACCCTTGGCTTTGTTTGTTCAATAGTCCGTCTTCTCAAGTATGGGTCTCTGGGTAGATTCCTGACTTGGTTGTGAATATCTTGATGAATTAACACTCAGGGGACTGGGTGTTGTGTCTGATACGATAGTCCCATTCCTCCCCCTAATGGGCTAGCGATTATTCATACATTTGATAAAATGCACTGACATGAATAACATCACGAGACTAAAACTGGCAACCAATCAGGATTCCTCGCTCAACTTCCAGAAGTTTCTTTAAACCAACGGAAAGATATATCACACCCACAGAAGAACAATGACGCAACTGTAGAAAATAAATATGTTTGAGAAATCGGGTTTTAAGTGGTTTTTTAAATTGATCCAGGATTTTCGAAATTGGTTTGTCATGAGCCTTTGATGAAAATTTTAGGGTGTGATATTTATCTTTGGATGAAACAAGTGTCAAAATTAGCAAAATTTACCTGTAGTTAGACCCAAAATTTCAGGTGCGTTCCACTTCTATTTCACTTCTTTTTTATGAATTATGACAGCCTAATGTGTGCTTTGAAGCTATTTAGTTTGTTAATCTAAGGCCATTAATGTCGTTTTAAGGATTTTTTTTTTTTCAAAAGATACTTTTTTTTAAAAGGTAATGACAATTAATGGACAGAAGAATAGATGGCAATATTTTAATTGTATCGACGTACATTGTCATAATAATCTCAATTAAAACATAAAAAAAAATTGATGATTAAAAAAATCTAAACTGAAAATAATATATATAAAATAAAATATATAAACTAATGTAACGTGTGTTACACTTTACAAGTTTACAAAGTAGCTTTTAAATGTAACACCCTTCCCTTCGCTCATGAGGAGACACACGTGCTACAACCATTCCTACATGTGCTCGTGCCTCAGCATCGGACTGACGAGGGAAACGATATCTCGCACAACTGCAGTGACGTCACACCCAAGAGAGCGGTAGAAGGAAGACGGCTAGTCTACCATGTTCCGACCACTCCTAGTATGTTCTACAAGTTTCTGGGCCAGCGTCCAGCCGGACCATTTATATACTCATTATTTACCTCCATCTTCCCCTCTATACCTTTTTCCTTGATATCCGTTGCTTCCATTACTGTGTTTATATGATCATTTTCTGGGACTATATAATGCCATGATTAATCGATGTTGGTACTCGTAATATCACCAACTTCAGTGAGGTAAGTGACGTTATCTGAGGCAGATGTAATTTTTTTTTTTTCTAAATTACCTTTCGCCCTAAATACTTAAATCTTTTTTAAAATTATCCTTCTGGTATTTAATAATATATCTGTGATACATTTTTGCATTGAGCTTAAAATCTTTTCTTGAAACTTAATCATAAAACTATTGTAGAGTAAATTCATTTTGTGTAAAAACAATTGCGAATTGATATATCACTGAAACTTAAATTTAAATATTGTTGATTTATTCGTTGCCTGGGGGCGTGTTGCTTAATTATACCTTAAATCAACTCTTGCCTTCTTGTTTCTTTGATCGTGATGGCATTGTTTATCTACAATTACTCTTCTTGATAATTTGTTGTTTGGCCACTAGAGTTATGCTAGCGTGTCACTTGTTAATGTGCCAAGAGATGTCTAGAAATTTTAAACGATTATTTAATATTATGTATTTTCTGTTCAAGTTCAATTTAAATTTGTTCTTATATATTACTCTCCTTTTATAAATATATCACCGGACTAGGGCCTGTTTGTATTCCTTCATTTGTCAAGTAAATGGCAATAACAAAAGTTGTTTCATCCATCACAGGATGACGTTATTGGTATAATACTAATCCTAGTTAATAATTTTGTTCTAAAGTTTTTACCGCTTTGCTTAAGGTGATTTAACTATTGTTGACCCACTGGAAAGGGCTTTTGGCTTAACCCATGTATTTTAGCATTATTCTAACGAATGTTTTGTGCTTTAACTAAAGGAGTACTAACCTAAACATTAATTTTGGCATAAGGCAAGTCCTTATAACTTACTTCAAACTCTACTCGTGCTTTTTGTATACAACTATTGTTTTCTTTATATCTAATAAAATATGTTACTCTTGTTGCCATCTGTATATTATTTCCTTTGGGAAGGTTTAGGGCTGGGGAATTACACTAAGCTCGAGTATAATTATAAAATGTCTCATTAATAGCACCAAAGAGCTAAAATAGTTCTCAAAGTTTTAATAGAAATCGCTAAGTGCAAGTAGAGCTATAAAATATTTCATAGATAGCGTCAAAGCGCTTGTATAGCTCTTAAGAGTTTTATGGATAGCAATACAAGGAAATATCAAATCAATCAACGTTCGAAAAGTTACATAATTATATAAAACGTTATGTTTAGGAGGACATGTAATAGAGATTATGGTAAGACGTGCCTATAGTATCCTACATAGGAGTGGAAGCTGGTTCTTCTGGAAGAATTGCTGTGTGTACTTAGTAATACCATCCCTACCATGTGTGTCAGTGCCGCAGATTCAATAATAGAAATTGTGGCATTTAAAATCTGGAAATCATAAAGTGTTTACATTCATTTGGTTAAATAAACATCCCACATAGCTCAGGGTTATGACATAAGTGAAATATTAATTTATACAATTTAGTCCAAATACCTATATGTAAAAATCATATTTGGCCAGAAATGAGCCAGATATACCCAGAACTGGGGAACATCTTCTATTCCCAGATCTGGCATTTTTCACACGGGTATGGGAGTGGGTAGATATATGAATATCACAGTGTTAAGTAACGCAGACCTTTTACATAAATCATAATTATATATATATATATATATATATATATATTATATTCATGTTTCGTGTATAAATTCCGAATGAAACAATAACATTCACTCTTGATGTGAACATCTATGATGCACGGGTTGGAGTGGAAAGGGGTCCTTAGTATCTATCATGTGTTAAAAGAGTGGTGCTTATTTGAGTTCCTAGATTCGATCCACCTATTTTTTGTGCTAGTCTCTCAATAATGAGGATAGTGATGTGTATTTATTTTTCCCAATATTATATATATATATAAGCATATGTGTACTTATATTGGTAGAAAAAAAGAGAATGTTTTTAAGAAATAAGGACATTTTAACCTACATCTTGACACACATTTTAATAATATCTTCTTGTAATATACTGTGTTTTTTTATTTAGGTCCAGTTCAAAACACTATACATATTTAATAAACCCTAGTTACATTTTTTGGTAAAACTAAATAAAATTGGGGTCGTTTGTCTGAGAATTTTTAGATTGACAGTAATGTTAATGAACGTATTTCTATCTTTTAAATAGTTTATGTCACAACTTAAGGGAGTCTATTACACAACTGTTCGCATTTTGTATATTAATATGTTATGGTCAACTGTATAAAACGCCATTGCTATGTCTATGAATAGTGTTCTGATATCGACCTTGTCCCGTGATCAAACAGATAGGTAAAATAATATACACTTTTTCCCGGATCTAACTCTAAGCCCATATTGATTTTTGTAAATAGAAACTATATATTACTTAGAAATTAACGTATTCTACTTCTAAAGAAATGTGTAAAACTTTTAATCCTATTTGCAATAAAGAAATATATATATATATATTCCCCGATTTTTTTTTGTGGCATCACTCTAGTATTATATTAATATGTAATATGTTGATTTTAAATTTGAAGGCACTTCACCCTTAAGTAACGTATTGTTGATATTAATAATTACTAACTAACAATAAACTAAAAGTGGTTTTTAAAGTTTCAGTCTCTGTGTATTCCACCCAAATTCACCTAATAATAAATTAATCCTCCGAAATAATATAGGTTAATAGAATGTTATTTATTTCTTTATTTATTGGTAAAAAAAAATATTAATTTCCCGCTGTTAATAAAGAGGTTTGTATAAATGAGTAATAGTGTCAGGTACATTATGCCTTATTATTGTTTTCTAATGTCGGTTTCACCTTACAACACATAGTTTATAAACGACATATCACAATAGCTATTTTTATTTCTGTCCAAACACAAAAATTGCTAATTTATTCTCATAATTTGTGTAGCAAATTACTTACTCTCTGTTTACTTATTTTGATCTTGGTTGGATTATCTCTAGAAAATTGTCTCTTTTTATTCTTATACTTCGTAGCTTTATAATATATGCTACACTGAAATTAAGACTTTAAACTGGGAGTTAATCTAACTGATATACGTACATTATAATACAGAGCATAAAAAAATCTATTTGCCATTTTATTAACAAATTAAAATTACTGGTTAAAATTAGCCAATTGAATTACTCTCAATGAAAAGGATTGCTTTATTTTTGTACAAAATTTAAGAGATTAAAATTAGTGTGATATTAAATTGAAGATTAATTTGAAACAGTTTCACTATGACTGCACACGGTTTATAGACCTACTAGTACTGATATAAACTGTAAGTAGCAGCACCAGAGAGGAAAATATCATGTCAACATTTTAACTTTGACTGAATTAATGTTCCAGTTTAATATCTATATGTGCTATCTGTGATCTGTGTTCAAAATGGAGACTTGTGATATTTCTCTCGTGAAGCAGGAAATTATTGAACTTATTAAGACAGAGCCTCAGAATAAAGATGGATTTGATATGTTTGGACAATCAGGAATAAAAACTGAGGTGAGGCCTATAGGGGATTGAAAGTAAATGAGAGCAAGTCCAATTTTTTGTTGATTTTATTGAGGAAAAAAAGTTTTTTTTTGTTAAGATAAATAAAATAGTGCTTCAATAGATTTGTTTATAGTTTAGTTTTCTAGACACAATATAAATATTTTTTAAATATTTTTTATAAGCCAAAAACAAATAATTAAAAGAGAAGCTCCGGCTTCAGATTGTTAGAATGTAAGGCATAAATTCCCATTGGAAATTTTAAATTATTTTCCCTATATTAAAAATGTTGTTACTTATTTCAAAATTTTCTTTCGGCCATTTCTTAAATGCTTTAAATTTAAATTAAGATGTGTTTTTTATTTTCTACGTGGTTAGTTTTGTAACTTAATCGTATCAATAATATCGATTGTTGAGATAATATTGATTTAATTACTTATTCTGGGAAGGATCGATCATTGAACTTAGGATATTATCGATATTTTTAACTTTGTGAAATAATGTCGATATTGAATTCTATTAGTTACATATTTGATTTTTTGACCTTTTGTAAATATTTGGAACTTCTCTGGGCTTAAACTTAATTGATGCGTAGAATGATTTTATTTTACTATGAAATCGTTAAGCTACAACGTATGGTCAGTTAATTGTCTTTTGAAAAGTTCTATGGAATATTTTGTTATTATAATGAGATTGTTTAGCGTTAACCACATAATTAAATAGGGGGTAATTGTTCTGAGATTATTATGATATTTTTGGATTAATTCTTATGTTTTATAAGAAATGTATTTTGCTAGTTAACTAATGAGATAAACATGAATATGACATTCATTCCGTAAAGAAACTTTACTAATGGAAGTCTTAACGTTATGATAAGATTGTTAAGCTAAATCCACATTTGATTATGTTGTTGTTCTTTAATGCTGGCGCTCAAAATAATTAAGTGATTTTTTCTTTTAAAAATTTGCATGTCGTCAGAATGTGGTAATTATAGCATGTCGAAAGCTTTTAATATATTTCAAAGATTATCTCTATATACTATATTATTATATATTTTCATTTGATATTAACTTCTTGATAAATAAATATAAACTTAAAACTAGTCCATGCATTTATTAGTCTAATGGCTCACCATACCCATAGGTAGGGTATTTTCACATTTCTTTTCGTTTTACTCTAATTTTGGGATATATTACCATTTTGTTAATGAGCTCTGCTAGGTTGACCGTCCATATATTTACTTCCGCAACTGGTGTGGGTTGCGAGATCTGAGTTTCGAATGTTTGATCTCAGGCATTCAAGGGACAGAACTCCAATCTCTCACTCCTATTGCCCCCTTTTTGTCCTCTTGTCATTCATTGGTGTTTGGACCCTCTGTTTATTCCTTATTTTAGTCAAGGAGGGTTTAAAAATATAGTGTCCAGTTTTATTGTTTTGATCTTGAGCTTGTAGCTTTTTTATGAACGAAACAAATTCATATTAATACATGTATGTTTTTTTTTAATTCTCTAAGGATTCCAATTTGGCAGGAGATTTTAAAGAAACCATAAATTATGAAGCACATAGTTTTCAAACCTCAGAAGTGGAAATTAAATCTCTATTGAATGGCTTTCTTCCAATCAAAGAACAAATTAAGGTAACTACTCTCTATAGCCTACATTATATTTTCAATATTTAAATAATTTCTATAAAAATAACCCCTTAAAACTGGACTAAGGACTTAAATAAAGATTAATCATGGTTGGAAAACTTTTGAAAATATTTAAATACACATGGGATTTTATTATTTATACTGGAAAAAGATATATTGTAATGTACTGTCAATTTTATATTTTATTTAATAAATTCTTCACAAAAATCATCTAGGATATTAAAATAATAAGTTTTTAAGGAATGTTTTAAATGAAAATTTCAAAATGCATGATAGTTAATTTTCAACATACCGGTATTAATATATAATGCATCACAATTGAAAACCAAGTAATTTCAGTGTGTTAGCTTTTTCAAATAAGAATTAGAGACTATTTAAGTAAGTTTGTTCATCAGATTTAGAAATTTTTATTTATTTCTCAAAATTATCTAAAACATTTGACTTAAAAATGTAAAAATAACTTTTATTCTCTTAGTTAAAATAAAATCAAAGTATGTATTTTAACAAAATTGCAGTTTGTCTTTTCAAAACTATTTTGCGAAAATAGCAGTATCTTAACTTGAAACTATCTATCACTCTAAGGACTATAACTCTTAGATACCAATGTACAAAATAGAAAGAGGGAGGGGAGGTATTAAGGTAAATGGTTCGCATGCGCATCGAACATTTATCATGGTTTTTACATGTTCCAAATGCTTATCGAGCTAATTATTTACGAATCATAAAAACCTTGATACCTTGTAGTCTTCATTGATTATTGCAAGTACAAAGTTATATTAGAGTTATGATTATGCTGCAATGTTTTCCTCAATAGAGTTAGGTCTAATTATTTAGGAGCCCCAAGTACCAAGCAACTTTACTTAACCCTGTACAATAGTTTTACATTTCACAAACCTGTGATACACACACACACCTTGAATGTAATCTTTACTTCCTACTTATGCAATCACTTTATATAATATATATACATATATACGGCCCATTTTGTTTGTCTTTAATGAGAACTGTTTATTTGTGTTGTATCTTTAGGACGAGTCCGACACCTCAAATTCTGTTGATGAAATTGTGAAGACTGAAATTAATTTATATGATTCCTCTTTCGGAATTATGGACTCAAACATAGACCACTTAACCCCGCTGGACAAATCTGAGGTATTCAACTATAATTTTAACTTTATTTTTTATTACCGCTAATGGCTTTTAGGATTTGGAAGGTTATATTTAAAGGAAGCATACTTTCATTAGCGTGTAATACCCCCCTTCAGTACACCCGACCGAGATAAGAACCTTGATCTTCCGGTCATCGATAATCTAGTCAACTTCGAGATTCTTTTTATAAATTAAAACATATAATAATATAACTACTTCTGGTATCACACTTATTCTTTTTGTCGTTCCGTTTTATTAAATTATTAAGATCACATATAAGTGTATGTAACAATCTTTATTAAATATTTCTATTTTAAGAAAACCATTTTATATGGTAATGGTATTTATTTAAATTTTTAAGTTAATAACGTTCATTGTACCTGTAAATACAGATAAATAATCACACACAAAGTTTAAATTAATGACCGTACGTGTTTCCTTTTAAACATTTGCTGTAGTATCACTCAGGAGCATTGGTGCGCTAAATCAAATTTCAAACAGATCTAGGTGTGTCCATTTTTCATTTGTCAACTAGTTTAAGATATTTAAAGACCCGCCTCGGGGGCTTATTTAGCTAACGCGCAAGTTTCGTATTCAGCTAAACTTCTGAGGATGGGAAAATCGAGTATAAAATTTCTGTCAGGTGAACTGGGACCAGTTTTTTAAAATTGTTTCCATTCTCCTTCAACACAAATGTGAGTTCACTTTGTCTAAATTCAACCTTTCCAATTTCTAGCCCTAGAGCTTAAGTAGTACTTAATAGTTTAGCCCGAACGGGTATTAAGACTTGCTATCATTTAATACAATATATATTTAGTATTTGAATCATAATTTAATATTTGCTCTAATTATGTTTACAGATTAAACTGGAACTAGATCAATTTACTATGGCAAGTGAAATATTACAGTCAAATAACCTTGCACAAAAAAGCTCTGATTTTAATTTGAATATTGAATGTGTTAATGTGAATCAAGATTTATCTTATAACGCTCTGTACAATAAAGCAGAGTGCAAGAATCTTTTAATAAAAAGATTATGTTGTAAATTAAAGGAAAATAATACAACAGAATATGATAAAAAACATAAAGGTGCTTTTAGTGAAAATGTATATAAAACACAAGCTTGCTCAGATAATCATTTAACAGATGAAGAATTTAAAGATACGGTTGAAATCCAAATGATATCAAGTAAACATCCTGAACTAGAACAATTTTGTGTCTCATCTGAAGCACCCAAGACTAATTGTAAATTAGAAAATTATACAAAGAAAAGAGAACAGTATATTGTATATGGAGACCGAAGGAAAAGTAAAACAAAAAAATGTAGAAAGTGGGCCCTTAAAGGAGGACAATGTTTTATTCTTGGAGGAGGAGAGAAATGTAGAACTAAAAATTGTATTAGGTATGATCAGGCAGGTGGACGTTTTATTTCTCATGAAACGGGAAGGCAATGTAAAACAGAAAATTGTACTAAGAATGCTCGGGTAGGAGGACATTGTATTTCACATGGTGGAGGAAAGCAATGTAAAACTGAAAATTGTACTAAGAATGTTAAGTCAGGAGTACATTGTATTAAACATGGAGGGGGATGGAAATGTAAAACAGAAAATTGTTGTAAATATGCTCAGGCAGGAGGACATTGTGTTTCACATGGTGGAGGAAAGCAATGTAAAACTGAAAATTGTACTAAGAATGTTCAGTCAAAAGGACATTGTTTTTCACATGGTGGAGGAAGGCAATGTAAAACTGAAAATTGTACTAAGAATGTTAAGTCAGGAGTACATTGTATTAAACATGGAGGGGGATGGAAATGTAAAACTGAAAATTGTACTAAGAATGCTCAGCCAGGAGGACATTGTATTGAACATGATGAAAGAAGGCAATGTAAAACTGATAATTGTACTAAATATGCTCGGGAAGGAGGACATTGTGTTTCACATGGTGGAGGAAAGCAATGTAAAACTGAAAATTGTACTAAGAATGCTCAGTCAGGAGGACATTGTATTTCACATGGTGGAGGATGGCAATGTATAACTGATTATTGTACTAAATATGCTCGGGTAGGAGGACATTGTTTTTCACATGGTGGAGGAAGGAAATGTAAAACTGAAAATTGTACTAAATATGCTCAGGCAGGAGGACATTGTTTATCACATGGAGGAGGAAGGAAATGTAAAACTGAAAATTGTACTAAGAATGCTCAGTCAGGAGGACATTGTATTTCACATGGTGGAGGAAGGCAATGTAAAACTGAAAATTGTACTAAGAGTGCTCAGTTAGGAGGACATTGTTTTCCACATGGAGGCGGTTGGCAATGTAAAACTGTAAACTGTAAAAAAAGTGCTGTGAAAAGAGGACATTGTATTGCACATGGAGGAGGAAGACTATGTAAAACTGAAAATTGTACTATGAATGCTCAGTCAGGAGGACATTGTATTTCACATGGTGGAGGAAGGCAATGTCAAACTAAAAATTGTACTAAGTTTGCTGTGAACAGAGGACATTGTATTGCACATGGAGGAGGAAGGCAATGTAAAAAAGAAAATTGTACTAAGAATGCTCGGTTAGGAGGACATTGTATTTCACATGGTGGAGGAAGGAAATGTAAAACTGAAAATTGTACTAAATATGCTCAGGCAGGAGGACATTGTTTATCACATGGAGGAGGAACGAAATGTAAAACTGAAAATTGTACTAAGAATGCTCAGTCAGGAGGACATTGTATTTCACATGGTGGAGGAAGGCAATGTAAAACTGTAAACTGTAAAAAAAGTGCTGTGAAAAGAGGACATTGTATTGCACATGGAGGAGGAAGACTATGTAAAACTGAAAATTTTACTATGAATGCTAAGGCAGGAGGACATTGTATTTCACATGGAGGAGGAAGGCTATGTAAAACTGAAAATTGTACAAAGTATACTGTGAAAGGAGGACATTGTATTGCAAATGAAGGGGGATGGCAATGTAAAACAGAAAATTGTGCTAAGAATGCTCGGTTAGGAGGACATTGTACTCCACATGGAGGTGTATGGAAATGTAAATCTGTAAGTTGTACTAAGTTTGCTGTGAAAGGAGGACATTGTCCCGCACATGGATGAGGAAGGCAATCTAAAACTGAAGATTATAATAAGAATGCTTCAGCAGGAGGACATTGTATTGCACACAGAGGAGGAAGTAAATTTAAAACTAAAAACTCCTCTAGGAAGACTTAGGCAGGATGACATTGTACTGCACTTGGAGCGGGAATGAAATGTTAAACCTGAAAATAATGGTAGATATTATATGAAAGGAAGAATTTGTATAGCGCTCGGAGGGGTGGTAATGTATAACCAAACATTGTATTATATGTAACGCTAGTATTATATGTAAGGAGAAAATTGCTTTTCACATGGAGGGGCTATCATATATATATAATTGAAAATTGTACTAATTTTCCAATGAATTTAGGACATTGTTTTCAACTGTAGGGAGAAAGGAAATGTAATACCAAAAAATTTATACCTTTCAAAGTTAAAGAGGAGAGTTTTGCCAATTTTATAAATAAATAAAATAAGACATCATAATAATTATCATAAAGCATGCCACTCAAAATGAAATTAAAAATTTTTGAGAACGGCCCAAATGTGAAAGTTGGGTTTTTTTGGCACTATCCTTGTTAGATATTTGTGTAGAGGAGAGGTGGAAACAAATGAGCAAAAACCAGTGTTTCCACACACAACTTGAATCTGAACCTCTGTTTCTGATACAGACAATCAATTAACCCGCACGAAATTAATATTTGTGTGACTTGAAACTTTCACGTTAAAAAGTTATTTACGTCCAAACATTGCTATATGCCTTGTAAATATTTTTTCAGGCGTTTTTATTTCGCACACGCCACACGTTTTCGACGAGACAAAAAATGGCCCGCAGAACTTTACCAATGCGTCCCTTCCAATCCAAATCACTTTTTAATTTAACCATGCAAATCATAACCTTTTGGAATGTTAGGTTTGTATTTGTCTGCGATAACCCGTGCCACGCTCTTATTCGTACGGAAACCGGTTTGTATAAACGCTAAATACCATCTCATGCCAGTAAGTACGAAAGCTTAAATTAATCGTGATTTGTTAAAGGGCATCAGTCACTATTTTGGTTATTTTCATGTTTTCTACATTTTTAAAACTACACTAGTAGAGCTACCATTTAATACTAACAGCACTTCAGTCACTGAATTCTTATGTTTGTGGTAGAAAATCAAAGTTAATGGATTTTGTTATAAGGGCATAAGTCATTGACTCATGCCAATCTAAAAAAAATTCTAATTGTAATGCTAAGTGTAGGGTTCGGCTGTTTCCCGCCAGTTGTTGTTTAGTGAAGCTTGTGGATACATCTAGGTAAATTCATTTCTTACACATCTTTTTTACTAAAATATTTTATATTCAGTTAACATTTAATATGAGTGGAAGTGCCCTGATGAAAATCTCAAGAGGAAACAAGAGTAGAAAGTAAGGAAAATCTAGATCAAACCAAACTCTGCGTTTTACTCTGGTTTTCAATCGGTTATGAAACAACCATAGTTAGTCTGGTTCTTTTAGGGTCTCTGGTTTACTCTGGAATGGTTTGGTTACTGTGGGATGCTCTGGATTTTTATTTCTTCAGAATTCTCTCTTTTGCAATGGAATGCTCGGGTATTTTTCTCTGTAATGATCTAGTTTGCAATAGAATACTCTTGTTATTTTACTCTGGTCTATGTTGGTTCTCTCAGGGATGCTATGATATTTTACTCTGGTCCGTGTTTGTTCTCTCTGGGATGCTATGGTATTTTACTCTGGTCCGTGTTTGTTCTTTCTGGGATGCTATGGTATTTTACTATGGTCCGTGTTGGTTCTTTCTGGGATGCTATGTTATTTTACTATGGTCTATGTTGGTTCTCTCCAGGATGCTATGGTATTTTACTATGGTCCGTGTTGGTTCTCTCTGGGATGCTATGGTATTTTACTCAGGTAGATGTTGGTTTTGTATGTGTTGCTATGGTATTTTACTCTGGTCCATGTTGGTTATCTCCAGGATGCTATGGTAGTTTACTATGGTCCGTGTTTATTCTTTCTGGGATGCTATGGTATTTTACTATGGTCCGTGTTTATTCTTTCTGGGCTGCTATGTATTTTACTATGGTCCGTGTTTATTCTTTCTGGGATGCTATGGTATTTTACTATGGTCCGTGTTTGTTCTCTCTGGGATGCTATGGTATTTTACTCTGGTCCGTGTTTGTTCTTTCTGGGATGCTATGGTATTTTACTCTGGTCCGTGTTTGTTCTTTCTGGGATGCTATGGTATTTTATTATGGTCCGTGTTTATTCTTTCTGGGATGCTATGGTATTTTACTATGGTCCGTGTTTATTCTTTCTGGGATGCTATGGTATTTTACTATGGTCCGTGTTTATTCTTTCTGGGATGCTATGTATTTTACTATGGTCCGTGTTTATTCTTTCTGGGATGCTATGGTATCTTGCTCTGGTTCGAGAAACCGGCCATTGATTCATATTTGTATTAACTCCGTCTATTCCTGGTATCATATAATAAAAGTCATTTTAATTTATTGTGTATTTGTCGTAGAATTTTCCATCACTCAGTGGTTGTGTTTCAATATTAAACATTTTTGAGTGACCTGTTGCTATTTCTTCACTTTGTTGCAGTGTGTCTGTGTCTCTATTCCATGGAAATAATAACTGTTTAGCTGTGAATGTTTCTTCAACTTCTCTTCTTACTGGTGTTACAACCATTACATTTTGGGATGTTCCAAAGTCATATACAGTGTGTGATGTATTACCTTGAGTTACAAGTCTCTTTCTTAGTGTTGCTTGGTTTGTTATCCTGAATTGAAAGTCGTACATGTTCATACCTAACACGACACTAGATAATGTTTTAAAAACAGAAATACTCCTATTGTTTGTGTCATCTTTTCCTTCGTTAATACAAAAATGAAAGGCATGAAATGTTAAAATAACTAGTTTTTGGTCATCAGTGAATTCGAGATTGTACCACCTGCATTGTATCACTTTACCTTTTGCATATCCAAGTGATATGGGGAACATTAAATCATTTGTAGCTGGTGTGATATTTTCTCTGTATCCGTCTTATATATATGACTGTTGGATTTGTCCAAATCCTACTCCTTTGCTGGTGTCACCATCTTTTTTTCATTTTGTGTGTACTACGTTAGTCATGTCTTCCATGGTACCCGTACAATTTGAGTATTCAGTCAAATTGTTATATATTTCTTCAGTAAATTAAATTCTGTCTTTGTTCGTTGCATTAGATAGTATTATGTATGCTAGTTCTGTTGCAGTTTAATTAAAGTGGGTTATTAAGTGATGGTAAAAGTCGTTAGTTGTTAGGTTGTGTTGTGTTGTGGTGCTTTAATTAAGTCATTTGTATTGTAATGTTGTATGGTTTTATTGAATTCGTGTCACAAAATGTGTTTATTTATTGGGGCAATTTCCTATCGTCGCACCATGTAGTTAGTGGATTGTTTACTGTTAAGTATATTGGAAGTCTCTTTATGTCTTCTTTGTCTGAATGTTTAATGTCTGTAGGTACAGTCGCTCCTTCTAGTAGTAGTTTCCAGGTTCCTACGGATGTGTTGTCGATTAATGGTTCCTCGAATAGTGCACATGTTGCTGAAGGAAGCTGATCATTGTGGAAGCCTGTTCTATCTCTTTCACGGCTTATGAGAGTTGGTTCCATGTTATTGGATAGTAATCTTATGATCATCGATTTGCCTGTTTCCTTTTATTACACATCCATTGATTTTTTGAAATACTTTGCTTTGTATTAAAATAATGGTTGTGTAAAATTTTACAGGATTTGTGTTGTTTGGACTAAACCAATTTTCAATCCATAGTAAATTGTCAATTTTCTATTCTGGTTCAATATTGTTAGATATTATTTGAAAGTAGTGTAGTTTTTTATAATGTAGCCTTTCTTGCGGTATTCTGTAATTTTAAAACCATATTTTGATATATTTTAAATTGATAGACGGAAAGTTTTGATATCTCAAGTAGAACTGGTTCTTGAATTTCTTGTATAAATTGTTCCTATGTTTTTTATGTTATTTGTATTGTAACGCCCCCTTAATCAGTTATGTACCTCGTAGGAATAGGTCACTAATAACAATACTACAAGGATAAGAGGCAGTCATCTAACATAATAATATTATAGAAAAAATATAATAAGCAAGAGTTAAATGTAAAGAGTAATTTAATTCATTAAAAAAAAGAGTAATTTTAGTGACCTTAATCTCTTCTATTATCTAGTAGAACGAAGAAAAACATAGTTGAATACATTAATGCTAAAGAAGATTAATGTAATTAGACCAAGTTAGCATTATATCAATAAAGCTATTAATTAACAGTAAATCAATATTTACCCAAGAAAAATATAAAAAGTTCGAAGAACCTTTTTAAATTGTTACAAAGGCGTCTGATTATCTACAAACATTACGAAAACATTAACCATTCCAAAGTAAAGTTATATCATAATTTTACATTCTTTTACTTTAAATATCTTGACTGTAAATATTAAATTTTACACAAAACTAAAGTACCTTCAAGTACTACAATATGTATTTTAATTACAAACATTAAAATATACACGAGAGTTTAACATCTCAAACCTAATGCAAACTCACTCGGGACTACTTGAATCGGCATCGTTCAACTACAAAACAAACTCTAACAATGATATTAAGTTAATGAACATTAGAAATTTGTCAAATTTACGTTACACATAATATCGAATTGTAAATAAATTAATTTAAATGAATTTAAATGAACAACAACAAACGCTTGAAACCAAACCAAACCACAGATAAAGAGTGGTCCAGATAAAGTCTGGTTTGCATTGGTTGGTTCTGTTCCAAGGAAAACCAGATATAACCATAGACATGGAGCGTTCCAGACCAGGTCTAGATTGCAATGGTTTGACACATACCATAAAGAAACAGGTCAAACCACAGACCCAAAGTGTTCCAGTCAAAGTATGGTTTGCATTGGTTTTCCACATCCCAAAGAAAACCATTTTAAACCACAGACCCCGAGTGTTCCAGACATTGTCTGGCTCCCGTTGGTATTCTCTATCGCTGGGAGAACATGACAAATCCCACACATGATTAATGGTCTGGAGTTCCTTAGTTTTCTTTGGAGCTTAAAGAACCATACGAAACCAACTACGGTTTTCCTTGGTTTACTATGGTGTTACATACAGACCCTAACTAGGGGAATGTAAACTAAGACAAGGTGACATGATCTAAAATAGATTAAACAATTTTGACAGCAAATAGATTTATTATAACAACAGGATTAAATATTAAGTTTACAACATGAATACATGAACACTAGATTTAAGTTTGTTCAAGTCAAATGGAAAAAGGTGATTGTCTTGCAGTGATAACTAAAGCTGGGCTGGTGCCAGGCAGGTCAGATGTTTCTAGAAGAGAAAGCAGTAAGGTAATTAATAATGAAAATTAATTAAAAATCTTATACATCTAGGATTCGGACACATTTATAATTTAATCAATCTTGCTTATGTAGCATGTCAATCAGATAGATTGGACAGCTACAATTAAAATATCAATATTTTAATAATTTACGAAAGGGTGTAAGAATATTAATGTATTTGAAAAGTAATCTACCTCAAAGTTTATTGTCCCGGAATAGATGCACTCACATGAAATTACGTATCTCCCTGAATTGAAACACGTGGTTGTTAAAAAATATTGTATTTTGATAAATATTGTAGCAGACATCAGAGAAGAGGACAAATATTATCTGATTTATGAATAAAATACTTTAACGCATACCCTTTGCCACTGGATGATGTAAGATAAATAATTACATACGCTTGCCATTCTGTCTACAAGAAAATATAATAAAGTACATCTGTATCACAAATTCTCGTTAAAATAATAACTGATCCTAAATAACATAATTAAAACATATATTTAAATATAAGATGCTTTGGTAACTACTCACTATTTCAAGATGCCTATGGATTAATTTATCACACACGTGGAGCACAAAATTATTCAATGATGGCGGCCTCACCTACTATCGTAATCACAGCTGACGACCAAATGGAGTGTGTATCAAGATTCACCCACTGACTTACAGAGTACACAGAGAAGACTGGTGGCGAGTCTGGGAAGCACGTTTGCGAACGTCAATCTCTTCTTCATTCCTTGTTGCCTCCATCTTCATCCGTATTTCTCCTTGTCTATATTCCTGTGTTTAGCACCCTTTTTTCTTTATTCCGTTCGTATCAGATTTGACACTATATAAAGACCCCAGCCAGATCCACATTATAGCCTATTTACTGCAAACCAGCGTCGAAGGAGGAACTTATGCATCATGCCGCATCAAAGAACACGACGACCATGAAGTTTAGGCCGTTGGATACGCCGCCGCCATGGACAGGATGACGGACTTCGATGACTACCGTCAAGTTAGAGCCGTTGGATTCACCGCAGCCATGGATGGGACCACGGACTTCGTTTAATTAAGTACCATCAAATAATCAAACGAGTCCTTATGACTTGAAATCTAGTTTTTGTAGTAAAAATAAGCAGTCTATTTGCACCTTGTAATATTCTGTATATAGTTGGAGACGATTTTCATTTGTTTTGAGAGTATGTCGAATTAACAGTTGATCAACTACAAGTCTTGTTGACTTCCTGATTTAAAGGTTTATTTTGTTGTTTAAATATTGTGTCCTCCAGAATGAGGGACAAGTCTAATAATCACTAGTTTCATATATTAGGACTATGTTGCTCTGTATATTTACCATACAGTCTTTACGTTACGAGCCTTGGGCTTGGAATACACTAATGTCTTAGTAAGAGACTTGCTAAACTTCCACAAGTTTCTTTGGTCTATTTGACCCATTGTTTCTCATGACGCCATGAACGTCATGCTCACCTGTTTAATATTTGGATGGCTACAACCAGGTTGTCTGTATTGTATTCCATATCTCAGTTGCGTTGATGTATTTGTTATTTTGTGTAAGTTAAGCCAGTCACGCTTCTCGTGCGGTATTAGCTTCGGTGAGCAAACCGGGGAACTGCTATAGAGTCATAGTGGGGTCCGCGCAAATAATACCCTTTTTACTTTGCCAATTTTTTGGGCTCCTATTCTATTAGTGTTGCTCTTAGTGTAATTACAACTAGATTTGTGTGTACTATTGAATGCGTTGGCAGTACCGTAAGGGAAAGAGACCAGACATAGTACTATTTTGTTGCCACCTGTTTATTAGCCATCAACAGCTATAACCAAGGAACTTTTCTATTGTTTATCATTATACAAATGTTTTAAAGAGATTAATTTACAACCCTAACTAGCTTAACTGATTTAAAGATATATATATATATCTTGTTCAATATTTTGTTATTAACTACTTGATTATTTTCTTTAGATAATTTCATCCAGTAGCCTGACTCCTGCACAGCCCTGGTAGCTACAGCAGAATAATCAAATTCACAAAGTCTTATTGTCTGCATTAGAATTCAAAGTATAACCCGTAATAGCATTGTAAACCTTAACCTTATTATTATTATTATTATTATTATTATTATTATTATTATTATTATTATTATTATTAGCACCGCGTCTTACTACCCGTTCGGGTTATACGCACTTACGCTAATGTGTAATGGTAGGGTGATTGTGAGATGAAATGAAGGACCTACAGTTTAACGTGGAATCCGAACCACGGTGGAGGCCTGGCATTCCTCACATTCACAAGCTTAACCTTATTATTTCTGCATTTCTTTTGTTTAATATATCTAGCTATTGTTAAAACCTTATTCTTTTTCTATTTAAATTGTGTATCCCCTATAGGAGAGTCTAATTGGTTCACTTTATTGGAATCTTGAGAAGCAGTAGAAAGGTTGGTCTATTACATTATTCGATGGCTAACAAACAGGTGTCAACAAAAATAGTACTATGGCTGGTCTCTTTCCCTATAGGTACTGCCGGAGCATTCAATAGTACAAACATAAGTGACTCACTCTCTCAGGAGTGCAACACTAATTTTAATTACCCCTAATAGCCAAACACATACTGTAGGCGTCCAAAGCGGGCAAAGAGAAAAACGGTATTATCTGCGCGGACCCCACTATGAATCAAGCGGAGTTCCGCGGTTTACTCACCCAAGCTAATACCACACGCAAAGCGTGACTACCTGCCCAACTCAGAGATAGAACTAAAAAAAAACCAACAGGGATTTAAACAAGGACAGACAGCCTGGTTGAAGCCATACTAAATATTAACAAATGCACATGACGTCCACGGCGTCATGAGAAACATTGACCAGTCTCATGGAACTTGTGTGGACCAGTAGGATTTAGAATTAAGTCCTTCTTGCATCTAGAGCATAAGGCTCATATTTTGAAACTGTACAAGAGAACAATAACCGCTAGGACTAATATATCGAGTCTGAAGGACTTGCTACATATACGAGTCATTTTGACTCTGACCCCTTAGTCACAGGGTCACTTCATACAACAAATTAAATAAACATAATTCAGAAGTCTGATAGACTTGAGATGGTTTTACAGTCAATTCAACTGAATATGAAATTTATACAAAATGAAAGTCGCTTTCGACTATAAATATCATAAACACAACATAAAGTTTATCAATCAGAATGTCTTGACAGACATTGTCTAGTTGTACAAAGACTAGACTCTAAAGTCAAATAGACTTGAAAAAGACGACAGGATACTTATGTAATTCCAGAACATCCTCCTGGACGGCTCGGTGGTGGATCCCACGCCCATAACTGCATGGTTCCGTCGTTTGAACGAGTTATCAGGGGTCCTTTCTTCGGAGCTACGTTGTGAAAGATTGCCATACCGTGAAACTGAGGAACAGCCTTTTTATACCCTCAAATATGACTTGAACGGAACAAAACAATTTAGGTGATAAGCTCAGAATCATATAGAGAGAGGGAGATGGATGAAAGCCAGGTGAAAAGGAAACAAAGGTAGGAGAACAGATATCGGGGCGAGGGGAAAGTAAGGTTTGTTGAAACGCCGCTTGGCAACTCCGAGCACAGCGGGTCGCTGAGTCGAGTTCATTCTACACTTCTTTGCGCATCAGAAGTAGAATAGAAAGCACGTGTTGAAGCCGCCATGATGTTGTACTTGAATGTTTTCTCCTAACAGAGTGGCGAGGGAATCCAAGAACATCTTAATGTGGTGAGTAGATATTGAAGCGTATTATTACTAACTAAATATGTCAGTTTAGATCTCTTCTTTGGAATCTGCTACAGTATGTATCAACATTTAAAGTCTCTTGAAAACCACGTGTTTCACCCTCGGGAAAATCATGATTATATATCTGACTTCATCCAGTCACGAAAAATAAATCTAAAGCAGATGACTCTTAAATATGTTGATATTAATTCTTTCTTTCGTTTCTGTTGTCATAAATTACCAAATTAAACCGTGTACCATATTCTTGAATATGATAAAGCGTAGAAGAGTGTATAATTAGATTATTATTCTACTTCCAGCTATTTTATTTGGTTCATTTTTTTTTGGTTGTTTTATTTAACAAAAAGACTAAATGCGCTTGCACTACTTTCAATGGAAAAAAATGTCTTCAGTTGTAATCCAGAGATCAAGGAGAAAACTATTGAACTTATTTCGCAAATTAAAACAAGAAGAATGGATTTCATTTTTAAAGAATAGATCAAGCTTGAACTGTAACAATTTAAGTTAAAGTAAGTAAAATATGTTGTTTTTTTGTTAAGATTTTATCAAGTTCCTGAATAAATCTTCTTTTTATATATGTTTTTTTTCCCCCTTTAAAACAATTTTAAAACACAGTCTAAAAAATGTTTGGAGCAGCACCCCCACTAATTTTAGCTACGAGCCGCCACTGGTTTTGATTCAATTTCAAGAAGTATGCGTGAAATAACTGAGCGATATTATGTTAATTATTAATCAAACTTTATTTTAAATGTTGTGTTGTTTTCACCAAACTTACTGTAAAGTTGAACCAAAAGGTGAATAAATTGGCATCGCCATTGTTGATACAGGACAAGATATTGCTCATGTAACTAGTTTAGAATATTTGTTTCATTTATTGGTGTATTAAAATAATACTTTAGATGTGACACAGTGTAGCCAACTTTTGCACATGAAGAGAACGCATCCACAGTAGTCTAGTTGGTAGCACCGTATCTAAACATATAATTGTCACATATTTTTTGCCTAATTTTTGTGTAAAAAAGTGTGGTGCATCCATTATGCTAAGCTTTATGTTTTATGGATGTGGGTTTGTCAGGAGAAACACAAGAGCAAGGTGAATGTGGTTGTAATGAGATATCTAAGAAATGTATGTGGAAAAACTCGTATGGACAGAGTCAGTAGTAAATGGGTGCTGAAGGAGTGCAGTTTGAGAGGGTATACAATATGTACATGTGAAAGAAGCGTCTTATATTGATTTGGGCATGTTGAGAGGATGATGAAGCAAATTTATGGAGATAGAGTGAGTGGATCATAAGAAAGGGGTAGACCACGTAAGACGTGGTTAATCTAGTAGATGAATGTGTGAAAAAGAGAAACATTAAGAGTTTTAATGATAAAAGATCATGTATGAGTAACCGTATGGATGTTGAGGTGAGTATGCAATGATAGAGAATTGTGGACAAAAATATTGAGGATGGTTTAAGTATGGAGTTAGTGTTTATTGAGATATATGCACAGTTTTTAGTGTACCTCATGAGGGATACTTGGTCAAGCTAGATCAGCGAATTCTAAATAACAATATAATAAATTTAGTCAAACCTACCCCATTCCGGAAATTGAAAGCGATAAAAATAATAGTTTTATCACATAATTTTATATCATCAGTGGAATGTGAGATATTCAGCAACATGAAAAGTGCTAATAAAATACAACTTGATCATAATAACTTAAACTTACCAAACTGTAGTTTATTTAACAACCTTACTAAACTACAGTATATAGACTTGTCTGTCAATGGTATTACCGCTTAGAACCACACAACCTTCCATGAGTTGCTGAGTATAATTGAAATAAATTTGTCAAACAATAATATATTAGTACTAGACCACAGGACATTTGAATATGTGTCCAATCTGAGGGATCTGTTATTATCAAATAATAGTCTAACTACCGTGGATAATGGACTATTTCAAACTTTGAATAATTTAGAATCATTAGTACTATCCTGTAATTATATAAGTCATCTGCCTCTTTTGTTGTTCAGGGCAAATATTAACCTAGAACAGCTTCATTTGGACAACCATCAGTTACAAGACCCAAACTCTGACATCTTCACCAATAGTTTTAAACTCATCATCCTTCATGTACACACTAATAAACTTAGCCATCTGCCAGCTGATCTGTTCAAGGACACAAACCTGGCCGACATATCACTCAATGATAACAAATTAGTTACTCTGGAGTGCTGCGTATTTCGTAACTTGCGACAGTTACGTAATCTCAATTTATTATATAATATCTCGTGGTAGACTTTGAAATAATGCACCTGTATTCTCTTGAAACAATAAATTTATCTAAGAACTCTAATAAATTCATACGTGGACACTTTTGGAACAATTCAAGAAATATTTCGATATTAAAATTCAAACATATTTACCAAACGGTTCTAAAATTGATATTACAAACCCGAATGAATCTAGAATTTCATTGAAGCATCCAAAACATTTATCTAAAAATGCAATCAGCTTTCTTGCAGCTCTTTCGCACAACGCCTTTGGTAAAGATATGAGGGTAAACACCTCTGGTAAATACATGGAGCTAAACACCTCTGGTGGAGACATAGAGCTAAACACCCCTGCTAACGACATGGAGCTAAACACCCCTGCTAATGGCATGGAGTTAAACACCCCTGATAAAGACATGGAGCTAAACACATCTGGTAACGACATGGAGATAAACACCCCTAAAAACGACATGGAGCTAAAGAACCCTGGTAACGACATTGAGCTAAATACCCCTGGTAATTACAACAAACTAGCTCTGACGCACCTCAACTTATCTCAAGTCTCTCTTGATAATCTTAGCAACATCTGGTTCACTAGGTTTGTCTTCCTTGAAACTCTTGATATAAGTCACAATAATAGTGTCAGGTACATTATGCCTTATTATTGTACTTTAATGTCGGTTTCACCTTACAACATATAGTTTATAAATGACATGTTACGAAAGATATTTTGCTTTCCATCCAAATACAAACATTTCTAATTTATTCTCACGATTTGTGTAGCAAATTACCTACTCTCTGTTTACTAATTTTGATCTTGGTTGGATTAGATCTAGAATCCTTATATTTCATAAATTTATAATTTATTCTACACTGAAATTAAGACTTTAGACTGGAAGTTAATCTAACTGATATACCAACATTATAATACAGCACATAAACATCCTTTTGCCATTTTCTTTTCAAATTAAAATTACTAGTGAAAATTATCCTATTAAAATACCCTCAATGAACAGGATTGTTTTATCTTTGTACAAAATTTAGGAGAATAAAATTATTGTGATATTAAATGTAAAATGAAGTTTAAAAGGATTAACCAAAACTGTCCACGGTTTATAGACCTACTAGTACTGATATAAATTGTAAGTAGCAGCACCAGAGAGGAAAATATAATGTCAACATTTAAAATTTGACTGAGCCAATGTTCCAGTTTAATATCTATATGTGCTATCTGTGATCTGTGTTCAAAATGGAGACTTGTGATATTTCTCTCGTGAAGCAGGAAATTATTGAACTTATCAAGACAGAGCCTCAGAATAAAGATGGATTTAATACGTGTGGACAATCGGAAATAAAAACTGAGGTGAGATATCAAATATTAGGCCTAATGAGGGAGTGGAAGTTTATGAGAGAAAGGGCCAATTTTTGTAGATTTTATTGAGAAAAAAAACTTTTTTGGCTAAAATAAATAAAATAGTGCTTCAATAGATTTGTTTATAGTTTAGTTTACTACAAACAATATAAATTGTTCTTGAATATTTGTTATAAACCAAAAACAAATCATTAAAATATTTTGTGGAGACGCAACCTAAGCATTATAGCTTTTAGATGTTTTATCTCTCTAAATATATATATACTATCAATGCACCCTTAAAAAATGCGGGAATCCAGTGATACCAAATTCAAGGCTATAGCGAAACTTTACTCAGTGAACAATTAAAAATCAAACTAACCCAAATGACAAAGGAGCAATTAATATTATTAAAATATATGTCGAATATCAATACCGAAGCGTTACTTGAACATAGTAGAGCTGATTATTGCTCGATAGTCTTCTGCATCAACCACAATCTCCTTTTTACAACAGATTGAATTTTTAGAATGGTTATCTTTTCTGACCCGACCTTAAACACTCATGCACATTCCTTACGATCTTACATCCAACAAACTCACAAAAGGATCTATTCGGACTGAATTAAAACATAATAAAAATTAGAACGAGAACAGATACACCCTGTAACTCACTCGTATGAAAGTCAAATATTAAAATAAAATAATATATATTTTAAAGCTTAATAATGTGCAAATATAAAGTTAAGGCTACTTACCAACCTAGCTTAACTTAACCTTCCACTAACCTTGCTACCGTCTCATTTACTAATAAATTAGTATCTCAATTAATATCGAGAAAATAAACAATTTCACTTAAATAGTATAAGATATCGTCATATCGTACGGCATCATGGAACAACCATGTTTCATTAGTATGTTTACGTTTCGACTTTGATTTTATTGAGTTTTCTTTAAAAGATGTGACAGAATATTTTCAAATGACTATAATAGCTGTATTGCACCTTTGAATTTGCAATTTCCTTGTGGGTATAGTGTTTTGTTTATAACATCATAAAGTACTTACGAATCATTCCCCCCCTTTTTTTTAAGAAATCAATCTGGGAAAAGCACCTGTAAAATAAAATGTATAAAATTGTTTGTTTTGATACACGGCAATATATCTCTATCTACTATTATTTTTACTACTATTATAAACTTAAGAAGGACACAAATTCAATAATACCAATATTTAAAATTTTGATTAACTAATAAACAATGAAAACAAAATAAACACACAAAAATAAACATTGACCAAGTTGTGGATTGAATTATGATAATTTTGCGTTGCATAGAGTTACTTTTTCTTATAAACATTTCGTTGTTTATTGATAAATATTATTAAAATTTTAATTTATCAATGCATTAAAAGTTAGGTTAAGGTAGGTAAATATCTTAATGATAAATATAAATTATGAAGGGTTAATTTGGTTAACTTTGTAATAATAAATACGTAAACATTAATTTGAGCTTTTATATGTGTGACTTAATCCATTTTTTACACATAGGATTGGATGTTTATTTCGGATGGACATTTGCATGATCAATTTCATTAGTGGTCTAAATGTTAACGATTTCTTTAAACAAGGTTCAAAGGCAAATTGTGAGAGAACAATATTCTTTGGGATATATACTTAGCTATGTCACTAGATTTAGAAATCAGATTCATGCCTTATAGGATTTATTAAGTAACATGGCCGAACAATTTTTCTGTTTCTTATATCTATTTTTTAGAACCGCATCTGACTATCTGTTTCAGAACGCCGTTCCGGTTAATTTTAAAATATATTTTGATTGTTCCTATTGATACAACAAAAGGTTAAAGCGTTCCGCCTAGACACTAGAATGCTACTTCGTCCTTCTTATCTTTTTCCAAAAGGTTCTCTATTCTAGTCTGACTGGTCTCAGATCCTACTACATACTTGTATTGTATTGTATTGGATGGACTTAGACGTTACTACTCTTCTGTATAGTTATTGTATGTTATGTTAAACTGAGTTTTCCAAGAACTTGCTTCACAGTAGAGAAGATGATTCCTATAACAAAACAATGACTTCAACAGATATTTTGTTAACACATAGGCCCTATTAATCTTTCACCTACCATTTTGTAGTGGTATATGTGGAAAATTTTTGGAAGGGGCATTTGCTGTTTCTGTTCGTAGGTAGAAGATTTCTACCTTCAGTTTAACATGGTCTTTCATAGTGTATACACCGTACTTATCTATTTGAAGTTTTTAACTCTGCCATAAATAAACCAGCAAAAAACACACATTTCGTAAGTACATATATATTTTTTAAATAAATTATGTTTCAAGTAACATTTCATTTAGTTATTAAAATTAGTAACAATAATTCTTTGCAGCGTAAATTTTATAACCAAACATATGTTCTTCAAAATATGTATTGCATTGAATGAAATGAGAAAATGAAAAATGGTGTCGGTTTCAAATTCTTTTGAAATGCTAAGTGTATTTAAAAACAACTGAACCTGATCAGTTGAGTCAGAATATACATGTAAATTAAAATCTGTCTGATACATGCAAATATAATTATATAAAATTCTACCACCCAGGTAATATCGCCAATAAGTATTTGTTAAAAACAAAACAAACAAAAAACACTGTCCTTGTGTGGTTCGAAATAAGATTAAAATGTGCACGTAATACAAAGGGCTTTAGATTAAAGAGTAGAATATTTGGTTGTCCACATTACTAATAGAGCTACCGAAGACTTTTTTTAAGGCCATACATGCCGGATATTTTGTGAATTGTTCAAAAAATAAACCAAACATAACTTAACTACTGAACTGCTGTATTTATTGTCGAAAAAAATTGTTTTCATATGAAATCTTTAAAAGACACGGCTCTACCCTTGATTAATTTAGCTTTTAGTTTCAGTTTTCTTTTATTTAATATTGGGAGCTAAGGCAGAGAACAGAACTAAACAATGAGTAAAGAATTCCTCTTAGCACTGGATGATGCCTGGTCAACCTAGCTCAGTAGTAGAGCATTTTATGCTAAGGCAAAGGTTACGAGTTCGATCTATTTGCTTAGTCATTATTTTGAACTATGGACTATTTAAAAATAGATATTATTGAAGTGTATATCTGTATACCATGATCCTTTCTATCTTCACATCAGGTTTATACTGTACTCCATCTTTAGTATTGTTTGCTCCATGCAAGGTGAGCCTACTCCTCAAACTCTTTCAGTAAGGATGAGTTTGTGGAGTGAAAAGTTTCACCAAGCGGAGATTACAGTTACCGTGAACTACAGGGTTCTTATAGAGCCCGGGATTCTTGCTGACCTTTGTAGAGGGTTTGATGTTCTCCTGATTGTTGCATTTTCATGGTTTTTCTTTTTCAAAAGGAAATATTAAGCTGTAGTTATATTTTCATAGGGAGAAACTTATATGACAACTATAAAGGTTATATCTTCTTTCACATACTCGTATGTAAATTCAATCAATCTGCCGCTGTCCCTTTTAAGAGATATCGTTGATAATTATTAAATTATGCGTTAAAAATATAAAAATGCTATCTATTTTGAAAATGGTATGTATTTTATAAAAATGTAATCTATCAAGTTTTGACTGTAAATTTTTATTTCTATGAACACAAATGTAAAATGTGTAAATAGAAAGAAAATATTTGTCACTATATTAAATAAAGCTAGGTGACAAATATTTGGCATAAAAACAGTGATTTAATAGCAGCCTAAAAAGAATCAACTGATATTTTATTTAAAATATTAATTTGACTCTTACATAAGCTCGAACATTTGTACCCTAATTTATGAAACTTTTTTCGTGTTTGTAGAATATGTTAACTATAAACCCAGCTTGTAACATATTCATGTTTGGGTGTCTCCTGAGCATTATTTACAGGTTAAACCCATTCCTTAGTCCTCCTGGACAAAGGCGGGTATACAGTTATTAATATTTGCTCCTGTTTCCTTAAAACCCACCCAGCAATTATCGTGCCAGGCAAAAAAAGAACCAACAGACCACAAATCAAGTATATTTCCTATTCACTAAACTTAAATCTTAGTTGAAAATTAGCGGAGAGAAACATCAAAAGTTAGTTAAATGCTATGATTTATTTATAAACAAAAGCTAAGTCACCTGCCTCGGTGGCGTAGTTGGCAAACGCACTAGTCGTGTTGATTTTCTCAACTGATAAGGACGGGGAGATCGAGGTTCGAATCTCTTCGGGTGAACTGGGGGTGGTTTTTCCTTAATGTTTTTCCACTCTTCCTCCACGTAAATGCGGGTTCACTTCCTCTAATTCAATCTTCCCAATTCCTAATCCATTAACGTAATTAGTACTTAAAGCATATAACCGGAACGGGTAGTAAGACGCGGTGCTAAATAATAATAATAAAAGCTAAGTCATGAATTATAAATTTTATATAAAAATAATCACTTGCAAGTTAAAAAGGTTTAAACAGATTAAAGTTTTTCCGAAATAAACGAACTTCATAATTTGAAGTCGTAATATCAAATAGAAGTTTTATGGCATATTTTGTTATTATAATGAGATTGTTTAGCGTTAGCCCCATAATGGAATAGGAGGAGATAGTTCTGAGATTATTATGATATTTTTGTATTAATTCTTATGTTTTATAAAAAATGTGTTTTGCTAGTTAACTAATGAGCATACGATTATTTCGACAGTTATTCCCTAAAGAAACTTTACTAATGGAAGTCTTGATGTTATGATAAGGTTGTTGTTGAGCTAAAGCCACATTTGATTATGTTGTTGTTCTTTAATGCTGGCGCTAAAATAATTGAGTGATGTTTTGCTTTTAAAACTTCGGCTGTCGTCAGAATGTGGTAATTATAGCATGTCGAAAGTTTTAAATATATTTCAAAGATTATCTCTATATAATATATTATTATATATTTTCATATGATATTAACTTCTTGATAAATAAATATAAACTTAAAACTAGTTCATGCATTTATTAGTCTAATGGCTCACCATACCCATAGGTAGGGTATTTTCACATTTCTTTTCGTTTTACTCTAATTTTGGGATATATTACCTTTTTGTTAATGAGCTCTGCTAGGTTGACCGTCCATATATTTACTTCCGCAACTGGTTTGGGTTGCGAGATCTGAGTTTCAAATGTTTGATCTCAGGCATTCAAGGGACAGAACTCCAATCTCTCACTCCTATTGCCCCCTTTTTTTCCTCTTGTCATTCATTGGTGTTTGGACCCTCTGTTTATTCCTTATTTTAGTCAAGGAGGGTTTAAAAATATAGTGTCCAGTTTTATTGTTTTGATCTTGAACTTGTAGCTTTTTTTATGAACGGAACAAATTCATATTAATACATGTATGTTTTTTTTAATTCTCTAAGGATTCCAATTTGGCGGGAGATTTTAAAGAAACCATAAATTATGAAGCACATAGTTTTCAAACCTCAGAAGTGGAAATTAAATCTCCATTGGATGGCTTTCTTCCAATCAAAGAACAAATTAAGGTAACTACTCTCTATAGCCTACATTACATTTTCAATATTTAAATAATCTCTATAAAAATAACCCCTTAAAACTGGACTAAGGACTTAAATAAAGATTAATCATGGTTGGAAAACTTTTGAAAATATTTAAATACACATGGGATTTTATTATTTATACTGGAAAAAGATATATTGTAATGTACTGTCAATTTTATATTTTATTTAATAAATTCTTCACAAAAATCATCTAGGATATTGAAATAATAAGTTTTTAAGGAATGTTTTAAATGAATATTTCAAAATGCATGATAGTTAATTTTCAACTTACCGGTATTAATATATAATGCATCACACTTGAAAACCAAGTAATTTCAGTGTGTTAGCTTTTTCAAATAAGAATTAGAGACTATTTAAGTCAGTTTGTTCATCAGATTTAGAAATTTTTATTTATTTCTCAAAATTATCTAAAACATTTGACTTAAAAATGTAAAAATAACTTTTATTCTCTTAGTTAAAATAAAATCAAAGTATGTATTTTACCAAAATTGCAGTTTGTCTTTTCAAAACTATTTTGCGAAAATAGCAGTATCTTAACTTGAAACTATCTATCACTCTAATAACTATAACTCTTAGATACCAATGTACAAAATAGAAAGAGGGAGGGGAGGTATTCAGGTAAATGGTTCGCATGCGCATCGAACATTTATCATGGTTTTTACATGTTCCAAATGCTTATCGAGCTAATTATTCACGAATCATAAAAACCTTGATACCTTGTAGTCTTCATTGATTATTGCAAGTACAAAGTTATATTAGAGTTATGATTATGCTGCAATGTTTTCCTCAATAGAGTTAGGTCTAATTATTTAGGAGCCCCAAGTACCAAGCAACTTTACTTAACCCTGTACAATAGTTTTACATTTCACAAACCTGTGATACACACACGTTGAATGTAATCTTTACTTCCTACTTATGTAATCACTTTATATAGTATATATGTGGCCCATTTTGTTTGTCTTTAATGAGAAATGTTTATTTGTTCTGTATCTATAGGACGAGTCCGACACCTCAAATTCTGTTGATGAAATTGTGAAGACTGAAATTAATTTATATGATTCCTCTTTCGGAATTATGGACTCAAACATAGACCACTTAACCCCGGTGGACAAATCTGAGGTATTCAACTATAATTTTAACTTTATTTTTTATTACCGCTAATGGCTTTTAGGATTTGGAAGGTTATATTTAAAGGAAGTGTACTTACATTAGCGTGTAATACCCCCCTTCAGTACACCCGACCGAGATAAGAACCTTGATCTTCCGGTCATCGATAATCTAGTCAACTTCGAGATTCTTTTTATAAATTAAAACATATAATAATATAACTACTTCTGGTATCACACTTATTCTTTTTGTCGTTCCGTTTTATTAAATTATTAAGATCACATATAAGTGTATGTAACAATCTTTATTAAATATTTCTATTTTAAGAAAACCATTTTATTTGGTAATGGTATTTATTTAAATTTTTAAGTTAATAACGTTCATTGTACCTGTAAATACAGATAAATAATCACACACAAAGTTTAAATTAATGACCGTACGTGTTTCCTTTTAGACATTTGCTGTAGTATCACTCAGGAGCATTGGTGCGCTAAATCAAATTTCAAACAGATCTAGGTGTGTCCATTTTTCATTTGTCAACTAGTTTAACATATTTAAAGACCCGCCTCGGGGGCTTATTTAGCTAACGCGCAAGTTTCGTGATCAGCTAAACTTCTGAGGATGGGAAAATCGAGTATAAAATTTCTGTCAGGTGAACTGGGACCAGTTTTTTAAAATTGTTTCCATTCTCCTTCAACACAAATGCGAGTTCACTTTGTCTAAATTCAACCTTTCCAATTTCTAGCCCTAGAGCTTAAGTAGTACTTAATAGTTTAGCCCGAACGGGTATTAAGACTTGCTATCATTTAATACAATATATATTTAGTATTTGAATCATAATTTAATATTTGCTCTAATTATGTTTACAGATTAAACTGGAACTAGAACAATTTACTATGGCAAGTGAAATATTACAGTCAAACAACCTTGCACAAAAAAGCTCTGATTTTAATTTGAATATTGAATGTGTTAATGTGAATCAAGATTTATTTTATAACACTCTGTACAATAAAGCAGAGTGCAAGAATCTTTTAATAAAAAGATTATGTTGTAAATTAAAGGAAAATAATACAACAGAATATGATAAAAAACATAAAAGTGCTTTTAGTGAAAATGTATATAAAACACAAGCTTGCTCAGATAATCATTTAACAGATGAAGAATTTAAAGATACGGTTGAAATCCAAATGATATCAAGTAAACATCCTGAACTAGAACAATTTTGTGTCTCATCTGAAGCACCCAAGACTAAATGTAAATTAGAAAATTATACAAAGAAAAGAGAACAGTGTATTGTATATGGAGACCGAAGGAAAAGTAAAACAAAAAATGTAGAAAGTGGGCCCTTAAAGGAGGACAATGTTTTATTCTTGGAGGAGGAGAGAAATGTAGAACTAAAAATTGTATTACGTATGATCAGGCAGGTGGACGTTTTATTTCTCATGAAGGGGGAAGGCAATGTAAAAGTGAAAATTGTACTAAGTTTGCTGTGAACAGAGGACATTGTATTGCACATGGAGGAGGTAGGCAATGTAAAACAGAAAATTGTACTAAGAATGTTCAGTCAGGAGGACATTGTTTTTCACATGGTGGAGGAAGGAAATGTAAAACTGAAAATTGTACTAAGAATGTTAGGTCAGGAGGACATTGTATTAAACATGGAGGGGGAAGGAAATGTAAAACTGAAAATTGTACTAAGAATGCTCAGCCAGGAGGACATTGTATTGAACATGGTAAAAGAAGGCAATGTAAAACTGATAATTGTACTAAATATGCTCGGGCAGGAGGAAATTGTGTTTCACATGGTGGAGGAAAGCAATGTAAAACTGAAAATTGTACTAAGAATGTTCAGTCAGAAGGACATTGTTTTTCACATGGTGGAGGAAGGAAATGTAAAACTGAAAATTGTACTAAGAATGTTAGGTCAGGAGGACATTGTATTAAACATGGAGGGGGTAGGAAATGTAAAACTGAAAATTGTACTAAGAATGCTCAGCCAGGAGGACATTGTATTGAACATGGTGAAGGATGGCAATGTATAACTGATAATTGTACTAAATATGCTCGGGCAGGAGGACATTGTTTTTCACATGGTGGAGGAAGGAAATGTAAAACTGAAAATTGTACTAAATATGCTCAGGCAGGAGGACATTGTTTATCACATGGAGGAGGAAGGAAATGTAAAACTGAAAATTGTACTAAGAATGTTCAGTCAGGAGGACATTGTATTTCACATTGTGGAGGAAGGCAATGTAAAACTGAAAATTGTACTAAGAATGCTCGGTTGGGAAGACATTGTATTCCACTTGGAGGAGGAACGAAATGTAAATCTGAAAATTGTACTAAGAATGCCGTGGAGAGAGGACAATGTATTGCACATGGAGGAGGAAAGTTATGTAAAACTGAAAATTGTACTATGAATGCTAAGACAGGAGGACATTGTATTTCACATGGTGGAGGAAGGCCATGTCAAACTAAAAATTGTACTAAGTTTGCTGTGAACAGAGGACATTGCATTGCACATGGAGGAGGAAGGCAATGTAAAACAGAAAATTGTACTAAGAATGCTAGGTTAGGAGGACATTGTATTCCACATGGAGGCGGATGGCAATGTAAAACTGTAAACTGTACAAAAAGTGCTGTGAAAAGAGGACATTGTATTGCACATGGAGGAAGAAGACTATGTAAAACTGAAAATTGTACTATGAATGCAAAGGCAGGAGGACATTGTATTTCACATGGAGGAGGAAGGCTATGTAAAACTGAAAATTGTACTAAGTATACTGTGAAAGGAGGACATTGTATTGCACATGGAGGGGGATGGCAATGTAAAACAGAAAATTGTACTAAGAATGCTCGGTTAGGAGGACATTGTACTCCACATGGAGGTGGATGGAAATGTAAATCTGTAAATTGTACTAAGTTTGCTGTGAAAGGAGGACATTGTCCTGCACATGGAGGAGGAAGGCAATCTAAAACTGAAAATTATAATAAGAATGCTTCAGCAGGAGGACATTGTATTGCACACAGAGGAGGAAGTAAATTTAAAACTAAAAACTCCTCTAGGAAGACTTAGGCAGGATGACATTGTACTGCACTTGGAGCGGGAATGAAATGTTAAACCTGAAAATAATGGTAGATATTATATGAAAGGAAGAATTTGTATAGCGCTCGGAGGGGGTGGTAATGTATAACCCAACATTGTATTATATGTAACGCTAGTATTATATGTAAGGAGAAAATTGCTTTTCACATGGAGGGGCTATCATATATGTATATATATATAATTGAAAATTGTACTAATTTTGAATGAATTTAGGACTTTGTTTTCAACTGGAGGGAGGAAGGAAATGTAATACCAAAAAATGTATACCTTTCTAAGTTAAAGAGGAGAGTTTTGCCAATTTTAAAATAAATAAAATAAGACATCTTAATAATTATCATAAAGCATGCCACTCAAAATGAAATTAAAAATTTTTGAGAACGGCCCAAATGTGAAAGTTGGGTTTTTTGGCACTATCCTTGTTAGATATTTGTGTAGAGGGGAGGTGGAAACAAATGCGCAAAAACCAGTGTTTCCACACACAACTTGAATCTGAACCTCTGTTTCTGATACAGACAATCAATTAACCCGCACGAAATTAATATTTGTGTGACTTGAAACTTTCACGTTAAAAAGTTATTTACGTCTAAACATTGCTATATGCCTTGTAAATATTTTTTCAGGCGTTTTTATTTCGCACACGCCACACGTTTTCGACGAGACAAAAAATGGCCCGCAGAACTTTACCGATGCGTCCCTTCCAAACCAAATCACTTTTTAATTTAACCATGCAAATCATAACCTTTTGGAATGTTAGGTTTGTATTTGTCTGCGATAACCCGTGCCACGCTCTTATTCGTACGGAAACCGGTTTGTATAAACGCTAAATACCATCTCATGCCAGTAAGAACGAAAGCTTAAATTAATCGTGATTTGTTAAAGGGCATCAGTCAGTATTTTGGTTATTTTCATGTTTTCTACATTTTTAAAACTACACTAGTAGAGCTACCATTTAATACTAACAGCGCTTCAGTCACTGAATTCTTATGTTTGTGGTAGAAAATCAAAGTTATTGGATTTTGTTATAAGGGCATAAGTCATTGACTCATGCCAATCTAAAAAAATTCTAATTGTAATGCTAAGTGTAGGGTTCGGCTGTTTCCCGCCAGTTGTTGTTTAGTGAAGCTTGTGGATACATCTAGGTAAATTCATTTCTTACACATCTTTTTTACTAAAATATTTTATATTCAGTTAACATTTAATATGAGTGGAAGTGCCCTGGTTAAAATCTCAAGAGGAAACAAGAGTAGAAAGTAAGGAAAATCTAGATCAAACCAAACTCTGCGTTTTACTCTGGTTTTCAATCCGTTATGAAACAACCATAGTTAGTCTGGTTCTTTTAGGGTCTCTGGTTTACTCTGGAATGGTTTGGTTACTGTGGGATGCTCTGGATTTTTATTTCTTCAGAATTCTCTCTTTTGCAATGGAATGCTCGGGTATTTTTCTCTGTAATGATCTAGTTTGCAATAGAATACTCTTGTTATTTTACTCTGGTCTATGTTGGTTCTCTCAGGGATGCTATGATATTTTACTATGGTCCGTGTTTATTCTTTCTGGGATGCTATGGTATTTTACTCTGGTCCGTGTTGGTTCTCTCTGGGATGCTATGATATTTTACTCTGGTCCGTGTTTATTCTTTCTGGGATTCTATGATATTTTACTCTTGTTTATGTTGGTTCTCTCTGGGATGCTATGGTATTTTACTATGGTCCGTGTTTATTCTTTCTGGGATGCTATGGTATTTTACTCTGGTCCGTGTTGGTTCTCTCTGGGATGCTATGATATTTTACTCTGGTCCGTGTTGGTTCTCTCCAGTATGCTATGGTATTTTACTCTGGACCGTGTTGGTTCTCTCTGGGATGCTATGATATTTTACTCTGGTCCGTGTTGGTTCTCTCTGGGATGCTATGGTATTTTACTCTGGTCCGTGTTGGTTCTCTCTGGGATGCTATGGTATTTTAATCTGGTCCGTGTTGGTTCTCTCTGGGATGCTATGATATTTTACTCTGGTCCGTGTTGGTTCTCTCTGGGATTCTATGAAATTTTACTATGGTCCGTGTTTATTCTTTCTGGGATGCTATGGTATTTTACTCTGGTCCGTGTTGGTTCTCTCTGGGATGCTATGATATTTTACTCTGGTCCGTGTTGGTTCTCTCCAGTATGCTATGGTATTTTACTCTTGTTTATGTTGGTTCTTTCCAGTATGCTATGGTATTTTACTCTGGTCAATGTTGGTTCTCTCCAGTATGCTATGGTATTTTACTCTGGTCTATGTTGGTTCTCTCCAGTATGCTATGGTATTTTACTCTGGTCCGTGTTGGTTCTCTCTGGGATGCTATGATATTTTACTCTGGTCCGTGTTGGTTCTCTCTGGGATGCTATGAAATTTTACTCTGGTCTATGTTGGTTCTCTCCAGTATGCTATGGTATTTTACTTTGGTCCGTGTTGGTTCTCTCTGGGATGCTATGGTATTTTACTCTGGTCTATGTTGGTTCTCTCCAGTATGCTATGGTATTTTACTCTGGTCCGTGTTGGTTCTCTCTGGGATGCTATGGTATCTTGCTCTGGTTCGAGAAACCGGCCATTGATTCATATTTGTATTAACTCCGTCTATTCCTGGTATCATATAATAAAAGTCATTTTAATTTATTTTGTATTTGTCGTAGAATTTTCCATCACTCAGTGGTTGTGTTTCAATATTAAACATTTTTGAGTGACCTGTTGCTATTTCTTCACTTTGTTGCAGTGTGTCTGTGTCTCTTTTCCATGGAAATAATAACTATTTATCTGTGAATGTTTCTTCAACTTCTCTTCTTACTGGTGTTACAACCATTACATTTTGGGATGTTCCAAAGTCATATACAGTGTGTGATGTACTACCTTGAGTTACAAGTCTCTTTCTTAGTGTTGCTTGGTTTGTTATCCTGAATTGAAAGTCGTACATGTTCATACCTAACATGACACTAGATAATGTTTTAAAAACAGAAATACTCCTATTGTTTGTGTCATCTATTCCTTCGTTAATACAAAAATGAAAGGCATGAAATGTTAAAATAACTAGTTTTTGGTCATCAGTGAATTCGAGATCTTACCACCTACATTGTATCACTTTACCTTTTGCATATCCAAGTGATATGGGGAACATTAAATCATTTGTAGTTGGTGTGATATTTTTTCTGTATCCGTCTTATAAAGATGACTGTTGGGTTTGTCCAAATCCTACTCCTTTGCTGGTGTCACCATCTTTTTTTCATTTTGTGTGTACTACGTTAGTCATGTCTTCCATGGTACCCGTACAATTTGAGTATTCAGTCAAATTGTTATATATTTCTTCAGTAAATTAAATTCTGTCTTTGCTCGTTGCATTAGATAGTATTATGTATGCTAGTTCTGTTGCAGTTTAATTAAAGTGGGTTATTAAGTGATGGTAAAAGTCGTTAGTTGTTAGGTTGTGTTGTGTTGTGGTGCTTTAATTAAGTCATTTGTATTGTAATGTTGTATGGTTTTATTGAATTCATGTCTCAAAATGTGTTTATTTATTGGGGCAATTTCCTATCGTCGCACCATGTAGTTAGTGGATTGTTTACTGTTAAGTATATTGGAAGTCTCTTTATGTCTTCTTTGTCTGAATGTTTAATGTCTGTAGGTACAGTCGCTCCTTCTAGTAGTAGTTTCCAGGTTCCTACGGATGTGTTGTCGATTAATGGTTCCTCGAATAGTGCACATGTTGCTGAAGGAAGCTGATCATTGTGGAAGCCTGTTCTATCTCTTTCACGGCTTATGAGAGTTGGTTCCATGTTATTGGATAGTAATCTTATGATCATCGATTTGCCTGTTTCCTTTTATTACACATCCATTGATTTTTTGAAATACTTTCCTTTGTATTAAAATAATGGTTGTGTAAAATTTTACAGGATTTGTGTTGTTTGGACTAAACCAATTTTCAATCCATAGTAAATTGTCAATTTTATATTCTGGTTCAATATTGTTAGATATTATTTGAAATTAGTGTAGTTTTTTATAATGTAGCCTTTCTTGCGGTATTCTGTAATTTTAAAACCATATTTTGATATATTTTATATTGAGAGACGGAATGTTTTGATATCTGAAGTAGAACTGGTTCTTGAATTTCTTGTATAAATTGTTCCTATGTTTTTTATGTTATTTGTATTGTAACGCCCCCTTAATCAGTTATGTACCTCGTAGGAATAGGTCACTAATAACAATACTACAAGGATAAGAGGCAGTCATCTAACATAATAATATTATAGAAAAAATATAATAAGCAAGAGTTAAATGTAAAGAGTAATTTAATTCATTAAAAAAAAGAGTAATTTTAGTGACCTTAATCTCTTCAATTATCTAGTAGAACGAAGAAAAACATAGTTGAATACATTAATGCTAAAGAAGATTAATGTAATTAGACCAAGTTAGCATTATATCAATAAAGCTATTAATTAACAGTAAATCAATATTTACCCAAGAAAAATATAAAAAGTTCGAAGAACCTTTTTAAATTGTTACAAAGGCGTCTGATTATCTACAAACATTACGAAAACATTAACCATTCCAAAGTAAAGTTATATCATAATTTTACATTCATTTACTTTAAATATCTTGACTGTAAATATTAAATTTTACACAAAACTAAAGTACCTTCAAGTACTACAATATGTATTTTAATTACAAACATTAAAATATACACGAGAGTTTAACATCTCAAACCTAATGCAAACTCACTCGGGACTACTTGAATCGGCATCGTTCAACTACAAAACAAAGTCTAACAATGATATTAAGTTAATGAACATTAGAAGTTTGGCAAATTTACGTTACACATAATATCGAATTGTAAATAAATGAATTTAAATGAACAACAACAAACGCTTGAAACCAAATCAAACCACAGATAAAGAGTGGTCCAGATAAAGTCTGGTTTGCATTGGTTTGTTCTGTCCCAAGGAAAACCAGATATAACCATAGACATGGAGCGTTCCAGACCAGGTCTAGATTGCAATGGTTTGACACATACCATAAAGAAACAGGTCAAACCACAGACCCAAAGTGTTCCAGTCAAAGTATGGTTTGCATTGGTTTTCTACTTCCCAAAGAAAACCATTTTAAACCACAAACCCCGAGTGTTCCAGACATTGTCTGGCTCCCATTGGTATTCTCTATCGCTGGGAGAACATGACAAATCCATAGCAGCCCACACATGATTAATGGTCTGGAGTTCCTTAGTTTTCTTTGGAGCTTAAAGAACCATACGAAACCAACTACGGTTTTCCTTGGTTTACTATGGTGTTACATACAGACCCTAACTAGGGGAATGTAAACTAAGACAAGGTGACATGATCTAAAATAGATTAAACAATTTTGACAGCAAATAGATTTATTATAACAACAGGATTAAATATTAAGTTTACAACATGAATACATGAACACTATATTTAAGTTTGTTCAAGTCAAATGGAAAAAGGTGATTGTCTTGCAGTGATAACAAAAGCTGGGCTGGTGCCAGGCTACAGTCAGATGTTTCTAGAAGAGAAAGCAGTAAGGTAATTAATAATGAAAATTAATTAAAAATCACCCGCCTCGGTGGCGTAGTTGGCTAACGCGCTAGTCGTGTTGAGCTCGATTGCTGAGGACGGTGAGATCAAGGTTCGAATCTTGGTTGGGTGAATTGGGGGTGGTTTTTCCTAAATGGTTTTCCACTCTCCATGCACGGAAATGCGGGTTCACTTCCTCTAATTCAACCTTCCCAATTCCTAATCCATTAGCGTAATTAGTATTTAAAGCGTATAACCCGAACGGGTAGTAAGACGCGCTGCTAATATTATTATTATTATATTAATTAAAAATCGTATACATCTAGGATTTTGACACATTTATAATTTAATCAATCTTGCTTGATTTGAATCTTAAGAAGCAATAGAAAGGTCGGTTTATTACATCATTCAATGGCTAACAAACAGGTGTCAACAAAAATAGTACTATGGCTGGTCTCTTTCCCTATAGGTACTGCCGGAGCATTCAATAGTACAAACATAAGTGACTCACTTTCTCAGGGGTGCAGCACTAATTTTAATTACCCCTAGTAGCCAAACACATACTGTAGGCGTCCAAAGCGGGCAAAGAGAAAAACGGTATTATCTGCGCGGACCCCACTATGAATCAAGCGGAGTTCCGCGGTTTACTCACCCAAGATAATACCACACGCGAAGCGTGACTACCTGCCCAACTCAGAGATAGAACTAAAAAAAACCCAACAGGGGTTTAAACAAGGACGGACAGCCTGGTTGAAGCCATACTAAATATTAACAAATGCACATGACGTCCACGGTGTCATGAGAAACATTGACCAGTCTTATGGAACTTGTTTGGACCAGTAGGATTTAGAATTAAGTTCTTCTTGTATCTAGAGCATAAGGCTCATATTTTGAAACTGTACAAGAGAACAATAACCGCTAGGACTAATATATCGAGTCTGAAGGACTTGCTACATATACGAGTCATTTTGACTCTGACCCCTTAGTCACAGGGTCACTTCATACAACAAATTAAATAAACATCATAATTCAGAAGTCTGATAGACTTGAGATGGTTTTACAGTCAATTCAACTGAATATGAAATTTATATAAAATGAAAGTCGCTTTCGACTATAAAGATCATAAACACAACATAAAGGTTATCAATCAGAATGTCTTGACAGACATTGTCTAGTTGTACAAAGACTAGATTCTAAAGTCAAATAGACATGAAAAAGACGACAGGATACTTATGTAATTGCAGAATATCCTCGTGGACGGCACGGTGGTGGATCCCACGCCCATAACTGCATGGTTCCGTCGTTTGAACGAGTTATCAGGGGTCCCTTCTTCGGAGCTACATTGTGATAAATTGCCATACCGTTAAACTGAGGAACAGCCTTTTTATACCCTCAAATATGACTTGAACGGAACAAAACAAAGTAGGTGATAAACTCAGAATCAGAGAGAGAGAGAGAGAGAGATGGATGAAAGCAAGGTGAAAAGGAAACAAAGGGTGGAGAACAGATGGCGGGTTGAGGGGAAAGTAGGTTGGTCTTGAATGTTTTCTCCGAACAGGATGGTGAGGGAATCCAAGAACATCTTAATACGGTGAGTAGATATTGAAGCGTATTATTACTAACTAAATATGTCAGTTTAGATCTCTTCTTTGGAATCTGATACAGTATTTATCAAAATTTAAAGTCTCTTGAAAACCACGTGTTTCACCCTCGGGAAAATCATGATTATATATCTGACTTCATCCAGTCACGAAAAATAAATCTAAGGCAGATGACTCTTAAATATGTTGATATTAATTCTTTCTTTCGTTTCTGTTGTCATAAATTACCAAATTTTTAATATTAAATTGTAGATGTCTAATCATTCTAATTGACATGCTACAATGGTATATTCCTGTGCTTTTCCACCAGGGTTGTGCTTAAAAATTGTGTACCATATTCTTGAATATGATAAGTGTAGAATTAGATTATTATTCTACTTCCAGCTATTTTATTTGGTTCAGTTTTTTCGGTCCTTTTATTTAACAGAAAGTCTAAATGCGCTTGCAGTACTTTCAATGGAAAAAAAAAATCTTCAATCGTCATCCAGAGATCAAGGAGAAAACTATTGAACTTATTGCGCAAATTAAAATAAGAAGAATGGATTTTTAATTTTTAAAGAATGGATCAAGCTTGAACTGTAACAATTTTAAGTTAAAGTAAGTAAAATATGTTGTTAATTTTTTTGTTAAGATTTATCAAGTTCCTGAATAAATTTTATTTTTATATTTTTTTTCCCTTTAACACAATTTTAAAACAGAGACTAAAAGTTTTCTGGAGCAGCACCTCCACTAATTTTAGCTGCGAGCCGCCACTGGTTTGATTCAATTTCAAGAAGTATGCGTGAAATAACTGAGCGATATTATGTTAATTGTTAAACAAATTTTATTTTAAATGTTGTGTTGTTTTCACCAAATTTACTGTAAATTTGAACCATAAGGTGAATAACTTGGCATCGCCATTGTTGATACAGGACAAGATATTGTTTTTCTCATGTAACTAGTTTAGAACATTTGTTTCATTTATTGGTGTATTAAAATAATACTTTAGATGTGACACAGTGTAGCCAACTTTTGCACATGAAAAGAACGCATCCAGAGTAGTCTAGTTGGTAGCACAGTATTTAAACATATAATTGTCACATATTTTATGCCTGATTTTTGAGGAAAAAAGTGGGGAGAGTCCATTATACGAAGATTTATATTTTATGGATGTGGGTTTGTCAGGATAAACACAAGAGCAAGGTGAATGTGGTTGTAATGAGATATCTAAGAAATGTATGTGGAAAAACTCGTATGGACAAAGTCAGTAATAAATGGGTGCTGAAGGAGTGTAGTTTGAGTGGGTATACAATATGTACATGTGAAAAAAACGTCTTATATTGATTTGGGCATGTGGAGAGGATGATGAAGCAAATTTATGGAGATAGAGTGTGTGGATCAAAACAAAGAGGTAGGCCACGTAAGACGTGGTTAATGTTGTAGATGAATGTGTGAAAAAAGAAAAACATTAAGAGTCTTAATGATAAGAGATCATGTATGAGTCAATGTATGGATGTTGAGGTGAGTATGTAATGATAGAGAATTGTAGACAAAAATAGTGAGGATGGATTAAGTATGGAGTTGGTGTTTATTGAGCTATATGCACAGTCTTTAGTGTACCTCGTAAGGGAGACTTGGTCAAGCTAGATCAGCGGATTCTAAATAACAATAAAATAAATTTAGTCAAACCTACCCCATTCCAGAAATTGAAAGCGATCAAAATAATGGTTTTATCACATGATTATATATCATCAGTGGACTATGAGATATTCAGCAACATGAAAAGTGCTACTAAAATACATCTTGATCATAACTTAAACTTACCAAACTTTAGTTTATTTAACAACCTTACTAAACTACAGTATCTAGACTTGTCTGTCCATGGTATTACCGCTTAGAACCACACAACCTTCCATGAGCTGCCAAGTATAGTTTAAATAAACTTGTCAAACAATAATATATCAGTACTAGACCACAGGACATTTGAAAATGTGTACAACCTGAGGGATCTGTTATCAAATAATAGTCTAACTACCGTGGATACTGGGTAATTTCACACATTGAATAGTTTAAAATAATGGCATTATACTGTAAACATAAAAGTCACCTGCCTCGTTTGTTGTTCAGAGCAAATATTAACCTAGAACAGCTTCATCTGGACAACAATCAGTTACAAGACCTAAACTCTGACACCTTCACCAATAGTTCTAAACTCACCATCCTTCATCTACACAATAATAAACTTAGCCATCTGCCAGCTGATCTGTTCAAGGACACAAACCAGTTGGCCGACATATCACTCAATGATAACAAATTAGTTACTCTGGAGTACTGCGTGTTTCGTAACTTGCGACAGTTACGTAACCTAACACTATCAAATAATAATATCTCTGAGATAGACTTTGAAATAATGCACCTGTACTCTCTTGAAATAATAAACTTATCTAACAACCCTATTAAATTCATACGTGGACACTTTTGGACCACTTCAAGAAATAGTTCGATATTAAAATTCAAACATATTTACCAAACGGTTCTAAAATCGAGATTACAAACCCCAATGAATTTAGAATTTCAATGGACCATCCAAAACATTTATCTAAAAATGCAATCAGCTTTCTTGCAGCTCTTCCGCACAACGCCTTTGGTAACGATATGAGGGTAAATACCTTGGTAAAGACATGGAGCTAAACACCTCTGGTGGAGACATAGAGCTAAACACCCCTGCTAACGACATCAAACTAGCTCTGACGCACCTCAACTTATCTCAAGTCTCTCTTGATAATCTTAACAACATCTGGTTCACTAGGTTTGTCTTCCTTGAAACTCTTGATATAAGTCACAACAAACTGACGGCTCTTGGAGCAAATGACTTTGTCTTATGTCGCAAATTGTGTTCCCTGAATGTTAGCCATAACCTGCTTCGTACAATACATGACGACTCTTCGACGTTGTAGGACTGAGAGTTCTGGATCCAGTATAACTTCATCGTCTACTCTGCCAGGTATTCAACCACCAAGGGCCTCACTGACGTGAACTTGGTGAGTACGGGCTAACCGTGAGGAACCTGACGATAATGAACGAGATCTTTGATTTGCCTGGCGTATCGTTCAAAAGACTTGACAATAATCCTGTTTTAATCGAAGATATGTTGAAACGTTCCTTGTGTTGTTCTTCAAAGTATACCATGGGGAATATTACAGATATGCAATGAAAGGTTATTATTCTCTGAAGGTACAGCGAAAATATTAACTCCACATTACATAGTACTCAAATGAAACCAGTGTTCAATTGTTTTTATTCTTGCGTTTGTTTAGACAGCCAGAAGAAACTATGTTCTGATCCGACATTATAAATATTTAATAAACCTACTTAAATTTTTTGGTGCCACTAAATAAAATTAAGGCGTTTGTATGAAAATGTTTAGATTGGCAGTAATGTTAATAAACGTATTTTTGACTTTTACATAGTTTATGTCACAACTTAAAGTAGTTTATTACGTTATTTTTTCCATTTGTAAATTAAAATGTTATGGTCAACTGTATTAAATGCATTTGCATAGTATATGAATAATCCTTTACAGATTTTGACCTTGTCAATATTTCTGTGGTCAAACAGATAGGTCAATAATACACCCTTTTCCCCAGATATAGCTCTAAGCCCATATTGATTTTCGTAAATAGAAACTATATCTTATTTAGAAATTGAAGTATTTTACTTTTAAAGAAATGTGTAGTACTTTTAATATTATTTGCAATAAAGAAATAGATTTATATTTCCGAATATCTTTGAATCATCCCTCTAGGCCTAATATCATATTGGTATGTAATATGTTGATTTTAAAATTTAAATGCACTTCACCCTTAAGTAAAATATTGTTGATATTACTAATGGCTAACTAATGATAAACTAAAAGTGGTTTTTAATGTTTTAGTCGCTGTGTATTTCATCCAAATTTACCTAATAATAAATAAATCCTTCTAATTTATATATGTTAATAGATTGTTATATATTTATTTCTTTATTTATTGGTAAAAAAATATATGAGTTTCACGCTGTTAATTAAGAGGTATGTGTAAATGAATGATAGTATCAGGTACATTATGCCTTATTATTGTACTTTAATGTCGGTTTCACCATAGAACACATAGTTTATAAATTACATGTTATGAAAGATATTTTGCTTTCCATCCAAACACAAAAATTTCTAATTTATTCTCACGATTTGTGTAGCAAATTACTTACCGTAATCTCTGTGTACTAATTTTGATCTTGGTTGGATTAGGTCTAGAAGATTGTCCATTTTTATTCTTATATTTCATAAATTTATAATTTTTGGTACACTGAAATTAAGACTTTGGGCTGGAAGTTAATCTAACTTATATACCGACATTATAATAGGCCTACAGCACATAAAAAAATCGTTTTGCCATTTTCTTTTCAAATTAAAATTACTGGTGAAAATTATCCTATTAAAATACCCTCAATGAACAGGATTGTTTTATCTTTGTACAAAATTTAAGAGAATAAAATTATTGTGATATTAAATGGAAAATTAAGTTTAAACGGATTCACCAAGACTGCCCACGGTTTATATACCTACTAGTACTGATATAAACTGTAAGTAGCAGCACAAGAGAGGAAAATATCATGTCAACATTTTACTTTGACTGAATTAATGTTCCAGTTTAATATCTATATGTGCTATCTGTGATCTTTGTTCAAAATGGAGACTTGTGATATTTCTCTCGTGAAGCAGGAAATTGTTGAACGTATCAAGACAGAGCCTCAGAATAAAGATGGATTTAATACGTGTGGACAATTGGAAATAAAAACTGAGGTGAGATATCAAATATTAGGCCTATGGGGGAGTGGAAGTAAATGAGAGATAGCGCCAATTTTTGTAGATCTTATTGAGAAAAAAATCTTTTTTGGCTAAAATAAATAAAATAGTGCTTCAATAGATTTGTTTATAGTTTAGTTTACTACAAAAAATATAAATTGTCCTTGAATATTTGTTATAAACCAAAAACAAATCATTAGAATATTTTGTGGAGACGCAACCTAAGCATTATAGCTTTTAGATGTTTTATCTCTAAAAAATATATATATACACATACATATATATATATACACATACACATACACATACACATACACATACACATACTATCAATGCACCCTTAAAAAATGCGGGGAATCCAGTGATACCAAATTCAAGACTATAGCGAAACTTTACTCAGTGAACAATTATAAATCAAACTCACCCAAATGACAAAGGAGCAATTAATATTATTAAAATATATGTCGAATATCACTACCGAAGCGTTACTTGAACATAGTAGAGCTGATTATTGCTCGATAGTCTTCTGCATCAACCACAATCTCCTTTTTACAACAGATGGAATCTTTAAAATGGTTATCTTTTCTGACCCGACCTTAAACACTCATGCACATTCCTTACGATCTTACATCCAACAAACTCACAAAAGGATCTATTCGGACTGAATTAAAACATAATAAAAATTAGAACGAGAACAGATACACCCTGTAACTCACTCGTATGAAAGTCAAATATTAAAATAAAATAATATATATTTTAAAGCTTAATAATGTGCAAATATAAAGTTAAGGCTACTTACCAACCTAGCTTAACTTAACCTTCCACTAACCTTGCTACCGTCTCATTTACTAATAAATTAGTATCTCAATTAATATCCAGAAAATAAACAATTTCACTTAAATAGTATAAGATATCGTCATATCGTACGTGATCATGGAACAACCATGTTTCATTAGTATGTTTACGTTTCGTCTTTGATTTTATTGAGTTTTCTTTAAAAGATGTGACAGAATATTTTCAAATGACTATAATAGCTGTATTGCACCTATGAATTTGCAATTTCCTTGTAGGTATAGTGTTTTGTTTATAACATCATAAAGTACTTACGAATCATTCCCCCTTTTTTTTAATAAATCAATCTGGGAAAAGCACCTGTAAAATAAAATGTATAAAATTGTTTGTTTTGATACACGGCAATATATCTCTATCTACTATTATTTTTACTACTATTATAAACTTAAGAAGGACACAAATTCAATAATACCAATATTTATAATTTTGATTAACTAATAAACAATGAAAACAAAATAAACACACAAACAAAAATAAACATTGACCAAGTTGTGGATTGAATTATGATAATTTTGCGTTGCATAGAGTTACTTTTTCTTATAAACATTTCGTTGTTTATTGATAAATATTATTAAAATTTTAATTTATCAATGCATTAAAAGTTAGGTTAAGGTAGGTAAATATCTTAATGATAAATATAAATTATGAAGGGTTAATTAGGTTAACTTTGTTATAATAAATACGTAAACATTAATTTGAGCTTTTATATGTGTGACTTAATCCATTTTTTACACATAGGATTGGATGTTTATTTCGGATGGACATTTGCATGATCAATTTCATTAGTGGTCTAAATGTTAACGATTTCTTCAAACAAGGTTCAAAGGCAAATTGTGAGAGAACAATATTCTTTGGGATATATACTTAGCTATGTCACTAGATTTAGAAATCAGATTCATGCCTTATAGGATTTATTAAGTAACATGGCCGAACAATTTTTCTGTTTCTTATATCTATTTTTTAGAACCGCATCTGACTATCTGTTTCAGAACGCCGTTCCGGTTAATTTTAAAATATATTTTGATTTTTCCTATTGATACAACAAAAGGTTAAAGCGTTCCGCCTAGACACTAGAATGCTACTTCGTTCTTTTTATTGATTCCTAAAAGGCTCTCTATTCTAGTCTGAACGGTCTCAGATCCTACTACATACTTGTATTGTATTGGATGGACTTAGACGTTACTACTCTTCTGTATAGTTATTGTATGTTATGTTAAACTGAGTTTTCCAAGAACTTGCTTCACAGTAGAGAAGATGATTCCTATAACAAAACAATGACTTCAACAGATATTTTTTAACACATAGGCCCTATTAATCTTTCACCTACCATTTTGGAGTGGTATATGTGAACAATTTTTGGAAGGGGCATTTGCTGTTTCTGTTCGTAGGCTCAAGATTTTTACCTTCAGTTTAACATGGTCTTTCATATTGTATACACCGTACTTATCTATTTGAAGTTTTTAACTCTGCCATAAATAAACCAGCAAAAAACACACATTTCGTAAGTACATATATTTTTTTAAAATAAATTATGTTTCAAGTAACATTTCATTTAGTTATTCAAATTAGTAACAATAATTCTTTGCAGCGTAAATTTTATAACCAAACATATGTTCTTCAAAATATGTATTGCATTGAATAAAATGAGAAAATGAAAAATGGTGTCGGTTTCAGTCCTATTGCCCCTTTTTGGCCCCTTGTTATTAATTGGTGTTTGGATCTTCTGTTTATTCCATATATCCGTTAAGGAATGTTCAAAACTATAGTGTCCAGTTTTATTGTTTTGATCTTGAACTTGTAGCTTTTTTATAAACGCTACAAATTCATATTAATATATGTATGTTTTTTTTTTAATTCTCCAAGGACTCCAACTTGGCGGGAGATTTTAAAGATACCATTAATTATGAAGCACAAAGTTTTCAAACCCCAGAAGTGGAAATTAAATCTTTATTGGATGGCTTTCTTCCAATCAAAGAACAAATTAAGGTAACTACTCTCTATACATTACATTTTCAATATTTAAATAATCTCTATAAAAATAACCCCTTAAAACTGGACTAAGGACTTAAATATATATTAATCATGGTTGGAAAACTTTTGAAAATATTTAAATACACATGGGATTTGATTATTTATACTGGAAAAAGATATATTTTATTGTATTTTATATTTTATTTAATAAATTCTTCACAAAAATCATCTTAGATATTGAAATAATAAATTTTCAAGGAAATTTTTAATGAAAATTTCAAATTGCATGATAGTTAATTTTCAACATACCGGTATCAAAATGCATGATAGTTAATTTTAAACATACCGGTATTAATATTTAATGAATCAAACTTGAAAACCAAGTAATCTCAGTGTGTTAGCTTTTTTTTTTAAGAACAATTAGATACTATTTATGTAAGTTTGTTCATCAGATTTAGAAATTTTTATTTATTTCTCAAAATTATCTAAAACATTTGACTTAAAACTGTAAAAATAACTTTTATTCTCTTAGTTAAAATAAAATCAAAGTATGTATTTTAACAAAATTGCAGCTCGTCTTTTCAAAACTATTTTGCGAATAAAGCAGTATCTTAACTTGAAACTATCTAGCACTCTAAGCACTATAACTCTTAGATGCCAATGTATAAATTAAAAAGAGGGAAAATAAAATGAGTAATTGGCAATGTGGGGTCACTCGTTTATCTTATGATAACACTTCCCCTCTTACACTAACGCTCATAAACAGCCACTCTACTATTTGCTTTGAGGCAACATTGGCAGCATTTCAAAATACAAATTTTCTTGTTTCTTATTTTAAATGAACATACTGTAACGTTATTTGACACTCTACCATGTATTTCCCAATATTTTTCTACTTTTTTGTGAATAGTTTCCAATTTATTTTCGTGTGAATTTAAGCATTATAAATTTAGGCTGCAGCGTAACACGCCTAACAATACTATTTACATCAATTTAATAAAATAAAATGACTGAAGGAACAATGTATAACATTGTTTTAAATAATTTAAATAAGAAATTTTGACTTAAGGAAGAACACTTTTCTTTTATTAAACATATTAATTATCTTTCTAAGAAGTTTGTTGACTCTTAATTATTTATTTTAATGTCGGCCATGATTGATTTCAACGCATGCGCAGATCTGTCAAACAAGTGAGTGGTGGGTCTCGTGATTGTAAAAGAAGAACAAGAGAATACAAGACAAGACGTAAATAACTCCAAACTAGCGCGCTTTTCAATTCTGACAGATAGAAATAAACATTTAATTAAAAAAAAACATTTTTCATATTCATTATCATACAATTAAATCCTTATATTAAATCTGCTTTGTATTTGATTTTTATACCTAGTCCTTAGCCAACATTTTATATTTCGGTTTAATATATTAGTTTTCTCTTTGGACTTGGAATTAAAGAATATAACATTTTAAAATTTGATTTTGGAAGACTTTCTGGAGGAGACTGGGTCTTCTGCCTCGGTGTTGGTCTAACATGGAGCCGAATCTGTGAAGCCCTTAATTTAATTTATTTTAAAGTAAAGTAATGGTTTTAAAGTAAAGTGCGAGTAGCAAAATGGAAAGATAAATAGATGTGCAAGAGCTAGACTATTTATTTTTTTAATAATTGTGGACGAGTTAACATTAATAAAGTGAAACAAATTTCTGAAGTTAGTGTTGATTCAACACGGACTAATTCATGGATGAGTTCAGGCCAACTCTTCAACCTTAAATTCATATGATTATTTTCTTTGATCAAAAATCAGAATTCATGTAAGAACTTTCAGAAAGACTATCTAATTTAGGGAATTAATTAATATTTCATTTTATGTCTAAATAATAATTTTATTGATTTTTTCTCCTCTTCTATTTCTTACATCAATACTATTTTATTTTTGTAACAATACATTCTTCGTATTGTACAATTAATGCCCCACCCAACCTGATGTTACATATTATTATTAGCACCGCGTCTTACTACCCGTTCGGGTTATACGCACTTACGCTAATGTGTAATGGTAGGGTGATTGTGAGATGAAATGAAGGGCCTACAGTTTAACGTGGAATCCGAACCACGGTGGCGACCTGGCATTCCACACATTCACAAGATGTCTTGTCAGAGGTGTAGGAAGGGTTTGGAAATCAGATAAATCTGTGCTGGGACCGAGGATTGAACCCCGGCCGCCAGCACAGAAGTCTGACACCTTACCCCTAGACCACCAGGTCACAATGTTACATGTTCTATCGCCTAAGCCATACTACCCGCTCCGAGAAATCTCGACGTATCTTCCAAATATCCTACAATAGTACACTTCTCTATTGTAGTCCAAGGTAGCTCCGAGCATTATAAAACAATTAGCATTTCTAATAAATTCAACATCAACCTTCTACATGATAAAATGTTCAACACGTACCTTCTGATCTCCAAGAATGCCTCACTAGATATCAACCCAGGTCAAGACGGCCTATATCGAGGCGTAGGGTGACAGCGACTGGAGGTGTCCGCATTTGAAGTTTTGCCCGTCCCGAAAATAACACTAGTAATGGGCGATTTTGTTCCAAGATACCTGGCAAGAAACCGACACGCCCTGGATTGCGCTCTGGCGGAGGGTTGAAGCAACTATCACCTGATGTCTGATGTTGGAAGTTATCAGTCAAAAAGATGGACTTCAAAACTATCGTAAACTATGGCAATGCGACACGAGAGGTCCAATCAGCGACCTGGAAGCCTTCTGAGACCATGGTGCGATGACGTCATGCCTTTTTCTGCACGCCTGACTTAGAATTAAACTGTCCCCCCTGTCCTTTTACAACGTGGTCTAGACTCAATATATAGAGGATGTAAGATGTGAAAGATATGACTATTGTATTCAGCGTCATGGAGGAAGCACGTTGATTTGAAACTTGTAAATTAACTTAATATAACTTTTTGTATTCAGCGTCATGGAGGAAGCACTTTCGTTAAAACTTTTTAATTTAATTTAGTAGATGACTTATCTATTCACCGTCATGGAGGAAAGACGTACATTCTTATAGTTTAATTTGAAAAATAACATATTGTAGAACTAGCATCATGGAGGAATTACGTTTGTTTAAAACTTGTAATAATATCTGTGTAGACATCTATTTAGCGCCATGAAAGAGAGCCCAGTAGATATGTTTATTTAAATTCTTTGAATTTAATAGGACTGACGTTGAATCTTGGGAAGTTTAGAATTTTGTTATTGTCATTAAGTTGTTAGCTAGATAATGGGTGGGCTGTATGCTAAATTCAAAGTCGCCTTGAGAACATTGTTAGGGAAGTTAATATTTAATGTAATTATGTTTTACTGTTATGCTAAACTTTGGGAGTTTCGGAATATCTTATTTATTTGTGGGTATTGTTACTGATTGAGTTGTAATCCTTTGTCGTGACGTTGATAATTGAAAATTACTATTGTTTGGCAGCGCAACTTCTTTGCACTTGCTTGTCATGGATATAGATGATATCCATCATATTATTGTTGTTAGGTTATTTTAATATTTACTATGTCGATTCAAACCTGCAGCGCAATCTCATCTCTAGAGTTGTGTGTTAAGCTTTGGCCTTGGTTTATGAACCTAGTATATATGTAAATAAAAGTAAAGCTTAAAGTAGAGGTAACGTAAGAGTTAAGAGATTTCCTCGTACTGAAGTACTTTAATGTTACTACTCTTATTATAGTGTATTATTGGCAGAGATATAGGCCAATTATTTGTAACAGTTTAAGAAAAGACTTTAAGTCTTCTCTTTGTTTATGTGCAGATAGTCATGTTGTCTGTATGTAGAAGTTCTACCGGTTGCCTGTAAACAGTCTCTCGTGATGATGCAATGTTTTTCTACAGAATAGTAGCTACTAGAATTTGTCAATTAAGGCCACTTTACACATTGTTTGATTGTTATTATATTTTTGAGTAAATTAAATATTTTTATACATATCCATACTTTTCTATTTGTCTTCTTTTATAAAGTTGTTACCCCCTCCTTATCTTGTAGTTTTAGGGGCCTTACCTATAAGATCGGCGAAGAGTGTAGCATTTTGTTAAATTAGAATTTTAACTATCTGGAATTCCATAGGTTGGATTGGGATGTGGTAAAAAATAAAACAATAATAAACCCACAAAAGTTCCAACAATTGTTATTTTTATACATTTATTATTATTGTAGTCTAAATAACTACATTTTATTTTAACAATCCATTTTTTTATTTAAATTGCTAATGTTTTATTTTAAGTACTCCCCAGTGGTCTCGAGTATTAAGAGTCGTCATGCCACTGTCTGAATTAGCCGAGGTAATTTTTTTTATTATAACTATTTTTCTCCTAGATCCTAGGAGTGGCGCCCAACAAATAGCAAACATTTTATTCATCTTGTTGTTATGTAAACAAGATTCAGAAGACACTGATACTACTAGACATGGAAAATTATAATATATATTGTACACATTTTTTTCTTCTTTTTTATATATATTACCACAATACATTTCTACTATTTTCTAAACAAAAATCTATAAGATGGTAGAAATATTCCTACTGACTAATTGCATGTCTATATGGGCTGGTGGGATGCAATGTTGGGTCACGTGGTTTACACATAGGAATGTGGGGCAGAGTTAATGAGTACAAGATTTACATGCTAAGTCTGCCAAGTAAACAATACTTTGTACCACAAGTAGTATGGCATGTTAAATGTGTATAAGAAATGTCACCTATAGACAAAAAAATGTATTGCCTTATAAATAGGTACATTAATAGAATTTTAAACTTCTGCTAGGGTACAAGTTTGTGGTGTATTAAGGTAAATGGTTTGTATGCGCATCGAACGTTTATCATGGTTTTTACTTGTTCCAAATGATTATTGAGCTAATTATTCACGCATCATAAAAACCTTGATAACTTGTAGTCTTCATTGATTATTGCAGGTACAAAGTTATATTAGAGTAATGATTATGCTGCAATGTTTTCCTCAATAGAATTCTGTCTAATTATTTAGGAGCCCCAAGTACCAAGCAACTTTACTTAACCATGCACAATAGTTTTACATTTCACAAACCTGTGATACACACACCTTGAATGTAATCTTTACTTCCTACTTATGTAATCACTTTATATAGTATATATGTGGCCCATTTTTTTGTCTTTAATGAGAAATGTTTATTTGTGCTGTATCTATAGGACGATTCTGACACCACAAATTCTGTTGATGAAATTGTGAAGACTGAAATTAATTTATATGATTCCTCTTTCGGAATTATGGACTCAAACATAGACCACTTCACCCCGGTGGACAAATCTGAGGTATTCAGCTATAATTTTAACTTGATTTTTTATTACCGCTAATGGCTTTTAGGATTTGGAAGGCTATATTTAAAGGAAGCGTACTTGTATTGGCGTGTAATACCCCCCTTCAGTACACCCGACCGAGATTAGAACCTCGATCTCCCGGTCATCGATAATCTAGTCTACTTCGAGATTCGTTTTATAAATTAAAACATATAATAGTATAACTACTTCTGGTATCACACCTATTCATTTTGTCGTTCTGTTTTATTAAATTATTAAGATCACTAATAAGTTTATGTAAAAATCTTTATCAAATATTTCAATTTTAAGAAAACCATTTTATTAGGTAACGATTTTTCTTTTAATTTATAAGTTAATAACGTTCATTGTACCTGTGAATACAGATTAATAATCACACACATAGTTTAAATTAATGATTGTAGGTAAGTTTCCGTTTAGACATTTGCTGTGGATAACTCAGGAGTATTTGTGCGCTAAACCAAAGGTCAAAACAGTTCTAGGTTGTGTCCATGTTTTATTTGTCAACTAGTTTAAGATATTTGAAGACCCTCGTCAGGGCGTATTTAGCTAACGCGCAAGTTTCTTGCTCAGCTAATCTTCCAAGGATGTGGAAATCGAGTATAAAATTTATGTCGGGTGAACTGCGACTGGTTTTTTTTAAAATGGTTTCCACTCTCCCTCAACACAAATGTGAGTTAACTTTCTCTAAATTCAACCTGTCTAATTTCTAGCCCTAGAGCTTAAGTAATACTTATTAGTTTAGCCCGAACAGGTATTAAGACGTGCTATAATTTAATTCAATATATATATTTAGTATTTGAATCATAATTTAAATATTTGCTCTAATTATGCTTACAGATTAAACTGGAACTAGAACAATTTACTATGTCAAGTGAAATATTACAGTCAAACAACCTTGCACAAAAAAGCTCTGGTTTTAATTTGAATATTGAATGTGTTAATGTGAATCAAGATTTATCTTTTAACGCTCTGTACAATAAAGCAGAGTGCAAGAATCTTTTAATAAAAAGATTATGTTGTAAATTAAAGGAAAATAATACAACAGAATATGATAAAAAACATAAATGTGCTTTTAGTGAAAATATATATAAAACACAAGCTAGGAATGCTCAGGCAGGAGGACGTTGTATTGCACATGAAGGGGGAAGAAAATGCAAATCTGAAAATTGTACTAAGTTTGCTGTGAATAGAGGACATTGTATTGCACACGGAGGAGGAAGGCAATGTAAAACTGAAAATTGTACTAAGAATGCTCAGGTAGGAGGACATTGTATTTCACATGGTGGAAGATGGAAATGTAAATCTGAAAATTGTAGTAAGACTGCTCATGCAGGAGGTCATTGTACTTCACATGGTGGTGGAAGTAAATGTAAAACTGAAAATTGTACTAAGTTTGCTGTGAAAAGAGATCATTGTATTGCACATGGAGGAGGAAGGCAATGTAAAATTGAAAATTGTACTAAGAATGCTCGGGTAGGAGGACATTGTATTTCACATGGTGGAAGATGGAAATGTAAATCTGAAAATTGTAGTAAGACTGCTCAGGCAGGAGGTCATTGTACTTCACATGGTGGCGGAAGGCGATGTCAATCTAAAAATTGTACTAAGTTTGCTGTGAACAGAGGACATTGTATTGCACATGGTGGAGGAAGACTATGTAAAACTGAAAATTGTACTATGAATGCTAAGACAGGAGGACATTGTATTTCACATAGAGGTGGAATGAAATGTAAATTTGAAAATTGTACTAAGTTTGCTGTCGAAAGAGAACATTGTTTTAGACATGGTGGAGGAAGGCAATGTAAAATTGAAAATTGTACTATGTATGCTGGGTTAAGAGGACTTTGTATTCTACATGCAGGGGGAAGGAAATGTAAATCTGAAAATTGTACTAAGTTTGCTGTGAATAGAGGACATTGTATTGCACACGGAGGAGGAAGGCAATGTAAAACTGAAAATTGTACTAAGAATGCTCAGGCAGGAGGACATTGTAATGAACATAGTAGAGGAAGGCAACATAAAACTGAAAATTGTACTAAGAATGCTAAGTTATCAGGACATTGTATTGCACACGAAGGAGGAAGGAAATGTAAAACTAAAAACTCCTCTAGGAAGACTTAGGCAGGATGACATTGTACTGCACTTGGAGCGGGAAGGAAATGTTAAAACTGAAAATAATTGTAGTAGATATTATCTGAAAGGAAGAATTTGTATAGCGCTTGGAGGGGGGTGGTAATGTATAACCAAACATTGTATTATATGTAAGGAGAAAATTGTTTTTCACATGGAGGGGCTATCATATATATAATTTAAAATTGTACTATTTTTCCAATGAAAAAGGACATTGTTTTGAACTGGAGGAAGAAGGAAATGTAATACCAAAAAATGTATACTTATCAAAGTTAAAAAGGAGAGTGTTGCCAATTTTATAAATAAATAAAAAAAGACATTGTAATGTTTATTATAAAATTTGCCACTAAAAATAAATTGAAAATTTTTGAGAACGGCCCAAATTGAAAGTTAGTTTTTTTGGCACTATCCTTGTTAGATATTTGTGTTATAAACATATTTTTAATAAAGGAATCAGGACGAGGAAGTTATAATCTAATAGAAACTTTACTTTAATGTGTAAGGGGGAGGTGGAAACAAATTAGCAAAAACCACCCTTTCTACACACAACTTGAATCTGAACCTCTATTTCTGTATCAGAAACATGTTGAATTGCGCCATAAGACCAATGGTGGAATTATAATGTATTAATCTTCTTAATATTCCAGTTCATTCTTGTACAACGCATTTGGAGAATACAATATTCTCATTTTTATCATCGCATCATACTATTGTTTTACTATAAGCTAATGATAGTTAGGGATGAGTAAGATTGCTTTTAGAACAAGTGAAGCTTAATTTGCATAGAGGGTGAGAGTAAATTTAAACACTAAGTAGAAAATACACTTCGTATACCTGACCAGGATTCAAACCCCTAATTGTTTGAAGCTGATTTCTGTTGGTAAATTTGACTCAGCTTGAGCCACAGTTTCCGTGCAGTGGAGCTTGTTATCAATGGTCATAATTGTTTGGGTTTTATAGACGAGGATATTACATACTTTGCATTGGCGTTTTGTTTGTACCACAAACTAGCAGTTTATGAAATGACGTCATTTTCCACCAAGTTATATCTACCTTCCACCAAATCAATTAACCCGCACGTAATTAATATTTGTGTAACTTGAAACTTTCACATTAAAAAGTTATTTCCGTTGAACATTGCATTTCTCTGGGATAACCCGTTACACGCTCCTATACTTACGGAAACCGGTTTGTATAAACTCTGCATACCATCTCACGCCAGTAAGTATGAAAGCTTAAATGAATCGTGATTTGTTAAAAGGGCATCAGTCACTATTGAACCATCCTTAACTAAATATAGAAAAAGCAGGAGGTCCAAAAAACAACAAAATCTAATAAGGTCAAAAATAAAGGACTATAGGAGTGAGTGCTTGGAGTTCTGAGCTTTCTGAGCTTTGAATATTTTAGGCCAAACATTCGAAAACCAGACTTTGCCACTCCCACCAGTTGCGGAATTAAATACATGAACGGTCTATCTCAAGAGTGAGTTAAAAAGGAAAATTACCGCAGAATTAAGTTTACCATAAGATACCTAACATATAACATAACTAAATATATACCTAGGGTATGGTGGAACACTATTATGAATTAGAGCAGACTTGTCTCACGTTGGTATTTATTTGACAAACATTCAATATTGTGAGAAAATATATAATAAATATGATAAAAATGATATTCACAAAATATCTGAGACGTTATCAAAAATGTTCGAATACTATTAACCAAATTACAAAATTTACATAATAGAAACCATCAATCATTTAACTTGAGTTCATTGAGTTACTAGAGAAAGCTTATCATCAACTAAGTTATCCTTAAATAATTAATTACCAAGAGTGTATTTCCCACAAACTCCCAGAATATAAACCATTAAAAGCTTAAACAAGCCATATAATATTTGCCCTAAATTATATCTAATTATTTACATTATTTAATGCAATTCCACAATATCTGGTAAAAATAATAAATAGTTCCAAATTAATATTGGGACGTTGTTTAATAAACATATCGTTTATATACGTTAAATAAGATTGTTCCCACAATCATGTTTTAAGTTTTACCCAAAAAAAAGAAAACAAATATCAGAATAGTAAAAACTTTCAAGATCGATAATATATTCAAAGACACAATATCGATAACACCCAAAGATTTATAATCGATCATTACCCAGAAACAAAATACATATCGACTAGCGATATAAACGCCTTGATCCTGCGACTAATTAACATAAAAAAAGGTAAGCACGAAATTTACAACTATTATATTTATATTTCATATTTTAAGGTTATTTAGAAAATGCCAAAAATGAATTTCGAAAATTAATTTAGATAGAAGAAAAGTTAAAGACGCCGAAAAGAATTTAGATCTTACATTTATTTTAATATAATCGAAGCCGGAGCGTCTCCTTCTCCAAATACGATTTAATCCAAGAGTGACGACTGATTGCCCAGCCGACACTATATATACAATACAACCCAGAGACATTGGATGACGGGAAAAGGTGTGGGGGAGAAATAGCTGGAACATTCGGGAACAAAATATGCGCATGACAACATAGCTTTTACAAAGTTATTTTCATTTTATCAATCATCCTAGAATAAGGCGAGTAGGTTATCTTCGTGGCACAAGTTCTTTGCTACTCAAAGTCTTTGGCACAATTACATCACAACATTGAAGAAAAGTCTTATTTTCGTTGCGGTTCCGAGAAGGTGTGTCTGCTATTCACTCGCGTTAGTGTTCCGTGTGGTTCCGGCCGTCATACAAATGGGGTAAGTTAGGATTTTTTTTTTTATGTTTCCTCATGCAGTCCAACGCTACACTATTTTGTCTATTTTCATGTTTTCTTCGTTTTTAAAACTACATTAGTAGAGCTGCCATTTAGTACTAAAAGGACATCAGCTACTGCATTTGTATGTTTGTGACAGAAGTGCAAAGTTAATGGGTTTTGTTATAAGGGCATAAGTCATTGACTCATGCCATTCTAACTAAATTCTATTGGTATTTTCAAGTCCAGGGTTCAGCTGTTTCGTGCCAGTTGTTGTTTAGTTGAAGATTGTGGATACATCTAGGTAAATTCACTTTTTACACATCCTTTTTACTAAGATATTTTAAAATTAGTTAACAGTTAATATGAATGGAAGTGAGAGTGCTGAAAATGTTACAGAACTTAAGAGAGAATATCATCCAAGCAAATATGCCAGAAACAAGATTAAAGCAGCTAGAATTCATGGCAAAGTACATGCTAACCATAAAGGAAATCAGATTCCAGGCGAGAAATATTTCAATGGAAGAAGATTTTAAATATTTCACTAGACAATTGTGGGGCTCAAAATAAAAATCAGGCTCTAGCCAGGTATCTGCTTTCATTGACAGATTCAGGCAGCTTTATAAAAATTCCACCTTTTCCCTGTTAAAGGGTACAATTTTCTTTTAGCCTGCAACAGGAATTTTGGAGTTATTACACTAAGGGCCAGTTTCATAGTCAAACTTAGCATGCCTAAAGTTCAAGTCTATATTGTTTTACGTTTTATATTACGTTTTATTCTATTGTTTTTAAAATTTAAATTTCGGACATCCCACAACACTTCACACGTTCTATAATCTCCGATAAAATCAAGATATTTTTCATTAGACCTCTCCATGACCACAATCTTTGTTAAAAAATAAAACCCAGGAAAACATAACCTGAAAACTGTTTCGACGCATGAAAATGTCTCATGAAACACAACGCGTTCTGATACAAGTTCGACAGTGTGCCACATGTCGTAAGGTGTTGCCAAGCCACACGATTCTTGCTACAACGTGCGACATCTTTTATTGATTGTGGCATGCCATAAGGTCGCAAGGTGTTGCTCTGGAGTAAAATAGGCTTAACAGTTTCATAAGTGTCGGATTAACCATTTTATGAATTTTACGTAATTATTAATATGTTTTAATTTTCTAAGCGGCTGGTTCACAAACTTTTCTAAATTGCGGAGCACTTTCCAGGAGAGAACACATAAGTGTTTTTGGTATAAGGGCGACGATATTTTCACATAAACTCTACATAGATAGATACTTAATCAAATTACAGCAGTATTCATGACAGAAATTAATGTTTAAGTATTTGGGCATGTTAAACATCAAGTTTTATTTCATTCCAAATCTTATTCTCACCCTTAATTTCAAATAAATAAGGACTATAACTACATAAATGTAAAACAACAATAAAAAACATAAATTAACCTAAATCAATACATTTGATAACGCACTCAAAGTAGGTATGGTAAATTCACAATATGTTCGTTACCCACACAGATAGTGTGAAAACCATTTTCATGGCTGCAAAAGGAAAAGTCACTTAGCATAAAATTAAAAAATAAACGATAAAGTATAGACCGCAAACTTAAATTCAAATGAGAGGGATGGGACTGCTGTGTTTTGATTTGCACAATGTGGCTATATCTGGTTGAATTTGGGATAGCTGCAAATATCTGGCTCTGATCCACATAAGTTATTGCAAAGGGAAGAAGGATTATTTTCGTTATATCTGATAAAACTTCAAATTCGCCTAGTAGCTGACATTAAAATTCTGATAGTGACTTCTTAGTTTCAAAATTCTCTTTTACCGCAGAATTTGATGTCAAATCATCCAAGCGCTCATACTGCTCTGATGTCAGGTTGGCTTTTCCGACATTCAAATAAATAACATTGTATTGCTACTTGATTTGTTTCTACTCTCGACATTATATTGACTGAAGGTGCGAAGAAACACAAATTCTTAATATGCAATAAAACTTCTCGGAAACTTCTGGAAAGGTTGTGGAGTAAACAATCGTATCTGAACGCGCGGTGAAGTTCTTAGAGAGACGAGGTGAACTGGTACCCTCTAGTCTCTCTGTCTGGTTTTTCCGCGTGCAGTCTGTAAATAATTTCTACCTAATACTTACCTATACACAGTTCATAGATGCACAAATTCACAGTTTTGATATCTTGTCACGTTTTATTTGTTTTTATTACCAATCTATTCGCGGAGCACCAGGTGCTCTGTGGAAAACACTTTGGGAACCGCTGCTCTAAGATATATAAACCGGATTTGAATCCATAGCTAATGTATTTAAATTGAAATGTTAAAATAATTTAGCTTCCTATTTCTGAGTTAGAGATTCTCTCTATTAAAATATATTATATTGCTAGATTCTATAATTTTTAATATTCTATACATCATAGAACAAGATTAGTATTTTGTGCTTAGGAAAATAGGTAGGATCTTCATGGTATAATTAGGTGCGAATTTTGTTTTTCGTTTGAGTTGGGCATTTTTATTACAAAATATGAGAAAAAAGGGTATATTTTAATAACAGAGGTAATCCATGAACCACGTAACGCTGTTAAGAGGAAGATAAGGGGCGGAGTTTTAATGTCTGCATGTTGTAACATGGCCATACCTATGTGGAAAACTCATATCTGACCATAACTGGGCCAGATATACCCAGGTCTGGGACAGATCTGGACAATTCCAGCTCTGGGCTGGATTTGGCATTTTTCCACATGGGTTGTTACACCAACCAATAGTACACAAACTGTTTTAAAATGATTTTGTGACAGGTTTAGTTAAATATTAAAACACCAGTTATTTAAAATAAAATAGTAGAATTAAGTACGTTATATTAATTTTCTTAGTTCTTGAGGCTCAACATTACTATAGAGCATTACGTAATTTAATTGTTCCTGATCTAAGGAAATTGCCGATTTATTTTGTAATAATGACTTATATCCAGGAATAGTTTCTCAAACTTCTATTAACTCATTTGAGAATGTTCATACATGACCATCTCTCTCCTTAAATCAATAATCGCCAGTTTACATCCTCATTATACATCTATAAACATAATATACATAGTATTTAAAATGTTAAGTAGTATTCTGAATAATCACAATATAAATAACCCATTAAAATTGCATTTTTAAACTATTTTATGTCCTGGTTAAGACTTATAAGGAATACTTATTGATTTACAGGTGTTTTAAAACACGCTCAAAAATTATTAAAGCAATTTTATTTTGTCAATATATTGGATGAAAATGATTCGACCTTAAATGGTCAATATTATTGTGTAATTGTTCAGTGTGTATCGGTAACTTGTTCAAGTAGTATCTATGTCGTGAATAATTAAGTGCGAATTAGCCATTTTTCTTATCACGGTTCACATATTCCTCTGATTTTACTTTCCACATAGCCGCCAGTGACTTATAAGTCTGAAAAATGAAATTATCACAATACATACCTACACATCTCTGGCATTATTTATTTATTATTACATATAGGCCTACTCCACATATATAAACTAATTTATTATATTTCTTCTTTATGTGTTTTTTTTAATCCGAAACAGACATTGCCGGTAGGCCCTCCTTGACGTTAAAGAAAACAGAACCACTAGAAGACGATCGTAAACAGACTGGGCTATATTGCGCAATAACCGCCATACACAGGGCAGTAATATTGACGAAACTTCAATATATCGACAAAGCTTCAATGAATATCAAAAACTTTTATTATTCCTCAATATATTGCGCAAACCTTCAATATCGACCTTACAAGGTCAAAGTTATTGTGCAATAATATTTAGCGTGTATGGGGGCTTTTAGACATAAATTTAGATTTGATCATTTTGTGTACACACTCCACCAGCCTTGTGTTAAATTCCTGATGTATCAGATCTGCAATGTCAAGGCCCATGCACACTCATGCTTAAATTCTTTTTCAAGTAATTTAAAAAGAATTTAGTGCTTTTTGCTATCAATATTATCTGAACTAAATATGTTGTTAGTGTTATTTCGTTTTCTGTAGTTGGCTACCAGCGGCAAAGTCAATGTGAACGAGCCGATTAGGAATAATTATATTGTACTTGTCTCTGATAGTTCAAAAATTCGATATGGTTCGAGTAAAATTTAAAATTAATTATGAAAATTACAGACACACGTAAAAAAAAATACTATCTTATAAAATAAAAATATTTGCGAGTCAATTGAAACGACGCTCTTGTGTCAAAGGTTAAAATGAGTGAAGATATTTTGGAGCGCGCTGTGAAGTCTGTATTCAACAACTGGGAAGCTTTGAAAGTAGGTTAGGTCTGCATGTGAATCATGTAGGATACTTTACAATACACGCATGTGCTTGTACCTTGCTAAACTTGACTCGTGTGCTCCACTTGGGCTCATTTTGACCGGTTTTTGAACTTTACCATACCCGAGGACCGGTGAACAGCTAAGGACGAAGCTTCAAACCAGTATCACAGCTATTTGAAAATGTTATAAAATAAATATTTAATCACCTAAGTAACAGAAGAACATAATTATTTAAATTTAAGGAATAAGTAGTCAAAAAATGCCACCAAACACATGTTAGTACATGATACTATATTTATTACTCTATAAACTATCACAAACTGACAAAACCTAACCTTCCATATAGCAACAAAATGTTTTAAAATAAAATACTATTTATAAACTCACAAACATTCATTATTATTAACAATAGTTATATTACAATACCACCCATTCGAACTTAATCAAAATGATGCACAGAAGGTCAGGTTGAGTTTTAGTTCCGAACGTTTGGTTGGTTGACATTCATGCAACACCTCAATATTGCCAAACGGCTTGGCGTCATTAAGGTGAGGAAATGTTGATAAGTTTAACATGTTCAAACAACCTTAATGCTAGGATGAGATGAATTTGTGCACCATTCCTTCAAAATGTATTATTATCCCCAATCAACATACCAAGACTACCAACATAATATTATTTCTTTACCACCTTGTCTTATGCCTGTTCAGGTTATACATATATATGTCAACAGGTCGTCCAGTGACCTAGAAAACAGAGAAAATTATTAAGTAAATTTGCTTGGTCAAGGAATATGATTAAATTTCTGGAATGTATAGTCAGTAATAAAACACCCAATTTTTATTGACACTAGTGAAAATAACATCTTTCTCCCGGTTAATACACACGTCAATCTGTTTAAGCACTCTTGTCCATTGTTGAGCTTACTATCCTCAACTCCCAAGGTCAACACGTCGTCTTTACACCCTCCGTAACATATATTTTGCCAAAGTTGAGTCCTGGCAATGCTCGTGAATTGGTCTACATTATAGTAACAATAATATTTCCTACGATGATGTTAAATTGTGCTCGAGAGAGTGATCTTTAATGTCTCGATATGATCTAACAGAAATCTAACCTAGATCAGTGGCTCATTGCTTTAATCTAACACCAGCATGTAGTGACATTGTTTCACAATGTGTGTGTGAGTGTGTGTGTGTGTGTGTGTGTGTGGTGTGTGTGTGTGCGTTCGTGTGTGTGTGTGGTTTTTTTTTACTATTATTATATTAAGTTGCATTCTTAAGGTGCGGCAGAAGGGAGCGCATGTAGTTTTACAGTGTTTATAGCATTACATTTTGTTGTCTAAAATAAATAAAATATTTCTCCAGTAGCAACATAGAGTTTAGTTTTCTGCTCATTCTAATATCAACAGATCTTAAATATCTGTTAAGGGTGTCCTGGAATTCGGTCAAAACTTTTTAAATACAGAGAAAAAGTTCTGATCGAATTCCAGGACACCCTTAACAGATATTTAAGATATTGATATTAGCATGTGCAGAAAACTAAACTCTATGTTGCTACAGGAGAAATATTTTATTTATTTTGGACAACAAAATGTAATGCTATAAAAACTGTAAAACTACTTGCGCTCCCTTCTGCCGCACCTTAATAAAATAAAGTTTATAATATAGGGAACTGAAAAAGTTGGAAATCGGCTCTGTAAAACCTGAAAAGGTCAGGAAATGCTAAAATACACTTTGGCTGTACACTCTAATAGGGTAGGAATGAGGAAGGCAACATTTTATAGGTAATCTACCCGCATTTGTTTGGAAGGAGATTGGGAAACCCTTTAGGTAAAAGCACTGTCATTAGATCCAACCAGGATTCAAACTCTGATATCCCTGTCTTTAGCAGAGCAGTCTAATAAGAAAGTAATGCGGCCCACTGAAGCGAGCTATCCAAACATTAAAAGTTTGTACGTTATTTGTATACCTACTGTATAGTCAATCAATTCAAAAACAAACATGCATTTTTTGATTGGCTATTATGGCTCCTGGTTTTTAATTTAATAGATATTGGGTATTTGCATATATGTAGAGCAAAAAATTAGATTCATAGATTAGTAGCAACTTTCAAGTGTCAACCACTCAGCTTATGGTTAGGGTTTTAACATGAAAGTCAACAAATTTAGCAAATTTCACTCACAGGTAAATAGCAAAAAAAATATCATAGAAGCCCATTGGCGTCCTATTATAAAATTTAGCAGGCAAATAGTCACTTAATGTCTTTAGAACATATATTTATTTCAAAAATATTTACGATATTTAAGATTTTTTTTAAAAAAAAGTTGTTTTAAATATAGAAGATTCATTTGGTACCATAGTCATGTTAATAAATCAAATTGAAGCTCATCAAAAACCTAAGAAAATGACACCAATTTGAGCTTTCTAGGTCAAATAGTTTTTTATTTAGATTTGTTTAAAGATTTCAAAATGTCAAATTTGTCCAATTTTTGCATTTTTGAAAGTCAATAACTTAACAACCAAGAGCCCAAAAGATTTGAATTTTTACAGTTTTTGTCACCTTTGCTTTTAATTTTTTTGCGAATATTTTTAAGTATTTTGAATAAAATTAGGACCAATAATTAAGATGGTGCTATGGCTAATCTTGGTATTTTAGTACACAGTGTCGCTGTAAAAATACAATAAGATTAATAATATTGGTTTGTTTATGTGTGTCAATTCTTAGTAAAAATTACTTTTGGTAATGTAAAGTAACAAAGAAAAACAGTTTCAGACGTTCACATGAAGCGAACGGTAATAAAATGTACCATTGATAGAATCAGTAAAATATTGAAAATATTGTAATATTAGTTAGTGTGTCATGATTGGTAGAACAATTAATGATGAATAGATCTTTTAAATCAATACATTACATCCCTGTCCTTTTCTTTACCTCGACCATGACTTTCACAAACCTCAGCTTGGTTCCTCCTGACTGATATATTGACCTTGTGGTCCTACTTGTCCAACTCCTGACTGATATATTGACCTTGTGGTCCTACTTGTCCAACTCCTGACTGATATATTGACCTTGTGGTCCTACTTGTCCAACTCCTGACTGATATATTGACCTTGTGGTCCTACTTGTCCAACTCCTGACGGATATATTGACCTTGTGGTCCTACTTGTCCAACTCCTGACTGATATATTGACCTTGTGGTCCTACTTGTCCAACTCCTGACTGATATATTGACCTTGTGGTCCTACTTGTCCAACTCCTGACTGATATATTGACCTTGTGGTCCTACTTGTCCAACTCCTGACTGATATATTGACCTTGTGGTCCTACTTGTCCAACTCCTGACGGATATATTGACCTTGTGGTCCTACTTGTCCAACTCCTGACTGATATATTGACCTTGTGGTCCTACTTGTCCAACTCCTGACTGATATATTGACCTTGTGGTCCTACTTGTCCAACTCCTGACTGATATATTGACCTTGTGGTCCTACTTGTCCAACTCCTGACTGATATATTGACCTTGTGGTCCTACTTGTCCAACTCCTGACTGATATATTGACCTTGTGGTCCTACTTGTCCAACTCCTGACTGATATATTGACCTTGTGGTCCTACTTGTCCAACTCCTGACTGATATATTGACCTTGTGGTCCTACTTGTCCAACTCCTGACTGATATATTGACCTTGTGGTCCTACTTGTCCAACTCCTGACTGATATATTGACCTTGTGGTCCTACTTGTCCAACTCCTGACTGATATATTGACCTTGTGGTCCTACTTGTCCAACTCCTGATTGATATATTGACCTTGTGGTCCTACTTGTCCAACTCCTGACTGATATATTGACTTGTGGTCCTACTTGTCCAACTCCTGACTGATATATTGACCTTGTGGTCCTACTTGTCCAACTCCTGACTGATATATTGACCTTGTGGTCCTACTTGTCCAACTCCTGACTGATATATTGACCTTGTGGTCCTACTTGTCCAACTCCTGACGGATATATTGACCTTGTGGTCCTACTTGTCCAACTCCTGACTGATATATTGACCTTGTGGTCCTACTTGTCCAACTCCTGACTGATATATTGACCTTGTGGTCCTACTTGTCCAACTCCTGACTGATATATTGACCTTGTGGTCCTACTTGTCCAACTCCTGACTGATATATTGACCTTGTGGTCCTACTTGTCCAACTCCTGACTGATATATTGACCTTGTGGTCCTACTTGTCCAACTCCTGATTGATATATTGACCTTGTGGTCCTACTTGTCCAACTCCTGACTGATATATTGACCTTGTGGTCCTACTTGTCCAACTCCTGACTGATATATTGACCTTGTGGTCCTACTTGTCCAACTCCTGACTGATATATTGACCTTGTGGTCCTACTTGTCCAACTCCTGACTGATATATTGACCTTGTGGTCCTACTTGTCCAACTCCTGACGGATATATTGACCTTGTGGTCCTACTTGTCCAACTCCTGACTGATATATTGACCTTGTGGTCCTACTTGTCCAACTCCTGACTGATATATTGACCTTGTGGTCCTACTTGTCCAACTCCTGACTGATATATTGACCTTGTGGTCCTACTTGTCCAACTCCTGACGGATATATTGACCTTGTGGTCCTACTTGTCCAACTCCTGACTGATATATTGACCTTGTGGTCCTACTTGTCCAACTCCTGACTGATATATTGACCTTGTGGTCCTACTTGTCCAACTCCTGACGGATATATTGACCTTGTGGTCCTACTTGTCCAACTCCTGACTTATATATTGACCTTGTGGTCCTACTTGTCCAACTCCTGACTGATATATTGACCTTGTGGTCCTACTTGTCCAACTCCTGACGGATATATTGACCTTGTGGTCCTACTTGTCCAACTCCTGACTGATATATTGACCTTGTGGTCCTACTTGTCCAACTCCTGACGGATATATTGACCTTGTGGTCCTACTTGTCCAACTCCTGACTGATATATTGACCTTGTGGTCCTACTTGTCCAACTCCTGACTGATATATTGACCTTGTGGTCCTACTTGTCCAACTCCTGACTGATATATTGACCTTGTGGTCCTACTTGTCCAACTCCTGACTGATATATTGACCTTGTGGTCCTACTTGTCCAACTCCTGACTGATATATTGACCTTGTGGTCCTACTTGTCCAACTCCTGATTGATATATTGACCTTGTGGTCCTACTTGTCCAACTCCTGACTGATATATTGACCTTGTGGTCCTACTTGTCCAACTCCTGACTGATATATTGACCTTGTGGTCCTACTTGTCCAACTCCTGACTGATATATTGACCTTGTGGTCCTACTTGTCCAACTCCTGACTGATATATTGACCTTGTGGTCCTACTTGTCCAACTCCTGACGGATATATTGACCTTGTGGTCCTACTTGTCCAACTCCTGACTGATATATTGACCTTGTGGTCCTACTTGTCCAACTCCTGACTGATATATTGACCTTGTGGTCCTACTTGTCCAACTCCTGACTGATATATTGACCTTGTAGATGAGTGGACTATATGGTCACACTCATGTCTGGTGATTGCATTGCAGACATACGTAGTCGAGTGGTTTAAACCCTGTTTTGTTCCAGATGGCTGCCAATCTCCGGTTCAGCGGTGTCGAGTCTTTGTCTAGAGCTACCAACTTTGTAGAAGTTGTTGTAGCGTTGATCAACAATAAAGGTATGCACTTATTCTTGATGTGCTTGAGAAAAAGAACTCATCATGAATATGTTACAATGAGATGCATACAGAGTCGCAATCTCCTTCGTCACACACTGCCCGGGGTTTTGATCATTTAGGATACAATTTAGAAACGGGGTAATAGGGGATATGTTCTGAACTAATCAAGACAAAAAACTTATTTCCTTTTAATTGTAGGAGTTATGTTAACTCGACCAAATTGCAGTTTTTTAAGTTCAATGTACAAAATAGCAGACATCCACTTGTGCTGATTTGTTCTTTTGCATAACATAATTTAATTGTTGTTAAAGTTATTTTCTTATAAATGACTTAAGTTTTATGTAAAATGGTACAAATTATGAAATTAGTTTATATTACTTGTGTAAAGTGAGCCAGACGTATGACACCACAACTGGCGCCATTGTGTATTCACAACATTCCTGCATGGCGCTAGTTACAACTCCCATATCTCATAAAATAAACATTTTTTTAAATGTTTGATGACATCATACTACGCAGCAGTCCAGCTAATTGACGATAGAAGGGATCCAACCTAATTAACTTTTTTTTTTAATTGACAGATGTTGTGAAACTGCAACAGTGCCAGTTCTCAAAGGTAAAAGAAGTGATATGATGGTCTAGGGGTAAGGTGTCGGACTTCTATGCTGGTGGCCGGGGTTCAATCCTCGGTCCCGGCACAGATTTATCTGATTACCAAACCCTTCCTTCACCTCTGACGAGACATCTTGTGAATGTGGGGAATACCAGGCCTCCACCGTGGTTCGGATCCCATGTTAAACTGTAGGTCCTTCATTTCATCTCACAATCACCCTACCATTACACATTAGTGTTAGTGCGTATAACCCGAACAGGTAGTAAGATGCGGTGCTAATAGTATTAATAATAATGAATAAAATAATGATTTTGATGGTTCTAATTTTCTTGTTACCTATAAAAAGGCTTGTTTAAAAAAGTATATGTAGTCTGATATTTGCTCGCCTGAAAAGTGTCCGTTTTTGACTTAAACCCCTTGCTGTGTCGGTAATCATCCGAGGGAGTAGTGTTTGTTACAGCTGTGTTTGTTTGCGATGATACAGATTGTGACTACTATGATTTGCTGGACCTCTTGGAAGACACAATGGATGAACAGTTCGACACTTACATTGAGGACGGCTCATTGGAGGAAGTGGCAACTTTGCTCAAGAGTTTCCATGACAGCTTCAAGTCTGGCAACACTGAGCAGCTGCTCCAGGATATTAACTCTCAAGCTAACTGTGAACAGTGGCTGCTCGCTCAGTCAAAACATACAAGCTGTAAGGTAGAGGAGTGCGCTGTTCTAGTGTAGGTCTCAGTCAATCACTATAATCCACAATAGTGAACGGGTGATTTGTGTGTCCACATCTTGTTTGTACAGAGGCATTAGACACAAATAACTAAACACTGTCTGGTAACTGCTTGTATCGTCTAGTAGGTTGCAGCACCATCTATGGGTAGAATATCTCACTCTGATGTAGACTTACTGAAATGCAACTTTCAAAAGCTCATAAATATTGTGAGGAAGCTGACAATATAACTTATCATTCATTCTCTTTCCATATAACTTTGGGTAGTCTACACATCCTTAAAATTCCCCCCAGTCCAACATTTGTTTAGTTTCGCAGTCATTTTAGAGGTTTTAATATGTTAGTAAATAAATGTGACAGAATTTGAGAAAATGAAGCACAAATAAAATCATAAAACATCATTGACATGTTTTATAGACTAAGTTTAAAAATTCCCCTATGTCTCCCTGTCACACATGTTGCCCAGGTACGTATCACTCCTGTAATTGCGGGTTGCAGTCAGCCTAACATTAAAACAACTACCGTACAAATATGTTTCAGGCAGACGATGCGACAGCCGAGTCGTGTGCAATGGAAACCTCTGATGAGGTCGGCCACACATCTACTCTCTCTGCAGTGTCCCCGAGGCAAGACCCCATGGAGGATGGGTGGACACAAGTGGCACGTAGAAAAAAATAGAAGAATTCACAATATATGTAACTGTGACAGAATTTGCCTTGGGCACAAGCCAAACTTTAGTGCCGCACTGAGTGCAATTTCCTTGCGCAGGTGCAATTTTATCAACATATTATTTTCTAAAATAAGCCAGCCACAGCAAGATATGTACATAAAAACACCACTAAATTATTTATTTATAATATAAACTTTTATTTTATGAAATAAATGAACATTTTTTGACAATGTAATACATTTACATGAATCATTTGTGAGGCAGGTAGCTGCCAACTGTTTTAAATAATTACTATTTAAGGTAAACAATACTTTATAACATATTCCGTACACTAATGCAACAAGACAATTTGAATTGCTAAGATCTGTACAATGTTTTTTTTAGCACCGGGTCTTCTTACCCGTTCGGGTTATATGCTTATTTACTAATTACACTAGTGGTTTTAGGGATGAGAAAGGTTTATATGTATAGGAAATGCAACTGCATTAGCATTGAGGGAGAATGGGAAACCATTTAGGGGGGGATAAACCTCAGTATACTCGACCAAGAATCGAACCTAAATCTCCCCTGTCATTGACAGTCTGATCGACTGCAAGAGTAGCGCCTTAGACCATTCGGCCACCAAATCGAGTTCTATAACATTAAAACAAAGTTTGTAGAAGAGGTCTGCTAACTCAAATATATTAAATATCCTCAAATTTTGAATATTTTTGGTTGATTTATTGTTTTATTCTTTGAAAAAAATATATTTTTATTTATATAGAGACTGTAGAGGTGGAATGCGAAAGGTTTAAGAATAGGAATGAAAGAAGAGAAGAGCAAAGCATGTAGTGCAGGAAGCCAGAAATGGACAGATGCTGGAAAGGGATGTGGAAAGAAGTAAGAAAGTTAGTGTTATATAATAGGTTAATAAACAGGAGGAAAAAGAAAAGGCAAGAAGTTAGAATGATGGATAAAGACAAGCAAAGAAGAAAAGGAACTATGGATGAGATATTTTGAGATGTTCAACAAGGAAGAGGAAAGAGATTTGAATGAAGCAGAGGAACATAAAGAATTAGCAGAACAGAAGGAGTGAGCTCCACATGGAAAGAGGTGGAGGATGCATTAAAGAGGTAAAGCAACAGATGTGAATAAACTAAGTTTAGAAATGATAAAGAGCCGCGGACAAATCAGAGAGACAATGGTTATACAGGATGCTGAGAATGATATCTAAAGAGAACATGGTATCAGAACACTGAAAGAAGGGAATTATAATCCTAATTTTTAAGAGAGGGTAGAGGAAGAGGTGTGACGCTGACATGCCACTGAACAAAAAATACATGAGAAGATCCTGGAAAAAAAATAAGAAATAAGCTGAAAGGAAGGTGGAGAGAGTAACAGGATGGATTTAAGAAACAGAGGTCTACAATAGTCTAGATCTTTTCCCTACAACGGCTGATGGAAAGAAGGTATATGATAGTGTGTAAGAGGCTGGAGAGGAGAGGAAGTTGTAAGAGAGGGAAGATTATGTCTGAGGATAACAGGTTTTGTGTTTAGATGGAAAGAAGGTATATGATAGTGTGTAAGAGGCTGGAGTGGAGAGGAGTTGTAAGAGAGTGAAGATTATGTCTGAGGATAACAGGATGTGTGTTTAGATGGAAGTGAAGTGAAGCAGGGAGTGCTCTATCACCACTACTATTTGTAATTGTAATGGTAGTGAAAAATTGGCAAGGAAACTTGGAGAGGAGAGAATGAAAACCATGTTTGCTAATGACTTGATTATATTAGGGTGAAAGGAAGGAAAAGTACAGGTACAGAATGAGAAGTGAAAGAGTGTGGAATTAAATTTATTACAGCGACGTGTTAAGTGATGGTAATGACAAGGAAGAGGATAAGACCTAATAAAGCTATAAAGTTGGATGGAGTACAGAACATAAAAAATCTTTTAAGCGTGATTGAAGCGAAAGGTGGGAGTTGAGAGAATCCAATAAGAAGGGGGAGTTGTTCTATAGATGTGTAAGAGACCTGCTACGAAGGAGATAAGTGCAAGGAAGTGTTGTACAGGGCTTACATGCAGCAGAAACATCGACATTGGATCTAAGAGAGACTGGCAAAGTGAAGGCCATGGGAATGAAGTTTGTGAGGAGCACGTTAGCTGTCACCAGGAGAAACAGGATAAGAAATGAAGTTATCCGGGAAAGAGTGAGAATAAAGGGAGTACATGAGATAGTAGAGAGATGGGAGAAGCAAGACTGAGATGGTATGGTCATGTAATGAGGATGGAAAAAGAGAATACTAAAGAGAATTATGGAGGTGAAGTATATTGGAAAAATACCACAAGAGAAACCAAGAAATATGAAAGAAGCGGATAACGGAGAGTGCAAGTGAGAAAAAACTGGGAGCATTTTACTAAACTGACCCGGCCACAGGATGGAGTTGGTGACGATCTGTGCAATATTACAACATTAAAAAATAGTTTCTACTAGGGGTGTGCGGAATTCATTTTTCAATTCGAAGCAAACACATAAAATATTCTCATAGTTCAAATATATTGTTGGTTGGTTTTTTATGCTTTGAAAAAATATTTCATTCTGCTTATTTATTATGCACTAAAGTCAATTGAAATTGTTTTTATTTCACAATTCTTTGTAATATTTCCTTCTAATCTGTAAAATACAGTTGCTATCCCAGCATGCAAGTCAATCCCTTCAGAGTCTTTCAAGCAAATATTAATTTGTAATTTATATTATATAAGCTCAGAATGGAAATTAGTGAAAATCAATTCGATATTTTAGATGTTAATATTTTTATTGGCGAAGCTTTGTAATCGTCAAATACTGATTTTTTTTTTTTCAAATTGGAACTCAAAGTAATTTTTTTTTAACTAAGTCCAAGTTTCCAACACTCCTAGTTTATAGTAGCTTTGTAACATAAAATCCCGAGTGCTGGGTACAAATTTTGGGCTATGACAATTATCTTGTTTCAAACAAAGGACAAAGGATCAAAACATAGAGTCTTGGTTTTAAGACGAACACGGCAAGACCGCAGACTACCAGTACTAAGTGTGATTCATGTATTGAGATTCAAAGGGAGTCTATTTAACAATTCAGTTGAAGTTGTTGCTGGTCGTACTCGTAGTCGAACAACCTACGTATGCACGTGTATACGCGGATATTGCAGGCGGGGGTCCCCTTCATCCTCACAACTGTCAGTCTCATCTGCATATCTCTTTCTTCGGGTTTATTCAAAAGCTTCACATGCATTTCAAACAGTTTATCAAATAATGTCAGATGTCGGCTGGACAGACGAGTGTTTTCTAAACTTAGTTCTGTGAGGTTACGAGGCTCGACCAGGCTGTGAATTGCGATGTCGAGATCAGGGTTTGATGACAAATATAAGAATCTAATTGAAAACAAATAAATGTCTGAAGGCACCGAGCCACGAATCGGAAGCGTCAGGAGTTTGTTGTGGCTGAGGTTGAGCGTTACGAGGCCCGAATTGGACGCAAACACTCCTGGTGGCAAGGTCACCAATTTGTTGTAACTTAGATCTAGCACTTGAAGCTTTCCGTAGTTGTTTGTGAAACTATCGTTGCAGACTGTTGTTATCGCGTTGTTGTTGAGATACAGCTCCTTCAGGTGGACCAGATTGTCAATCAGGCCACAAGGCAACTCGAAAATACGATTGAAGGACACGTCCAAGACTCGCAGTTGAGAAAAATATGAAAACTTCTGCACGTCTAGCTGCTCAATGTCGTTATGACTCGCCATGATCACTCCCTCGTCCAACAGGAAGCCCATGTGTGTGTACAAGGATGACACACAGTTGTATGAAATATCAATCAGAGTTACAAATGGAAAGATTTGAAAAAATTCCTGCTGCCAAGATTGTAAAATATTATCACGCAGGTTGACAGTTTTAAGGTAAGGATTGTTGCTGAATAGTAATGTGTCCAACTCAGATAGATTGTTACTGGAAATGTCTATGTGCGTCAAATATTGCAGAGTGATAAAGGTTGATCCATGTAAATAGTTGATGGAGTTGTTAGACAGGTTTAAGCGTAGGATTTTTGTCAAGTTGTGAAATATATCGGGCGGTAGATCTTGTAATGTATTGCTGGATAGGTCTAGCGTTTCCATAAGTGGTACAGACTCTGCAAGACATTGAGGGAGTTTTCTCAGCCGGTTCCCGGATAAATCTAGGGACTTGAGCTCGGTCGCATTAGCAAACAATTGACAGTCTAGTTCTTCAATCACATTGTTGGATAAGTCGAGATGAGTCAATGCCGAGTGATTCCCCAAAACACAACAATCCAAACTTTGTAAGACGTTATCAGAAAGATCAAACGTAGACATATCCTTTTGATTAGAAAATGTTTCGCGTTCTATTGAACTGATATGGTTGCTTTGGAGAGAAATATTGTTTAGTTCAGTTGAGTTCACAAATAGACCCTTTTCTAACTTATACAGTTCATTATTGTTCAAGATAATTAATTTAAGTTGATGTAACCAATCGAAAATACCTACTTCCAAGGACATTATGTGATTATTTTGTAGTTCTAATGTTTGCAGATTGATCAAGTGGTCAAAGATTTGTGTGTCAAGTGATTTGATTTTATTATCAGACAAACCCAGAAACCGAAGCTGTATTAAATAGTTAAACATGTTTGGTAGAATATATGTTAGATTGTTGTCCTTGAGGGATAGGTAATGTAACTGGCCCAGGTCCTTGAAATATTCTCCTGGTATATTAGAGATATTTGTGTGCTCAATGTGTAGGACGGAGGTGCTTGGGTCGAGTCTAGATGGGAGTGTTTGTATTGATTTACATTTAACATCGTGGTATGTACCAACACGTACAGTCTTATGTCTGTCTAAACAAACGCAAGGATAAAAACAATTGAACACTGGTTTCATTTGAGTACTATAGTAAGTGTAAACAGCATTATTGTATGTCTCGTCTGAACTTGTGTCGGTACCCACGCGTTGTGTGTTTGTACCAGTACCTTCACATGAATAATAACCTTTCATTGCATATCTGTAATATTCCCCATGGTATACTTTGAAGAACAACACAAGGAACGTTTCAACATATCTCGATTATAAACAGGATTATTGTCAAGTCTTTTGAACGGTACGCCAGGCAAATCAAAGATCTCGTTCATTATCGTCAGGTTCCTCACGGTTAGCCCCGTACTCACCAAGTTCACGTCAGTCCTATCAAACTGTCGAAAGAGTCATCGTGTATTGTACGAATCAGGTTATGGCTAACATTCAGGGAACACAATTTGTGACATGAGACAAAGTCATTCGCTCCAAGAGCCGTCAGTTTGTTGTGACTTATATCAAGAGTTTCAAGGAAGACAAACCTAGTGAACCAGATGTTGCTAAGATTATCAAGAGAGACTTGAGATAAGATGAGGTGCGTCAGAGCTAGTTTGATGTCATTACCAGGGGTGTTTAACTCCATGTCGTTACCAGGGATGTTTATCTCCATGTCGTAGCCAGGGGTGTTTAGCTCCATGTTGCTACCAGGGATGTTTATCTCCATGTCGTAGCCAGAGGTGTTTATCTCCATGTCGTTAGCAGGGATGTTTATCTCCATGTCGTAGCCAGAGGCGTTGTGCGGAAGAGCTGCAGGAAAGCTGATTGCATTTTTAGATAAATGTTTTGGATGCTCCAATGAAACTCTAGATTCATTGGGGTTTGTAATATCATTTTTTAGAACAGTTTGAATTTTAAGATTGAACTCTGTTGAAGTGTTCCAAAAGTGTCCACGTATGAATTTAATAGGGTTGTTAGATAAGTCTATTGTTTCAAGAAAGTACAGGTGCATTATTTCAAAGTCTATCTCAGAGATATTATTATTTGATAGTGTTAGGTTATGTAACTGTCGCAAGTTACGAAACACGCAGTACTCCAGAGTAACTAATTTGTTATCATTGAGTGATATGTCGGCCAACTGGTTTGTGTCCTTGAACAGATCAGCTGGCAGATGGCTAAGTTTATTATTGTGTAGATGAAGGATGGTGAGTTTAGAACTATTGGTGAAGATGTCAGAGTTTTGGTCTTGTAACTGATTGTTGTCCAGATGAAGCTGTTCTAGGTTAATATTTGCCCTGAACAACAAAAGAGGCAGATGACTTATATAATTACAGGATAGTACTAATGATTCTAAATTATTCAAAGTTTGAAATAGTCCATTATCCAGGGTAGTTAGACTATTATTTGATAATAACATCCCTCAGATTGTACACATTTTCAAATTTCCTGTGGTCTAGTACTGATATATTATTGTTTGACAAGTTTATTTCAATTATACTCGGCAGCTCATGAAAGGTTGTGTGGTTCAAAGTGGTAATACCATTGACCGACAAGTCTAGATACTGTAGTTTAGTAAGGTTGTTAAATAAGCTACAGTTCGGTAAGTTTAAGTTATTATGATCAAGTTGTATTTTAATAGCACTTTTCATGTTGCTGAATATCTCACAGTCCACTGATGATATATAATAATAATAATAATAATGTATAATGTGATAAATCCATTATTTTGAGCTCTTTTAATTTGTGGAATGAGTTAGGTTTGACTACATTTATTTTATTGTTGCTTAGAATCAGGTGATCTAGCTTGACCAAGTCTTTGAACCAGTAGTCACCATGAACATATGTCAACTTATTATGGCTCAAGTCGAGTGTCGTCAACTTAGGTTGTAGAATATTTCCCGAGGCAAGTCTTCTATGAGGTTGTATTGTAGATGGATTGATTTCAGTTTACAGTTGTTATCAAAGAAGTGTTCGGGAATAGTTGTCAGCTTGTTTTGTATAAGGTGCAGCTCGAGTATTTCCATCGACAGTTGAAGCATGTCGTCCGGTAGAGATTCGATACCGCAGTTGTACAGAGATATGATCAAAGGGTTGTCGGTGAACTGCTGGAAATAGCCCCTTGGTATTGTACCAACTTGATAGTTGTTAAACTCCAATATGACAGTGGTGGAACTCACATTGTCCGGTAGTTGTCGACTGAACGATGGCGTGCACAGAATGCTGAACGGATATAACAGACATTCACCTGGATTGTTGTGGCTTCTGATTTCAACCACCACGAGCGCCAGCGCAGTAATACCTGTGTGTAGAAATATGCTGTCTATTAATAACAAGCAGTATTTTAGCTGAAATAGTCTATTCTCTATATAAATATTAATAGGGCGGAAGTGGAACTTTTTTTTTGACAATTATTTAAGGTCTTTCCTGAACATTATTATTGATTATAAATTAGGAAAATAGACATCGCAGTGCACACAATCAACATAAACAAAATTAGAAAACTATACAAATTTGGAATTAAAATTTTTAGATTCTTACCTTCTCGTATAAGATAGAGTCCGTGATGGATGTGTGAGCTATCATTGAACCACAGGATCAAGCTGGTATCTTTGTGGTAGAGCATTGGTATAATCTCACAACTATAGGACTGTCCACAACAGGAATTGTTCACGTACAACAATAGTGTTTAAAAGTTACAATAATTGTATAATATTGTTTCATAAAGTGACAAACTACTACTTTCACTCATTCAGAACAAAGAACAATACAAAACCTAACTATCTATACTCCTTATTTAAATTTTTTAAACTCATTCTACCTAATTACTGCTTACTTTGATGTCAAATCAACTTCAAAGTCAAATGGAACAAGTGTTTTCTCTGTATTGGCTTTTCGAACAGGTTTTAAATTCTCACCTTTTCTTATGAGCAAACTAATCTTGTAGGAATTGTCATCAAAGATAGTTTCCATTTTTTCAAAAAGGCCACTAAGGTCTGTTTTTGTTGCAAATTTTACCAAAGCGTAGCCTACTACTACCTTAAATAAGCTTGTCTGAAAATCAAAATTATCATGGTTTTGTAAAATTGCATTTATTTTTTCATTCATTTGCGGTATTTAACGTGCACTTTGTGAAACAACTGATTATATCAGCACATGACTTCTAAATTAACTTTAATCGAGAATCCAGCTCCCGGCCATTATTTCAACAAAGATAAATTTTTCAGCCGTGCCAGGAATCGAACCGAAGATCCTTAGTCCACTAGTCAGACACGCTACCAACTAAGCTAAGGTGTCAGAATAGGTTTTGTAAAAAAAAGTTTCCGTCATCAGAGTGATTCATCATTTGTAACATTTAGCTACAGACTTAGTTACAGACCTTGTTACTCCAAACTAATTAGGACTCAAGCTTGCTCGGATTAGCCAAAATTTGGATTAAGCATGAAATTAGAGGCCTACAATATTTTAAATTACAGTTGAATGAGTTTGATCAAATGTTAATTAATTAACTGATGTATAACAAGGAATATATAATGTAGTTATTTGTAGTTACAGGAAAATGCATTGTGTTGACTACAACATGTAAATATTGAGTATTTATTATCAGCTGTCAACTGTTTCTTACAATTATCTTTTAAATTTGAGCTTGATAACCAATAAAATATATTTTGTTTGACCTAATTTTTCCCCTCATTTTCCGAAAAAGTGTGTTCAGATTATTCTAAATATCGGTGTAACGGTATTTTACTGTATTTGTGGAACAATGTTGAAGGTCTTATCAAACAAAGGATCCTGTGTTCAAAAATCATGTGACTACTTTATTTTACAAATGATTGCAGCTTAATATGTTTGTCTGAACCAATGGAGGATTTTTGGGACATTTGGGACCATTAACAAACCTCTCACGTGACATATTTTAAAATGAAAGAAATGATGTTGGATATCAAAGTAAACTAAGATTACTTCTCAAACCTTTCATCTTTTCATAACAAGTCTAGAACAAAGAGAAATACCACCTGTTAGTGGTATCAAACACTGTCGATATGAATACCATACTATACCTCCTCTCCACACACCACTATAACTATTGAACCGGGCTGCGGGGTTGTCTTTTGCGCACTACGAGCCCAGAATTCCACTGCGTGCGCATTGTCTATGTGTGTTTCCAAAGGCCGAGTTGTGTGGTTTGTAGCAAGAGGGGGCAAAGCTACCCGGTGTAAGTCACGTGATATGGTAAGAATCACACAAGCTAAACTAAGTGTTTATCTGCTATCGACATACTAACATAACAAGCATTTTTTTTTTCTCTTCTGATTATGGATAAATATAAAAACTATTTTGTGTGCTTCAAGCCAGAGTATGGTGTACAACCACAACTTGTACCAAAGAGGATTTAATAATAAATGATAAATTATTAAGTATCTAATCATTTTTTTTAACATACATGCACAATCACACCCTTACGGGGTAGGCAGGAAACTGTGCCTATAGCTCAATAAACAACATCTTCGTACATAATCCATCCTCACAAACTTCCTCCACACTTCCCTATCCTTACATACTTCCTTCAACTTCCATACACAGAGTCTTACAGGCTCTTTTATTATTACAACTATTAATGTTTCTCTTTTCCACACATTCTTCTACAACATTAACCACGTCTTACGTGGCCTACCCCTTCCTTTTGATCCACTCACTCTACCTTCATATATTTGTTTCATCATCCTCTCAACATGCCCAAATCAGAGTAAGACGCCTCTTTCACATGTACATATTGTATACCCTCTCAAACTGCACTCCTTCAGCACCCATTTATTACTGACTCAGTCCATACGAGTTTGTCCACATACATTTCTTAGATATCTCATTGCAACCACATTCACCTTGCTCTTGTGTTTCTCCTGATAAACCCACATCCATAAAACATAAAGCTTAGCATAATGGATGCACCACACTTTTTTACACAAAAATTAGGAATAAAATATGTGACAATTATATGTTTAAATACGGTGCTACCAACTAGACTACTGTGGATGCGATCTTTTCATGTGCAAAAGTTGGCTACACTGTTTGTTATTTGTGAGAATCAAGACAAAATGTACTATTCCCGGGGTGCTTACCACTCTAGAACTGGGCCCCTACACACACAGGCAGTACAAGTGGTTGAAAGGAGAAACAAAAAGTTAAGGACTTTTTAAAAATAGTATTTGTCCCACTCTTCCCTCTGGATATCTGAAAGTAATTTTAGTAACTATCAAAAACCATTTTATCTCAATCTGACTGAACTTTGAGAGCTGAAATCTATTATTGATCCTCATCTACTAACTTACATCGAGAATAAACACCAATGGGAGTAACAATGTGGTATTTAACCAGAGTAGGTTGGATATTGGTTATAAGTTGGTGTTGTCCATTGGGAGGTAGAACAAGATGGAGATTGGTCAAGAGGATGATGGCACTACACGCAACACTGCGCTATCTACAGAGCACTATCAAGTTCAAACAAATGTTCTAAGCTAGTTAAATGAGCAATATCTTGTCCTGTATCAACAATGGCGTTCCCAAGTTATTCACCTTTTGGTTCAACCTTACTGTAAGTTTGGTGAAAACAACACAACATTTAAAATAAAGTTTGATCAACAATTATCATAATATCGCTCAGTTATTTCACGCATACTTCTTGAAATTGAATCAAAACATATATTTACTAATTTAACTGAGAGCTTATAAGAATTCTCAAAGTTTTGCAGTGCATTTGGAGAGTCTACGCAATTTACAATAATTTAAATATTTTTTTTTATCATATTTTGTACTACAAAACTATTATTTTTATATTTTTTAGCGTATTACAAGAATACTTAGTCAAATAATAAACATACTAAAATTGTTTGTAAATTAAATATGCATTTACCTAAATCACAGACGAACATGAATATTTGAAATAATGGAAATATTCCAGCAGAACCTAACCATCCAACAAAATGTTTATCCTCGAGTATCTTGCCATAAAACTAAATTTTAATACACCCGCCATTTATATTATTGAACGTATAACCTCTTTTTAAAATAGGCCTATTTTATTTTAACAATAAAAATGTTATTTATCGACGCATGGAAGGTTATGTTTTGCTCGCTTGAGACAGTTTATAATTAACTAATTAATGCTGCTAAAGTATATATTATTGTGTATCAAAATAATTACAACGTCTCTGTGATCTTCTGGCTACAGATCCAGAGGTCCCGGGTTCGATCCTTGTTTCTCCGAGATATTTCTGTGAAAAGGTGGGTCTGGAACAGGGTCTACTTATTCTCGTGACGACTAATGAGCAGCTATGTGAATGGAAAAACTGTGGCTTCGGTCTAGAAAACTGATATTAATACCACATGACACCCTCTATCACAGAAGTTGGCACTAGTGGTATTTTCTTGAATTGGTTCATTCTCTCCATCTATTCAAATGTAGGTACATGTTTTCTTGAGTTTACCTTCCTCATCCCTATCCCATTAACATAATTAAAATCTATAGGGCCGGACGGGTAGTAAGACGTGAGAGGGGAGAGATAAAATAACAAAAAACTTTCTTGTTAATAATACTTGTCATATTACCTTAATTATTTTAAGTCCTAGGTAAAAATTCTAATAAATATAAGTAGGTTTAATTAAGCACGTGATATGAACAATAACTACGAGAAAAACTATGATAGAAATACAATAATAACACTTGACAAGAAAACCATTGTTGTACTTTATACTGTTAGAAGCAACTCTTGGAAAGTTATCATAATTATTTAAACCACACACGTGGAAGAAAAAAAAAACACTATTAGGAAGATTTTAATACCAAACAAAGATGGAGAAAGCAAGACACTTAATAAAGTACCAATAGTTGAAAAGACCAGAAAAAACCTTGGCGCGGCAGGCCACAAACTTGTACAGGTTGACGTCATCTACTTCTTCCCGCTGGAACAATATTAATTTTAATTGACCAATAGACTTATATCTTCTAGACAAGCTTTTCCCATATGGGGTTCCGTGAGATAAAATAAATGGTTCCGTGGAAAAAATTTAAAAAATTGTATATAATTATTAAAAGTTAAAAATAACGTATGTTCGCTCACTTTTATTGTATTCTGGATTCTTGTTATACTATGGAACTAAAATCAAGTATCGAAACCGACTTGATGCAGCTCCAGACATGCGAATATAATATTGTCAATTTATTAATAAACCACATGTTAGAAAAATTTGCAAAAAAATAAACACGCTCCTCATTTTGAGTTTATTTTAATTATGTATATTTTTTTTTTAATTGTGATCTTTATTTTATTTTGTGTTTCAACGTCATTACTAATAATAATAAACCAGGAATCTGATACCATACAAATTTCATTAAGGGTAAAACCTTATATTTTTCCCCTGATGGGCACGTATACAGGGCGGCTCTATCTATTTATTTATGGGACAAACGGATATTTAACTTTCAATTTAAAGGTATTTGACCTTGAACCAAGAACAATTTTCGCCAAAGACTCTTTTTTTATGGCTAAGCTAAAAAATATTTGAGGGGTTCCATTATGTTGTGCAAAAGAAAGGGTGCAATGACAACATTTAATTGGGAAGCGCTGTTATATACTATCGTCCAATCTATACTTACGTACCCAAATATTTATACTTTAATGACGTCACAATGATAACATTTTCCAGTTCCGAAATGGTGACTACATTTCTGCAAAGGTTTAAATAATTTCACCACCATATAGAAATGTAGCTGTAAGCCTACATAATAGTGTTAGCTTTAGTTTCACCCGGAATTTGCAACAAACTATTACCTAATCGAATGAACTATAATGTAAATAGTAAATAGCTTAGCATTACTCGGATTCAAACCAGGGCTCTCATACTTATGACCGACTATTCTAGTTAGTAACGGAGAAGGCGCATTCAAAACTTGGTTAAAATGTTTGCAAAATTATATAAAATAGTAACAATAACGGCTTAATTGAAGGAGATAGGCTATAAAACACATTTTTGTAGTCTCACGAAATATATTTTAAATATAGTCTCACGTGTATAGCCATGCGCTGATGTACAGTCTCGCGCAATTATTTAACAGCATAGGCTCTTATAAAATAATTCATTTCTTATATCTTACACTCTAAAACCATTATGGATAAAAGTTGTATTTACTTTTACATTTTGGTCTTTAAATTAATATACTACACTAATATTCATTAAAATGTATTGAATCAGCTGCTCTTGTTTATAAATCCACCATGGTCTGCAACGTGACTATCTTGAAAATATCTTATGATTGGTCAACATCATCTTAAATAAGAATACATATTATTGGCTTACAGTAAATATGATTCAAAGAAAAATAGTTTTAATATGATTTCATATAAATGATATACTGATTAATATTGATTTAATATACGTTATTATATTACAAACTGTGAAATTCAATGGTCATTTAAAAACAGGCGGGTCCGAATAATGATTTCTCAAGTGTTCATCAATGGAAAACAACCAATGGCTATCGATGTTATTTAAGTCCTTGCTTTCACTAGCGTTGAGTCAGAAAAACAATGTTAGCGCATGCGCAGTTAATAAATTTCGCCATTTCAGAACTGAAAGATGTGTTACATTTCTCTGCAAATTTAAGATTTGGTGGTCCTATTAACATTTAATGTGGTGAACTGTGAATATTGTAACGATGCATTCAACAGAGGAAATAGGAACAAATGTTCCAGCATTTCTGGCTAAATTATGGAAGATAGTGGATGATCCAGAGACAAATGAACTGATATGTTGGAGTCCGGTATGTGACAGGATATTTAATTTGACCCGAGCCTTTTACATAATCTAGACCTTAATATGAATTAATCTTTTTACAACCTTTTGTTGTGACTATAATTTTAGTGTATCATATTGGGTTTGTATGTTACCTAATTATATGTCGTGTTATCGAACTGTTACACAATATAATTATGCCTTTGGTACCCACCTTTATATCTTATACATCCTTATTTCCAAACCCTAACCTAAAAAAATAGTTATTTAATAAATTTTATCTTTTACGCTAGGGAAAGTACCTTTAAAACTATTAGAGGGAAAAATTTAGTTTAATGTCGATTTAGCGAGACGTCAAATTAAATAGCCCAAAGGGATTTACGGGAACAGTAGGCCTACCTTACAATACATTCATATAGAAATATTTGTGACTGGTGCGGAATTCATTGTGTGTGTGTGTAAAATTATTAGAAATTTAATGTTTATAGCACCTTTACAGACATCTTCCGATTATAACAAAACAAATATTGGTTAAAAATTTCAAATCGTTAAGAAAATTCTTAAAAAAACTTACAAATTCAAAGAGGAACATTGTATTCACGAAGACGATATTTTGAAACAGTCCCCAGGATTTCAATTTGATTGGGCTGTCTTGATCCTTCAAGTAAAATATATGTTAGAACCAATACTATTTCATGAACAATTTTAATTTTGTTTGCACATGATTGATTGGGTCAGTTTATTTAGTTATAAACATGATAAATATTGTGCGCCTAAAAAACATCATGGGCCCATATATTTCTGAAGCAGTTGAGATAGATTTTACAGTTTTGATGGAAATAAATGACAGTCCACGTCAGGTTGTTTCATTAAAAGATGTACAAAGGGTTTTAATCAAAATAATAAAACAATATTTATTCACAAACAATTATTATTATTATTATTAATACTATTAGCACCGCGTCTTACTACCCGTTCGGGTTATACGCTCTTACACTAATGTGTAATGGTAGGGTGATTGTGAGATGAAATGGAGGACCTACAGTTTAACGTGTGATCCGAACCACGGTGTAATTCCCCGCATTCACAAGTGGTGATTAATGCATGTCTTGTTTAAGTAAAAAAGGGTAATGTTGTAGGTACTTGTAAACAGTTAATCTATATTGATAAAAGAAATCAAATCACTACTGGCTTGTATTCTAGAATTTTGATATATAAATTACCATAATTTTCTAACGTATTGAAAGGTTTATGGACATTCATATAATTTCTCATAACGACATACTCCAGATGCACAAAATGGCCAACCTTTATCCTGTGACTTTGGTGAGTAAATACTTTTAAACCATCCTTAATTATTTCCTTCCTTATCCTGTTTCTCCTTGCAAAGGAACCTCACCTCTGCTGCCCCCAATCTACTGAGATCTCTCTTCCTCCATGTTCAGGTTTCAGAGCTGAAGGTCAATATTGGACGATAACATGCCTTCTATAACAAAGTCCTGGCCTCTTTTCCTAGATTCCATCGTCAGATTATATCCTTAACTACACAGTATACTTGTCCAATCTTCCAGGTCATATACTTAACTACACAGTACAATCTTCCAGATCATATCCTTAACTACACAGTCCAATCTTCCAGATCATATCCTTAACTACACAGTACAATCTTCCATATCCTTTGTCTTATTTCCTCCTGGATCTTACTGTTTGAGGTAATCTTACTTCCTGGATAGCAGAAATCTTCCATCTTTTCGAGTTCTTTTCATTGATTGTTAGTTTCTTTGCTGAGTTTGTGATTCACACCACCTTCATCATGTTTCTCTTTTCCACGTTCATGTCCAATCCATATTGTCCTATCGCTCCTGCACATCTGCATATGCCATCACCTTCAGTTCCCCCGGCTTCTGTCACCCTGAACCTTGGTGATAATTTCACCCATTACAATATTAACTAGGATTGGTGATAACACGCTACCCTGTCTCACTCCCCTTTCTGTTTGGAACCAATCAGTGTTTATCTTATATGCTTACACAATTCTCACACTTATCGTATATGTTTCTTATTTGTCCCACAATCCCTCCACCAACTCCCATTTTTCTTAAACCCAACCATATACTTTCTCCCAGTACTTTGTCATGAGCCATTTTTATGTTAATGAAGGCTATCATGGTATTTTTACCATATTCCCATCTCTTTTCAATGGTCTGTCTTGGTACAAAGATCGAATCTACTGTAGATCTTTCTTGCCTGAATCTGCATTGTTCTTCCCTTGCTGTTTCATCTATAATTCGCTTAGCCTAACTTTTAATAGTGGTGATTTTTCATACATTTTCAGACACTGGCACAGCAATGTAATCCCTCTGTAATTTTCATATATGGGTACAATAACCCCTTTCCTCCAATCTTCTGGTAGTCTTCTTTCCTCCAATCTTCTGGTAGTCTCTTCCCTTCCATACTGCTCACATCACTGGTATAACCCCTGTAATCCTCTGCTGCTTCATTACCATCGGTAATTCATCTACCTCCTCTCATCTTTCCTCCGCTACTTATTTCTGTTCCCTCCAATAACTCCTTAAAGTAATCTTCCCATGTTTTCATCACCCCCTCTTCACCCCACTGGACTTCTCCAGCTGTGTCCAGTGCTCCAGTCAGCCTCTCTCTAGGCTTTGTGTTATCGTTAACTGTCCCGTAAAATATTATATTGCTTCCTTTGTGGTTGTCCTTTAGTTTCTCAACGAACTCTCCCCAAGATTTCTTCTTTGCACATTTATTCATTTTTTCCCGCTGCTTTGGCTGGAAGTTTCCATTTTTCCTCCTTCTCTGCTGTTCTGTCTTGAAACCACTCTCTGTGTTTTTCTTTTTACAGCTTCTGCTCTGCGCTCACTCCAATGTTGTGTTTCCTTCTTCCTCTTTCATGATGTCCTTCCACACATCCTTTCTGCTGCTTCTAGTGTTGCTGCTGATCTTACTGTGTCCTGGAAAGCTTCTCTCGTTCCTCTCTCTGCTCCGACGAGTCTCCTCCTAGATTTGGGACCTTACCGTTTGTACTATTATGACCACTCCACCCGTTCCTATCGTTTCCAATCTGACTGTTCAGGTCGTCCTTGATTTATATCTCCAGATCGTGCATGAATTGCTCTTTCTCTCTGTCATGCAACCAGTCTGGGGGCATACACCCGGGTGAAGTCTGCTACCTCCACACCTAATTACAGTTTTACTATCCTTCCATTCATATATCTGTCATCAAGGTCCTTACCTGTCTGTCACTCTGTTACACCCCCCGCTGGCTCTCCAGACCACGGTAACCTGTATCCTGACCTATTCCCTTTCCATTTTGTTTCGCATAGTCCTAGAATGTTCATTGTCAGACCTTCACGGCTACCCGGCGAGGTGGACTTTGAGAGACCAATTCTAATAAACAAACAATCTTATACTATAATCATTATCATTATTTCCCCTGAATAACAGGTTGACAGGGTGGCTCCATTTAAAGGTATTTGACCTTGAACCAAGACATTTTCACCTGCAGCCTATGTGTGCCATGCTAAACATATTCAAGGGGTTTTGTTAAGACACGAAATAAAGAGTTACACGACCAAATTTAACTGGGAAACACTGCTTTAGTTTTATTTGACTGCAAACCATTTTTGGTTTACAGCATGTAAGAGAAATGTTGACTTGAATATTTGTAATTTCCTTTTTGTTTGCAAAATTGGTGACTATTTCAACCTGTTTTGTGTAACTCTGGTTGTTAATGTGTTGTGCGCAGAGTGGGTCGAGCTTCGTGATCCGCAACCAGGCCAACTTCTCCCGACAGCTGCTGCCCCTGTATTACAAACACAACAACATGGCCAGCTTCATCAGACAACTGAACATGTGTGAGTAGTGAATGGCGCCACTATGGTAGAGCTTGTATCACCGACGTTGATCGTTGATGGTTGATGGTTGATGGTTGTACTGTGTGATGTTGCTCCAGATGGCTTCCACAAGGTGGTCTCCATAGAGGGTGGGGGACTGAAGGTGGACAAGGACGAGATGGAGTTTGCCCACCAGTTCTTCCTCCTGGGACGTCCTTACCTTCTGGAAAACATCAAGAGGAAGGTAATTAGCACCGTGGACCTCCTCACTTGTCTTTGTGTCCTGGTGACCTCACGGGAGGCCAAGATGGAGGGCAGCAGAAATTATAATTGTTGATGGATTAAAAACTAAAAACTTACTTTAGAAATTAAGAATCAAGATAGAAAAAAACAGAATTGCTTTAAAAATACCCTTGTCTGTTGGTTGGGACACAAACCTTGGACTCTGATCTCAGCAGCTGACCCTCTTATGTTCCCAGATCCCCACAAGCAAGGGGGCAGGTGGTGGGGGAGACCTGGATGGAGCGAGGCCCAATCTGGTCACCAAGGTGCTCACTGACGTGAAGCGAATGAAGGACCGTCAAGACACGCTCAATTCACAGCTCCTCGCCATCAAGCGTGAGAACCAGGTGCTCTGGCGAGAAGTGGCGCTCCTCAGACAGAAACACCACAAGCAGCAACAGATCGTCAACAAGGTAACTGTCACACGTCGTCAACAGGGTAGCTGTCACAATGCATACCTCTAGGAGACAGAGTAAACCCTCGGGGATTGTTTCTCATAGCTGATCCAGTTCTTGGTGACCATGGTACACAGCTCCCGGGGACAGGGGCTGGGACTCAAGAGACATTACTCCCTGATGCTGGACAACAGCCCGCACCGCACTCGCAAGTTGGCCAAACTGGAGGAGACGCTAGCAGACAACAACGCCGAACCTGTGAGTCGGGTTTCCTAACGTGAGAGGTTGACCTCATCCCACCTCCCAGCTCAGACGGTCCCGGGTTTGATTCCCGGCATGACTGAGAAATTTATAACTTGTGAAATGTGGGTTTACCCTTTAACTGTGATGAATTAATGGGCGGGGACTGGATGTTGTACCTGTCCTAATCTTGATTTGAGTTGATCTCGAGTGAGTTTCTCATGAAGCGGTCGAGTATTGAGCTGAATAATTTTGAAACTTAATTATGTAACTAAAAAACAAATAAGTGCTAACATCCAATTAATTTTTTTAGTGACATAAAACTCATTATAGGCTTGTATATTTTTTTAAAGTGGATTTAAAAAAAATGCTAGTTTTCAAATTAATGTTGCTAAGGAAAGTTAAAAAATCAACATTACAAAAAACTATTGCTCCCGGAGTGCGGCTGTTCGATCGATGTAAAGAGAAATTAGAGGTTTAATGAATTTTAAATATTACATAGCACAGTTTTGTATTAAGGTGTACTATTTATTTTACAACATACCTACAGAAAGATCCTCATACTGTTCCTTACATGACCTTGACATTTCAATGGTCGTCTATTTGTTGCTAGCTCGAGTTGGACATGTATAAAACTAGCTCTTCACATACACTCTCTCGCTAATGAACCAGGGTTAGTCTCGGCCTCTTGTTGGTTTGTTGTGGTCAGGTAGGTCACAGGTGTTAATGACCTTGTACACCCTTCAGGAAACAATGTCCCCGGCCGGCCCAGTGATCCACGAGTTGGATCCGGCGGATCTGTTGGACGACAGCGACTCTACGATTGATGACCCCAACTTGATGCCCCAAGAGTAAGTTACAAAAGTGCTCTGCTCTGAGTAGCTCTCGGTTTAATGCTGGGTAGATGTTGGTGCAGTTCCCAGAAGTGTCTTGGTTCGGGGTACACTGGTCCAGTTCTTCTTTTATAAGAAGGGCCTTATCTGATGGATAGAAAAGTAATTAGATCCGCTTTAATGTAGTCATAAGGCAAGTCATGTGATCTAACTTTTGCTAGATTTATTTATACCCGCCTCGGTGGCGTAGTTGGCTAACGCGCTAGTCATGTTGAACTCGACTGCCGAGGACGAGGAGATCGAGGTTAGAATCTCAGTCGGGTGGACTGGGGGTGGTTTTCCTCAATGGCTTTCCACTCTCCCTCCACACAAATGCGGGTTCACTTCCTCTTAATTCAACCTTCCCAATTCCTAATCCATTAGCGTAATTAGTACTTAAGCATATAACCCGAATGGGTAGTAAGACATGATGCTAAATAAATATTTATTTATTTATACTGTAGAACAATTAAATTTAGTCTTGGATCCTCTTAAATATTTTAGCGTAGCACATAAAAATGTCTTGGTTCAAGGTCACATTTTCCCAGGGTGAAGGCAACTTCACGTTATGTCCTCTTTCATGTCCATAAATAAATGGAGCCGCCCTGTAAACCTGTTATTCAGGGGAATAAATGATAAGGTTTTACTCTTAATTAAATGATATGGTATCAGATTCTTTGTTTATTATTATTAGTATTATTATTAAAAATACCAAAAAAATGTTAACATACATTTCAATGATCAGAATGTAGTATTTTCTTCTTCTTTTTTTTTTCATGAATCCCTTAATTTTAACTCTCGGAATCTCATTTGGGAAACACTGTCCTACAGATTTCAGGACATGGCCAATCTTACGATTTGAGAGTTACTTATGCTTTTGTTATTCTAGATATTACAAGAGGTTGAGTAGTAATAATATTGAAACTTATTTATAAGAGCTTGCAATAATTATTGTTATTGTTTTATATAAACATTTTACTGTCAATTCTTAAAATCTTGGTTGCCCAGAAAATGATTTTTACATATAATTATGATGGTAACATTCCAATCCCTCTATATTTATTATTTTATGTTTACGTTTGGAAGATGTTTTGGTCACCTCTGAGCAGAAATAAGACGACAATTTTCCATATTGACCCACTTTACGCTTGTTAGCAAAGGAAAAATGGTACAAACAGCTGTATCAAAGTTTATTAGGTAATTGCTAACATGATAGTATGTTTTTTAGATTAAAAATAAATCTTGGACTATTTTATTTTCTGTTTTAAGTTTTAATTCGAGCCAAGAAGAAGTGTTTAGGAGTGGTCAAGGTTTGACAGGACATATGATTGATTTTACTTCATTTGATGGTGTGTTTGAACTAATAGAGAATATTGCGATATCTGTACACAAGTAGAGTCATGTTTTATTCTCATAATTTACTAATCCTAAGTTGTTATAACAACACTTATCATGTTCTATGTAAGCACATTTGCTGTGGCAATTTGTCTGATTGGTGCAGCTTAAGGTTATTAAGCTGCACCAATCAGACAAATTGCTTAGTTCCTCATATTTTATGTCTTTCACTTCTTTATAAATATCTTCTGGTGCAAATTAAACATGAAGTTTAGTGTCGGACGTACTGATGAGATTCAAAACATGCAGGCGTTGAAGTTAGTACAGTTTAGGAGGACCTGGGACTCCCACAATGCCCTGTTTCAGGGATGAAGAGACCAGGCTACATTTATCCATAGCAAGACTTACATGAAATACCGCATTTCTCAGATTATAAGACACCAGCCATTTTAAGAAAAACCCTGTTTATGGAGACATTTAAATGGTTAAGAAAAAAAAGGTGTCTTAGAATCTAAGCAACATTAATGATGTATTAAAAGGTTATCAATGTTGGCCTCGAACATGTTGATATGTTATAAAAACACCTTCTTATAAAAATGGGACTGTAGTTTGTCAGCTATCCATTATTTGGGTCGAAGCCCTGGTAAATAATCAACCCTCGCTCACAATCATATAAACTGTATAGGGGAGTTGGTGAGTAACATACAACTCACCACGTCTAGTCTGTGCGAGGTGGGTTATAAACTGTATAGAGGAGTTGGTGAGTAACATACAGCTCACTATGTCTAGTCTGTGCGAGGTGGGTTATAAACTGTATAGAGGAGTTGGTGAGTAACATACAGCTCACTATGTCTAGTCTGTGCGAGGTGGGTTATAAACTGTATAGAGGAGTTGGTGAGTAACATACAGCTCACCACGTCTTCTCTCCCTCGCCACGTCTAGTCTGTGCGAAGCGGTGGTTAACGAAGATGCCCATAGCCCTTTGTCCTATTGCTCAAGTTCGGAGAAGGGTGGGAAGCCCGGCCCTCGAGAACTCCTGAGGCTTGTGAAGGACATTCCCCAGAGCACCATAGTGGACAGGACCGTGCTGGGGCCCCGCAAGGCCAACAGGAGGACCAAGAAGAAGCCCCTCAGGAACACAAACAAAGAAAAGATTGCAGTGGCGCCCATCGATAAGAAGCCGCTCTTTGACGGGTGAGTGGGTGGATTTACTTTTAAACTATGAACTGTTGAGGGGTAACGAGACTCACTATGAACTGTTGAGGAGTAACGAGACTCACTATGAACTGTTGAGGGGGTAACGAGACTCACTATGAACTGTTGAGGGGGTAACGAGACTCACTATGAACTGTTGAGGGGTAACGAGACTCACTATGAACTGTTGAGGAGTAACGAGACTCACTATGAACTGTTGAGGGGGTAACGAGACTCACTATGAACTGTTGAGGGGTAACGAGACTCACTATGAACTGTTGAGGAGTAACGAGACTCACTATGAACTGTTGAGGGGGTAACGAGACTCACTATGAACTGTTGAGGGGTAACGAGACTCACTATGAACTGTTGAGGGGTAACGAGACTCACTATGAACTGTTGAGGAGTAACGAGACTCACTATGAACTGTTCAGGGGGTAACGAGACTCACTATGAACTGTTGAGGAGGTGACGAGACTCACTATGAACTGTTGAGGAGTAACGAGACTCCCTATGAACTGTTGAGGAGTAACTAGACTCACTATGAACTGTTGAGGAGGTGACGAGACTCACTATGAACTGTTGAGGAGTAACGAGACTCACTATGAACTGTTGAGGAGTAACTAGACTCACTATGAACTGTTGAGGAGGTAACTAGACACTATGAACTGTTGAGGAGGTAACTAGACACTATGAACTGTTGAGGAGTAACGAGACTCACTATGAACTGTTGAGGAGTAACGAGACTCACTATGAACTGTTGAGGGGTAACGAGACTCACTATGAACTGTTGAGGGTAACGAGACTCACTATGAACTGTTGAGGAGTAACGAGACTCACTATGAACTGTTGAGGAGTAACAAGAATATATCTTGTATCATCAAGGTGTATCATCAAGGTGCTACCACCAAACAAACAAGAGGACATCGACGACTCCCTCGGGGTACAGATCAACATCGTCCCAGAGGAGTCCGACTCCCTGGACGACGCCACCAAGGAGGCCCTCTCGGTCTTCAGCAACATGGTGGCCGAGGCTGGCCAGCCCGAAACAGTCTCGGAGGAGGTCCCCGAACCGGAGGAATCTTGCCAGTTGCCGGATCTGACAGTGGCGTGCGCAGGGACGGACCAGAGCAACTTGGACAGGTGAGACCAACTTAGCCAGTACATCAGTGGTTTGTGTATCCATAGTCGACAACAGGCAGTTGAATGGGGGACTGGCATTATGAATACAGGTGCAAGTTACACAGCTGGAGAGTGGATTGTTGTGTTGTTTGCTCCAGGGACTCCCTGGACAGTCAGGTGGACTGCATGCAGACAGACCTGGACACCCTGAAGGAACTACTCAAGGGCGAGAACTACAGTTTGGACGCTAACACACTCCTGGGGGTATGTCCATCTTCCCTGGGGCTCCGCCATCAGCTCGAGCTTCACCAGGTACTCTCAACAATACTTGCTTCATATCCCGGGAAGTTAAATCAACTCTAACTCGAATGCAACGGATAGAAAAGTTGCTTATTTTATTATTATTTTAATTGTTTTAACGCAGAGTCTCACCGCCCGTTTGGGTTGTACGCTTACGGGCCAATTATGATATTTAGGGGAAGTGTACCTTCATTTGCGTGGAGACGGGGGGGGGGGGGGAAATAATTTTGGTAAAACCACCCTCATTTCACCCGACCGAGATTCAAACCTCGATCTCCCTGTTATCAAGAGTGACACCCTAGACCATGTGACCACCAAGCGGGTTTTACGTTCTTAAATGTAGAACATTTGCCCTGGGTCACACGGATGTTAAAATAAACAACACATATTTTACTTTTTACCGATGTTTTTAGGTTGAGAGAAATAATGTTTTGGAATCAGAACTTTTGTTGGTTATAGGAACAAGAAGATATTGTAATAGTGCAGTTGGTCCTCCTTTTTTTGGCCCACCTGGTCAACCACGACATCTACTTCTTTGTCGGGATATGTTAAAATAGTTCCTAATATCACTAGTTATCATTAAAATTATCCTAAAAGCTTTTAAAAGGCCAAAAAGTTAATTTCACAAAAAAAAATTGTTTTAATTCCCAATTCAATTCAATTGAAAACACGTTTCGCAAAATTTCAGTGTCTTCAACGATAATGTTGGTCAGCTTTAAAAACTTTTCAAATATAAACATAATAGCCTAGTTTTTATTTTGTTTGCACAATTGTGAAGTTAGTTTTATAAAGTAGAACTCACTCAATTTAAAAAAATGAATAATCACATTGTTTGAATGTGTTGTTGTTGACGTGACAAAATAACCAAAGAACACAACGCACTTTCTGTAGTTTGGTGTCAGGATCCGTGAAAATGTTCACAGCTACAATACATTCTCTATATGAGATCAACATTACTGACATTTGGGGTAAAACCAGCAGCGACAATCTCCTAGGGTTATAAAACTTTCTTGATTAATTTACTCTAACAAATAAATAGGTTTTTTTTCAAGTCTACCATCCTGTCATTGTTTTCACACGCAACTGAAGAGGTGCCTCCTGTCAGTACATTTAGAACCACCCCAGAGGTCCGTGTTAGGGTTCTGAGTCCTGCCCCATGTACACTTCTTAACCTAATTAATATATTTACAAAATTGTAAAGAAAACAATCTAATGACGATTTTCTAAAACAAAGTTCCATCATCAACTCTCAGATTAAGTTAACCTAGAGCAGCGCCAGTTCACATCAAGGTGAAGGAACGGAACCAAGAGCCCTGTTGCACGCATTCTCACCCTCGAGAGTTTGTGGTGAGCAGAAGCAAGTATTGGTGATGGCCTGGCATGTTAGTGTATTGTTGTGACCGCTCCAACCCTTCCACCTGGCATTGGGGATGTGTCTTCCGTCTTTCCACCACCTGTTCCACACCCTCCTATCTGGGGCGAACTAGACCGCTGATTACAGGGAGATTGAGGTTCTAAATAGTTTCCCACTCCCCATACAAATGCGGGCTAAGTTGAACCTTCCTCATCCCTAACCCATTGTTGTAGTGGGTAGTAAGACACGGTGATAAAAACAACTAAATGTATAGTTTTAATGTGTAATTGTTGTAACATAAGGTGTCAATACATTAAACATTGCGTACTTCCAAAACAGCTTGTTACGAATAAAATGTTGTCCAGAAAACCCGGGGAAGATTCTAAAAATAAGTTTTGTAGCCGCCTCAGGTTAAATTCCCTCCACTTGATGAGATCAAAAGTTGGATGAGGAGATATTCAACAAGTGGAGGGAATTCTACCGACCTTAATTTCCTTACTTTCTCCTGTGCCGTGGTTGTTTGGCGGTGACGACCGTTCATACTGTCCATGGTTAGTACAGATGTCAACATTCCTAGGCAGTCATAAAACCTAGGTCTGTATGTGGGATGCACATCACTCAGAGCCAACCCTGCATGTAATAGCTGTGGAGGGATTGTTTGACAAACAAAGTGTGGTTGCGGGAAATCAGGGGTAGCAATGCTCGGTTTACTCATCTTGTTTTTGTTGACCAGCTTTTCAACGAAGACCCCCTCAGCTACGACGACATCCCCCGACAGAAAATGACGGGGATGAGCTGAACAAACAGAACGACAACTCAGGTAGGTCGAACCGTTGGCGTACCGTCGTGGAGCACTCTCGGATCTGTTTGATGTAACGGATGTTCAAGACCAATAATTAGTGTATTTACTTTTACTTGTGCTCCACCATTTTCCTAATATTCTACCAATTGTTTTTGCTCAATGCATACATATTAAGAAGTTATTGGTAAAAGAGCGCTAGGTTAGTTCTGTTTAGATTAGGAGGGACAGCCAGCGCTTAACTGAGTGAAACTCGAGTTCAAATTATTTGGATAAAACAATGGAATTTAAAAAAACCTATTTAAAGACAATCTTTCACTTCAACAGATGTTCAGGCTAAGAAATAATTGTGCTGCAAGGTGGAGGATTGAAGCAAGGCCTCTCATCAAGATGACTATTTTCAAACTGGTTTAGGGAAATGTTCTCTAATCTAACTTTGTTATTTTGGTAGACCTGCCCAGCAACGAACTGATGACCTACAACCCTAATTTCCTGGATCTGACTGACATGTACGGTAACCAGGATCTGGGAGAGTGGATCCTACCGCACAGCCCGGAGGAGATGATGAGTCTTGAGGAGCTCAATACCCCGACAACGTTCCCAGATAGCCCCGGCCTGGCCCCCAAGAAGAAGTGAGCTTTGTGTCCGTCTTCTCAGCTTCGACTGAAGTGTGGCTGAAGCACAACATTAGTACGCAAGCTTGTTGCTTCGAGTGAAGTGTGGATGAAGCACAACACTAGTACGCAAGCTTGTTGCTTCGAGTGAAGTGTGGATGAAGCACAACACTAGTATGCAAGCTTGTTGCTTCGACTGAAGTGTGGCTGAAGCACAACACTAGTACGCAAGCTTGTTGCTACGACTGAAGTGTGGCTGAAGCACAACATTAGTACGCAAGCTTGTTGCTTCGAGTGAAGTGTGGATGAAGCACAACACTAGTACGCAAGCTTGTTGCTTCGAGTGAAGTGTGGATGAAGCACAACACTAGTATGCAAGCTTGTTGCTTCGAGTGAAGTGTGGATGAAGCACAACACTAGTATGCAAGCTTGTTGCTTCGAGTGAAGTGTGGATGAAGCACAACACTAGTACGCAAGCTTGTTGCTTCGAGTGAAGTGTGGATGAAGCACAACACTAGTATGCAAGCTTGTTGCTTCGACTGAAGTGTGGCTGAAGCACAACACTAGTACGCAAGCTTGTTGCTACGACTGAAGTGTGGCTGAAGCACAACATTAGTACGCAAGCTTGTTGCTTCGAGTGAAGTGTGGATGAAGCACAACACTAGTACGCAAGCTTGTTGCTTCGAGTGAAGTGTGGATGAAGCACAACACTAGTATGCAAGCTTGTTGCTTCGAGTGAAGTGTGGTGAAGCACAACACTAGTATGCAAGCTTGTTGCTTCGAGTGAAGTGTGGATGAAGCACAACACTAGTACGCAAGCTTGTTGCTTCGAGTGAAGTGTGGATGAAGCACAACACTAGTACGCAAGCTTGTTGCTACGAGTGAAGTGTGGATGATGCACAACACTAGTACGCAAGCTTGTTGCTACGAGTGAAGTGTGGATGAAGCACAACACTAGTACGCAAGCTTGTTGCTTCGAGTGAAGTGTGGGTGAAGCACAACACTAGTACGCAAGCTTGTTGCTACGAGTGAAGTGTGGGTGAAGCACAACACTAGTACGCAAGCTTGTTGCTTCGAGTGAAGTGTGGATGAAGCACAACACTAGTATGCAAGCTTGTTGCTTCGAGTGAAGTGTGGATGAAGCACAACACTAGTACGCAAGCTTGTTGCTTCGAGTGAAGTGTGGATGAAGCACAACACTAGTATGCAAGCTTGTTGCTTCGAGTGAAGTGTGGATGAAGCACAACACTAGTACACAAGCTTGTTGCTTCGAGTGAAGTGTGGATGAAGCACAACACTAGTACGCAAGCTTGTTGCTTCGAGTGAAGTGTGGATGAAGCACAACACTAGTACACAAGCTTGTTGCTTCGAGTGAAGTGTGGATGAAGCACAACACTAGTACGCAAGCTTGTTGCTACGAGTGAAGTGTGGGTGAAGCACAACACTAGTACGCAAGCTTGTTGCTTCGAGTGAAGTGTGGATGAAGCACAACACTAGTACGCAAGCTTGTTGCTACGAGTGAAGTGTGGATGAAGCACAACATTAGACACTAACTTGTTTCATAGGGGTGTACGAAGTCCACTTTTTTTGGTTCGAAACCAAGTCGAGTTGAATATGGTAAATATTCTTGGAGCTGAATCAAAGTTTGAATATTTTTCTAATAAAACTACTCTTTTGAAGTAGAGTATTTATCTAACATCAAACTAAATATTATGTTTATGCTTTCTTACCACTAATATGTGTAGCTTATTGCCAACATATAAGTGTTATATTCCCTTTACCTTGGTATTAAAAACCCCTTTTTGTGCGTACATCCTGAGTGAGTAGTCAATAAAACATGTGCTGTTTCGCACACAAAACACAACAGAATTACAAGAACAATGTTAAGTTAGTTTGACAGTGCTTTTATAGGTTTGAGAACTACAGGGTTACCAAATTTACAAACCAACAAGTAAACGTTTGATTTTATAAACCCATTTAAATCTTGCGATGTGAATTACTAAAACTTTATATTGTTCTGACTTTGAAAGTGCATGTGCTTATAGCAAATCTTGAAAATAATACCACCATGATGATAATAAATTCTCATAAATTAATTCTTCATGTAATATGTATAAAATAACCCATTTTTTTTATAAATTTAATTTAATTTCTATTAGAATATCTGAAAGTTTATCTAAATTAACTGCAATTTTTGTTTCTAAGTACTCACTATTTGCGGACGTTTTAAAAAAATATTTTAAGGATTGTTGTGTTCCTTGCATGTGCGCTCAACTATCTCATGAGTCTGCCGCTCGCTTATACAGTAGCAGGAGTTTGAACTGAACGTAGTAAACAACTTAGATTACTCTGAAAAACTGTTATTATTGATTTTAATTTACACTTTCAAGAGGGAAAAATTCATCTTCAGTTGGTTCTAATCATTGTTTTTAGTCAAGGCGGTTACAAGTTTAATGTTGTGGCCGTCTTGAATTCAAAGTGTTAAGAAAATTTACCCAGTTCCGCCAAGAAAATAAAGCAAACTTGTTCTAAAACTCAAAATGATAGAAATATATTTTATTTTTTGAGGTGATTTCAGTTCACTTTTATTCGATATAAAATAAAGTGTAATATAATTACTAGACGAAACCTAACATAAGTCCGAATTGAATACAAAGTATACCAATATTCGATGCGGCATCAAATTGTTTGAAACGCCGCACACCCTATTGCTTCAATTGAAGTGTGAATGAAGCACACCACTAGTGCACAGGCTTGTTTCGATTGAAGTGTGAATGAAGCGTCGCTATTGCTCCAACCCATCGATTTAAAGGAAGGAATGAATCTGAGACCTAACAACTGCACTGCATCGCTCGTGAGTGTAATATTCTAGGGTTGGTTGGTGCACCAAGTTCCTAATCAGATTATGATGCACATTTAGGTTAAGTGTTGTATTGGGTGGATCCTTGCATCTTAATATGTATATTTAGAAATTTAATTAAGATCTCCTGTTTATTATATATTACTCACATTCATTAATTTAGTTTATCTGCGTATACGATATCAGCTGTCTCATTGTTATGAATAATTCAAGCTCTCATATGTAAGCTCTTAGTCACACTGACAATTTGTATTTGTAAATATATGTTTATTTGTCCAATGTAAATATCCACTAAATATAAAGTTTGATAAACCCGGAGTTAGTTTGTTGAATTTATCAAATGCATCAAGGTGAAGTGAGTTTAATAGATACCATTCTTGTAATCTTACCACTGGCGCATTCATACAGAATATATTGTTAATAACCAGAACAAACTTTTCACTCTGTCCCAAGAGACTCACTGAAGTAGTTAATGTTATTTCCAACAGAGGCAGCACCATCACTTGTTAGACATTTTGTTAGTGTGTTTATGGTTTCAAAATGTTTTGAAAGATTTGGAGGAAATGGTGGGAATTGAAGTGAAGAGGGTTTGACCGTACGAAGCATTTCAGATTTAAATGTCAAAACTATTTATAAAAATACTGGAGCTTCTTAGATATAATATGACAAAAAACTGTTTTGATGAGATAAATAAAATATTGCTCCATTTGTAATGGTTAGTACAATATTTATTTTCTCCGCGTGCTAATATCAGCGGTTGTTGAATATCTGTCCTAAATAATAAGATACAGGTATAGTTGTATTCTGCGATGCTCCTGACAAATATTCATCAACTGTTGAGATTAATAAATCTATCTACACCGCACAAAGCCCTCTATATCGTCGTAAGATGTCATTAGCTTGTAAGTCTTCTGAGACCAGTATTAGTTTTTATATTTCCAATTGATGTACTAAAAACTAGGGCAGAACTCCTCTTTTCAGACAATATTACTGTGTTTTATTAATTTTAAAGTTTGAGTAATTGAAATTGTAATAAACTGCATCTCGATGTATTTGATTTGTTTCTAAAGGAGTAGGAATAAAGTCTGATATGTGTGGTTAGAATTCCCTTTTCAACAATTTGAATGTATCGTCAAAAGAGCGATCATTGATCATGTATCTACCAAACTTTATGAATGTATCATTTTCTCGGCTAAACATGTGAACATGTTGTCCTGACGCGTGGTATGTAACAAATGATCGCTCTGTATATTGTTTGAGAATTTGGGATATTTACTATTGTTATTATTATAATTTATTATCTTGGTAAGATACGAACCCCTTCTTCGAGTTGTGACGGCTGGTTTTGTATTATAAACATTTAATCTGTTGTAAATAAATTCATAAAACTATTTGACCTCTCATTTACTTCCCATTTCCCTGGGTGGTTAGAACGTCTCGCCTGTTAGTCCAGTGCAGATATGGACTATCAGCGACCAACCCAAACAACTGGTCTCCAGTACCGACTTGGTACGCTCAGGTTCAGTATTTTGGTGAGATGTGTTCCTCTGGTTGTGTAATGAATGAACCAACATCTATACGGTTTAAGAAATACGAACATTTTCAACTAAATTGCCCCACGGTGGGCCTGAACATGACTTTAACCTTGATCACGAGAAATAGTGGCCCACATGATAACTCACAGCAACATCATGTTTTTAAAATGTGTTTTAACTTCTTTGTGGCTGTGTGGTCTGCACTTTAATTATCATCATACTTCTCCTCTCACCTGCACAGTTTCTTTGCCATCCTGTACTCTGTACCATTTTCTCTAATGTCTCGTGACTTTACATCTCTGTGCCCTACAGGACAGCACAGTATAACTAGAGCTTCCTGGTGGCTACTTCTTAAACTCTTGAGATTGAATATTGATAGTTAGTGGTGTACTCTATAGTGGTAAAATTGAACTATCGATTTAGTTTTAAAGGGGCCAATGTGAATTCAAAACTAAATAACTTCCATTTAAAGCTCTCGATAGAAGACATTTTGCTGAATAATTCACTAGTCACTCTCGTACATACATATTACGACCATGTGCATCGGTGGCCACATTGTCTAAGGTGCTACTCTCTTAATAGACTGGGGTTCGATCCTGGTCTGGTGCACAGAGGGTGGTTTTCCTAAATGGTTCCCCACTCCATGCAAATGCAGATACATTTCCTCTAAAGAAATCAGCAAGTGTGTGGCAATGTATTATGGTTGATCACAAGGAGTGTAGGCTGAAGGGCCACGAGTTGCACATGCCTGGTGTAAACAATACACAGAACAGTTCAGCTACAATCTTCTGTTCTGTAACCTCATGTGTTGCAGATCAGTGCTAGAATCATTTCCACTGGCAAGGAGACATTTCAAACAAACCTGCTGGAATTACAGGCACAAACTGGTGCATGAATATTGTCCACAAGACCCTAAGTTGTGGTAAATCAAATGATTGCATCTTGATAGTTATAAAGTTGTACCTCTATGGGTGACCTGGTGGTCTAGGGGTAAGGTGTCGGACTTCTGTGCTGGGGCCGGGGTTCAATCCTCGGTCCCGGCACAGATTTATCTGATTACCAAACCCTTCCTTCACCTCTGACAAGACATTTTGTGAATGTGTGGAATGCCAGGCCTCCACCGTGGTTCGGATTCCACGTTAAACTGTAGGTCCTCCATTTCATCTCACAATCACCCATAATTTCACATTAGCGTAAGTGCGTATAACCCGAATGGGTAATAAGATGCGGTGCTGATAATAATAATGTACCTCAATATTAAAATCAGTAAATAATTTTATTTAATTGGTACAAAATATGCTAAATTACATCTAAAACTTGTAAATACCACAAACAAAATATGTAAGGATATGTCATTTAGTTCTGTAAATGTTTGTCTTTGGTCACATTATGCCCAAATAACCAGTTTAAATGTATTTTTTTTACAATTTCAGTTGAAAATTAATTTCTCAGCAAAAAAAAAAATCTCGTTATTAGAATCTGGTTATCATTAATTTTAAAATCAACCAAATTGACAAATTTGCATTAAAAAGTAAATTTCACGAGAAGACTTGATTTAGTTCTTTAAAGTGTTTTGATGCCTCTACTGATAATAAATTAAATGACAGCCTAGACTTTTGAATAAACTCTTGTTTCCAGATTGACATTTTTTTCATTAATTATCTACCTGCCTCAGTGGCGTGGTTGACTAACGTGCTAGTATCGTGTTGATCTAGACTGCAGAGGATGGGGAGATCGAGGTTCGAATCTGTCGGGTGAACTGGGTGTGGTTTTCCATTTTCACTCCACACAAATGTGGGTTCACTTCCTCTAAATCCAACCTTTTCAATTCCTAACTCATTAATGTAATTAGTACTTAAGCTTTACACGAACTGGTAGTAAGGCGCCGTGCGGTGCTAAATAAAAAGAATTATATCTTATTTAGTAGAGCATGGATATAAAAAAATAACCTTTAAATTATTTTTATAAGTTGCACTTTTGTTCATTTTTCAAAAAAAATGGCCCATTATGATATTAAATAAATCCTTTGTATTATTTTATTAAATAAAACTTACTTATCAATACATTTAATACACCAAGCCCTTTGATGGCCAAAATGAAGAAAGTTAAGATGGCCGCATGTACCTATGAGTGGTCCAATCTTCATAATGGAGACCAAAACACAATATTTTTGTAAATATATTATTTATTCTCAAACTACTATTACAAGAACATACAAACATTGTTTAGATTTCATTCCAACATTTACGTGTGTTAAAAAAGTGTTAGTCTGGAGAAATGTCCGCTACGTTAGTAACTTACAAAACACAAGAAACGCAGCCCTAAAAGTGAGTCGTCTGTGGGCCATTTCCTGGGTTTACAATCATTTTATAGAAGCTTCACTTTGCTCCAAAATACAGTCTCGCAGATAAACTGGTCGCAATGAAAAGGCCAAAAGATGGGGTTAGTTTATTTAAGTGCACGTTTCAACTCAAACCAAATATACGTTAGTTAATATTCTTGTAACATTATTTTTTTACCATCATGCACTAAAATCCAATATTTTGTTTTATTCCGATAGCACCAGTTACTATCCCAGCATGCAATTCAGTCACTTCAGATTCTTTTGTATGAATAATAATTTGTGATGCTCAAAATGGCAGCAATTTAACATAAATTGAGTATTTTAGCTCTCATTTATTGTCAAAGTGAGATCAAAGATGATGTTTTAACAAGATTTCCACACCCTTACTTGACTAGAGTGAAAAAAATAATAATTATTGCCAACTGTTGTTGAATGGGGCATTGGAATGAACAGAGATAAAGGTGTGGATAAGAATATATTTGTTAGGTTGGTGCAACACTGTACCAAACCAAGGCTGCCAATTTCCTGAATGATGTGATATTCTCGTCAATCATTTCAATGTGCAATACTGTATTTAGTTCAACTGTGAATTTTCACAGCAGTTTGACCCTAGGATGTCAAACTCGACTAATACGGGTCCCCCATATGACGTCAAGATCAGCTTTATACTGCTAAGGTCAGTCGACTGTTTTAATGTCCATGTCAAGGTCAACATAGTGGGCGAGGAAACAAAAGTTCTTTATTGCTCAATCTTCACAACCAATCTTGTTTTCGTGGATACGTTTTGTAATATAAAAAAAGAAACATAATTCACTTTTCAGGAACCGCAAGTTATTTTAGTTTGCAAAGCACATGCTTTTCATCATACAAATGTTAGTGATGTGGTCATTTAAAAAGTTTATTTATAGACTGTAAGGAATAAATAACTATTTTTACTGTCGTTAAAATGATGAGACGCTCCCAGCAATTACCTACTCGAGGGATGGTGGAGTACACCTTGCTTGGATTAAACACACAAACACTTCTTCACTGTCACAGACAACTTCCTCAGGTCAAGAGAGTCGACCTTCTAGTCCAACCAAGAGCATCGGTTGACCTTGTAGTCCAACCAAGAGCATCAGTTGACCTGTAAGAAGTTGTTTGTATGTACAGTGAAAAAGTGTTTGTGTGTTTTATCTAAGCAATGTGTACTCCACCATCCCTAGAGTAAATGCTGGCTCTCTCTCATAATTTTAACCATGATTTAAACCCGTGCTCTTACAAATAACCTTGTTTATTTATTGAACTAGAAGTGGACAGAACTTTCTGTTGGGAGCTTTGTGAAAATACCCCAGAGCTTTGCTCACTCCTCAAATGTTAAAATCCTGTGTTTTCTGTCCCACCAACAGTTTCAGTAAAATACATTTTGGGACCAAGTGAGCTCGGGCACAAACCCATCAAACATACACACACACATCAATACACAAAGTGATCTCGGCAGTATAGCACGTTCATGGTAACTTAAAAAACTTACACTAAAGTTAAAACTCGATGATATTTTAAATAAATGATAAAAACCAAAGTAAAACTTTACCTGGACAAATAAACATTTACAAAACCCTCTTGAAATCTTTCAAAATGTATAAATTACTTCAATTATAAAACTTGTTACAAAATAATTGACAACTAAGAGAAACTAAGGCCCTGTGCGGGTGGGCTCCTTGCACCATGGACCGGGGGCAGTATTGTCGCAGCACCACAAACCGGGGGCAGTGTTAAGGTGGCACATAGGGGGGTGGCTTACGGTAAGTGGGAGTGGGTTTAGGGCGTGTGTTACGCCCCGACTCTCTGCTGGAGGTGAAGGGTGGGGGAGGCTGGTAGGGGGCGTCTCCTCCCCCAGCAAGGGGTGGCCTGCACCTGGGGGTGGAGATAGCTCGCCTGATCCTCGTTGGTACTCCGGAGGGGGTAAGGGCGGTTTCTCCTCTTTCATAATCACCGGACTCTTGTCCCCGGGATCTGGACGATCCTCGAGCTCATCCTGAAAGATTACCGGGATGCCCTTGTTACGGAAACTTTGGCGCTCGTCTTCGTCACCCACCGCCATCTTACCCGTGCGACGCCGGCGGTACAGCACGCACGCCACGGCGCCGGCCAACGCCAGCATGACGGCGATGATCACTGCCGGCACGATGAATGTAACCAGATAATCGTCAGAGGATATGACGGGACGGGAATCATCAGATAGTGGTGGAGGCCCCTCTGGGGCATGATGTATAGTCAGCTCTCCTTGGCAGCGCCCTAGTGGGGCCACCTCAGCAGACATCACGGGGAACACACTGCCCATTACCGCACCCACACGCTCGGACAAACCCCCATTGTCGCTCATGAGCACATGCCTAAGTGAGCGTATCTCTGCTTCTGGACAAGTATCTGTGGATAATGAGCGGTTGTACCAGGTGACGAGCGTACTGCCTGCGGTGACAGGGCCCAGAGCGACGGCACTCAAGTTTCGCTCATTGAACAGCTCACACAGCTTCTCTACAAACTTGCGCTTTAGAGAGGAGCTGTGCTTGTAAGTGCTGTAGTCGATGTTGAGCTTCATGACAAACTCAACACTGTACTGCACTCTGGGAGCGGGATGAACCACCACCACCAGCCCGTCATTGGCGGTCTGGCCTGCGCTGTCCTCGCACACCTGCCAACACAACACACCCCTCTATTTTAATATTTAAACCTCTGAAAGGAGAATTTGCTCGGTTAAGGGATGAAATGTCCAGTTTAATAATCACTTATTATAAAATAAGCGGGCATCATTAGTGAGGGAAGGGTAGAGGGTACGAGAGGGAAGACCGCCCAGTCTCAGCGGATGTTCGTTACCAGTTGATATTCCCTGCGCCCTTGGTCCCCCTCAGAGGGCACTCCATAAAACTCTTGGTTCTTGGTGTCAAACTGGAGCCAGTTGTCGGGGGAAATGGTCTGACGGTCCATGGTTAGAAGAGACAGCTTCAAGTTGCGAGAGTTACCATCCTCCGGGTCATAGAATGAGTCCTGTAGCAACAACAACAGCAGCTGTGTAACAGAGCTCTGTCATCTAGCATCAAACACTGTCATCTAACAGAGCAGTCTAGTACCTCTGGCACAGGGTACACCAGCAGCTGTCCCACGGTAGCGTTGATGTGGTCTACCTGGTTGCGAGGCATGGGAGGGAAGTTTTGTTGAGGAGTCAGTAGAGGGCCCCGTGGGGCCTCACATTGTCCTAGACCATGATACAACACTTTCTTCACTCTCACAGCTGACAGCATGGCTTCTTTCAGTAAGAAGGAGGGGTCCCCGGCCTCGTTCACCGTCAATACCTGCGTAGCAATGAGATACACCTTGTACAAGTTAGCAACACCTGTGTAGCAATGAGATACACCTTGTACAAGTTACCAACACCTGCGTAGCAATGAGATACACCTTGTACAAGTTACCAACACCTGCGTAGCAATGATATACACCTTGTACAAGTTACCAACATCTGTGTAGCAATGATATACACCTTGTACAAGTTACCAACACCTGCGTAGCAATGATATACACCTTGTACAAGTTACCAACACCTGCGTAGCAATGATATACACCTTGTACAAGTTACCAACACCTGTATAACAATGAGATACACCTTGTACAAGTTACCAACACCTGCGTAGCAATGAGATACACCTTGTACAAGTTACCAACACCTGTGTAGCAATGATATACACCTTGTACAAGTTACCAACACCTGTATAACAATGATATACACCTTGTACAAGTTACCAACACCTGTGTAGCAATGATATACACCTTGTACAAGTTGTCAACACCTGTATAGCACCCACCTTGAACAAGTTGTCAATATCTTGTCTTGGACAATGTCTCCGGGGAATCGAATCATTGGTCCAAGTAAAGATAATGGGGTCGCTATGCAGCGTGATGTTGCGGACAGTTATCTGATTGGTATCGGGGTCCCCGTAGAGACGCGCCAGACCCTCCAGGACGTGCAGCTCCCAATCCACCGCAGAGGGGAAATCAAACTTCTTCTCAATGTGCAGATGAAGGGAGAACTCGTGATTGACCGTGCGATGAATCTTGTGATGTTGAACAACTATCTCTAGAGTCTGAGATACACTGGCCCCCTCGCTGTCCAAGGCCTCCAGCAGGTACGGCCAGCGCGACACATTCTCGTCCAAGGGCCTGGAACAAGTACACAAACATGTTATCAAAAGGTGGGGTTATGTCCAGGGTAAGAGCGGTGATACTTTATACTGAAGGTGATATTATTTACGTCAATATAAATCAAATATTATATAAAAATAACGGCTAGATCCAAAATACAACAGCACCATTTCTAGCGCACCAACTAGCATACAGTAATGTTATTAAGTTTTATTTCCATAAAGTAAATAAATGGCTCCATTAGGACTCGAACCTGTGCTACCATACTCTAAACTTGTTCCTAAAGTGAGTACAGCCAATCTCATCCGGATAATTCTCCTTTGTAACGGACAGCTTGGATTTCCACGGTAAAATAACACGGGCTCTTACGACGAAACAACCTCCCAATAACAGAAACTTAGCGACAGACAACATTCTCCAAACAGCGGACACAGATTGAAAACACCAGTCCATATACAGTACATGTCTGTAGGGATGTCATTGTCTCACCAGTCCATATACAGTACATGTCTGTAGGGATGTCATTGTCTCACCAGTCCATATACAGTACATGTCTGTAGGATGTCATTGTCTCACCAGTCCATGTACAGTACATGTCTGTAGGAGTGTCATTGTCTCACCAGTCCATATACAGTACATGTCTGTAGGGATGTCATTGTCTCACCAGTCCATATACAGTACATGTCTGTAGGGATGTTATTGTCTCACCAGTCCATATACAGTACATGTCTGTAGGGATGTCATTGTCTCACCAGTCCATGTACAGTACATGTCTGTAGGAGTGTCATTGTCTCACCAGTCCATATACAGTACATGTCTGTAGGGATGTCATTGTCTCACCAGTCCATGTACAGTACATGTCTGTAGGAGTGTCATTGTCTCACCAGTCCATATACAGTACATGTCTGTAGGGATGTCATTGTCTCACCAGTCCATATACAGTACATGTCTGTAGGGATGTTATTGTCTCACCAGTCCATATACAGTACATGTCTGTAGGGATGTCATTGTCTCACCAGTCCATATACAGTACATGTCTGTAGGGATGTCATTGTCTCACCAGTCCATATACAGTACATGTCTGTAGGAGTGTCATTGTCTCACCAGTCCATGTACAGTACATGTCATACTTCCACCCTTACAGAGCCACCAGCAGGGGTTGTTCTAGCAGTTGGCTGGGCTCTTGAACACATATCAGTACATAATAGAGGTTCATAAAGAGTAAAGTGTGTCCAAGCACTAGGATTTTAAAGACATATATTTTTCCAAATAACGGAGATTGTTTGTGACCCAAAAGATGTCTACTACTAAGATATCTCATTGAATTCATTATTTATTTCTTCAAGCCAAGTAAATGTAAAATAAACTAAATTAGCAGTGCCATTGATGTCGGTCAGAACAAATGGCACGTGGTAACCAAATAACCAACTTGTCACCTTTGCTGGAGCCCAGTGTCCATACAATGACAGATATTTACAACAGTTTCACTCACAGAGCGTAAACCTCCTGGGACTCCGGGTTGAACTGGACCCAGTTGTCCATGGACACAGATGTACCATTCGGGGCCTTGAAGATGAGACGCAGGTTACGGGTGTTGCCGTCCTCCAGGTCCGAGAAGGCGCTCTCTGGGGTCTTGTACCTGGGACAAGCGTTCAAAACCAGGATAGCACGGTGGAATATACTGGGATATATCAGACATGACCGGGATAGCACGGTGGAATATCTCACAGACACATGACCGGGATAGCACGGTGGAATATACTGGGATATATCAGACATGACCAGGATAGCATGGTGGAATATCTCACAGACACATGACCAGGATAGCACGGTGGAATATCTCACAGACACATGACCAGGATAGCACGGTGGAATATCTCACAGACACATGACCAGGATAGCACGGTGGAATATCTCACAGACACATGACCAGGATATCACGGTGGAATATCTCACAGACACATGACCAGGATAGCACGGTGGAATATACTGGGATATATCAGACATGACCGGGATAGCACGGTGGAATATACTGGGATATATCAGACATGACCAGGATAGCACGGTGGAATATCTCACAGACACATGACCAGGATAGCACGGTGGAATATCTCACAGACACATGACCGGGATAGCACGGTGGAATATCTCACAGACACATGACCGGGATAGCACGGTGGAATATCTCACAGACACATGACCAGGATAGCACGGTGGAATATCTCACAGACACATGACCGGGATAGCACGGTGGAATATCTCAGACACATGACCGGGATAGCACGGTGGAATATCTCACAGACACATAACCGGATAGCACGGTGGAATATCTCACAGACACATGACCAGGATAGCACGGTGGAATATCTCACAGACACATGACCAGGATAGCACGGTGGAATATCTCACAGACACATGACCAGGGTAGCACGGTGGAATATCTCACAGACACATGACCGGGATAGCACGGTGGAATATCTCACAGACACATGACCAGGATAGCACGGTGGAATATCTCACAGACACATGACCAGGATAGCACGGTGGAATATCTCACAGACACATGACCGGGGTAGCACGGTGGAATATCTCACAGACACATGACCGGGATAGCACGGTGGAATATCTCACAGACACATGACCAGGATAGCACGGTGGAATATCTCACAGACACATGACCAGGATAGCACGGTGGAATATCTCACAGACACATGACCAGGATAGCACGGTGGAATATCTCACTGACACATGACCAGGATAGCACGGTGGAATATCTCACAGACACATGACCGGGATAGCACGGTGGAATATCTCACAGACACATGACCGGGATAGCACGGTGGAATATCTCACAGACACATGACCAGGATAGCACGGTGGAATATCTCACAGACACATGACCGGGATAGCACGGTGGAATATCTCACAGACACATGACCGGGATAGCACGGTGGAATATCTCACAGACACATGACCAGGATAGCACGGTGGAATATCTCACAGACACATGACCAGGATAGCACGGTGGAATATCTCACAGACACATGACCAGGATAGCACGGTGGAATATCTCACAGACACATGACCGGGATAGCACGGTGGAATATCTCACAGACACATGACCGGGATAGCACGGTGGAATATCTCACAGACACATGACCAGGATAGCACGGTGGAATATCTCACAGACACATGACCGGGATAGCACGGTGGAATATCTCACAGACACATGACCGGGATAGCACGGTGGAATATCTCACAGACACATGACCGGGGTAGCACAGTGGAATATCTCACAGACACATGACCGGGATAGCACGGTGGAATATCTCACAGACACATGACCGGGATAGCACGGTGGAATATCTCACAGACACATGACCAGGATAGCACGGTGGAATATCTCACAGACACATGACCGGGATAGCACGGTGGAATATCTCACAGACACATGACCGGGATAGCACGGTGGAATATCTCACAGACACATGACCGGGGTAGCACAGTGGAATATCTCACAGACATATGACCGGGATAGCAC